>JAUNZM010000464.1:0-1200000 GCA_033459285.1 Clamator glandarius | reverse complement strand
ACTGAGGAAAAATTAGACAACTTTCTGGAAGCATCTCCTTATCAAAAGTGCAGGTCAGTTCATGAATGCTGGTATTTAGCTGCAATAAAGAAGGCAAGCAGTTCAATAAACCCACTCAGAAGGCTGCTGGCACCAGACCTAGATGCAAGGCAATGACTGGTTGCCCTTCTCTAGCCTCTGGCTGGGAAGGCAATAAAGCAAGGTCCCTTCGTGCACACTGGCTCCAGTGTACGACCCATATTTACAATGAACGCCCCCTAAAATCCATCCTGCCTTACCTGTTTTATGCCTCGTTCTGATCAAATTTCATTCTGTACTCTATTCAGGACCCCATTTCCCTCACAGCTGATCTCACTCACTAAGTTTGGCCTGCAGTGCACAATGTTAATATAAAAACACTTGTAGCTACGGCAGCTATTGCGCTGACCCCACACGCAGTGCGTGCGCACGTCGATGCCGTTCTCAGCCCCTCAGGCCATAGCAGAGGCCACGAAGCGCAGTGCCCTACCTGGCAGCCAAACCCAGCATCATGACGTCCTGCTAGAACTGGAGACTCATAAACTCATCGATCACGTAACTATTCTTGATTTCAGGAGAGTAACTTGACAAAGTGATGTGAAAGAATTCAATCACGAAACTACTGCAGCAGCGCTACTTTCTTACCCTCACTGATGAGCAACAGATGCAGCTGATAAATAACTTCAATTTCAAAGCTGCAGCAGCGTTAACAACACAAAGTGAGTTTACATTTGTATGCTAAAAATTCAATTTGTGCAGAAGTACCACGTCCACTACTTTTTCTCCAGTTCTGACTGATTTTCTGGCTAGTTCCAGCAGAAGGAAATCGATGAGGAAGCAGCAGAGTCTGCTGTGCACACGTCAAAGCTGTGGCTGATGACAGCAACCCCAAGCCCAGGAGCTCCCAAGTCAGAGGGTGCCCTGGAGCACAGCTCAGCCTGCAGACTCCAGCAAGAAACTGATTTGTATTTCTCTGGACAATTACAACCCCAGCAGAAGGAGGGTCCAGCAAAATCAGTAACACCCAGTGCCCAGCCAGCACGATTCACTCAGCCAAGGGCAAGGGCTGCTGGAAAGGGACGATGGCCACTACATGGGCTCAGCCACTAACAGTTCCTTTCTTGAGGTTCTCTCTGATGTAGAGCAATGAGTACTGTGACGTACAGGGATCGTTCCTGCAGATTGAGTTCTCTATAGTGGAAAAAAAACCTCCTGCATTTAAAATGATCCCAGACATGGCGAAATCTTCCCTTTCACAGTATCACAGAATCACAGAATAACCAGGTTGGAAATGACCCACTGGATCATCGAGTCCAACCATTCTATCAATCACTGACCCATGTCCCTCAGCGCCTCATCCACCCGTCCCTTAAACCCCTACAGGGAAGGTGAACCAACCCCCTCCCTGGGCAGCCTCTGCCAGTGCCCAATGACCCTTTCTGTGAAAAAAATTTTCCTAATGTCCAGCCTAAATCCCCTCTGGTGGAGCTTGAGGCCATTCCCTCTCGTCCTGTCCCCTGTCACTTGGGAGAAGAGCCCAGCTCCCTCCTCTCCACAACCTCCTTTCAGGTAGTTGTAGAGAGCAATGAGGTCTCCCCTCAGCCTCCTCTTCTCCAGGCTAAACACCCCCAGCTCTCTCAGCCGCTCCTCTTGTTCTCCAGCCCCTTCACCAGCTTCGTTGCTCTTCTCTGGACTCGCTCCAGAGCCTCAACATCCTTCTTGTGGTGAGGGATCCAGGACTGAACACAGGATTCAAGGAGCGGTCTCACTAGTGCCGAGTACAGAGGGAATGGAGTACAGAAGGAGTACAGAATGGAGTACAGAAGGAATGGGAGCTGCAGCTACCTGCTCAGCTGGGCACTGCAGCCAACCTCCTGGTTTCATTTTCTGTTTTTCAGACAGGAAATACCACAATAAAAAATTTTAAAAAACCCTACCAAGTATCTAAAATACAGAGTATTATGTACAGCTCCCACATAATTGTTCCTTTCTCTAGTTACTGTAGGAAAACAGTTTTTAGAATTCCCCACTTAGCTCAAGTGACTTTCTAGCTCCATTAAGTCCTATTCACTCGCCTCCTGTGCTCACGCCTATGCTGCCTCTGTGAGGACAGAGCAGGTAAGTCCCAGCTGATGCCTCTGACACTGGAATTTTCCATTTCCATTATATTCAGACGTTTGCTGACATTCTGTCCTTACTGATCCAGCTTCCTTCTGTACAAATCATAAACTCCTGCCCAAGGTAAACTGGGCTCACTGATACTGCATTTGCACTACATCAGTTGTCAGAAAACCCTGCTCTTCTGTCTGACGACATCTGTCCTCAAACCTGAATTACCCATCAGGCCCACAGATTGCTTTCATCAGGGAAAAGATATCCAAGAGTACTACTTTTTGTATCGAATATTCACTCTCCTTTGCTACTATTTCCTTTCTTAATTTCTTGACTACGAACTGGAACAGGTCATACCTGGACAAGGCTTGGAAACCTGCCCAGGGCACCGCACCTCTGACATAGAGCAGAGGCTGCTTTGCTAGAGCGCGGAGGGGCTGCCGGAGGCGGCAGTGATAAAAGAGACCTTCCAGGTCTGTGTAGAGGCGCTGATGGAAAGACAGCTGTGAGTTATACAGGATTTTGAGCCGCCCATCTTCACTTCCGTGAGTTCTGGAAAAAAAGGCATCAATGACAAGGTTAATCAACCAGCCCACATCTCAGGTGTCCTCTGCCCTTCAGAACCATCATAGAATCATGGAATAATAGAAGAGTTTGGGTTGGAAGGGATCCTAAAGCCCATCCAGTTCCAATTCCCTGCCATGGGCAGGGACACCTCCCATGGGATCAGGTGGCCAAGGCCCATCCAACCTGGCCTTGAACCCCTCCAGGGATGAGGCAGCCACCACTGCTCTGGGCAACCTGGGCCTCCATCCTCATAGTGAAAAAATTCCTCCTTCTGTCTAGTCTAAATCTGCCCCTCTCCAGTTTATACCCACTGCCCCTTGTCCTGTCACTCCAGCCTCTCTGAACAGTCCCTCCCCAGCTTTCTTGTAGCCTCTTCAGGTACTGGAAGCTGCTGTAAAGTCTCCTGGGAGCCTTCTCTTCTCTCAGCCTGTCACTCTAATGCCAACACCCTGCTCTTGTCCTTCAGATGGAACCTCTAACAGTCCTCAATTCATATGGACTGTTCTGAAAAAATTACATTGGGTGAAGTTACAAAGAAAATATCAAAACACTCATGACTAACTGAGCTGTACGTTTTCTTTTTAAGCCGCATGGCAAACATTTGAAAGGACGCCCACCTCGGTTTCATCAGCACTGTGCCCCTTAACAGCCTTCCTGGTGCAACAAAAGCACTAGGTAAATACTTTCACTACAAACACAAAAACTTGAACTACAGCAGGAAAACAAAGCTTCAGTTGAGGTTACAGGTGATCACAGACAATAGACAACTTTTCATGCAATAAATAATTTCAGTATCTTGCATAAAAAAATCCCAGACAACAAACCACCACAGGAGAGTGTTAACAGCACAGTACAGTGAGGAAAAAATAGCAATTCCTTTTTAAGCACTAAATCTGAGGGAGACTTTGGCTTTGCCACATTTTCCTCTAAAATCAAGAGGAGAAAAGCTTGAATTCCAGCTTCCTCACAGCATCTATGTTTGGTTTAGATCCCATGGAGGTTTTTTGTTTTGTACAGGCCGATTACAGTGCTGTTTCCACAAACCAAATAGCAGCTTAAAAAAACAAAAGTACACATTGCCCTCCTTCTCATTTGAACTTAAATGATGCTCTGTGACGTAGTATGATGAAGATTATGGCTCAGGTGAAGCAGCCACTGGGACTCACATCCATGAAAACCACACAGAAAGCATCAACTCTGGACCTGCCCATGTATCTTTGTACAGCAATGGATGAGGAGAAAGAAATCAACTTAAAATCTCTGAATCAAAGGAAATAACTGATGATAAACCTCAAACTCTCCCACCTTTCAAAGTGTCTATCCCACAGCTTCTTGATTGCTTTGTCTTTTAATCCCTCCAAGACAAAGAGATGAGTTTCTCCATCCAGCAAGTGAAAACCAGTAAAAATATCCAACTCAGAAACTTCCTCAGGCGTGGTTTGCAGTTTTGATGCAGCGAGAGCCATTCTCATGAAGTGTACAGGATAGCAGTCCAACTGTAGGGCTTGAGCATTGATTTCCGTAATCTCTTCCACCAACTCATGTAATAAAGATGAATTATTGCAGTCAAAAATGTAGATTATACAGCCAAATGGGCCATTTGTGACATGAGCATCAGCCACTTGTGCGTGCACTGCCAAAGGCACGGACATTTCCACCCTCACTTTCAAAAGCGAGTCTGATTCTAGATAATGTCCCATATGCAGCAAGGTAGAACTACGCACCGATTCTGTTGTCCTTTTTGCTTTATCCTCCTCACTGGAAGCAGCTGTATTTGGAGCTGAGCAGCTATGAATGGGAGCATTGATATTCAAGTACTTTCTACCCAACAATAATTCCGTTAGACTGACTTTAGCTACTCCATGGGGATGCCACACTTCGTCCTCTGTAGAAGAATTACAGACTGTGGATTTGCAAGCAAGGAGATGCACCTTGCCCAGTTCTTCATCTTCACCACCTTTCCCGGACAAACAGGGCTTTTCTGTGTCATCTCCCATGCTTCTATCCCGGTCATGAACTTCAACCTCTAAAGGTGGACCTCTAAGACACTTCTGTAATTCCCCAGGTCCCATCAAACCTGTCAGAATTACATTAACATCCTTAAAGTAGACGTGAGTTCCATGGACTTGTCCATGAGTTCGATGAGGTGGAAAGTTATGGAATTTGTATTTGCAGTAGATGGGAACACACATTCTCTAGAGAACAAAAAGATGAGGAGAAAAAGACATTTGCAGTGTTAACCTTTTTCCTCTATTTTTAACCTCACAGAATAATCAGCTTTTATAGTACAGAAGCTATGGAGGATGCACTGCATAGCAGGAGCTATGGGCTTCCAAGGCAGCAAAGAGGCCATTCCACATGCCTGGATCCTGTCTTTGGGAATATTTGCCTGCCCTCGACTTTGTTGACTTTCCAAATCCACCAGGAAAATGCTCCTTGTTTCCAGATGATGAAAGGAGGATGCCAAGAACTGCCATGGTTCCTACACTTTTCTGGATTCTCCCTGTGCATTCATCTGTAGGACTTGAGGCCCAAATTAACTGTCTACAGCTAGAAGCTAGGAAATTCAACAAGAATCCAGAGGTAAGTAGGGAACAGACAGTATTAGCCATTTGGTTACAAAACAGTGGAAGGAAGCAGGGGGCTTCATTCCACAATAGCTGTTGTGGTTCCTGCATGGAAGTCTCCACCAAGGTTGAGGGAGGTGATTGTGCCTCTATTCCTCTCTTGGGAGACCTCATCTGGAATCCTTAACATAAGGAGATGGAGCTGTTGGACAGGTCCAGAGGAGGGGTACAGGGATGATCCGAGGGCTGGAGCACCTCCCATATGAGGACAGGCTGAGAGAGTTGGGCTTGTTCAGCCTGAAGAAAAGAAGGCTCCCAGGAGACCTTATAGCGACCTTCCAGTACCTGAAGGGGCTACAGGAAAGCTGGGGAGGGACTGGTTACAAAAGCTTGGAGTGACAGGCTGAGGGGCAATGGGGATAAACTGGAGGGGGGCAGATTTAGGCTTGACATAAGGAGGAATTTCTTCACCGTGAGGGTGGGGAGGCCCTGGCCCAGGTTGCCCAGGGAGGCTGTGGCTGCCCCGTCCCTGGAGGGGTTCAAGGCCAGGCTGGATGGGGCTTGGGCACCTGATCCAGTGGGAGGTGTTCCTGCCCATGGCAGGGGGTGGGACTGGATGGGCTTTGAGGTCCCTTCCAACCTAAACTATTTTATGATTCTATGCTTCTATGTTCTCTTTAACATCACACCCATATCTTCAGCAAAGCTGCTTGAGCAATGCTTTTGGAAAGAAGTAGCAGGAGGTGTTACCTGCAGCTCCTCTATCGGCACAGGTGTGTTAGGGAGGCAGGTAGCTGAATGAATCCTTATAACCAGTGGATTCAATTCATGTATTTGTCTTTCAGACAGAAGAGGTGTTTCCACAGCAAAGGTCACATAAACATCTAAAACTTTAGGACTCTTTTCTGTCAGACGACTGGTCACTGTTTTTTCTCCTTTTTAAACATACAAGATCAAATACTTCGTGTTACAGAGTAATCTCATCAAGGCACCCATATGGTTACAAACCTTCCCCAAATTTATAGTCAAATAAAACAAAAGTATTGTTTTAACTGCTTCAAATATTTATATTTTACAGTAGGAAGAAAACAATCCTCAAGCAGTGTCAGAGCCCCTACGTGGGCCAACTGCCGAACGCACAGAGAGGTTTATGTCTTCTGGAAGCTGCAAACACACAGTTCGCAAAAACACAAAAATCAAAGCACTTTAGAGACTTTTCATCGTAATTAAAAGTAAGCAAGCACCTTCAAACAAACTGGCTTCCCTGCAAGTACCTTGGCCACGTCCAATGCATGACACAGTGTTATTTCTGTCTGCGTACACAGAACAAAGGGCAGCTTTAACTGGCTCCACACAAAAATAGGACAACATCTATTAATTATGAATGCTAACCTAGTTACAGTCAGAAAACTGCAGAAATAACCCTCTCTGCTCTGACCAGTATCCCACTTTCAACACACTCCAAATCAAAGAGGTTAACAACAGTTTGATCTACATGCTGAACTACAATGTGGAGTTATTCTTGACATTCTGTGCCCTTCTGAGCACACAGACCTCTGAACACCTCAGCCTCCTCCCAGATCAAAACCAAACCCCGAGTCTTTCTTGACCAGTCTGCTTTTGTCCCTAGAGAATGTCACCTTCTGGATCTTCCAAGGCAGTCCCCAGCAGGCAGCCCCACCAGCCCAGGTGTTCGGAGGGGGAGCCACGGAGAACACCCAGCACATCACCCCCTGCCCCTTCTGAAGAGAACGATACCTGCGAGGAGAGGCATGAGATCGAACTGCAGAGAAGCAATATTGTTTTTCTTTGCCTGAGGAGCATCGATGTTTCTTTTAGAACCAGAATCTCTTCTGCCTGTTGATGGAAGGCAGGGTTGGACTGAGTAGGAAGGAGGAAACATTTTGTTGCAATTAATGAAAGGAATAATTTAAAATATACTGCAGCAGTGGCTTATTCAGTACTGTCCTTAGAAAAAGATGCCTGTCATACGACAAACACCTTAGGCTAACACTGCAATACGGTCTCGTTCCCACTGCACAGCCCACCGTGCTATACAAAGAGTCCCTGCCTTACAAGAACCAGTAAGCACTAAAAGAATTACCACAATAATGCTTACCTTTGCTAACTCGATATCTCTGCCTCACATACCTGCATTACTACATATACACGGTATTCTTTGTGATATGCATTCTATTGCTTCCAGAAACCTGTATTTTACAATTTTGTGTTGACAAAATAGGAATACTGTCATTGCTTTACCTCACCTTACATTACCAGGAGGATAAACACATTGATATTTGTCATTTTCTTGGATGCTGAGCAATTATTGCAGAATTCTTTTTGCCCAGATCCAGGCTTTACCCAGTAAAAGCACAGACAGCCTTAGTATTCAAACCCCAGCAGCAGATGCTTTCTCCAGTCAGTTCACTGAGCGAGTACAGAATTTCAGCACAAGGTTGGAGTTTGACAATAAATGCAGCAAGTGAACACAGAACTGAAAAGAAGAACTGCAGAAATATTCCTGCTGCTGTTCCTGGCTTATTATTATTCTTATACTAAAAGGAATGGCAGAATGTTTTAAGGACAAATTTAACACTCAGACAGAAGGAAAAAAGAGGCAGGCAACATATTACTCCCACAGTCAAGAAATTCCTTATCATATCTAGCCTAAATCTGCCCCCTCCAGTTTATATCCATTGCCCCTCGTCCTATCACTCCAAGCCTTCGTAACCAATCCCTCCCCAGCTTTCCTGCAGCCCCTTCAGCTACTGGAAGGTCACTAGAAGGTCTCCTGGGAGCCTTCTCTTCTCCAGGCTGAACAAGCCCAACTCTCTCAGCCTGTCCTCGCATGGGAGGTGTTCCAGCCCTCGGATCATTTAACCTGTTCAGAATTCCCAGCATTATCTATTTATTTTATTTTCATTAATTAATGTTTACACCATGTGTTCCTGAGCTCGACTGCTGCTCTGCGCTCTCAGCCCAGTGCTGCAATGTGGTACCATGTGGTTCCTGAGCAGAGCTCTGCATCCCTGTGTGGTTCCACTGGGCCCAGAGGCAGGGAGAGCCAGCTTTCCAGTGAACACGCTGGAACAGGCTCCAAAAGGGACAAGGTAAAGCTGTCAGCAGAGTTTAAGATGATGCAGCTACAGAGGCCTCGCCGTCAGATGGAGAACTCGACCCAAGACCAGGCTTCACAGTTATTTGTGGCAGTGCTCAGTGCATTCTCAGCTGGCACAAGAAGAGGCCAGATTACAAAACTGTGTATGACCAGGATAAATGTTCACACTTCTCTGTGAATACAAAGGAAACATGACATGATGCTTCTGGAGTTCAGATATTTGCCAGCAGCAACAATCTGGGAACTTATCTTCCAGCCACGGCTCTAGATGTTACTGCAGTCACTTACAGACACAAAGCAGCAGCAAACCCCAATGCCTTTTTCCTTCTGTGAACCAGCTAAACCGCTTTTCTGTCCCAACTCTATTCCAAAGTTATTAGAAACTTGTTGGAACTGTAATAGCTTCAGCCTTTCTGCGATCCCTCGTTTCCTCAGCAGATTCCTCTGTCGAGTTCCTGCTCGCCCGTCACTCAAGGTGCCATGCCCTAAGCCAGCCCCAGTTCCCACATTGTTGTACCTTCAGCAGGAAGGGCTGAAGTCTCCTGTGCCTTGGATTTCTTTGCTGCTTTGATTTTTGTACAGCTAGGTGCTGGCTGACTCTCTTCAAAGGATTTTCTTTGCAAAAGCACCGTGTGGTTTACCTCATCTATCAGGAAAAAAGTAAAATAACATGAATTCCCTGCCTTAGACTGTGTTGCTTAGTGTGGCTGTGCCACTCAAACAATGATTCTCCCATGGCTTCTTTTCCCCCTTTCCTACTTTCTATGAGAAGTTGCTCTTAGACTTCACTTCTGTTCCTCTGGAGATTAAAATCAGCAGAGTTACAGAGATGTACCTCCAAGCTCACAGAAAAAGCCAGCATAAAATATTCTCCCTGTCTGCTGCACAACACACATTCAGAAGAAAACATTGGAGCAGCTGTGGGAACTCCTGGAACACTGAGCCTGCCGAGGAGGCAAACAGCAGGCAGCCGAAGAAACTTCACCACACAAACTCCTCCAAAAGCAGGTGACTTCGGGAGGGGAAGCTTGTCCTGCCCTCCTCTCTTGGTAAAGCTAAGGCTGCTCTTGAGGAAAGACTGAGCTGCAAACAAGTCTCTATTCCTCCACACAGGTGCTTAACCTACCTTAAAAAGCAAACCCAAACACTGTCAGAAACCTCCACCGACTGCAAAGCCTGGCTGCTGACAAACCACACCACACTGACTCAAACGTTCCATTTATTACCACAGTATCTGCTCAATCAAAAGGAACCAACTCTGTACCAACCTGCATTTCATGTCTTAAAGCCTCACCAAATCTCTATCCAGTGATACACATGGGAAAGAGCAATTACAGTGTTTTACTAATAAATTATGCATATTTCAATAGTAAAATTAATTTTAACAGCAGTTTCAGGCCACCAGAACAAAGAACACCTTATTTCCTATAGGCTTCATCTCATGCTTAGTTCTCTGGTATTTATTAGTGACTGAGATCTGATTCCATAAGTGCCTATAGGAGCTCTAACAAGGTCTCTCTCCTCTATTTAAATTAAGTCAGCTAGTAAAAATGAACTATAAATAATAAAATAGCTGTCTTTGAATCGACTGGCCTTCAAGCTAGTGTAGCCAAAATTTATGCACAGATTCCAGTTATGGGGTCTGGGGAGACAACAAGGGGGAGGAGATGAAACAGAAAGATGCACAGCTTAACAACATGGTTGTACAAGTTTCGCTTCTTCTCAGGACAACAAACTCAAAAATCCATCTTTGACAAATTCCTGACTAACAGTGCTACTCAAACAACTCACCAGTTTCAAAGGTTCAGATCATAGGCTTGATTATATTTTCCTGTCATCAAAATCTTCAGAAAACGTAACCAAGTAGGAATTATTTCAGTGGAAATGACATGGAAATGTCATAGAATCTCAATAACAACTTGTCTTTAGGTGTAGTCACAATTTCAAGACAGGTTTTATAGCATGCTTGCTTCCATCAGACTTACCAACAGCCTCTACGCGTTCTTGTGAAGAAGTAACTTTGGAGTTAGTAACCTTCGCTTTTGAGGAAACTTTGTCCTTGGCATCCCAAATGTTTACAACGATTTTGTGATCTCTTAGTTTTATTAGATATTCACGAGTGACATGGATATCAGCGCTGTGGGTCCATGATAACCACATCTTGTCATCTTCCAACCATGGTGTAATGGCCTATTAAAACAAAAGATGAAAATCTCTACAGGGGCTGAATGGTATCAGGGAAGTCACACTCACATCCTGATCGCTGTCACCTCTTCTCTCGTGCAGGACCCTCCCTTGCTGTGTCAGAGCAGCGTATTTGGATTCAGACAAAGCAGTCAAGCCAAGGTCTGGTACAAAGACCGGAGGCAAGAACAAACAGCAATTCAGCCGTTGCTCAGCATGACACTGTGCACTGAAGACTTAACAGCATATTCTAAAAGTAGATATATATACTGTAAAATGCTGAGCTGCTACTTATGAAATTAAAGCCCTGGCATTGCCCTCCACATGCGCGCGCTGGTACAGAGCAAGAGCAGAGCACTCAGAGCTGCCACTACCACACATTTCACTCAGCAACTTTACAAGTCTGTTTTATTTAACAAAAACATCAAGCTTGTACTCAGAATCGCTAAAGCAATTAAAGAGGGCCATGAAGAAGACTGTCATGCAAAGGCAAAAGCTGAGACCATAAAGGTTGTTTTAAAACCAAGCCTCACTCTCTCTCTCTCAAAAAAAAAATATTTTTGCGACAACATTTTAGAAATAATTTCGTAACAAAACAATCTCTATTTACCACAATATACCCAGTTCTCTGGTGTTTTTTTCCCCTGGGTTTCAATGCGCAGGATTCAGGTAGGCAAGTGTCTAAACAAAACAAAATCTGCAACATTCTTCAAGTACTTAAAAATCTTTTTCTGCTCAACAAAGCTTAGAGGCATACATTTCATTTTTTCTGCACTGCTAATAATAATGTAAGAATTTGAAGTCAACTCTCCAGTTTATCACAGTACTTGAAAAATAAAAACTATAATACTAAGCAAACTGACAACCTAGAGGAAAACAAAAGCAAAATGCTCTTAAATCCCCCAGCCTCTTACTACAAATCTAAGAAGTTACTGCTGATGTGGACCAGCCGAGTCACATTCTATCCCTGACGTTCGTTCTGTATCTGTGGGAGGAGATAAGGCCTAAGCAGCTGTTAAACGAATACACAACTACACCACTCTGTACCTGAAAACATTCTCCCACTTTCTGTATACAACACTTGGGGTTACCTAGTTCTATTGTATCTTTTACCTTGGAACCAGATTTGGTATGTAGCTTTGCAGCCGCTCCAACCAACACCAAATCCAGTTTTCTAGGTCCGAGCTCATCTGGTAGGAGGAAGTACTCAATCTGATACCAACGCTGTGTTCGTGGAACAGCTCTCGATTTATCAACTTGAATTCCCTTTCCTTGTTTATTAGCAGGATTGGATTTCTTCTGCTTTTGATCTAGAGAGAATATGAGACCAGACAGTCACAGGCATTCCAGTGTGCCAACTGAACAATGACTGAAAACAATGACTGAAATGACTGCTGAACATGAAACTTCTCACCCCTGTGCCCAACCCTGCCATTCTTACCCAGGTTTAACTACTGTAATGGTCCCGAAAGTTCCTGGAACTCCCCTCTTCATCCTCTGTTCCTGCACCATGATGTCCAGGGACTGTAATTCTCAAGGCACGTGTCCTGTTGCCCAGACAACTTCCACAGAGCAGAGTTCCGTGCTGCTCAGGGGACAGCTGAATGTGCCTGTTCCTGCTATACCCAAACACCTCTGTGCCACTGAGAATCTGAGAATCACACCCCAGCTGTTGAGACGCTGCTGCCTTCTCCTAAAATGACCTCCTTAAACTACCCAAACCCATAACTATCTGAGCTGAGTATACCCACCAATCCCTCCTTTATTTCCATTAATAGACAGGGACTGATTAAGAAGCACAAGCTGCTTAAGATTGTCAACTTGAATACCTGTGCCTACCAAGGAGTCGGCAATGAGGAAAGGGTTTTGCCAATGGTAAATGGCTCCCATGTCCTACTGCCACTTTCTTGAACAATCTGCCCAGGAAAATTCAAATCCACTAATACATTTTCTAACATCATCGCCTGAAACCATTCATGCACATTGCCACACGAATTTATGCAGCACTAAAAGATGGATTCTAAGGAGAACAGGCCTTATGAGGAGCAGCTGAGAGAGCTGGGGGTGTTTAGCCTGGAGAAGAGGAGGCTGAGGGGAGACCTCCTTGCTCTCTACAACTACCTGAAAGGAGGTTGTGGAGAGGAGGGAGCTGGGCTCTTCTCCCAAGGGACAGGGGACAGGACGAGAGGGAATGGCCTCAAGCTCCACCAGGGGAAGTTCAGGCTGGATATTAGGAAAACATTTTTCACAGAAAGGGTCACTGGGGACTGGCAGAGGCTGCCCAGGGAGGGGGTTGAGTCCCCTTCCCTGGAGGGGTGTAAGGGACAGGTGGACTAGGTGCTGAGGGACATGGGTTAGTGATTGATGGGAATGGTTGGACTTGATGACCCAGTGGGTCTTTTCCAACCTGCTTATTCTATGATTCTATGAAAACCTGTGTCAGGTACTTACCCATAGGCAGGATAGGGACAGCCAGTGAGACAGTGAGTGTGCAGGTCACTATGTGGGAGCCATCCAGGTCCTTCCAGCTCTCGTGAGATTGGAGGAGCTTGCTGCTTTCATCTCCTGGGCTCAGCTGTCCACCACCCCCAAGCACCTCCACATCTGTGGTGTCAAAAGTGCTTTTAGAGCAGACAGTATTCAAGTCTGTCATCTCTTCTTTATCACCTTCCTCCACCTCCTCTGCTTCCAATGCCTTTGAATCTTTATGCTTTTCCTTTGCCATCCTGGTGTGCAGACAAACTCAAAGGCTACGGAATAAGACCAATTGCTTTATTTTAGTGCTGAAATAAAAACCCCTACTAGAATCAAAGCAGGAGCAAGGAAGGATAGGATGAGGAAGTCCCAAAACTCCCATTTCAAAGGTGCTTTCAGGGTAGGTAACATTTATGCCCCATGGACTGATTTGGGGGCCAGGGACAACATGTACACGAGTCCCTGATCACCAGGGCCGGGTCCCAGTGCATCCCTACATCCCGCACACAGCAGCACCACTTCCCTCAATAGCCTTAGAACAGAGTGAGCCCTGGGAATTTGATGGAAAACATTTCCATGGAGCAGCCACACCGCTCCGTGCTGACCTTTCCCTGCCTCACACTGCACAAGGGCTGAAGCTTCCATTGCCTCCTTTCACCTGCCCCTCAGAGCCACGGCACCTTCCTGCCCTCACCTCTACCCACAGGCTGGGTAATCTCTGGTATCTGGAAATGTCCAGGAGAAAGGAGGCTCTGAAAAGCTTAAATCTAATTGACATCTATCCCAAAAACCTACTGCAGAAATGAAGACAGCATCGATGTTATGGCAAGAAAATACTTCTCCAGAGTAGAAAATACTTCTCTGCTCCATAACAGGAGCCCAAAGGCAGCAGCAGAAGCTCAGGTCACAGCTGCTCCTATAGCTAACGCAGGACCTGTTGGCACCTAGAGGAGCAGAAAGCCAGGAGTAACTGGCTGGAGCACAACAAGGCAAACTCTGCTCTCACACTACTGTCAGTTGCCAGCTCTTCCCCTCCATTTACACCAAAATTTGTTCATTAAAAAGAAATATTTCTCCCGTGAGCACTATTAAATAAAAGTTGAAAGCAGATGATTTCTCTTTTCCAATTACTGTAGGAGAACCTTCAAACTGTTCCAGATGCTGAATCGCTCATAAATGTCAAATCAACACCTGGCTCTGCAGAGAGAACTGCGGCTGTTCCCTCTGCACACCACCCAGCAGTTCTTCTCTTTCAACAGCTCACAAGAGAAAGATCTCGATGTAATTAGTCATACCACTCAGGACAAAAACCAAAGTGCAGCTCGGTATGGTCCTTTGTAACCCCAGCAATCTCCCATCCGCTCCACAGAAAGAGAAGCTCCAGACATCAGTTTTTGCCCACCTCTAACACAGACATCTTGCTTGCAATCACAAGGTGCTCTACATTAATTAATGAAGCTCTTTTCTATAACCACCCAATGGCACATGGTTACAGCCTTCTGCACAGCATTACCTACCTTTATCAGCATTACCTACGCATTCCCTGGATATATACATGGAATCACAGAATCATTAAGGTTGTGAAAGACCTCAAAGCTCACCCAGTCCAAACGTCAGCCCAACCCCACCGTGCCTGCTAAACCACATCCTGAAGTGCCATAGCTACACGTTGTCTGAACCCCTCCAGGGACGGCGACTCCACCACCGCCCCGGGCAGCCTCTGCCAGGGCTTTACCACTCTGTCAGGAAAGACATTTTTCCCAGTATCCAATCTAACCCTCCCCTGGGGCAACTTGAGGCCATTTTCTCATGTTCTATCCCTTGTTACTTGGGAGAAGAGCCCAGAACCTGCCTCACCACAACCTCCTTTCAGGAGCTGTAGAGAGCGATGTGCTCTCCCCTCAGCCTTGTCTTCTCCAGGCACAGCAGCCCCAGGTCCCTCAGCTGCCCCCAGAACCCCTGGGCTCCAGACCCTTCCCCTTCTCTGGACACACTCCAGCCCCTCAATGCCCTTCTTGTAGTGAGGGGCCCAAAACTGAACCCAAGATTCAAGGTGTGGCCTCACCAGCACTGAATACAGTGGGACGATCCCTTCCCTGCTCCTGCTGGTGACACCACAGCGAATCGAAGCCTTCCTGGCCACCTGAGTCCACCCTAAATCTTGTCTGCATAAGCATTCAACAAAAACACGCTGCAGGCAGGAGCAGAACCCTGTGGCAGACAGCGATATTCAATTACAGTTTTCCTTCTTTGTCTCACTGTACTCGCAGAGACAACCCAACACGCTGGACCTAACAAACAAAAAGACAAGGCCCAACATTTTTGGAGTCGCAAGTAACCGTAAGGCCATGCCAGGAACACTACTGCCCCACTAATATTATTGTAACTTGCCTCTGAAGTTCCTTGTGAAAGCAACTGTTTCAGAAACAACATTTTTAAAAGGATCAATAACATCACAGACTGACTTTGCTGGAAAAGGTGTGGAAAACAAACGCTTGGTACTTAGCACCACGTTTTTACTTTCCCCCTTGGCAGCAGAAGTGCTGGAGTGACCTACCAGATCTGGGAACAACTGAGTAAAGAGCAAGTCCTCGAGTACTGAATAAAACGCTGCCACCACTCCAAGAGGGTTTTGAGAAGAAGCCAAGGAAGAAGCAAACCTTGTCTGGGTCAGGAGTAAAAGTTTTGTGGTGCTATAGTTGGAAGTAAATATGAGAGTTGCTCTAACTGCACTGTGCCAGGCTTTTCTCTACCTCTGCTATCGGAAGCACCGCACTGGAAAGAAGGTTAAGTGTGGAGCGACTCCTGGTTTCATTTTGAAGAAAAGCAGGCTGCAAAAGGAAAGCTAACTCAACCAAACACAGCCCCTTGGCACAGGGAAGCTATTGGGACATTCATGCTACCTCCAGCACAACTGTTCTCACTGTTGTCGAGGGAAAGTCTTTGTTCAGCCAGCAATTTGTTAAGGAAATTATGCGAAACCCAACGGCGCAGCAGCCAGAGCTTCACTTGAAAACTCAAACACGACTCAGCGGGCAGGTCTGGGGCATTCTGCAGGTATCAAGTACCTGCTTTCTTCCAGAGATAAAACCTGGGTGAATGTGAATTGCCATCATCCCAACACTCTCATTTCCCAGTGATACCACAGAAAGCCAAAGACTTGTTGCGCCATTTACATCCCTCAGCCTCTCAAACCAGAAGCCCGGCAGCTGGGCAACGAGGAATTCAACAGAGACCCAGACGCTCCCCACGCTAATAATGACGCCTCTCCACCAGGGGAGATTCAGGCTTGAGATAAGGAAAAAATTCTTCACGGAGAGGGTGGTTAGGCATTGGAATGGTCTGCCCAGGGAGGTGGTTGAGTCACCGTCCCTGGAGGTGTTTAAGGTGAGGGTGGATGAGGTGCTTAGGAGCATGATTTAGGGATTGGTGGGAATGGTTGGACTCAACGATCCGGTGGGTCTCTTCCAGCCTGGTTATTCTGTGATTCTATGATTCTATGATTCCAGCCAGAGACACCACCCAACTGGAAGCCACAGGTGCTAAAGTCCCGTTCACACTGACAGGTTCACAGCCTGGTTACGACTGGCAGCATTTGAATCAATTCATTCCACTCGATAAATATTTTTAGAATTGAAATGAGCCAGACCAAAGCAAGTTTGGACCGGGACATTGTCCAGCCCCATGGCCTGGATGGGGTGGGTGGGTAAGAGATGTGGGTTTACACAGCAGCTGCTAAAAACATTCAAGGTTTACGTTCACCTTTCCCAGCTGGCACTGCTGCACGGGGCACGCTGACCGTAAGCTGATTTCTCGCACGAGTAACATCACCAGATTCCGGTCATCCAGTTACTCCTCGAGTCAATCAAAAACATGTTACCAGAGGAAAGGAGGAAAATGGGAGCAACGCTGTTTAAAGGCATAAGAATTTATCAAAAAGTCCCACTCAGAAACCTCCCAAACAAACCCACGAGCTGGACAAGAGGCTGCTGAGAGCTGGACAAGAACAAGACGCCCTCCCAGGCTGGGTGACCCCGAGCATCCCGCAGCACACAGACCGCAGGGAGCCGTCCGCCCGCCGCCCGGGAACAACCGGAGAAAGAAGGGAGGGAGGGACCCGCACCCCCCGGGGCCGCGGGAGGCGGGGCGGGAGGGCAGGACACCGGGAGCCGGAGGGGAGGCGGCTCCGGGCGGGGAGCGCAGCGCCCGGGGAGGGCCCGCAGGTCCCGGTGCGGGGAGGGCTCGCAGGTCCCGGTGCGGGGAGGGCCCGCAGGTCCCGGTGCGGGGAGGGCTCGCAGGTCCCGGTGCGGGGAGGGCTCGTAGGTCCCGGTGCGGGGAGGGCTCGTAGGTCCCGGTGCGGGGAGGGCCCGCAGGTCCCGGTGCGGGGAGGGCTCGTAGATCCCGGTGCGGGGAGGGCCCGCAGGTCCCGGTGCGGGGAGGGCTCGCAGGTCCCGGTGCGGGGAGGGCTCGCAGGTCCCGGTGCGGGGAGGGCCCGCAGGTCCCGGTGCGGGGAGGGCCCGCAGGTCCCGGTGCGGGGAGGGCCCGCAGGTCCCGGTGCGGGGAGGGCTCGCAGGTCCCGGTGCGGGGAGGGCTCGCAGGTCCCGGCGCGGGGAGGGCTCGCAGGTCCCGGGGAGGGCGCCTGGGTCCTGGGTGCAGGGAGAGTTCGCAGGTCCGGGTGCAGGGCTCGCAGATCCCGGGAAGGGCTCGCAGGTCCCGGTCCAGGGAGGGCTCGCAGATGCCGGTGAGGGCTCCCAGGTCCTAGGCAAGGCTCGCAGGTCCCAGGCAGGGCTCGCAGATCCCCGTCCGGGCTCGCAGGTGCCGGTGGGGCCGTCGGCGCCGGGCGATGGAGCGAGCCCCGCGGCTGCGGGCGCTGTGCCGGGCGCTGGGGCTGCGGGAGCCGCCCGGCCCGCGGGGCTCCTGCTCGCCCGAGTGCTACGAGGCGGTGGTGGCGCTGGAGCGAGCCGAGGACCGCATCGCCGCGCTGGAGAGGGAGAACGGCAGCCTGCGGGGGCTGCTGCGGCACTGGAGGGCCGCCCGGCAGGTGAGCGGGGCCGGGGGGGCACCGAGAGCGAGAGAGCGGCTGGGGGCTCGGGGCAGGGGCGCTCTGGGGTCACGGCACCGGTGGCACTCAGGGTGAGGATGCTCTCCGGGTGCTCTCAGGGTGCTCTGAGCATCAGCGACTGGCTGAAGGTGGTCAGGGCACCAGCAGCGTTCAGGGTGAAGATGCTCTTGGGTCATCCAGCATCAATGACCCATGAGGGCAGCCAAGGTGCTGGTGGCACTCAGGGTGAGGATGCTCTTGGGATGCTCTCAGGATGCTCTGAGCGTCAGTGACTGGCTGAAGGTGGTCAGGGCACCAGCAGCGCTCAGGGTGAACATGCTCTTGGACCGTGAGAGTGGCCAAGGTGCTGGTGGCACTCAGAGTGAGAATGCTCTCAGGATGCTCTGAGCGTCAGCGACTGGCTGAAGGTGGTCAGGGCACTGGCAGTATTTGGGGTGAGGATGCTCTTGGATCATCCAGCATCAGCAACCAGTGAGAGTGGCCAAGGTGCCGTTCAGGGTAAGGATGCTCTCCGGATGCTCTTAGCATCAGCAACCAGCTGAAAGTAGTCAGGGCACCAGCAGTGTTCAGGGTGACGATGCTCTCGGGACACCCAACATTAGTGACTGTCTGAGGGTGAGGACAGCCAGGAGACCAGTGGTGTTCGGATGCTCTCAGTGTTAGTGACCACCTGTGGCTGAGGGCATCTGGGGTACCCACAGTGTTCAGGGTGAGGATGGCCTTGGGACACCAGCATATGCGACTGGCTCTGGCTGATGGTGGCTGGGTCCAAGCAGTGTTCAGAGAGGATGCTGCTCTTGGGGCATCCAGCATTGGTGACTGGCTGCAGCTGAGGGCAGACAGGGTCCAGGCGTCATTCAGGGAGGAGGATCCTCTTGGGGCATCCAGCACCAGCGACTGGGTGTGGCTGAGGGTGGCCAGGGTCCCAGTGGGGTTCAGGGGTGAGGATGGTGCTCTCAGGACATCCAGCGTTAGCGACGTCTCAGGCCCCAGACTAGTTTGCAAGAGGAGTATGGCATGGACCTTGCTTCTCATTCCTCTTTGGCATTAACTTTCCAGCAAAGTTTGGTGATACAGAGCCTTTAAGGAGGAATGTGGCGTTTTCACCAGCGTGACATTCTAAATGCTTAAGGAATGCACTGAACACCACCCTGCTAGAACTGTAGAAGCCACCAGTTTAACAAACCACAGTGTCTATGCCACTTCTCTGTTGCACGTGCAGCCAGTCAGTCACACACCATTGTGGGTGATTTCCAAAGTAAGAAAGAACTTTTGGATTCTTACTGGCGCAAGCACATGTAATGACTCGGTCATAAACACCTGAAGGCTTCACCTCAGAAACAGGAGGAGCGTGTTCTCTTCAGAGTGCGGTCACGAGAGTGCAGGGCTGGAGCCCATCCTGCAAAGGGGCAGAAGAAGGAGGAGCCTCTGGCTCCTGTGCAGAGCCCCCCTGTGCTGGGGCTGCTTCTGTTTCTGGTGGGTTGGCTCCAGGGAAACACAGACATTCTTACCAGCAGGTAAATTACTCTGCCATGAAATAGCACAGCACAGCCAAAGCACTGAAGGGCCCCAGTTATTCCGGCAGGTCTGATCAGGCTGGATTTTGTGCTAACACAGCACTCACAGAACCATCTGGCATTAGCTCCCTGTCCCTCTCCTCAACACCCAGCAGGGCAGGTGGACACCACTTTTGCCAATTCCCTTCGAAAAGGGAAAGGAAGTCAGAGCAAACACAAAGTCGTAAGTCAAAAGCCCCAGAATCAGGAGGAGGACAAAGACTAGAGCTCCAGGACACTGAACACGACTTAAAAACATCACCAGCACTATTTTCTTCAGAATGTTGCTTGCCTGTTGCGGACAGACCTGAGGGATGAATTAAAGCTATATATATATTCTGCAATAACCTCATGTTCCACTTCAATGAGTTCTTCTAAAATTAGATTTCTAGATACATATATAAAAACTACTTTCTAGAGTTCCCTTTCCCTGTATCGCACACAGGCAAATAGGTTATTAGCTGCTGATCAATTTTATGTCATTAAAACAAACAAATGCAAAATAACCCAGCCATTTTTAGTCTTGATTAAAATGTCAGCTGGTTTAAAATGCATTAATTTCTCCCTGCTTTCTACTCCTGTTCATTATAGGCAGGGCTGTGGAAAAGCCAGGCTAACCATAAGGAAGAGGAGACCTGTTTTGGAGGGAATAAGGGACAGTCAATGGACAACAAGTCCCAGACCACGTGCCTTCCAAGCGTCCTGAAGGAAATGGAACTGGTCCAGAGCTCCAGGGATGCACAAATTGAAGAAGCCATTAGGCTCAACCAGGAGTTGGAAAGAGAGCTGAAAAGCTCTCAGGAAGCTCTGCTCAACCTGCAAGATTGCAACCGCAACCTGAAGAGGGAACAAGCAGAAATGAGGAGGAAGGTGGAAGAGGCAAGATGCGTCGTCCTTAACAGTCTTGGTAAAGTGAAGGAGCTAGAGGTGAAAGCTAACGAAGTGCCACATCTGGAGCTGTACATTCAGCAGCTGGAGTCACAACTGCAGCACTACAGGTAAGTCTGAACCTGCCAAAACATGCCTGTAAAACCACGGGGTTGGCACATGAGTTTGCCTGAAAGCAACTGGGTGTAGCTTAATAAATGTCTGCAGATACAACTGCTAAAATATAGCCAGAGGGAAATTAGAAGCTACTTATCAATTTGTTTGGTAGGGATCTGTAACAGAACTGGGCCCGTTCAGTGGAAGGCAGGATAAAATCAGGATGCTGATATACAGAGAGCCCAAACACCTGGCAGCGGTGTTTAGTACCACTCAGCACAGTCGTACTTCAGGAAAGCCTCAAAAGAAATTGCTGGCAGGCCTTCAGAATCCATTTCTAGCACAGGACTTCTTTCACTTTAACTAATACCAGTTCCGACGTCCTGCTAGTTAAGTCGCACATACAAAACCAGCTGCATTGAGGTGGCTGGTACTCCAGCTATTCAACTTGTCATGTGAGTTGGAGCAAAGCAGCCAAGGCCGGCTCTGGCCAGGAGTTTTAAACTCTGCTGGGACTGTCATCCCCTCACTGACAGAACGGGTCACGCTCCAGATAAGAAAAGTTCAAAACCTCTCCTAAAACCACACAGTAAAACAGTCAGAGTCTCAAAAAAAGAAACCACCATCCAGCCAAACCTCACTTGTGTAATGGCATAAAGAAATAGGTTTCCAAAACTCAGAAAGCTGGTCACAAACTGAATAGGTCACTGCTTTTGTTGCTTTTTTTTATCTTAGACAAACCTTGGCTTCACTGACGGTTATTAAGCATTAGAGCAATTCTGCCCAAGTTTCAAATTGATCGATGGAATAAAAGGTTTATATTGTTACTGATCTACAGTAAAGCTAATATTTAATGTTTTTTTCCTAACTGTACTAGAACTATATTGTCTATTCTGGACTCCTTGTTTCTTCCTAAACTTACACTTCCTCTGTTTGCTTATAAGAAGAATTCATAGCAAGTTATTTGTAGCATCACAGCTATTGTTACTGTTTCATGAAGTGAGGAAATTTCTAAAAATAATCATTTTATCCGGTGTCTTTCTGTTGTGTATGTTAATAACTGTGTGGATGCAGAAGATAAAAGCCTTTATTGAAACATCTATAGGATTTTAACAACATTGAGGGCATATGATATCAAAGAAGATTGTCGATTACAGGGCTATTTGGATGAACGATACAGCTTGTAGTGCTGAGAGACTGTGCTGCTTGTCACGTCTGTTAGGTTCTCCCAAGACTTAAGATGAGTTCATGTCCTGCAGAATTGCTTTTCCCAAGCATAATTAAACATTTAAAAAATCACCTTTAACAGGTAGAGATGAACTAGTTAAAGACAGTAAGAAATGTCAGATGGGCCTTGCAGAGCAGGAACTTTTATGGGTTACAGTGAAACAAGTAGTGTGTGTTTTTGAAAACAGAAACTGTTTTTTGTAAGATACTCTTCATCTGTAATATCTATTATAAAAAGCATGTTGATTTAAAGCTCGGGCACAGTGCTGGGCCGACCATTTGGAATCTACACCCACGCCTTTTGAGGTACATTTAGCACGGGACCAGGCCAGCTTCCATGTGCAGGACTCTTCACTGGGTCTTGAGCCTGTGTCAGACAGAAAGCACCGTGTGTGTAATACTGGTTGGCTTGAACAGCTTAACAGAGCCATTTCCCAGCTGTTAGCACTTAAACACCTGTGGTCATATTCCACAGTTCCACGTATTCCACAGTGGGGCAGAAGGATGTCCCAGCTGGCAGAAAATGAGTACGTTAAGCAGCGCAGAGCTTTGTGTTACTGGTATGTTAAGCTGTGCAGACCTGGTCCCGCTCACTTCACTTGCTTACGCTGGGGCTATAGGTGGCAGAAATGCCTTCTGCTTATAGTGAGTCACCTTCTCTGGCTGTGCAGAAGCCCCAGACACGTGCACATAGTGCAGGTGAAGTTCTAGGAAGTGTGTGGTGAGGGAAAGCCGATGAGGTTGCCGAAGCACAGAGATGGAGGGACAGCAGCTCTATCCCGCAGGTTCCCCAGGCTGTCAGGTGGCAAAATAGGTTCCTTGTAATGTGTTTAAGTCAGTATGTATTTAAGTTATTGCTGCAGTGAGCAGTTTTCTCCATTTCCAACTGCCACACAAAGTTTGAGAGCGTGTAGGAAGGATCTAGGTTTGGCAAGAACTGCAAGGGCGCAGAGGAGAGAAACGGGTGGGGAGTTGAGGATACTGCAGAAAGCATTTAAGATTGCAGATAAGTGTTGTGAGTATTCACCTCAACTGGCTTGGTTGTGCCACTACTGTACACCATCCAAAGTCTAATTTCTTCCAGAAAGGATCGTATTCAAGAATGAGACCAGTCTATGAGCTTTACATATTGCTCCTACTTACATTTTCCAGTTTATAAAGCAAAAAAAATTATTTCTTCTTTTAGTTTCAGGTTTTCAAAGCCTTTTAAGAATATGAATTCCACTTCTAGGCTTTATCTTATACCAGCTTTCCATTGTTTAGATCTGGAATCATAACACTGACCTTAAAATATAATCCCAAATTTCGGAAATAACGTAGTTTGCGTCTGTACAGGAGGGTGTTGAAGTACCTGCAAGTGAGTAATGGTTCCCTGAACTGAGGAACATTACTGAGGAACCTAATGACAGTTGTCTTTTCTGCCCACAGAGTCAGAGTCCTGCAAATGTTCTGCAAAATGTTGCTATCGGTATTTCTGGTAAATGTTTGGCAGCTGAAGTTTGTGTGACTTAAGCATAAATGTACTCTGAGTGCACTCTCCTGTATGCGGGTTTGAAATGTCCCTCTCACATCATTAGGCTCCTAAGCCAAGAAAGCTGGCCAAGTCATTCATAGATATTTCTTGTCTTAAGGTTCTTCCTACACTAGATGTACGCGCTGGGGTTTTGTCCCCTTTCTCCACCGTTAGAAATGTGTACTCTCTTTTATGTTTTATTTTTTAACCCCTCTCAACGTAATGAGTCGGCTCGGGTGCTTTAAAGGGAAATTCCAAGAAATTCCTTACTGAAAAGCATGAGTTGAATTCACTTCAGAGGAAAAAGGTGTCCCAAGAAGCTGTATGTGTTCTATCAGAACAGTGTCATTCACGGTGTTGGCATACGGGGCAGCTCAGGACATTATCCAAGTCTCATTTTTTTACGCAGTGCTGCCCAGAGTTAATCTCATTTTGTCGTGGTGCACTCAGTTGCATTTTCCCAAGTACAGGACTTCTCATTTGTTCTTGCTGAAGCCCACCTCTTCCATTTCTGGACTGCTCCTCCAGCCTCTCGGTGGGACTGACCTCAGAATCGCTGCCGCTCCCCCCCAGCACATTTGTATGTTCTCTCTCAAAGGCTGGAAGCCCAAGTGACTCTGGTGGCCAGGTCCCAGGGCCAGTTCTGGTGCCCTTCACTCTGTCGACTTGGGTCATCAACAGCTCTTCCCTAAACTCATTTTTGTGCAGCGAGTTTTGCTCTAGCTCAAGGTGACACCATCCACATATTCTAATAAAATCCTATGATTTAAGTGCTGTTTATAGGAATGGCAGACATCAAAATGGGGCTGGAGAACAGGCCTTATGAGGAGCCACTGAGAGAGCTGGGGGTGTTTAGCCTGGAAAAGAGGAGGCTGAGGGGAGACCTCATTGCTCTCTCCAACTACCTGAAAGGAGGTTGTGGAGAGGAGGGAGCTGGGCTCTTCTCCCAAGTGACAGGGGACAGGACGAGAGGGAATGGCCTCAAGCTCCACCAGGGGAGGTTCAGGCTGGACATTAGGAAAAAGTTTTTCACAGAAAGGGTCACTGATCACTGGCAGAGGCTGCCCAGGGAGGGGGACGAGTCACCTTCCCTGGAGGGGTTTAAGGGACGGGTGGACGAGGTGCTGAGGGACATGAGTTAGTGATCGATAGGAATGGTTGGACTCGATGATCCAGAGGGTCTCTTCCAACCTGGTTATTCTATGATTCTATGATTCTATGAAAATGCTACTGCAGTGGAAATGTCCCATCTCCCGCTCCTCTCTCTCCATTCAGCCATTCCCCCTGTCAGAGAAGGAAATTAGATCGATTTGACATGAATTGTTCTTGCCAAATACAGGTTGGCTCTGTTTGCACCACACTGCAGAAGGCTGAGAAATGGATTGATTACTTAATAAAGGTTACAAATCGCTTTGTCTTTGATAGCAGTGGAAGAAATAAGAGAATTTAACTACTTTATTTTGATCCCCGTGTAACAAATGAAAGGACATTTAGAATTCAAGTAGACTTTACAATGGAGATGTCCACAGAGTTTTTATGCTGCTGTGCTAGCCAGCAGCACAGTAATTACGTAGGTCAGTGCAAGGGGTCATAAAATACCAAAAATGCTTCCGATATGCATGGTCTGTCTCCCAAATTACTTAATTATCCATCAGCAATTACATGTGTTAATGAGTAGGAATCCTTGATGCTGAGAGGCTTGTTCTGCCCCCTCATATTCTCTATCAAGTACGAAGGGGCGGCCTCTAGCAGAATTTCCTCCATTCATTTCTTTCATAAAGTCACCAGTGTTCATGTTCCTAAGAAGCTGCACTTGAGCGTACCCTGCACTGGAAGCAGTTCTGGTTTTGTTTTCTTTCAGGAGACAGTGACCAGATCTTTTCTACGATTTCTCAGGTTATCGTTTACTCTGTAAAGTGTAACAGGATGAACCAAACGGACTCAAATTCATAATCCAGAAGCTGGAGAGGAATATGGAACTCTTCCTAACTGATAGCGTCAGCTCTGGGAGGGTAGGAAAGCAAAGCCCTAGGAAGAGAGCACCAGTCCACAAAAGGAGAGTACAGGCTATTTCCAAACTGTCATACACAGTTTATATTTTGGCACTCTAGAGCTGATTATCTGTTTAAAAAATCAGACTTTAATTAAAGAGAATGTGGGCAACTTTCTGCTTGACCAGTCTCATCAGTGTCAACTCCGGCTGTTGTGAAGGCGAAGAGCGGCTTGGCTGCTTATCGCGGAGGGCACTAAATGTGCGTGGAGGCTGTGGGAGCCTCTGAACTGCACCAGAGGCGGGATAGAACCACAGCCAGTAAGTCCATCCTGGGACCAGACAAGGACAGGCAGGGAGCAGTGACCCAGGGTGGTCAGCAGAACCACGGCACTCCGGGAACTGAGCTCAGGGCGGGTAAAATCAAATGCCACGTGGCAGGGCCTCATCTACAGAACGCTCGGGAGGATTGCTCTAGATGAACTAATGTAATTTCATTCTCAAATTATGCTTATAGCTAATATTTTATTCTACTTGAGACCACAAGAAGTTATATATTCTGTAGAAGTCAGCCCCAGGCCTCAGGACTCTCAATTTTTCAAGCAGTTAACAGCAGCAGGTGGATATGGTCCCCTCGTATGGAGCTTAGACTCCTTGTGTGTCTCTAATCAGAGAAGAATCATAAGCTAAACAAGAAAATCAAATCACTGCTCCTCTGGAACTCTGTAAAGGGATGTTTTGCTTTCACAAAGAGGGATGATTGGAAGTTATCACCATGTCTGGTAGAGAGAACTGTATGAGTGATTTCAATACATTAACTTGGCACTTGAGGAAACGTGGAGCAGCTTGTTCCACGGCAGGGCTGGCTTAATTGCAAATGCAAGAAGTGCCTTGCAATTTTGTTTTAACATTACTACTTACTTCCCATAACAACAGCAAAACCTCCACTTCAAATCCTTTCAAACTCCTGCAGTGCATGTCTCCACAAGGAAGCTTGTATTGGGGTGCTAATTGTGGCTGGAGATGTAGCCAGTTCTCCGGCCTTCTTCAGTGCCAGCTCTTAGTTACACAGTGTTTATTCTTAGGAGACTTTCATTGCTTTCTCACTAAATCCCCCTTTTCATCTGGCCGGCCTTATTGGCTGTGCTGGGAGTAAATCACTGGGAGCACAATAGCGATGCCACACACATGGACACTGCCTGCCGACGGGGGTGGACATGCTTTCACCGTGTCCCAGGCCTCCTCCCACCACTCTGAGCAGGCACCATTTGTTGAACCCACTGTAGCTGTCATGTAGCAGCCCCCATCGCACGTATCCTCCAGGGGTTGGAGAGATTAAAGCATGCTGCGAGCCCTGCTGTAGTCAGCAGTAACAAAAAGATAGTCCGAGCCAAAGAAGTTAGTTTTGTGTCTCATACAGAGTGTCTCACACATGCAGCTGCCTTCAAGAGCTGCCTCCTGCCCTTCTGTGCTTAGTTTCAAACATGCTAAGCCCGCCTGCACCAGAAAGATTATTCTTTCCCAGGAGGCCTGCAGTTGGTGTTTCTGTGGCTACTCCCCCTTGAACTGGTGCTTGGGAATTCAGTCAGGAGCTTGGTGAAGCCTGCGGTACCGGCCGTGAACCTCCCTCCTCCATCTGGCTGCCCGGACAAGCTGCATCTCCACTCCCTGGCTTTACAGTCTTTCCCCAGGAAATCGGACACCTCTGACAGCCCCAAACTTCTTTTGATAGGAATGGTTGGACTCGATGATCTGATGGGTCTTTTGCAACCTGGTGATTCTATGATTCTATGATTCTAGTGATGCAGTGTATCGGCTATCCTGCCTTAAGCCAGCAAAATCAAAGATTACTTTGACACACACCTACTCCACCCCCTTTCAAATCATTTCCTAAGCCTGGACTCCCTGGCAGAGGCTCTGCTGCTGTGACAGCACATGTCCCGCCACAACCACTTTGATGCTGTCATTGCAAGAACCAAAATCAAAGAGAACTGGTCTTAGCTCATCAAGAGCCCTCAGCTGCAATCCTCTGGATTGCTTGGGTGATCGCCCGCACAGCACCTTTCTCTGTCGCACATTAGCAGTAGGTCACGGCCACCGAGGCTGCCTAAGTAGCACCTGGTGACAGGGCATGGCTGCCGGCTACTGCTGTTCTGCTCAATTTACAGGCCTTAGAACAGCATTAGCCTTGTTGTCATCCATCTGATACATCCTGACACTTCAGATCCCACTGCACACAGGAACGAGGACAGAAACTAGATGCACTAGAGTTGCTCTGAGTTAGCAGCTTGGCAAGACTGGGATCTACACATCTCTCTGGACCTAAAAGCCAACTAATATCGGTGTAAGGAGAGGTGCCTATGTAAAAGCCTTTTCAGAAAAGAACTAAGAGACTTTGCACTGTTCAGCTCCAGGGAGACCTCAGAGCATCTTCCAGTGCTGAAAGGGGCTCCAAGAAAGCTGGGGAGGGGCTCTGGATCAGGGAGGGCAGGGACAGGATGAGGGGAAGAGTTTCCAGGTGAAAGAGGGGAGATTGAGATGAGACCCTAGGGAGAAATGTTTTGCTGTGAGGGTGGGGAGGCCCTGGCCCAGGCTGCCCAGAGCAGGGGTGGCTGCCCCATCCCTGGAGGTGTTCCAGGCCAGGTTGATGGGGCTTGGAGCCCCAGATCCAGTGGGAGGTGTCCCTGCCCATGGCAAGGGGTGGGACTGGATGGGCTTTAGGTCCCTTCCAACCCAAACCATTCCATGATTCTATGATTATTTATTACAAAGAAAAACACATATGAGCCAAGCAGTGGTAGCCTCCTGTCCCCAAGTGTTACAGCTCATTCCAAACCTGGCTGGGGAACAGGAGGACCCTTACGCGTTGCCAGGGTGTCATACACTTGGCCTCATTTCTTTCTTAAGCAAACCTGACAAGTTTGTAGCTGCTTCTACACAAAAGTGCACCTGCAGGAAAGGATGCTTGTCAGAACACTCCTGTGTTTCACACCTTTCTCTGGGGTCTGTGCATGACCAGGTACCCCAGGGCTGCACTCGTCTTGTGCACCCGTAGGATCAGTCCTGTTGAATTCAGCAGCAGCATTCCTTTGCCTACTGGAGTCATGAGAGCGTAACTGGGCGATAAACCTGTTACTGAAGGGAAGTTTGCCAAGCCTCCCTCAGAGATGCTTTGAAGAGCCTACAGTATTTTAAGTTTACTTTTTCCCAGGTCAGTTTGGTGAGACAAAGTAGCAACACGTAATCTCAAAATGCAACCTGTGGCTTGAACGCAGGCCTTCTGTGTTTACCTCCCTGGATGTCAAAGATACTGACCAAAATCAAAGTAAAAACACCAAGGGCGAGATCCTGAGAGGACAGAGTGCTGACAAGTGCTTCAGTCAGGCACTTAGATACCCATCCGGTACTCGATGACTCTACCAATCCCCTCCTGAGAGCAAATTTAAACAACTCAGCCAGCCCTATCTCGAGTGGGGCCAGTATGTGCCGTTTGTGCTGTTGATTCTCATAAGTTACTTTGAAAATCAAACACTGCTGATCACCTGAGCTCAGGCACAAGCAGAGAATTCTGTATCCTTTCAATCTTTTTATCCTGCTGGAGGAACAGAAAGAGAAGAAATTTTGGTTTTTTCTTTTCATAAAACTTGAAAATGACTATGAAAATGAGGAGAGGAGGAGTTGTACTACAGCAGTGCGACACGATTCTTTACCCTTTGCGCTTCATCTCCCTTTCCTTCAGATACAAAACAGACAAGGTAGTTCATAAGACCCGTTTTCAAACAGACTCAACTAATTTGTTCTGCTACAATAGTTTGTTCTCACAATACGGAAGGATTAATGACCAATGGGGGAGGAGGCCTTATCCTTGAGTACACCCCGAACCCCGCAATGCTGTGACAAGATGAGCAGGGTCACCTTAGAACAGAGTTCAAAGGAAAGCTGTGTATGCTATGCTTACAAAACAAAACAAAAGTCAAGAAAAAAAGCCTTTTTAATTTATGCACCAGAAAAAAAAAAATGGAATCACAAATCTGGAAATGTTAACAGGACCAGCCCACTCAAACCTGTCTTTTGATTTGCAAGAAATATATTCTGTTTCAGCAACTGTCTTCAACAACTTGTCTATCAGAGTTGACCATCCATTAATCTAGCTTTTACTAGCTGCAAGGCAACCGTTTGATTTAATCATTAGCTTAGAGTCTCAAAAAGCTCCTCTGTGTCATATAAATAGTAAATTATCTGGAGACTGGGGAGAACATCTAGCGAGTCAAATCAGTTGACTCCATGACTTCACTAGGAACTTCACAGACTCATAGAGTAGTTTGGGTTTGAAGGAGCCTTAAAGCCCATCCAGTTCCACCCCTGCCATGGGCAGGGACACCTCCCACTGGATCAGGGGCTCCAAGCCCCATCCAACCTGGCCTTGAACCCCTCCAGGGATGGGGCAGCCACCCCTGCTCTGGGCAACCAACTTCGCCATAGTGGAAACCCACAGCAAGCTCTTACAGCACAGGCACATTCAGAAGAGTTTTAAATACCCCACGTTACTTAGGACACTGCCAGGGATCCTGGCCTAGGGGCAGACAGTCAATCTGTATTGAAAACTGCCTCGACTCCAGGCAGGGTGGGGGTGAGCTAATAAATGTCACTGTCAGGCAATACGATTTTCAATGACATGAGATCGTTATCTACCAACCATGTAAATATTTGCTGGAGTTCTGTTTACCCGTCTGCTCTCTGCAATGGGAATTCCTGTTGCATCCCTGGCTGTGTTTCCTGTACTGCTCTCTTCCCTTCATTCTCCTGTACATTACAATCCAGACTGACGTTTGCCACTCTGGTGCTTGGCGTAGGGTATTCTTTTTGTGATACTCCACATATTTTCCTAGGTTTGCCTGGCAATCTGAATGTCAACTATTCAAAACTGAAACAGCCTAAGAAAAACTGCAGCCATAACCTAAGAAAAACGCTGTCCCCAAACCAGGAACAAAGCTAGAACAGAGCGCCCTGCACTGTTAATGAAACTGTGATTAAATATCTTATCTTAAGGCCATGTGCTCTGAAATATTCCCAACCAGGAATGGCCTCAAGCTCCACCAGGGGAGGTTTAGGCTGAACATTAGGAAAAAGTTTTTCACAGAAAGGGTGATTGGGCACTGGAAGAGGCTGCCCAGGGAGGGGGTTGAGTCACCTTCCCTGGAGGGGTTTAAGGGACGGGTGGACGAGGTGCTGAGGGACATGGGTCAGTGACTGATGGGAATGGTTTGACTCGATGATCCGGTGGGTCTTTTCCAACCTGGTGATCCTATGATTCTATGATAAGCTGCAAACACAGATACAGATTTTTGTGGGAAAGGAGGAAAAAAGAAAGGCAGGAGGGTCAGTTGGTCAAAGTATTTGCTTCAGTCCATTAGAGAAGAGGTATTTCCACAATTCCTGATGTGGCTCCTATCTGTGTGCTCAGGTTGAGCCACCTGACAGCTGCGAGATGTATCAAGTGGTGGCGCTAGTTATTATTGACAGAGGTCATTCTTTAGCTATGAAAAAAGGAATTTTTATAGCTTTTCATAATGCCCATCTGAAAATCTGACAAGTTCTGATAAAAATGAAGAGAGATACGTGTCCTTAAAGGATCACAAAGTTGTAGCTCATCTTTAAAGACTGAAAATGTAGAGCATAGAATGAAGTTGGATCATTCCTCCAGACAGCTGTATCACAGGAGCTGACTGGCAGTGCCATTTCCCATGGAAAAGTACCTGATGAAAAATAAAATGCTTGGACAATGAATGTCAGATGTGAGCTTTGCGCATGACGCTTCTTTAGAATTCTGAGAAGAGCAATGAAGCTCGTGAAGGGGCTGGAGAACAGGCCTTATGAGGAGCTGCTGAGAGAGCTGGGGGTGTTCAGCCTGGAGAAGAGGCTGAGGGGAGACCTCATTGCTCTCTCCAACTACCTGAAAGGAGGTTGTGGAGAGTAGGGATCTGGGCTCTTCTCCCAAGTGACAGGGGACAGGACAAGAGGGAATGGCCTCTAGCTCCGCCAGGGGAGGTTCAGGCTGGACATTGGGAAAAAAATTTTCACAGAAAGAGTCATTGGTCACTGTCAGAGGCTGCCCAGGGAGGGGGTTGAGTCACCTTCCCTGGAGGGGTTTAAGGGACGGGTGGATGAGGCGCCGAGGAACATGATTTAGTTATTGATGGGAATGGTTGGACTCGATGATCCAACCTGGTGATTCTATGATTCTATGAAGTAACTTCAGCCTCCACAGTGCTGCTCTTCGAACCGCTTGACAGACTGGGTGCAGAGGCTGCGACTGGCTGCGCACTGCAGTGCCTCTTGCTCTGGGGAAACAAACATGCTTCGAGTGTGACTTGGCCTCCCAGCACACACCAGCTACTCCACAGAAAGGGGTGCCACGTGTTAGGAATCATATTACAGTGCAAAGCCCCCAAACCTGTCAGTAAATCCACAGAACAAAGTCAGGCCCCGTGCTTCGTGTTGTCAAGAGCCTCTTTTCACAGCAGAATGTTTCAGGCAAGGCTCGTGATGTCGCATTAATCATAACCCTGAAAAAGCTGGTATTCACAGCACATCTGCTCTGCTTTTATTCTCTGTGCTTGACCCCATCACGTGTCCTTGGCTTCAGTTCACAAAACATAAAAGTATCGAGAACTGCATATGATGAGGTCAACCAAGTTCAGAGCAGAACGCGGGCAGGTTTGAGCTGGTTTATGGTGCTGCCACACACCTGGAGCTGGGAGCTCTGCGCAGCTCGCTGGTTTGTGCTAAATTACACAGAGAGAAATAGGAGCAATCAAAGCCAAGCCAATGCTTATGAAAACTGCAGAAAAGTAGGTTATGCTGCCCATAACCAAAGGGTTCTCAGGCACTGGAACGGCTGCCCAGGGAGGCGGTTGGGTCACCATCCCTGGAGGGGTTTAAAAGATGGGTAGATGAAATGCTTAGGGATATGGTCAAGTAATGGACAGGTACAGTTGGGCTTGATAATCTCAAAGGCCTTTTCCAACCTAGGGATTCCATGATTCTATGATTCCCGTGCCAGCAAACACCCGTGGGTGGGGGTTCCAAAGGTATACATGCAGCTGGGGCACACCTGTATTCTGTGGTGCTGCCTCCCAGCGAGGGCAGGGGTGCTGCTTCAGCACAGCCTCCTCTGCACCCAGCGCACACACACCACAGCTCGATGGAATCAAACCGAGAGGTTTGGTAGGCATTCCCTTGGAAGCACAGATCTCAGAGATATTCTCCGCTGCAGAGCAGAAAGCCATCCAGGGGGCCGTTGGTAGTGGTTTAATTCAGCAGCCCCACAGAACAGGCATGACTGGGGTAAACAGATGGAGAACTGAGTCTCAGCAACTGCTCTGCTTTAATTTAGACCCAGGCAAAGTACTCAGGCTGAACACTTCATCCTCCAAAAACAGAATTTGCTAACAGTTTAAACTAGCTGCATATTTATGTTATGTCTGGCAAAATAGCACATAGACAAAAATAAAAGGAAAAGCAGAAAATTTGTGGTCTTTTATCTGGAAGTTTTCTTGCTGGAGTGTTTTGGTATTTCCTCTCTGAATGCAGTTAAATCAGGGCAGCTAAATAGAGTTAAAGAAGCAATGAAACCCAAAAGAAATAGTTCATTTCACGTTGAAGAGGAAGTTTCCCTAGATACTAACTATTTTCTCCTCACATTCCTAACTCAACTGAACAACAAAGAAAAAAGAAAATACTTGAAGTGCTGTAAGCAAAAGCAAGGAGTGAAGTTGGTCCTTAGTCTGAGAGATCTGGGTTTCCATTAATGAGCGTACATAGCTCTGCTTAATACCCCGTACTATCCACAGGCCCCAGGGACACATCCTTCAGCAGAGTTAAAAAGAGTAAGCAAACCAAAAATAAGAATGCTCTTAGCTGATACTGTCAGGAGGAGGGTAGGGTGTCTGTGCTGCCTGGGCTGCGCTGGGGCTGCTTTTCCAGAAGGAGAAGGCTTCTGGCTGAGAAACATTCCCCGTTGGCAGCATATTCCTGACTTTGAATGAAAGACCTTTCAGCACAGCCAGGGGCTTGGAAGCTTTCAGAAAAGTGATGGTTGATCTCTGTACAGCAGATTTATATACTGGAGCTATTCTTGTGCTGTCAGTCTTACGCTTGGCCCCGTTCCTCCCTCTCCTGTTGTTCCCTACCTGCTTCGCTGTCTTCGGTTTGAGAGGTTTTGTTCATCATGATTCACAGTTTCTGAATGATGCTTGAAATGCATTTAAAAATAGGAAACTCTACAAAGGAAATAAACTTAGTTCTTTTTAGTTAAATAATATGCAGTATATTCACCTGAATGTTCTAAGCTCTGAATTCACATCAAATAATCATGATTCAAGATCTAAAATCCCGAGAGTTTGGAGATGTTTAGATCTATACTTTATATAAATCAGGAGAACAATCAATCCCTAAGGCTTGGCACTTGTGAAGTACTAGAAGTCATTTATACTTAAGTTGCAGATTCTCCAACCTGATCTGCCACGGTTCTGCTTCTGCAAACAACACTGTCTTGCATCAAGCAAGTATTTTCTTTCCAGCCAACTGGTTACTTATACAGGTTACTTATAATCTAAATTACCTCTCTATTAAATGATGTTCTTTTTGGAACAGAAGATCATTAATGCTGGAAAGGCAGCAATTATTTCTTCCTCTTCCAAGCAAAGACGAGCATTTCTGTGGCAGGCTCCCATGGAACAGCTAAATTAACAGGGCTCTGTTTCATGAGCGAGGGTGACACACGGTACACAAGGCACAAGGAAGTCACCGATGCTTTGCTACCTCATGTACGCAAGCTGAAACTTTTAATTCCATTAATCTGCATTTACCTAGCATTATTCACAGGAAAAAACCAGAAAAGAATCATAGAATCACCAGGTTGAAAAAGACCCACTGGATCATCGAGTCCAACCAAACAAAGCAGGGACTCCACAGGCAGAGCCCACAAAAGACACCCCAAGCCCTCCAAGTTTATCTAGTTGGCCCCTGGAAGGCAGAGCTGAATTTCTTCCCTGCATGCGACCCTATAAAGAGAGAAAAGGCCATGGTGAACAGGCACAAGGGAAGAAAGAGCACTTCTGCTCATTACCGTGAAAAAGGAGCTGTCAAAGTGTCACCTTCTTTCATCCTTCCTCCCTTGCCAGCCTTTTTTTGACCCAGGGAATGGAAGCTGAAATCAAACAGTCAGAATGAGCGATGGAGCTGCCTGGTCTGTACGAAACAAAGCAAGGGTCTGTTGGGAGCAATAAAAAGGGGGCCCAGGCGAAGGGAGCAGCCACACTCGGCGGTTGCTTTGCCCAGTTTCATTACAACAGAGGCTGGTGCTTGAACAACCGTGGTGGGAAGACAGACCCCTCCTTTTGCCTCTGTAAACACAGTCTGTGAGGTTCCTGCCTGCACAAAATGAACTGTAACGCGGGGGTACGTATCCTGCGTCAAAGGGGATGGGATTAGGAGGACAAGCTGCATAAGGAAGGTCTGAGCTCTCATCAGTCGGGCTTCAGGAAGGGTCAGAGCACTGGCTCAAAATACAGTTTTCACACTGACAACCAGAATGGCTGGTTTTAATTAAGTTTCATGTTGTGAGTCTTACAGCTCACAACAGGCGAGATGAATGGGAGCTGGGAGAGCTGCAGAAATAGAGAGAAAACCATGCACTGGGTAGCTTTTAAAAGTGGGCTTATAATTAATCCATCAAGTCAGCATGCAGAGTCCCAAGTTCATTGCAGGTGTTTATTATTTTGGGTGAAGTTAAGTAAACCAATGCTTTGTTTGGTTTGTGTTGTAACCAAGCTTAAAATAAAGCAATTTTTCAAAGATTAAAATCTTCCCACCCTCTCCTGGGAATACATGCTGCCTCACCATGCTTACAAAAATGACAGATTCTTCCTGTCACTTTATAAATGAAACTGTAAAACCACGCTCTGGCCCAAACATAATCTACAAAGTGCCAGGTCAGAGGTGTGTGCTATAAAACAGGTGTAAAAAAGTTTATGTGGCTTAGATTGTGTACCCTTAAGTTTAAAGGGCTTTTTTTCCCTCAATTAAACAAATGCCTACTGCACATATCAGTAATGTACTTAGTGGATGATATGCATTGTAGATTTTATATTTTATAAAAGCTAATTTGCATTAAAAGGAGTACCTTGTCCTACATTAAAACCCATGCTACAAGGTGTTTTCTATATTGTTAAAAACACTGCAGGAGATACCAGAGTTCAGAGTCTGAATTAATTGCTGGAAATAAAAGCAGTAAAGTTCCACCTCAGTAACTTGATTTGTGTCTCAGCTAAAAGTGCATTAGAATCACAAAGCTGGGATTGAGATCATGATATCCACTGTCTGAGGGGAATTGGCACATTATGGCACAATTATGACCTTTCATGTGTCAGAAACAGGAAAGTGGGATCCTTCCACCTGAAACCAAGTAAAACTGGAAAAGGCATAGAAAAGGCAGCAAGCATGGAATCCATTTCAGCCACGTGCAGAGGTACAGAAGAGATAGCTGAGGAAAGAAGCAAAAAAGCCCTGTAACATTTTCATCGAGATGAAGAAGATGAATAGGGGAGAAGCATCTGGCCTCCTCCACTGCAGGAACTGAGTCAGCCCAGGAAAGCAGGGGGCAGGCTGAAAGCAGCCTGAAGCAGTGGTCCTGACACAGCGGGCGAGGCAGGATGCTTGGCTTGATGAAAGGTAACATGGACTGAGAAAGCATCTAAAGTATCAACTAAAAATGATCACCCGCCCTTAGCAGGTATTAAATAGAAAGATGACACCTCTAACTGAGCTACTGAGCGATCCTCACACCCTGGCAGGCAAGGGCTGAGGATGCATTTGGGTACGTGAATGCCAGGGGAAATGTATATGCAAGTATTCTTGAACTTTTAATGTACATAAAATAACAAAATGCAGTGTGACCTTAGGAGTGTCTGTAGCATCACCTTGTCTTCACCTGCAAGGATCCCAGGTTACTGCTCTGAGAATAAAGCTCCTGCGCTCCCAGCTGAGCCCTAACTTGGGCTTAAGACCATCACTTTGGAAGAATCATTGATGTTTTTCCTTCACATCAATTTCTCCTTCTAAAAAGTTAAAGTTATGATGACCATGGAAGCAGGCAGGTATTACCCATGACAGTTAACAGTTCTACTGTTACCTTTAGGATAGGAGAGAATGAACTGCAAGCTAATAGATGCTGCTGAATTCTTTCTTTATGCATCTAAATGAGAGGTGGTAAAGTGCTGTTGCAACAAAAAAACCCTAACACTTGAGTATTAGCAGGATTTAAAATGGATGAACTGTTACTCTGGGAAGAATTTCTGAGCCATAGTGATAAATATTAGCTAGAATTCTGGAAAACCTCTGAGCCCTCTGTTTCAGTGTGAGAGCCAAACTCTCCACCGTTAACAACCTGTCGCAAGATTTCTTGCATACTCCTCAAACACCCACTTGTGGGACACAACGAGCAGGTGACAGGATTAGACAGATGACAAGTCCAACCAAAATCTAGTGTGACAGACCCTTCACAAGTCCCTGCTTTTCAGTCATGCTTCCACATCCCAACCTCTGCTTGAGGGATGCCTATTGTCCACTCTCCGATCACTTAATTTGTTCCAATCAAATCCCAGAAGTTCCCTGCTGAGCTGAAAACCAGCACACACTGTTCAGTGTTGATGTCAGGTTTTGCGTGAGACACGGATGCACCAATATTGCAAAGATCCTTTTTATCCGTTCATGCCCACAGCAAAATTTCATCTGAAAAGCTAAGCTTGGGGTGTCTGACATGCTGGCACTGCAAATATTTTTCTACATAACTGAAAAACATCATTTGTAAAAGGGTGGTTATCAACACAGGCTGAGATCTGGGGGCAAGCAAAGTGTTTTCAAAATGCTCTGTGTTTATCAGAAATAAAATATGTACTTTAACATTTCCATTTCTTTGATCTTCACAATGTTTGCAACGGGTTGTCACGGACATGTGCTGGTATTTCTCTGTTTACAGTTTCTCCCTTCACTCTGGGTTGCTTGGTATGTGCTATATATGCAATGTTAAAGGTTCTGTTCAATAATTTAGAGGGCTGTGCAATACCTTACATGCACCAGGCATGTGCAAGTGCCTCATTTGTGTTAGCCCATAAATGTACGTCTAATTTGCTTCTTCACACGCTGATGGAGCTGTCAGGGAGAGTCGTGTTCCATAGCCCTAGAAAGAAAGTTTTCTCATTTGTAGTCCAGGTAGTGCAGAGATAGAAATACAACACTGTATCCCATTGGAAAAAGCCACGAAGATGTTCTGAAAGAATTAATGGGGAGTTCTCTTCTCCTTTTAAAACCCTGCAAGGGTGTAAGGATAACCTGGCTGTACAAATGTACAAGAGTATCTGGATCAGATGGGTCAGTCCCCGTTAAAGGATGAATTAAGGGGTACAAGGGTTCACAGGTTCAGGCCTGGTGAAGGGGCTGGAGATATTTTTTCGTTCCAGTACCTGAAGGGGCTCCAGGAAAGCTGAGGAGGGACTGTTTACAAAAGCTTGTGGTGATAGGGTGAGGGGTAATGGGTATAAACTGGAGAGGGGCAGAGTTAGACGAGACAGAAGGAGCAATTTCTTCACTGTGGGTGGGGAGGCCCTGGCCCAGGTTGTCCAGAGAAGCTGTGGCTGCCCCATCCCTGGAGGGGCTCAAGGCCAGGCTGGATGGGGCTTGGTGACCCTGATAAAGTGGGAGGTGACCCTGCCCATGGCAGAGGGGTTGGAACTAGATGATCTTTAAGGTCCCTTCCAAACCAAACTATTCTATGATTCTAAGTGGAAGAGAACCAGACTGAGCTGACTGGGCTGTAAAACAGAGAGCTTGAAGAGATTACATACACAAATTAAGTGTATGGCCCACATGCAGACCGCTTGCATTATTCACTTCATACTCAGGAGCAAAGCACTGTTCCAAACTCAACCCAACATTACTGCTTAGGAAAACATGGATTCAATTTGACCTGGTACTGCTGCTCCCATAGCAGCAGGCTTCTAGTAAGGACACAACGACCGCTCAAACTGCCACGTTAGACTTATTTAAATCATTGTAATAGTTCCTGTCACCAAAATAATAACCATTCTGTTTTAAATAGCAAGGTGAGAAAGTAACTTTGTGAAATAGCTCCTATTACTTTGTTCTGCGCAAACGAGGACAAGGACTGATGTATATTTTAAACTGACACTGGTCTTTGCTAATCCAGAAATCTGTTGTTACAAAGGTTACTCTGTATGTAGCAGAACCAAAGATATAAAATACAGGCCATATCCTGAATATTTTAGTCCTAGATAAATGCATTTGTGATGAAGGAGCATGGTGAAATTACCTGTTCAGAGTACACTGCAACATTTTCCACATCAGGGAATTCAATTTTTAGAAGTAAACCACATTTTACCAGGTTACAAAGTTGCGATTCTAATCCCCACAAAGTTTTCCTTTATGGATTGTTTTGTGCTTTTAACTTAGATAACTTATTTTCCATTGTTGCAGGTGCTATGCAAATAAGGATAAATACATAACAGCACATGCTGCTCTACTATAACTGACCTATGTTTCTTGGTAGGTTTTAGACACGGTGCTCTTTGAGAACATCAGGTACAGTTTGGCAGGGTCCTGTGGGTACATGTAGGCCATGGATGGATGGATGCATGGATGGATGGATGGATGGATGGATGGATGGATGGATGGATGAAAAGAGGAGTAAATCTCTCCCGCTCTGTGGCAGCCGCATCAGCCAGGTGATCCAAACAGGCCACACAAGATGCAGTTTCCAGAAACAGTACCACTATGATGCTTATTATTTAAAAATAAACAAACAAGGCCTAAGAATTGTAAAGAACCTTTGGGAAGTATTTTAGGAACAGAAAGCGACTTCCTTTCAAGGTGGCATCTCATGAATGGGTTTGGATTTTCCAGCTTACATTTTGTTCTGTAATAACACAGTGACGCGAGAAGCCGAAGTGAGAGCAGCACTGAGCGGGGCGGTACTGTAACAACAGCTCAGAATCCAGTTCTTCTCATAGAAACTGATAAAACCTGTAAACTAATCCCGCCCTTTGAGAAAAAGGCTGTTCTGCAAGCAAAATGCTGTCTTCTCAGATGAACCCTTTACAATTTGGCAGGACCAGAGCAACAGACAGAGCTTAGAAACAGTAGAAGTGATTTCTTTCTTATATCCCCTATGAGACTCCGGGGCGTTCGCAGCACACGGCAGAGTCGGGTTTGTCGTCCTGCAAGAAGCAGAGGTGGCCTGTCTGCTCGCACGAGCGACCGGCAGCTGCTGCTGGGGGTCCCTTCGTGCAATGGGCTCTGACCCACACCGGGCTCAGCTTGCAGCATGCAAAGAGCACCCACATTTAGAGGAAATGAGCACTGCGCATAACATAACCACATCAATATCTTTCTCCATGGGAAGGAATAATATTGTCAAAATTAATGATACAGTTCAGTGAAATGGTGAAACTGTTTAAATACTCAGACAAGCTTTTATGCGTCTCTAAGGAGAAGCTTTTATATGTCCATTAAACCACCCCAGAAGTTCATACGCACACTCTATGTGAGGGAATTTCCAAATGCTTTTTACTGGAACCTAGGAAAAGATTGCTTTAGGCTTGCTCTGTGCCTGTATTTCTTTTTTGAAGCATCCACTACAGCTCCCTGTCAGAGACAGGACAGTGGACAAGATGGAACTCTGAGCCCAGGGTGGTCATTATGAAGTTCTTACCTTCTTCCACATATTTAAAGATCAATAGATTCTTGTAAGCCTTCCCTTTGTTTGGAATTCTGTAAATTGTTAATACATAGAATGGTGATATGACATGAGGAACTATACTCAAATCAGGCTCCAACTGAACCACTTATACAACTCTCATGATACCAAATTTGATATCTACATGAAGAAGCTCCAACTTGTGGCTCTGTTCAAGAAGGTACTGAGATTTGATTGTCATTTTTATGCAGAAGCAACTGAAAATCCCAATATTTAGTGGGTCCTCATTCAACTTTATAAACCACCCCTGCTTCAAGTCGCTTCTGAAGTTCAAACCAATCCTTCAGAAGATGTCTTTGCTGTTATAGACTGCAATAAAACCAGACCAAGACAAATGTCACACCATTCTGGGGTACTCTGTAAACACTGCATCACACAGTTAAACTTTCACACAAACTTGTGTCTGCTTAACAAATATGACAGCGAGCAGCCAAACAAGGACACCTTTGCTATCAATGTGCTTATGAATACTCTAAATGTACAAGTTTAGGGAATGGTTACGTTATATTACAATTGCGTCTCTGGGTTTAGGATTGTACAGGGAGATCCTCAGTCCTCTTGCAACTTGAGCCAACTTTGTTTTGGTTTGGTTCAGGGATATTTTTCTTTTTGTTTTTGACACAGGCTATGTGAAATGCAGGAAAACAATACGTTTCTTTGAAGTAGTAGCACTAGCAGAATGGAGATAAAACCTTATTTGATCTCCCTAGTTTTGAGCCAAAAGAATATGACAGCAGCAGAAATCAATTACAACTTCCTAAGCACAGGGGTATCGGTTTCCCCCCTTGAGTCACTGAGGAAGTCCCACTGCTGTTAACATGAGTGAGTCACATCAATCCCGTCCACACCAGCAGCACAGGTGCCTCGGACTGGGATGCGGTGGCACAACCCCATTATTTCATGAGCAACAGTGTCACCGTGGACTCTCTTCCCTGGTGCCAAAGTTTCATCTGTAAACACAGTGTGATGTGTAGAAAGCAAACACTTGAAACCAGCAGCTCTTGTTATAGCACCCCAGCTATCAGTCTCCTACATCCAGATATCATTTGCAACAGGAAAGTTGTTTTACACATTCAACTGAATAAGAGCAGACTCTCAATGTCAAATTGCACATGGATTAAAAAAAAAGTTTCCTAGAATCCTGCACAGCCTGAGCTGGGAAACAGCAATTGAAACATTTCCATAGAATCTAATTGTCTGGCCCTGATTACAGGGCCCCATACAAGAAACTTCTGAAATGAAGGCAGGCATTGAAGTTCTGCGTAGTTCAAGATTTCACTAAGCCCTTTACTAAACAGTAATGATAGGCTCCAAAATAACCTTTGATCCTAGTGGCCTTTCTAAGAACTGAAGTAAACAAGGGTATTAAGGGCTAGTGGGAACTTGTATGCCTGCCCTCATGTCTGTCCTACACTGCTATGGACCCAAAAGCTGAAATTCCCATTCTTCTGATAAAAGTATTTAAATAATCTTGAAGGCAGCTGCCAGCAGTGTCAAAATAAGTAGCATTCATCCTAAATAACCCAGGTATGGCCAGGATGAATGCAATTTGAGGAGTCTTCACTGATGCAAACCAGACTTGAGCGTGCTCATGGGATGCTGTCATTAATCCTACAGGGACATAAATGTACAGCAGGCTTAATTTACTGACCCTCCAGGTATATGACATTTAATGTACTCATGTCTTATTTCCAGGAATTGACAGTCAAAAATGCAAGCAGAGCATGTTAAACCCTACCATTAACTGTTGTTGTTGGCCTAATCACTATGGTGTACAATCGTTCGCTCAGAGGATTACTTAAGTCTCTCAGTCACGGAACAGCACAGCACACGACAGAGCAGCAACCCATCCTGGAATGAAAGTGTGGGGAGTCCCTTCAGGTTATATGTACAGTCAAAATTTTAAATTTCAGGCTTAATGGTACATCAGTATTGCACTTTGCACAGGCTATACCAATCCCCCCCGTTAGTTATTTAGAGTACCTACAGAAAACAAAACCAAGAAAAATCTAGATTACTACAAATTACTGTTTTTTCAGTTCTAACATGATCTTTAGATTCTGTGTTAGATACACAGACAACTCTAGCCTCTTCAATAGTTTGAACCCAAGCACCAAACAAAACTCCTCAGGCTTTATTGCGGGGCTAAGCTGAAAGAAACAAAGCTGGTGAGGGGGCTGGAGAACAGGCCTTATGAGGAACATCTGAGAGAGCTGGGGGTGTTTAGCCTGAAGAAGAGGAGGCTGAGAGGAGACCTCATTGCTCTCTACAACTACCTGGAAGGAGGTTGTGGAGAGGAGGGAGCTGGGCTCTTCTCCTAAGTGACAGGGGACAGGATGAGAGGGAATGGCCTCAAGCTCCACCAGGGGAGGTTCAGGTTAAACATTAGGAAAGAATTTTTCACAGAAAGTGTCATTGGGCACTGGCAGAGGCTGCCCAGGGAGGGGGTTGAGTCACCTTCCCTGGAGGGGTTTAAGGGACGGGTGGACAAGGCGCTGAGGGACATGGGACTGATGGGAATGGTTGGACTCGATGATCCTGTGGGTCTTTTCCATCCTGGTGATTCTATGAAACTCAGGAGTGTTGCAGCACTTCTGTCCCATTCCAGCTCCAGGTGCAGTGGGGCTGTGTCACATCTACACAGCCTCTTGCCCTCACACTAACAGAAACCTTAAAAAGTTAATTATGCCACGCCTGGAGTGCTTCCGTGAAAATCTGGCCTGTAGCTAGCATGGCTTTAACTATTAAAGCAGCCACATTGCTAGCCTAGTAGCACAGATAAGGAGAATTTGGTTTGGATGTTTTCGGGTTGTGAGGACATCAGACTTTTATTTCATATACCTCTTGAAACATAATGCTACACATCACTAGAAACCCAGCAGGGAAACTTGGGAACTTATTCTGCTTTAATTTTTTACTCATTTCTACATTAAGAATGAGCACAGAATATATTTTCTCTAATGTTCTCAAATCTAAGCAACCTCCTGTACAGGCCAAATCCATCTTCTTCCTGACATTTTGCTTTGTTAAATGTGGAAAGCAATGGTAAAATAAAGCTCAAATTTCCTCTTATGTATTAACAAATTTAAGGGTTTCTTCCTCAAAAACTGTCACCCCACATGCTGTATCCTCATCTTCTAAAGGGCCATCCCCACCCACCTGCAGAGGCTAATAAGCTTCCTAGAGCAGCCAGCAGTTGACTGGAACATTTCCCTAGTGTGGCTGTTCTTGCTTTTAAGATGAAGAGTTACAAACTCCCTGACCCCTCTGCAGCTGTTACAGTAAAAGTTACAACAGCCTCTCCCTGCCATTCGGAACTTCATAGGAGTTTGAAGATGGATCAAAAAGGAACCTCAATGAGCAACTTCTAGAGGGTTTTCATTAACAAGTCTTTGGGATATATTGTCAAATCTTATCCTAATCTGCCTTCCTTCTTCTGTCCAGTGGATCTCTTCCAACCTGGTTATTCTGTGGTTCTGAGAGATTAGAAACTGTGCTGTAGACTGGCAAAACCCGATGGGAAAAGATTAAGTCTCACCCTGAATGCAAGAGAAGCAGATCAGAATTAGAAAGTTTGGGATCTCATCCAAAGCTGAGGCAGATGAGAAACTTTACAAGAGAATTGTCCAGGGCAATGAAGTGGAAATAGAAAACACAGTGTAAAAACCTAGGCACAGAAGTTTAAATATTAGTCACACACTCTAGAGGCTAAATATATTTTTATAAATACCTGAGGTTTTTATTTCTACTGCAGTCCTATGATGTTAAATTTAGTCATTTTACAGTAAGATAACACAATTGGTATCACCTCCCGTTTCAAACAACTGCATTTATTTTAAGCTTTCCTCCTCGTGCTGTGTTACAGAGAACTTCCGAGAGTTGCATCCTGTTTGTCAAACAGATTTCTCTCTTTTCCTGTGGAAATCTATTGAGGAAACTCTATGAAAACAAAAGGAAGTATCTGTTGCTAATACCTGTAATATTGTCCAAAAGAGGCTCCTGTTGAGGGTCAGGGGTGCACAAGGCCATAGAACCAGTAAAAGACTAAACAAAAGTTGCTAGATTTGCTGTCAAAATATCCCTATGATCCTAGGCAATCTTTTCTTATCTCTCTAAACTGGCAAATATCTTCTGAATAGTTGGGAAAGAAAGTAATTACTTTGGGATTGCAGTATAGGCAGTGTTGCATTTTGTGTCAGAACAATAAGAAAGCAAAGGACAGGCTGCCGTCAGGAAGCTTACATCTATTTAAAAACTATTTTGACAGAGCCTCAGAATAGCAGGCACAGCACTTAAGCATGGAGGGGCTTGCAGAACATACAGCATCTAACAGAGAAACAGCACTCCCGAGATCTAAGGATGTTTTTGCAAACATCAGTGAAACGGCAAACACAACAGTACGATGTCATTGTTATTCTTGCTTCCTGATACAGGATCTGCAACTTCCCACATTCACAGCAGCCAGTCACTAGCATTGACGGGTCAGGCTCAGGTCTCGCAGTGACTGCATGTTCCCTTTACACGCTGAGCTGCCAGGCAGGAGAGCACCTGGGAACAGGCAGAGACCGCGTGCTCCACCTGCGCCAGGAGGCTTTGAGCACCGTGATCCAGTGGGAAGCGTCCCTGCCCATGGCAGGGCAGGTGGAACTGGATGGGCTTTCAGGTCCCTTCCAACACAAACCATTCCATGAGTCTGCAGCCAAATGACTAGACCAGCCTTTACGCGATGGTCCTCCAAAAGATTACAAAATATCTGACTTGGGTGCAAAACTGATGGCTGCAGCCCCTCCTCTTAACATCCATTAACATCATATTTTGCCTAAATGCTTAGTAAAAGCTAGTCAGAAATAACCTGCAGCCAGCTTAAGGCACGGTGTTGCTGTTAAGTGAGCCATCTTCCTTTCCTGTCACTCTGAATCCTTGAGGCTTTAAATCTATGATGTTCTGGAATAAGTTCCGAAGGTATTTACATGCCAATAAGGTGGTCTTAGAATTTCAGAGCTTATACCATGTTTGGCGACATCTGCAGTTTTACACACATCAAAGCGCTGCAAAACAGCGTTCTGTCAGACGATTTAAGCTCCAAGAGCTGAATTCAGCAGGATCTCCACCCTTCTGCCAAGTATTCCTCAACTCTGTTTAGGAAGAACACTTCTCTTTATCTAGGAGTCATTAGAAGGGTCCCTGGGCATTCGGTCATTACTGACATACGCACTAGCACACAGGAGATAACAGAAGGATTCTTTGGGATTGAATAGAACACGTCTACGTGAAGGAATACACGAGGAGTGTTGGTTGTTATCCAGGCAGTGGCAGAAGGAAGTTATCTATAGGACCACAGCTCTGCTGTTCTTTCTCTGGCTTACATTATCTTGGCTATAGATAACCAAGTTTTAGAATACTATGGCATTTCAGTTATTAGTTCCTGGTTGTAGGCTTTCAAGCATCTTTCTATAAAATACAAGTCAAGGTACCAGGAAAGAGAGAATTATAAATATAAAGGGTTAGAGATCAGAAAGGGAAAATAACCTCAGGAGAATGTCCACACAACTTGTGCGCAAGTAGTTATGGGGGTGCATATGCTTGTTTTCACATGCTTCTGTTGCTGTTCCTTATGGGCTGGGCTAAAAGGAGATCTCAAAGTATGTCCAGAGAGAGGTTTTGCCTGACGAGAAGCAGAGAGCGCTGGAAATCATGTAATCATAGAATACCAGGTTGGAAGGGACCTCAGGGACCACCACATCCAACCCTTCTTGGCAAAAGCATGGTCCTGAGGGAGAACTTGTTCTCACGTGGGCTTCAGCCTTACTTCAGACCCCTACTGCCTGATAGGCTGAAGAATTGTTTGCATTGCTTGTCTGAAATGAACTTGTATTGCCAAGAGAGAGGCTTCAGCAGACTCCAGGCAGAAGGAACTATGTCTCGCTCTACAGGGAGCTTGGAGAATGTTGACCCAAGGAAGGGCACCCACAAAGTCTAGACCTGAGGAAGGGCACCCACAAGGTCTAAAGTACCTTGTGGAGAGCAGCCGGGCGCAGAACCCAGTGCTGCAGTGGCAGCCAGGCACTGACGATGCCACCAGCCCTCTCTCCTGGAGTGGCCGCGGAAGGGCTGGTACGGCAACCAGCCAAACCAGCCATTGCAGCATGGTGAGAGGACCAACAGCAGAAGCCTTCTTAACTCACCTGCACACAGCCAGGCACTCCGGGTTACTGCTGCACCCCCACGGCTGACAAAGAAGGTTCATCCATGGCTATTCGGCTCTCGGGGCTGCAAAGGTTCAGCCACTCTTGTATCACAGGGGAATCACAGAATGCCGTTACCTAACCAATGGAACGTTAGTGGCTCAGCACGATGCTGAATAAAGCCCTTCTGGTCCTTCAGCTCTCCCTCTATCGTCACTTAAGACAAGCTGCTGTGCTGCTTACATTAGTTTATCCTGGAGAAGAGGAGGCTGAGGGGAGACCTCATTGCTCTCTCCAACTACCTGAAAGGAGGTTGTGGAGAGGAGGGGGCTGGGCTCTTCTCCCAAGTGACAGGGGACAGGACGAGAGGGAATGGCCTCAAGCTCCACCAGGGGAGGTTCAGGCTGAACATTAGGAAAAAATTTTCCATGGAAAGAGTCATTGTTCCCTGGCAGAGGCTGCCCAGGGAGGGGGTTGAATCACCTTCCCTGGAGGGGTTTAAGGGACGGGTGGACGAGGCACGGAGGGACATGGTTTAGTGTTTGATAGGAATGGTTGGACTCAATGTACCAGTGGGTCTTTTCCAACCTGGTGATTCTATGATTATTGCAGGGCCCAGCACCATTCCCAGGGCCACACACACTTTTGAGTCCCATGGGCTTTTGGAATAATTCTGGCATTGCCAGCCTGACACAAACTTCAGTTATACTGAAGTTCCAATATGGAAGGAAGGGAAAGTTATGAGCTGAGCTGTGTAATGGATAAAAAGAGGGAGTCATGGATCTATAAATTCCCTTTCCGTGACTGGGAGGAAAGTCAAATCCAGGTTTTTAAATCAGACTTCCAAGAACTCCTCTGCAAACTTTAGAAAATATCTTTTGTGCTAAGAGTTCAATCAAGAACAAGTGATACTTAAGCTTTTCTAGCTCAGTTCAGGTCTGCACTGTGTGCATCCAAACTCTAGACTTTCAGTGCAACTATCTGAATTTCCAGGTAGCAGGGCATGGTGAGAGTTCTTTATTCTAGTGGAACAACATCTGGAAGTAATTTCCTTTATTTTGTCACAAGAGAATTCATTAAGGGGCAGGAATATCCAAATGACATAATTCCAGAGTGATGCCTGTCCCTCGTGGATATTACAGTGACAATTAACCATAAAGTACCCCACCGAGAGCAAAAAGCAGTCTGATGAATCAAGGAGACACTCAAGAACTACTGCCAAGTACCTAGCACGGGGTTGTGTTACAAGATCTACAAAAGCACTAGACTTACCTCATCTGTTTAGCCCAATTATCAAATGTTATGTTCTGTGAAGCAGCTCAAATGACTAACAGTTTATTAACGATGGTAAACTAAAGTTTCAAAGCCTAAAAAGGTTAAAGAGGACATCAAACAGTGAGACTTCACAATCCCATGCTTCAGCTGCAGTTCTCATGCCCTAGAGTCTCAAATTCTGCACAAAAAGAAAAGTCAGGACCCAGTTACTATGTGCACACCTGTACCATGGTAATTAGGGACAGAAAGCCCAACTACAGTAAATTGCCTAGCACTGTGCAGGGCCTCTGGCAGAGGATGCTGTAAAATCTACTTCCTCAAAGGAGCATTTCATTGCTTTAACAATGACCCATTCTGTTCTTGTGTGTCAAACCTGACTTGCTGCTCGTAGCTTCTGAAGTAGATGGGAAAAGAACCTTATGGCAGAAGTTCACTTCTCCAAAGTTGCTGTCCATCCACAAAAACCATCCACCCTCTGCCTTGGATAAGGCAAAGGTCACATAAAAGAAACGAACTCTGAATTTACAAATAATAGCTATATTGTAATGCAAGTGCTTCAGGGATTACAGTAACTTCCCAGCATCTCCTAAACCAAGAACCTTAAGAAGCAAAATAGACTTAAGCCACAAAAATTTGTATTAGGTAGCATCATCATGACATCTGTGCGTTCCACCTACAGGGTCAGATTCTCTACATTCTCTGCATAGGTTTCTGCTGTGAGTTAACTGAGCACTGACAGCACAGTAAATCATCATCCTCCATGTGGACCTGCAGCAGGGGAGGAAGGAGAAACTAATTTGTGGATGGTTTGCCCAAACATTTACTCAATAGGCAAACAACAGCAAGATTTCAAGGACGTGGATAGCATCCCAGACTTTATCAGGGAGTGTGTTTGGCTCCAAAGCACTTCTTCCTGCATATTTCATCTTCAGTCCCTTTTTCTCTACCCCCATTCTGTCTCCTTTCTCTGAGTTCAAGTTTGCTGTTGCTGTAAGTCTCATTCTCACTTTATCCACTGCCCCTGTTCAGGGTGTAATTCAAGCACACGTTCCCACCAGCAATAAAACCCAACTGAAAGGCCTCTCCACCCACTCGCTCCTGTCACAGCCCTGCATTTTGCCATCCCATGACAGATACAACTCTTACAGCTATGCGCTGCTCCAAGTTTAAACTTCTTTCCACAAATACTATGCTCTATTTTAAACACACCTCATCTCATAAATCTCATTCACAAGCACTTGCACAACCATAAGAACATAGGATCAGGTATAAGACGACACAGAATGGGAACGAGGTATTAAAGGAGAGAGTAGGAAAGTTTTTCTTCCATTTATTTGGAAGAACTCTTTCAGTCCTAAACATCTCCTCTGGTCTTTCCTAGACGTCAAAGCCACCACGCCCTGTGCTAATGGGAGAATCTCCCTGGCCCCACCTCGCTTAGCATACAGAGAATCATGGTCATTGGCCAAGTTTTATGTTTGTTCATGGCCATGGACTGGATTGTGCCAACTACTTCAGAGCTCTTAAAACAGCCTGTGCTCCAAAGGCAATACAAGGTCTTTCAGAAGCGCATTTACTTCTGTTATTGTTGCTTGCCTGCAACCTAAAAGATCAGCCTAAGGAATATTTGGATTGCAAGAAATTCAACCCAAATGACATGAGTAAGCAATATGGAACAGAAGATCTTTACATTTAAATCAGAAGCATCAGGAGCAGCAACGTATTGCCCAGCAAACCCATTTTTCTAATCTGAGCTCAGATTTTAAGTGCAGTAACAAGAAAGCAGTTGACAAATGACTGTTAAAGCTGTGTCTGTGCTTACAGAAGTTGCTCTTTGGAATGGGACCGTGTGTGCAATATGAGGCGTGTTTCTACTCTGTAATTTGACCGTGTCTGCACAAAGGGTTGTGTTGTCTGAAAAATGCTTGAGCTTATCACAGGAGAGCACTGCCTGACAACACAGCGTAGCTCTGCTGCTCTCTGCTGCGTGTGACGGGACCACTGCAAGACTGGCCCGTTCCTAAACGATGTGCAGAAAGGTGGAAAGATTCTGTAAGAAAAATCACCAACACCCGTGCAATAGTGATTTGGGCAAGAAAATTGAAATTGGCCGATAACAGGGAACTTCCCAGAGCTGTAACCAATATTAAAGAGGCTCTTTAACCACAAACTTCTTATTTCGATATAAATCCAGGATATTAAGTCATCTTTAATACACTTTCTAAGATACGCTTTTAAAAATTTGTATTTAATGTTTTACAGATCAAGCAATTTAAAAGCTGAGATCAAGAAATTTAAAAAGCTGAATTGATCACAGAAGGTTCATTCATACGATTTCTCTTGAGAGGGGTTCACAGCTTACAGCAGTGACCAGAGACAGATGTATTCAGAAAACCCACACAGACATTTTGCTCCAGTGTGAAAATGTATTTGATCCGAATGTTAAATAAAAAGTTGGAAATAAATCAAAACTATGCACACCTTCTAAACTCTGAAATTCCCTGTAAGGGATCAGCCAGAACAGAAGCCATCCTGAGCTCTCTGAACACTTGCAGTTTGGGTCAAATAGTACAAAAATAAAAGCCATGTCCCATTTTCGTTAAAAAAACACAAGTCATGCTTTTAAAATGAAGTATAACTTAGTTTGCCTAACTCTGCCTTCGACCATGCACACATTCACATGGCTGTTCAGGCTGCTCCAAATACATCTCTAAAAGTGAGTAGTTATGGGCCTGTGAATGTAAAGCTAAAGAATTCCTTGAAGTGATTCTATTATTAGTCAGAAATTATTGACATTAAAGTTCTGCCCAATGGCAGAAGCAGGTGGGTTTTGCTGCAGTTAGGAGTTTCCATAACAATAACCAGAGTGCCAATTAAAAGCCAATTAGTCACGGACACTACTTTAAGGTCCAGTACTTTGCCAACCTTCCTCTCTTCAGTTTTCCTTCTCTTGAGCTGCCCATTATCCTCAGCACAAAGCCTTTGAGATGAATGCGGACTGCCTGCCTGTCTCCATGGAAGCCTTGCCACGCTGCACCATACACAAACGCTTCCCAGGCATCTTCAGCCCTACTTTCCCTCTGATCTTTGCCCTAAACAAATGTTGATTCACTCTTCTCCTCATTTATGAGGATCCATTTGATGCTTTATGAATACTAATGAGGAAAGAATTAAACCTATGTTTAAGAATAAATGAAGATTCCTCTTTTACGCATTTTCTATGACGGCAAAAGCACACTGGCTCTGTTCTTTTGTTATTCTCTTCTTTAAATCCAGAAACCTCTATCAGTCCCAAAGAGTGTGCAGATTTGGCATTAAGGTCAATTAAGAGCTCCTTGACAGGGAAAAAAAAGACCTAGTTAGATCACGTGATGAGAAAGCATAAGATCATGGTGTTTCACTGTTCTGCTACCAAAAAACCACCACTGTGCCTCCACCCACACATCCATCACCTCACTTGAGGACAAGGATGAGCTGCTATATTCTGCAGCAATGGGAGCTTAGGAGCATGAAGCAACCCTCTCATTCAACACCTTCTGTACCGTTTGCATAGAATCATAGAATCACCAGGTTGGAAAAGACCCACCAGATCATCGAGTCCAACCATTCCAATCAATCACTAAACCGTGTCCCTTTGTACCTCGTCCACCCGTCCCTTAAACCCCTCCAGGGAAGGTGACTCAACCCCCTCCCTGGGCATCCTGTTCCAGTGCCCAATGACTCTTTCTGTGAAAAATTTTTTCCTAATGTTTAACCTGAACCTCTCCTGGCGGAGCTTGAGGCCGTTCCCTCTCATCCTGTCCCCTGTCACTTGGGAGAAGAGCCCAGCTCCCTCCTCTCCACAACCTCCTCTCAGGTAGTTGTAGAGAGTAATAAGGTCTCCTCTCAGCCTCCTCTTCTCCAGACTAAACACCCTCAGCTCTCTCAGCCGCTCCTCATCAGGCCTGTTCTCCAGCCACTTCACCAGCTTCATTGCTCTTCTCTGGATTCGCTCCATGTTTTCTTACATCTTCTTAAGTTCAAACAACAGAAAGAATCCAGGCAGAAATCTGAAACGTCCTCCAAAGTCAGCGTAGGATCCTACATCGATGGCAAAATGAAAAGGAGGAAACAGTCCCTCTCTTCCAACAGACAGCAGAGATTCCTTAGTATCCTTAACATCATTCTTCTAGTTCTATGCAACACTTCCGATGAGCACCTACTGCAGCCCATCTCATGTTTAGTTTCTAGTTACAGTTTAAAGGAATAGCAAGTTTGCCTGTGAACCTACATGTACAGAGCCCCCTTCTTCTCACTCATGATGTCTTTATGGCCAGAAGGAGGCTCCACCTCCTGATCTTTGGTGCCAAACTTGTTAGATTATTGCTTTAAACTGCTTTTGGGTGTTGTGAATGAAAACCAACCCTGTTTATACATCCCTCCTTTGGGACTCTACTGCACCGGACATTCCCTCTCCCTTGATCTCTATCGTGAGGCTGTTGGTCCCATCCTTTCCTGTCACCTTTCTTGGTCACTACTGTGGACAAATCAGTGCCTAGCATCACCTTACACTGGATATCTGGCAAGAGGGGCCAAAACAACAACTTTCCAGCTTTGTTTTTTCCAATAGATCCTTGACATTATCTATTAGCTCAACGAACATAAGATCTGTTGGTTTTGCTTTGTTTTTTAAACTTGTGTATCTACTCATTTGGCTGCTTGCTTTTTCTCCCCATCAATTTTACCTGGTACGTATGAGCTCTGAAACACCAGCTCGTTGGCCACATGTTCCTTCACACACACCAAAAATCTGCCTCGTTCCTAAACACCTTGAAATAATTTCCATATGTGGTTCTAGAAACCAAAGCTGTATTTCAATCAGCACTGCCTTTTTAGGTAGCTGTAAGGTACACTCACCTTGCTGTACTCCTTCTGTTGGAGAAACTACGGCACAATGTGACTCGGTGCAAGTAACAGAGTCTGTGCCAAACCAACATTCAAGTTCTGGAGCACCTTGGTCTGAAAGCCCTTGCTCAAAAACTCACAATTCTTTCTAGTTTCCCAGACAAACACCTCCAGAGAACACAGACGTAGCTTTCTAAGCAATATGTTGGGCAGAAAGCCCTAACAGAACGTGTTGTCTGTGAGCTCTACATTAAGAAAGAACTGATGAAGCCCTCAAGAAAGGGGCTACAAAAGAATCACAGTTTGGGCTCTGTATTTTATCAGCTCCTAAGTTAATTTATAAGAACTACAGAGAAGTGAAAGCTGTTATTTATGTTTGTCTTGAATCGCACCTAGGTGACAGGAGCCCTGAATTTTATACGAAGGATTGGCTTTTTTTTCCAGACTTCTTACTGTTCCTTGAACTGAAACCAGGCTGCCAGATGTAAGCAGTTCACACCACCAGATCTCCTGTCAAACCTCACAGCACTTACCCGCTTCTGCTAGAAAATATTTTCATGATACTTGAATGTTCTCAGTGTTTCATGGTTTCAAATCTTATCCACCCTTGAGACTACGATAAATATTCACTGAAACATCTCTGTATTTGGTGAACAAAATCTAGAAACATCTAAAACCCAAAGAGATCCAAATGATGCCACAGCTCAAAACTGAGAGAGCAATCTGCACCATACCAGTCCTCCAGAGACTGTAAAAGATTCTTACCGAGTACGACCCCAAAATACTCATCTTAAAATGAAGGAAATAAGCACATTTCAGAAAGACAAACTGTAATATTCTTGTGAAAGCAAATCCTACTGCATTGCACAGTAACTGTCCAGAACAGTGAAGCTCTGTGACGCTTCAAGAAGTCATCATTTTGAATGCCCAAGCTTAACCGTGCTTGCTATTTGTGCACTACCTCATAATTACTTTTTCCAGCCTTAATGAAGGTAAATGACTTTGACCTGAACTAAAGGCGATAAGAAATGTTTAGTTCTAATTACCTAAAGAAGAGCTGACATCCACCTTCCTTTGATTCTTAGCAAGGCAACAGAACGCAGCTCTCAGGGGTTTGATTTTGCAGGCACTGAAGGCACAGACCCCTGTTCTTCTACAGCAAATCCAAACAACTGTGTTCAGAGTCATTCCTGTGCTACGCTGTGCACGTTCATCTTGGATTTTCAGACCTCCTACAAGTCCTCTTTCCTTTGCCCTTCCTTTCCAGGTCAGAAGCTGTGAAATTCCAGCCTCCCTCCAGAAGCAGCCCTGAGCAGAAAGAGGGAGCAGCCTCACCAGAGGAGAGACACCACCCGGCTGTCGTGCAACACGATCGACGCTCTCCCACTGATGGAGCCGGCATTTCCGAGAACGGTATCAAACCCAGTATTTAACTACTTTATTGCCTCACCGATCCTCAACAGAAAAACTAAAACAGGAATTAAACCACCAAAGCCACAAATGAATCCTAATGAACATTGAAATCCTAGACCTAAATAAAAGGTAACATCCCAGCTCTCTACTTCCCACTACCCATATAATTTTATGTTTGATAAAAGACTGAACGAGTTACTTGGAGCTAGGATTTAAAACTGCTTTTTTACCACATTATTCACCTCACCAAACACTTTTCCTGGCTTAAAAAGATGAAGTTTTCATTTCTTGGTAAATAAGACTTGGAACTTCCACTAAATTTCTTTCCAAGGAAACCATTTGCGGTTCCTGTTCTGTACAGCCACACTCTTGGGAAACACGCTGGCTGCTTCAGTAGCTCTGGTGAGGCCCAGCCAGCTCAGCAGGTGTAGCACTGACCACTGCCACAGCATCGCACCCTTTTGAGCCCTCATGGGACTGTGCAGAGAGTCCCTCTGAGCGCATTCTAAAATCCCTCGCTTGGCCCAGCCTGGCTCTCATCTCTAGGAACCCTCGGGAGGTTTTTGCAGAGCAAACAGCTACAAGGGTGCTCAGAGGCTCGGGGGACATCACTTTGGGGCTGTAATGAGACACATTTATGAGAGGTTTCCACTCAAGGAGGCGGCATACACAACAGCTGGCAGGTTTGACTTACCTTCAGGGATTATTTTTTTAACCCATTTGGTTCAAAGAAGACAAAAACAATTCTTTGAAATTGACTGTAAGTAATGAAATATATTTACTGCAGCCTGGAAATGTGCACCCACCGACAAAAAAAGGGAGTTTGGGTGTGTATGAACAGAGCCAGCAAGCAGCTGCTTGGGAACACTTAAAATAATGATATGGAAATACAGTTAACATCGTTGCGTGTTCTCCATGCACTTAGACTTATAAAAGCGTTTGTAAAACCAGGTTTATTTTATCATATCAAACACTTTAAGAACTCAAAGACTGTTCCCATGTCTAGCCCTACACCATGCATATTTAAAGTACAAACAGCTTCTTAGCAAAAGCTTTTCAAACAAATAAATCGTGAGTTTATAGCTTTAAAACGGTGAAAAAGCTTGCTCTCGAATAAAAAAGGTTAGGCAGAGAACAAAAGTAACTCAGAGCTGAGCAAATAAAAGTACCTGTGCGAACATCTGCAATAACCCTAGATACACCAGATAAATCTGGATGCAGAATTAGATATAATTTTAAGTATATTTCAATAAATAATAATTTCCTAGAGCAGAAGAGCACTTGCATCAATTCAGTTTGGCAAGTTATTCTGCATTAACTAGTTTACAGATTAATACCTAAATATCACAGGAAAGTGCCCTATGATTCTATTGACAGAATAAATAATAGCTTAGTAGAAGAATTTTAATAAAATACCACCTTTATGTTAAAAGAGATGCATAAGAATTTTGGCTTTCCCTTTCTGGTTTCCAGTCCTGCTAATCATAACCCACCAGGGGATGTAAGAGAATTTTTTTGCATAGACGTTCAATCAGAGCAAAGGACACTTCCATGTGTGGGGTGTGGAAAAAAAAAAAAGGCATTACAAGTGTCTTAGATACCTTAGCACAAACGCAGCTTGAGATTCATGCACCTCTTCCTCCCTTTTTAAAAGCCCAATCTGAGTGTTTGCTGTGCCAGATCCTGCTCTTAATTTACTGGATCAAACCTACCGGTTTGAAGCTCTTCAAGGACTCTGTAGTGTTGGGTGATCAGTCCTCTCGGCTGCCACAACGGTTGTGAATTCTGACTGTTATCCCTTTGGGCTCCTATGGCAAGAAAAGACATGATGATAGAAAGAGCTTCTTCCTAATGAATCACAGATTGAAAATAAAAAGTCCTTTTTCGTTGTTTTGGCAGTGCGCAGCCTTAGAGAATTAAAGCACTTCTAATAAATTAGTTTGCACAGTGTAAGGATTGCCATGAAAATGCAGACATCCATTCTCTAATTAAGAGCAACAATGCATGCAACTAAGCTTTGTTTCTGCTTAGGCAATAAATTACTGAACATGATAACCTATAAATTGGGCACACTCAATGCTATGGGAATGAAAATTGCATTAACAAACATCTGTCAAGTATTAACCAAAAGAAAAAGAACTCAGGGCATTCTCCCAACAGACCTGAGAGGAGGTGAAACCTGCAGGAGGCTGGGGTCCAGCAGAGGTGAGACCCCAGCACCCCCGGAGGGCTCTGCTAAACCCCCAGGCAGCAGCCACTCCCTGCCACGAGTGAGGGGTCGGGGCTACACTGAAATCCTTCCAAAAGCAACAGCTGAAAAGGGTGTTTTAGTTTGAATTGCAGGTGTTTATGTCTTTGAAATGAGATGGAAATTTTAATATATATTTTATATTTTGCAATGTACAGTATAGAAATAATTTAATATATTAAACCATTAAAATCATTGTCCTTACCAAACACAGTAAGGAAATTAAAAAGGGCACATTTATATCAAATTCCTGTACTCTGAATACGTGTCCAACCGATAGAGCGATTGCAAAAAAAATCCCCTAGAGTACCATGCTTTTCCATTCCTCTTGGAAAGCGTCTGTGCGATTGCATCCACAAGCAGTAATCTCCCCCCCAAGAAGAGTGATCCTTCATGCTCACCAGTACATTACAGTGACTTGAAGATAAAAGACAATTGAAGTCAAACAGGTTCAGGCAACACGCCAGGGTGAGCTGGAGCGTTCAAGCCTCGAGAGTTCTCTTCCTTGAGGCTCCCTTGAGCTCCCTTGATCCTGCACTGAGGGGTTTCAACTCTCCCTTCTCAGTTTCTTTGCCCCAGCTGCAGCAGGCGGGGTGGCTGTCGCGTCGCTAAGGGTGTTGGTCTCCCAGCAGAGGACCCGCTGTTCCGCGCGGTGGAGGGCCAGGCTGCGTCTGACGAGGAGGAGGAGGAGGAGCGGGCTGGGGAGCAGCCATCCCAGGTGGACCCAAGGAACAAAACGCTGGCTGAGCTCCCTCGCTGCGGCAGCGGGTAGGTTCCTGAGGTTGGTGCTACCTGAGCCCTTTGCAAAGATGATTTTATGACCTGAAGGCCTCATGGCTTCAGGAAGAAGCAGTAACACCAGTCAGCAAAACCATCGGGCCCCTTTGCCCATCTTTTTAAGCAGCTGGGAAACAGCACGCTGTCTGTTCCCACTGGACCCTCAGCAGGGTCAGCCTGGAGCCTGATCTGTGAGCCAGGCTGCCAAGAGTTTTGCAGGAAAACTGGTGTTTACAGGTATGGACCTTCAGGGTGAGGTTTCACTGTTTTATTATTTTTTAATGTATATATAGATGTGATGAAAAAATGTGGAAGAAGAAGCTCATATCTTATGTGGAGACCACCAACACTGTCAGCTCTGAACCAGCCCCTGCGGAGCTCACAGAGAGAATGACACAGCTTACTGAACAGCTCCACCTTAAAGGGCATGAAGTGAAGAAATTGGAAACAGGCGTGGAAGAGGTAATGGGTGTCAAGCAGAGTATGAAGGAGTTATTTATCTGTCTTTAAGTACCTGCATTTATATTTTATTCTGGCTAGTCTGCTCTCTGTTGCTTATGTTTCTCACTGTGCCGTTATCCCAACAGCTTATACATAGAATCATATCATAGAATCACAGAACCGTTTGGATTGGAAGGGACCTTAAAGCTTTCCACTGGATCAGGGGCTCCAAGCCCCATCCAACCTGGCCCTGAACCCCTCCAGGGACGGGGCAGCCACTACTGCCCTTGGCAACCTGGGCCAGGGCCTCCCCACTCTCACAGCAAAACATTTCTTCCTAAAATTTCATCTCAATCTCCCCTGTTTAAGCTGAAAACATCTCATGCATTCCTGTAGCACCCGCATTTCCAGACTGGTTCCTGCCTGAACCTCCATTTATTTGGAGGATGAGATTTTGATTACTCAAAAGACTGTATCGAGAGCAAACTTTAAGAATTTGACATTCACCTTTTTAAAAAATCATTCTGTTCTTCTCAAAGGATAGTGACCTTCCAGGGGCTGCAAGAAAGCTGTGGAGAGACTGTTCACAAAGGCTGGTGGTGATAGAACGAGGGGTATAAACTGGAGAGGGGCAGATATAGACTAGACAGAAGGAGCAATTTCTTCATGATGAGAGTGGGGATGCGCTGGCCCAGGTTGCCCAGGGAAGCTGTGGCTGCCCCATCCCTGGAGGGGCTCAAGGCCAGGTTGGATGGGGCTTGGGCACCTGATCTCGTGGGAGATGTCCCTGCCCATGGCAGGGGGTGAACTGGATGGGCTTTCAGGTCCCTTCCAGCCCAAGCTATTCTATGAATGTAAAAGCTTTTTGCAGACTCCACTCTATCAACTGTATTAACATTATTCCTATATAGTCATAGACCCTTTCAAACAAGTCCAATCAATTCCTGACTGTGTTCATCCATCTTCACCAAGCCCCTTCTCTGTTACCATTCCAACCAATTTTCCTGACAGAATTCCCAATCCACTCGAAGTGATTTGCTCCTCCTCTGGATCATCTCTGCAGCCTCTCTTAGAAAGTGGTGCTACCTTGCCACTCACCAGTCCTTTAAGGGTAAAATAATTTAAAGGACACCTCACACAGCACCTCATTCTGCCGTTTTGTTACTGTTTTCCCCCCATTTTGAAAGTTGTTTCTCAGGTTCATTGCTTGTAAAAATAGCTCTAATGTGGCAGCCTCCTCAACTTTTGTACAAAATCAATGATTTTTCTCCTATATTCCTGAAGGGATTTTTGCATATTCATTATTCATCATCTTCGATGTGTTTGTAGGCACTGCTCCAGAGCTCAGATTTTCCCCATGCTGGATCTCCAGTTGACTGATTCTCCAAACTGGTGTGTGGCAAGGTGGTATTTCCACTTCATAAACAAGGCACAGAACCAAAATCAGGCTCTGCTGAGGGACTTTGACAGCTAAACCAAACCCCTCTCCCCTCTGAGCCCTGTGACTTTACAGACCATCCCTCCTCAGTATCTAAGTCTCAAAACAAGGTTATGCTTAACTTGTCCCCATCTTATTGCAAATATTAAGTTACAAACAGATGCTCCATGTGGCCGAGCCAGGGAAAAAAACCTGGGAGAATGTTTTACCATACACTGAGCCACTGCCTTCAAGCACAGTAAGATGAAAACACTGCACAGCCCTACGTACAAATCAGACAGAGGCATGGGGAAACTAGCACCTTGATACGCCACCAGTGACTGTTCAGGTAGAGCTGCTGTAGAAAGCAGTTTGCTGCCTATGGCATAGGAAATACAAACAAAATGGGCTTTGTAGGATCAGTCAAAAGAGAAAGAGGCAGAGGCAAATGCGGTGCCCAGACATCGCCAGCGACGCTCTCATCTGAACATGTTGCATGTGCTGCCTGTAAGAACCGAGCAGCTGGCCATGACGCTGCAGAGCTATGGAGAGCTCGAGTGGTGTGCAGCCAAAGAGACAAGTTTGTGCTTCTCCTATTGATGCTTGTACGGCAGAGCCGCTGCCCGCCGGCAGCCTCTCAGAAGCCCGCAGCGGAGGGCAGGGCGGGCCCCGGGCTGCTGGCCAAGCACGGCAGCTTCACCAGCAGCACTACGGCAGCAGCTGAAAGCGGCAGCTCCGGGACGCTCAGGGCGCAGGGGCCTGGAAGGCTGCAGGCTGGGCATATGTTAGCATCGCCAGGAGCATCTGTCCGACTGCATATTGAGAAAGTCTATTCTACACTGTAAAGGAATGACCTTTTTACCTCCCTGTGCCCCTGCTTCAGCTGTACAGGGGAGCGCAACTCCTGCCTGTGTTCAGCACATAGCGATGCCAGGTGGTATTTACAATGCGGAGGCGCTCTGCAACACGGAGAAGAAACCACATGATTAATTCATTGGAGACCTCCCGCAGCCTCTGGAGGATTTGTTTGTCTCACTGCTGCCATGCTGGTGGTAACAAAGTTGGCTCTCCATGCAGGAAAATGTCAGCGTGCTGAGCTACAAGGGGCGCTGCCGCGGCGATGCCGCAGCCCCCGTGCGCCCAATGGACCCGAGTGAGCGAGCCGCACTCCTGGAGCTGGTGTGTGACTCACAAGAGCTGGGGAACCTTGCAGGGAGAGCTCGTGGAGCACTAATGGAACAGGCTCATTCCTGTACTATGAGACAAGTGCCAACTAATCCATACTGTCAGCGCTGGCAGAAACAAAAATGACCTGCCAGAAGGTTTGGTGTGGATCAGGGGTTGTTTTCTTTCTTTGCCCAGATGACACTTGTGTTTTAGGGAGCTGAAGTTCTTTCCCATCTAATAAGTCATTAGGATTAAAATTTCCCCACGAAGGGGCTGGAGAACAGGCCTTATGAGGAGCCGCTGAGAGAGCTGGGGGTGTTTATCCTGGAGAAGAGGAGGCTGAGGGGAGACCTCACTGCTCTCTGCAACTACCTGAAAGGAGGTTGTGGAGAGGAGGGAGCTGGGCTCTTCTCCCAAGTGACAGGCGACAGGATGAGAGGGAATGGCCTCAAGCTCCACCAGGGGAGGTTTAGGCTGGACATTAGGAAAAAGTTTTTCACAGAAAGGGTCATTGGGCACTGTCAGAGGCTGCCCAGGGAGGGGGTTGAGTCACCTTCCCTGGAGGGGTTTAAGGGATGGGTGGACGAGGTGACATGGGTTAGTGATCGATAGGAATGGTTGGACTCGATGATCCAGTGGGTCTTTTCCAACCTGGTGATTCTATGATTCTGTGATTCTATGAAAAACCGTGGCTATTAAGGCCTTCAGTTTTTTGAGTTCAACTCTCTCCTTAGCGATTTCTAAAACTGCAATGAAGATAAAAGCTAACAGCAAAAAGAGATTAACAGAGCCAACAAGTCTGGCATTTACCCCACACAATTCTGTTTCCCACTGTAACATTAACAAATATATTGAGATTGTGTTTGCAACAAGAAACGGCAAACAATGGTAACAGTTCCGAGTGTTGGGCATAGTAATGACTGAGAAATCAGTTTATTTTTATTAATAAACCCACAATCTGTCAGTGCTCTCAAAGGTCTGAAATGAGTATTTAAGTGACTTATTTTCCAGGGAATGCTTCTTGGGGTCTTTGTAGCAGCTTGGCTGTATACCTGCAGCAGGCCTGCGTCTGTAACAAGCAACGAGATTTGGTTTTGCAGCTTTGTTCAAAATATATCACTTAGAGTTTGCATTGAAACAAAAGCAACTCTTCAAATCCTGAATATTTGTCAGAGGGAGATGGGAGAGAACCAAGTGCCCAGTTAAACTTTGCAAGGTGCAGCTCTGAGGAGACTCTCCTGCCCAGAACTCCTGTACTGCTCAAAAGTCCTGTTGAATCTGGACATCGCCGTGCTTAGCTGCAAAGCAGTGCTTCCCCAAGCACATGTGCCAGCGTGTTGCACAACCAGAATCTTGATTTTTTTTCCTTAAGATACTTCTTTTAAACCAAAACATTTAAAATAAATTAGCTAATTGCCTTCTTGTTTCACTGGACATGCAAATGAGTGCAGATAAGTAGCAGCTGCAAGGATATGGTTACATTGGTGAGGGCACGCAAATTATTCATGCTTTATAGAGGATGACAGGAATGCAAAAACTGAAATAATATCGGTAGAATTTATGATTTCTGAGTGATCTGCTTGCATCCAGCGGTGCGTGAACTAGCATGTGCTTCCTAGCAGCTACTGATTCTGTACTCCTTATCAAGGCAGTGACCTGACATTTGCCAGATAAGGGGGGAAACGTAGCTTTGCAGTTTTGGGGCAAGAAAGTGAAAGCTAAGGCACTTTGAATTTCCTGTGTCGTTGTCCAGATGAAAGGCCCTCTGCTAGGGGAGCTGCAGCAAAAGGTGGAGGAGACCGAATTGTTGAAGATGGAGCTGCAGATGTTGGAGACTGAGAGAGTTAGGCTGTCACTGCTGGAAGAAAAGCTCATGGATGTTTTACAGCTTCTTCAACAACTTCGAGGCCTGGTAAGGCGAGAAAGCAGCTGAGAGACTTAAAACTGGGTTTGACAGGGTCCTTTCCAAACTAAACAGGCAGTTCATACCTTCTATTAGGTACAAAGTCATTTCCACCAGGACACACTTTCACATTTGTTTGCCCCGGGAACTGCCTGGTGATCACAGAAAATTTTTAGACCCCTAAAGCAGACTTTCTAAAAGAAGCCTAGAGATCTCCAATGTATCGTTATCCTCTAAACAAAGATTTAGAGGAAACAAGTTAAACAAAAATGCTAGTGGTTTGAAAGATTCTAGATGATTTTTCCTTCTAGAAAAGGACCTTTGCTTAACTGCATCCTAATGTGACACTGAGTCAGTATTAAAGGGTTAAAACTCCTTCCTATATAGCAATAAGGTATTTTTTGTAAGAACTTTCTTACTCAACCAACAATCCAAACATGGACTTATAAAAGCTGATATAATAACATCCCAGAAGCACATGGCCAGTGTAGCCATTCAGTTCTTTAGCAAATAGGTTTAAATCTCCTGCTTGGGAATCGTAATGGCAAGGCAAACTGGACAATGTGCAGAACACAGAGTCTGCTGGGAGCTGGGCTGGGCTGCCAGGAGCAGATTGTTTTGATAACGGCTGACGGTTCTCCTCGATTTTCAACAAAGCTCTGCCTGGTCTGTGTGAGGGGAGAATGCTTCCTCAGATCATCGCTTTACTTTGTTAGGGGTACACTCCAGTTCCAGTGATGATTCTGGGGAACAAGTGCAATATCTCATAATTTGGTAACTTACTTTAGCACTTGACATGGAAATTTTGCTTTCCTGTTGCAAATCTGACACAGGCATCTGTAACAATCCGGCGAAGGACTAAACTAGGAAAGACTATGGCAGGCAACAAGCATAATAACTGCTTGTGTCAAGACTTAAATGTATTATTCACTGGTCAGTTGTATTATTGCAAATCACTTCTGCTTAGGAGACATCCATCACACAATGTGCCACATCTCAGTGACACCAGCACTTCATGCTAATCACTGCTGGAAACATGCCACCACATGCTGCCACCTCCCGGAGCACCAATACAGGGAACGATGCTGTCAGTAAACTGGAGAATTCCCAGTGTTCCCAGCAGAATTCAGCAAGGATCCCCTGAATTCCTGATGGGATGTACTTCAGACAAAAGAAAGCTTATTTATCAGAAACTGTGGGTTTCAATGGCACTTCCCCCAGCATATTCACCTTTGTGCTTCAGATAGAATCATAGAATCATAGAATGGTTTGAGTTGGAAGGGACGTTAAAGATCATCCAGTTCCAACCCTCCCACTGGATCAGGTGCCCAACAACCTGGCCTTGAACACCTCCAGGGGTGGGGCAGCCCCAGCTTCCCTGGGCAACCTGGGCCAGGGCCTCCCCACTCTTGCGGTGAAGAAATTCCTCATTAGGTCTAGTCTAAATGTGCCCCTCTCCAGTTTATACCCACTGCCCCTCATCCTGTCACTCCAAGCCTTTGTAAACAGTCCCTCCCCAGCTTTCTCGTAGTCCCTTCAGGTACTGGAAGAACCTGCTGGAACATCCCAATGGATTTCTAATGTAAAAGACCGTCCACCTCCTAAGCAGTTTGTACAGGCCTCTCACTTTGGCAATGTTTATTCCATCCTAGAGCAGATAAGCCTGAGAAGCCTCTTTCCAAGCTTCCTTCACAAACTCTGCCCTTTCAGTGTTCGACACAGGCCCTGCAGAGCGCTGAACACGCGTTTGCTGTGCATGCTCACACTCCCTACCCTCTAGGCGTGCTTACGCACACGCTTGGGAAATTCTGCTGTTCACTGACAGAGCCACGTTAAAGACCTGGGGCCCTCCACAACCTGCTCTGTGCATAGATTTTGTTGCGTATGTTTAAACAGGTGAAGGACATATTTGTGCCATAACACTGTTTTGTTTTTTTAAAGAACATCTCTAAGCGAGCCTTGGGGAAAATCCTGCTGATTACTCTGGAATCCTGCCACGAGCCCCAACCAGGTAAGTAAATAAATGACAATATAAAGACCAAGAAGCATGAAAAGTGTCCTTCTGGGGAAAGGGCTGGATAATGAACAGATGAGTAGGGAAAAGCTGTTTCAAACACTAGGGGACAGGCTAGAGAGAAAGCAATACTGCGCAAGCAGATTGCCTATAGAGACAACTCCTGCTCTGTGACATGTCCAGAACAGGAACACATCCAGGGCTTTTTTTAGCCAAATTCTAGAATTTGGCCTTATGGGAACAATTCTGTGTACTACCAATGTCTGTAGGGCCTCACTGATATGAGAAAGAGGAAAACATGACCAAGTCTGTAAGGCACCTATTTATCAGGTTTGCTGTCCCACTGTGTCTTGTGTTATTCCACTGCTGCAGCACAAAGAAACAGACAAGACTGAGCACTTCTATAAAGAAACTGGATCAAACCTGCACTCCTCTAATAACAGCCTTTCGTGTTCCTCTCATGAAAATTAAACTCCTCTCCCTTGACAATAGCCTGGTGTGCCAGAGCTGCCTTTGTAGGAACCATACAGGGATCACAGCCTGGAGGCTTTGATCTGATTGCTTTGTTCCTATTAGCAGAGCATTCGTATTTACCTTCAAGAAACGAACATCCTGTACCAAGCCAAGGAACATGGCTTGGAGGCACTTTTAATAGCAGACAGCAGTCAAAGATTATAAAAGACTAGATGTGGCCTGAGGGTTTAGCTCTGGAGAACATTAATAACAGTGATTTAGGGGGAATAACACATAAACCATTCTGGGTTTTGTGGTTTCAAAGCCTTGTTGTTATGCTAGCATCCACAATCCAGGGCCAGGCAGCCCAGAGCTCAGCTGTGCTGTTCCAGCACAGCCCAGGAGGCAGAGAAAAGAAGGCAAAGACAGACCTCTGTTGGCTGCAGAGAGAAACTCTCTGAGCCGTAGACATTCTCCTACTGAGAAGAGGAGACTTAGAATCCACAGCACACGTGTCCAGGAGGTAATACTACTTATCCTCCACAGGAACACTGACTCCAAGGGCTGCCGCTGAAACAAAGTACCTCCCTCTGCAGCTGCAGCACAGCTCAGCTTCCTAAAACAACACCAAAAATCAAACTAAATTTGTAGAGTTCTCTGTCCATTCTCCATCACTGCTGCCATAAACTGCTCGTCCTCTCTGCTTTTGAATTTCTGTCTGTGCACTTGACGTGACTTAAGCAGCTTTCCTAAGTCTTTGTAATCAAACATCTTCCTCCTTAACAAGACATAAGTGGATGGTTGTGTTAGTGACTCTTTATTGTGATACAAAATAGAATCACAGAATTATTTAGGTTTAAGAAGGGACCTCAAAGCCAGTTCCACTCCCTGCCATGGGCAGGGACACCGCCCACTGATCAGGGACTCCAAGCTCCATTCTATCTGGCCTTGAACCCCTCCAGGGAGGAGACATCCACAACTTCCCTGTTACCTTACGTTAATTACTTCAAATGTAATGATTGTTACAACTGTTAAACTGCAACTTTCTGTCTTTATTCAGATGATAATGGCTGCCATTTTCTTTCAATAGGGAAAGCCTACGTATTTGAAGTTCTAGATACTCTTTACCAGGAGCTGACAGCCTGTGAACTCTTACAAAGCCAACCTCTGGAGACGGCGCAGAGCCCCCAGTCCTTGTCTAACCCACTGGTCATCTCGTGCTGAGCAGCGGTGCCAGCTACAGCCAACACGACCTGCCTAGGCCCTCATTCATTCCAAAACATGACAAATGAACGAGGTTTGTCCAGGTTAACAGAGCTCAGTCATGGAGAAAAGGAATAGAAGGACTCACCATGAAATCAAAGGGATGCCACTTCTGGGAACTCAAACCCTCCCTTACGCCAGTGACCACTCACATGATGGGGGGATTACGAAGCAGCGCGTAGCTCTGATGGAAGAGTAACCATCCTCCTCTGATGGCCCTGTAACTCTACCAGTTACACAAATAAAAACTACTCCAAACACACCGACTTGACCACGTAGATTTACAGCCCTGCTTATGCACTGGCTGAGCACAGTTTCTCACTTTTGTGAAGGCTCAATTCAAAAGCGAGAGGCAGGTTATGTTGTCAGAGGCAAGTAAACCCCTTCCTTAGCATATAGGGACAAGAGACTGTATTACAAACATACACAAGGGTGTGTGCCAGTACTGCAAGTTCTAAAGGACTCACGTATAAAATGTGTTTGTGTGCGTCTGTGATTCAATTAATCACCTTACTTAAGTCTGAAGTTAGATTTGTTATTGCTCTGCTGAACTTTATATTTGCAATTATAGAGACACCTTAGAAACTGCAACAGTCTGTGCTGAAGACAGCCTTGGAGTTTACATTAAATGATACATTTAGCTGCCTGAAAAAGGTACAAAGCCATCTCGTTCCCAGGCTCTCAGGGAAAGGAACGACTTAAAATTCATTTTGCAGCAGCTGCCCTTTTCGCATTAGCACTCAACGCATGCCGTACGCAAGTTCCTTCTCTCATTTAATTTCCCTCAGTGCAACTGTAGAGATGCAAATCGCTAGGCCCCACTGGCATGGTGCCACGTCACATTTTAATCAGCAATAAAATAGTTTCTGGAGGCAAAAGTAAAAGAAATAGATTGCTTCTGGGATGGTTTTGCTGTTTCGTTCCACAATCAAACATGGAGCTAAAGAAGCAGAGTTCTTAAATGATCCGGTTAGATTTGTTATTAGAAAGATGCACTTTAGATCTTGTAAGAACATGTGATTATTTGCCTGAGATAATGCCAGCGATGAAATAAGACCATGTGGTTCAGAACTGTGCATGTGTGAATTTTTTCACATGAAAATAGTTTGCATACAGGAGAAAGGCCCATACCACAATGCAGTCTGGAGGATTTCTATTCCTTTCTAACCACAATCCACTGCAGAGCTCGCATACACCTCCATCTGAAGTTGTGAGGCATTTCTTAGCATTTAGAGCCACGCTGGTAACAAAAATCTGCAATAGATATCTTCGTTTCATTTTGCCTTGTGGGAAGAAAACCAGTCTGGAGAGGTGATATTACCAGGTGAGACCAGAGCCCCACCATGCAGTTGCCAGCTGGTAAGGGTTACTTACTCTGATCTTGTCTGGAGAAAGAAACCTGCACTACGTTGATTTTTGATTTAGAAAGCCAATGGGCTAAAGGAACCTAACCATGCTGGCTTTGAGGTCCTCTGGTTGAGCTTTGGCCTTACATCATGCATGAGATTTTACCCCCTCCCCAGCATGTTCACTCCTCAGTGCAGCAGATTCTGTTTGTTCTCAAGAATAATCCCACTCTTCCAGAAAGGACAGTTTGTTTCCTCCCAGTGTACCTGCTGGGGACTCCCTAAGTAATTCACTCAGCAAAAGCTATTCTTCATCACCTCTTCTATCTGTCCTTCCCTCTTTCATCATTAATTGCAGAGCAACAAATCCCTCGGGCGCTCAGATTTTGTGCTTTAAGACTGGTGTCGAGCCTTTCCTCGAATGAGCTCCCTTGAGTCTCCTCAGCTCTCCTAACCCTCGCTCCTAAGTCTCAAGGAATGAGCTCTTTCTCCTGCTCACGTCCCATAAACCTGGCTCCCACTGACCTTGCAGACCTTGCTCATATAATGTGTCAGCATTCCCTCAGCCACAGTGGTTCAACATCAGATCTCCACAAACTGTGATCAAGCTCACTTTCCTAACAGTCACCATCTTAATTTATTAATTTTCTATTAGAATTGCTATTTGGCCCCAACAAGGCAACTGGGACATTTCCTCCACTGTGTTTCCACAAAACAAGCTTTCCAGTTGGACTCCATTCTCCAGCTCCTTTCTCCTCCCAACACGCTCCTCACTCATCGTTTGGCTTATTACTCATGAAGATGTCCTGAAGGACTGCATACTGCTCGCACAAGTTACATTTTTCAAGAGTTTCCTCCCCCCATTATTTTTTACTTTGTAAGATGTTTTAACCATTAGAAAGTTAAACTCCACCCGATACATAAAGTTCTTCAATATGTGCCTGATTTGTTTCCACTGAAGCTCTGAAGGGCTGGCAGTGCCCGCTCGTCACAGATGTTCCACTGATTCACAGAACCTTTGCACCAAATCAGTGTGGCCATCTCCAGCCAGAGCTGCTCCGAGGTTGATGGCATTTGTACACACTTTTGGAACAAAATGTGTTTAAATTTGCTGAATGTGTTGGAATTAAATCTCCTCCTTTTCCTGATACTGTCCGTTAATCTATTACATGGTACATTTCCATGATGAAAGGCTGTTCAGATTGCGTTCTTTGTTTCCATCCTACTATTAAGAATAAGGGAATGCTTTCAAGCAGTGCTGCATAAAATGGAATCACTCGGTATGAGAGAATGACAATAAAGTTTCACTGCATGTGACACTGCATTACCAGCCAAAGAGTTTCTCTTAGGTTTATAATTTCATGGTGTTTAAGACACTGAATCCTTTAATATTCACACTATCTTATTTGCTTAATAATTTTACGTATAATTCCACATAATACAAAAACTATAGAATGTGTTTCACAGTGTGAAATTCAATTGACAAGTGAATCTTCATTATTTCCTGAATTACACTTTAATTTGAAGAAGCCAGGATTTTCAGAGTTCTGTTTGCTTTCTGTTCTGCCTCTCTGGCTATTCTAGGAGGTGGTTGAGTCACCAATCCTGGAGGTATTTAAAAGATGGGTGGATGAGGTGCTCAGGGACATGGTTTTGTGGTTGATAGGAATGGTTGGACTCGATGATCTGGAGGTCTTTTCCAAACTAGCGATTCTGTAATGCACCAGTGGAAACATCCTTACTCCCTTCCCACGGTGCTGCTCGCTACAGCAGCTCGGTGGCCCCATATTGTGGCTTTTGCAGGGAACTGGCCAGACTGAATGTGCATCGCTTTAGGGATGCTACCAGACCTTTCTGAGCCCTGCTTCCTCCCAGGAGAGAAGGCAGACAGACGGCATTTGCCTTCTTTCCCTCCAGCCAGCAGCTGCCCATCTCAGCTACACACGTACAGTCGCTCAGGGGAGTGTCCATGGGTGGCCCCCGGGCAGCAGCCACTGCTCTGGGCCAGGCTGCTCAAGAGCCGTGGGAATCCAGGGAAGATGGAAAGGCACTTCTCTGGCACTGCCCCAGCATGCCAAAACAGCTCAACTTCATTGTGTGTCCTCTTTGTTTGATGAAGATCACTCACTTCTTTGCTTAGAAAGGGTGTCTGCGTTAAAGCAAACTTCCCTGAATCAAGACTTACATCTGAAATGATGTCATTTCCTCAAATGCTTCTATTTTTCTGAACTGTAACCATTTCAGACTCTCTGGCGGAAGAACTGTCTGCTCCTAGACTTAGTCCCCTACCCATTTCCAGAGTGTATTAGCAGTAGAGCAAAAAGAAAAGAATGAAAAAGCTCAGAGGAAATTCGGGAAATCCTTGCTGGTGTTTTAGTCGCCAGTTGGATAGTGTGACCTCCTGCCAATACAGTCATACTTTTGTCTCATGACACTCACAAAAGGAGAGCAGAGTGTCAGAATCAGGAGACAAAGGTCTGCTTGAGCTTCTACACGTCTGCCAAAACTTGGGGCACAGAATACAGGTGGCTGTTTAGTTTTCAGTTAAATAATAGCCTCAGAGATAAAAGAGAATTAACTCAGCATGATACTAATGCATGATTTGGAGGATGCTGATTTTGTACCTTTGCCATTCAAATTTGTGAAGGAAAGGGCCCTTACTTAGTCTAGATTTCACTAGAAGGTTTTGGTAATGAAAGTTTAACTCTTCCACACTAGGTGCTTGCAAGCCTGTTGCCACAGCTGGATAGCACGTCTTCCTTAGACAAAACAGACCCTTGGTCTTCATAAAGCCACCGACATAAAGTGAGCATCAACACACTCCAACCACCACAAGGTTTCCCAACACAAGTCCCTTGAAGACTAGGTCCCTTGTTGCTTTTCTGTGTTATACTGAGTACCACGGATGCCAGGAAGCGGAAACCTGTAGCCCTTAAGTCCATTCTTTCCATCCACTGCTACGTGGACAATGCAGCTGAACTACAGGATTAGTCACAAACACGAGGTGACAGCGCAAGCCCGTGAACTGGGGAGGCACCAATCATTCGGTCTGAGCTGGGAAAGGGGGGATATAAAAGTTCTGCTCTTGGGGACTACAGGAAGATAATGTTTCTGAGGCAACAGCAGAGGGTGAGCAGCCCAGGGGACGTAACAAGGCTGCAAGCGGTACAGGGCTGGTCCTGCTGTGCCCACTAACCTGCAGCCCCTACCTGTGTAGATCAGCTCTGGGACAGCAGGAGAAGGCAGCACGGCTGCTAATTGCTCATGAACAAATGTCTGTCACTCCCAGGGCTGAGACACACCACTGGCTCATCTGCCAGAGTCACCCAAAAATGTCACCAGGCTTTGAGAGTCACTCGACAGCCACTCGGCCACATGTTCACATTTTAAACCAAATAGCCTTGTGCGGTGTCCTCTGCGCCCTGCCATCCATGGCACAGCCCACTGCCATGGAAACCATTTCTAGGTCACCTTTACAGAACAGCGCAGAGAAAACATCACCAACTCCACTATTAAAGCACACTCCTTTCCCATGAAGGTTGCACGGAATGAATGAAGATTAACATTTACTGTAATTACACACAGAACGCCACAAATACAAAGACATTCTCTCCCAGCACACAGATGGGAACGCAGATACTATGCAGGAGGTCTTGGACTCTGCTGTTATACTTCTAGTTTTTTAGCACAGGAAGGACACTATGATCCTATGCATCCCTTTTGAAACTCAAGCTTTATAACAGCTTGGATTAAACTAATTCTGTAGAGAACATCATAAGCACTGCAGAGACCCCACCAAGAGGGAAAACACAGCTGGAGCTGCTTTTACACATCTGGCTGGGGCTACGTGTAAATAAGACTGACAGAACCAATAATTCAAGTCACAAAATTATGTTTAAGGAGTCATCAAACTGAACTACAATATACTGAGTAGAGACAGAAAAGAGACAGGAAGCATTTCAAGTCCTGAAATACAGAACTATTTCAGGACTGAAGAAGTAAGAAATAATTGCATAGCAGATTCTTCTCTTTTCAGGGAACACCAAAAAGTTACCAATGCAGGAGGAAGAAATACAATTTTTACAGCAACTGCCAGAGAACACTCTAACCTCATTATTTTAACCACAGAATCAAGATGCTCAGATCTGGGAAGGAAGTGTCTTTGGAATACAGGATTTGGGAAGGAAACCTAAGAACAAAGGTAGACAAACTTTTCATATTGTATCGATAAATCTGGAGAATTTACTTCTATGGTGATAATTTTAACAGCAACAAGTTCCTCTCGATAACCTAAGTTTGAACTTATACTGCAGGACTTCCAGCTTATATGTAGGGCACAAATCCTCAAGAAAGACATTAATATTTATAGCTACCACTTGTTTTCTTTTTTGCCACTGTTGGGTTTGTTGTTGCTGTTTTTTCCCTAACGGAGAGGCCGAGTTATCTGCCCAGTAACCACTATCTACTAACGTAAATCATGGCAGATTGACCTCAAATTATTCTATTATTACATTGATTGTTCAAGTCATTCCCGCTCTTGAGACCTGGAGCATGACAGAGACCACCAGCAATTAAAAAGTACAGGAAAAGAGGAAAACAAATATGGCTGAGACTCTGAAATCAAACATATTTGATGACAAAGCTGAGACTACGGAAAAGGAGATTCTGCTAATAAGAACTACATGAGAAAAAGCTCTCTAGAATATGGAGATGGTGAAACTCCCTTGATTTTATTTTATCTCCTGTAGGGACAAAGGTGTCTGCAAACATGGAAGAGAGCCCATGTCAACAAGGTGGAACTGAGACAAGCTTAAGGACAATTTTCCAAACAATTCTATTCATACAAGAAAAGAGCAGCTCCAAGCTTACTGTGCTGCTTCTATATTTTAAGGAAAAGCAAGCTGGGAACTAAAAGGTAGTTAGACTTTTTAAAGCCATTTCAAATCTTAAAAAAGATTTGACATTGCCTTATAAGCAGAAACAGATTTAATAGCAAAAATCAGTGCATAGGCCCATATACTGCTGCTCCTAAAAATGGAAAGAACCAACTCCAGCAATTTGTATGAAACGTTTGGAAATTCCTTGTGACAGACTCCAGGTTCATTTCATTCCTGCCCAGATGAATAAACTCTGTAGACTAAAGCTGCATCTGCTGTTGAATGATAACATTGTGAAGACCTGGACATAACTTCTGCTGAAAATAAACAATCTGAGATCTCTGAAGGATAGGGGAAATGGAGTTTGATTGGCTCATCAATTGTCACACAAGCAAAGAGCAAATGTAAGTCACGTCTTCCTTTCTTTCTTCCCTATCACTCCTTGTCCAGCCAACACATAAAAAATTCCATACAAATTACAGCTGGTATGGACACAAGACTGCTGAGAAGTCGCTTAATGGCCCTTCTACAACTATGTTATAGTGCGAGAGTGCTAAATAGACCCCAAAAAAGGTCTTTGGAAGCATTTTACACAATTATGAGAAGACAAATGACCCATAATAGACAAGTCATTCATATTCAAGTTTAATTTTGCATACTAATAAAAGCTCAGAGTGAGTCAGCAAACAGCCTATGTTGTGTTTACAGACACTCCCACCATAATTAAACACCAGGTAATTTGGCTGTACAAACAATTTGAGCGCTGCCTGTCCATATTTTTTCTGTTTAACCACCAGTGCCTACTTAATAATAAATTCCTGTTCAGCAGTATCTGGAGCACTTACTCGTTCACTCCACTCTGCCCTTTCTCATCTGGAGGATTGTGTCCAGTTCTGGAATCCTCAACATATGAAGGAGATGGAGCTGTTGGAACGGGTCCAGAGGAGGCTACAGGGACCATCAGAGGGCTGGAGCACCTCCCATTCGAGGACAGGCTGAGAGAGTTGCGGTTGTTCAGCCTGGAGAATAGAAGGCTGAGAGGAGACCTTCTAGTGATCTTCCAGTACCTGAAGCGGCTATAAGAAAGCTGGGGAGGGGCTGTTCACAAAGGCTTGTGGTGATAGGATGAGGGACAATGGGTATAAACTGGAGAGGGGCAGATTTAGACTAGACAGAAGGAGGAATTTCTTTACCATGGAGGGGGGAGGCCCTGGCCCAGGCTGCCCAGAGCAGTGGTGGCTGCCCCATCCCTGGAGGGGTTCAAGGCCAGGTTAGATGGGGCTTGGGCACCTGATCCCGTGGGAGGTGTCCCTGCCCATGGCAGGGGGTGGAACTGGATGGACTTCCAACCCAAACCACCCTATGATTCTATGATTCTACAGTTCCAGGTCCTCCAGTACTCACCATATCCTGTGACCTCAACTTTTGCATTGAAAGAACAAATGTCACAGGGGTTAGCCCCAGCGAGCTCGGAGCTGCAGCGAGGCTGTGCCCGTACCTGGGCGCACGTGGGGCAAGGCTCTGCAGGCAGGAGGCTCTGAGGACACCCTCAGAGCAGGCTCAGCCTGGCTGAATAGGATATAATTTGCTTGCAGATCTAAAAAGTTTTCTGGCTTGTGTCATAAGGAGGGAAAAAAATGATTTCTGTTCAGAAAGTTCCAACAAAAGTAAAAAAATATAAAAAAAATAAAAGAGGAAAAGAGGCAAAGTTACCAGGCAATAGAGGAGAAGATAATGTAGCCATTTCAATAGACCTGACACTACAAACAATGCAGTCTGGTGAGCGAGTGTGCCTACCTAGAATGTGAAATTAGTCCTGCATGTGGTAACAATTGCTAAGCACATCACTATGGAAATGGAGAGCTCACAGCAGGCACAGGGAGTCTCAGAAACGTGGAAAATCAATGCAGTGTATGCTGTGGTGAAGAACACTTCCAGCAGAGTGACCTTTAAACAACTTCATAGACAGTGAGCAAGCAGAGGAGAAGTGCCAGGGGACAAGCTGAGCGCAAGAGAGCGAGGCCAGCTGCAGCCCCTTGGCCAGCGGCAGCACTGGGCAGCCCTGACAGTTGTGCCTGGCAGTGGCTCTGCGGGACCGGAGGAATAACAGTAAGGATCATTTACTTGTGTATAAGGCAAAATGGGTACTTATTTAACAGCAACACCACGTAATAACTTGAGATAAGAAACAGAGACTACCCCACACTATGGATGCTACCTGGCATAGTAAGACAAAAAGAAGAGCATTGATAAATCTGGCCAGGACATCTACCTTAATGGCTCTTCCCTCCAGAAAGGCACGAGGACACAGTCAGTGAAGCCCTCAGGGTGCAGGGGCAACAGGAGATGATACATCATTCTCCTCATACAGCTGGAGGAAGGACAAACTCAACATGTGGAACAGACCAGGAATTTTCCAGTTAAATACTTTTCCAGTTAAAAACTTTCTCCAGCTTTACCCCAGTATTTGTAAACTCTTTTCATCCTTATTTCCTTTTTTATCTAGCTCCTTACACAGAAAGAAGAATCACATCTAGCCTGAAAATAATAGTGTATCAAGAATTTAAAGAGCTGGAACTCGCTCGAGGCTTGCAAAACTGGCATCAAAGGTTTAAACCTGTAAAAGGTCACTGATTTTGACCTGAAGAGATGGGTAATGTACTGGTGTTGGGTCTTTGTAAGAGGTATCGCCAAAGTCAAGGCTTGGGGACAATTTATTCTGTTTGCTTTTCAGACAGATGATATTATACCCGCTCATATTCTGTGCACTTATTTCAGCAGCCTGAGACAGTCTGGTGGGTGAAGTATCAACAGTCAATAGATTTCCACCTACTTCAAAAGCACAGTGCAAATCGTACCACTGCGCAGAGAGCTGTGGTGCCTGGACTGAGCAGTAAATGCCAGTAACATCCCTTAACAAACTACTTCAATAATCCTCTATTATCTGATTTTATTTTCCTGTAAGAAGCAGTTAGGACATACTCGCTTCTGCATGGCGTTACATCTCCCACGGCATTCACACTAAGCCGATCGACCCTTTCCACGTGAGAAAAGCCACCTCATAAAGGCTTCAAAATATTACAGAGAAGAGCCTTCATTTCTGCCTTATCTCCTGAAAGTAAATTGTAAGCTTTGGAATCATTACCATCAATATTATTATTAGTGGCTAACCTGAAGATTAGCTCCCACATCTTCTTCAAAGTTGCCTCACTGAGCAACTCTGTCAGCAAGTGCCAAATTTACTGAGTAGATTTAGAACAGAGATTCCAGCAGATCCAGTGACTCTGCCACCCAGCTGTCTTTTGCTCCCTGCCTTTCCATTCCTCTGCAGGGTGAGCTGCCTCAGATGAGCTTAGCTACACCATGCAAACCCAGGGAGATTCCAAAGGCAGGAGTCAATCCTTAGCTTCTACTCAAAAAGTTCTGCAATTAGAGTTCAGATTGTTGAAACTGCACCAGAGAAAGCTTATTCTATGGTATGAGGGTTTTATCCACTCAACTCTAATGTGAAAATAACAACAAAAGGATTTTTTGGCTTAAGCTCTGAACAAGCAGAATTTTTTGGGGGAAAAGTACCACATAAAAGACTCAGAAGCTCAAGCTGTGATATACTGGGGGTCACACACAGCAACATGTTGAATGAATTTGTGTTGACCCCGTGTTCAAAATCCTTTAGAATATACCCCTAGCAATGGGCTTTCCTGAAGCTCTAAACCATGGCTGAGGTTTCTGGACAGCTGGTATACGTGCACTCTCAAAAAATGAACCCTTATAAGAAAGGAACTACATACGGACTGAACTAGGTTGTTAATCAACACAAGGCATGCTTCCTCCCACCAGCAGGACACCACCTGAAAAATACATTTGCAGATGGCGCGTGTCTGCAGTGGCAATAATGGAGCTGTAAGAGGTGGAACAGATGGCAGGGTGAAAGAGAAATATTAAGTGCTGAGGAGCATACACTATCTCTAGGAGCAGCAATGTGCTGAAAGGAGCAGCCAGAAAGGCTTTTAGAGAAAAATGCTTTAGACAGTTCAGCTGTTCAGCTTTCCTTGTCTCTCCACTAAGTAGAGATAACTTGCCCTAATGTGTAAGATGTAACTGCTCCTGCATGCGGCTGTTATTTTGGTCTAAGATCATGGAATCATAGAATAGTTTGGGTTGGAAGGGACCTTAGAACCCATCCAGTTCCACCCCTGCCATGGGCAGGAACACCTCCCACTGGATCAGGGGCTCCAAGCCCCATCCAACCTGGCCTTGAACATCTCCAGGGATGGGGCAGCCACCCCTGCTCTGGGCAACCTGGGCCAGGGCCTCCCCATTCTCACCCTGAAGAATTTCTTCCTAATGTCTAATCTAAATCTTACCTCTTCCAATTTAAAGCAGTTCCCCCTCATCTTAGCGTTACAAGCCTTTGTGAAACTTCCATCCCCAGCTTTCCTGTAGCCCCCTTCAAGTACTGGAAGGCCATTATAAAGTCTCCCTGGAGCCTTCTCTTCTCTAGGCTGAACAGCCCCAACTCTCTTAGCCTGTCCTTAGAGCAGAGGTGCTCCAGCCCTTGGACCCATTCCAACAATTCCATATCCTTTGTATATTGAGGATTCCAGAACAGGACATAATACTCCAGGTGGGCTCTCACAGAAGCCTTTCACTTGTTCAGCTTTACTCATCTTTTTTGGCTTAACGTAAAGGAAACGGACATTTCTTGCAGCACGTCCACATACAGGATTGGTCAGGAGGAGCTGCTCTGAGCAGATTCCAATGCAAACAAGACCTGTGTATTATGCTTATATTGCTTTTCTACAGAAAATGACATTATCTTTACTAGCAATGCATTTGGAACACACTTAAGGCTTTAAAAGGAGTTTGAGTGATTCCTCGGCTTTTGGCATGTGATGAACACCGTGGCTGACTGGCTGTCAAAGGTGTGAAGAACATGGTGTTAGCTCTTTGTGGGGCCTCCTTCTCCGTCCTGCCCAAGATTGCCGCAAAAGCCTCTGCCGCAGTCTGATCCCACCAGCAGATTTACACCCCAATCTGATGTTCTGCAGTGTCTGGGCAATGACATTGCTGATATTTTTATACCGTATGAAGTAGTGCCCAGACTTTTAAAGCATTTTTAAGTATTTTAAGTACTCTGCCCCTGGGGCTTTGTCATGTGAATGAGAAATGCTGTTAGCAACTCAGCACTCATGAAAACTCACATCATACCAGCATCCTAGTAAGACCTTTAAAACCCTCCAAAGACAAATCTCAAGAACATTTGTTCAGAGTCACAGGTATTTGCACCCTCTTCACGATACTACTTTATGTGCTGACTCTGAACAAAAAAGACAGGCACTGAATTTCAGTTTACAGACTTCCTTAAAAACAATAAAAGCCTAAAAATAAGGTGACATCTGCACTATTTATTAGTTGTATCCAATATCCTGAAAGCTGAGAAAATCTCAGTCTTCACTGAATTGAGAATCAGCATCTGTGCTTATTTCCTCAGATGTTCAATTTATATCCACAAGGAACTTTGCTCTGAGTAAAACTGCTGACTGCTCTCCATGTTCTTTTATTCCACTATTAATCACAGTCAAAATAAAAAGCCTCTTGAACAAGTATTTTCAAACACAAGGGTTTGATGGCTTGCTTGACACATGAGGAAGAAATGTAATTTTGGAACTCTGGAAGTTAATGGGTTCACATTTTTCTCATCCTACAGGAATTGAACCTTCTTTTTTACCCATTCCCTAAAACTAACAGCCTGTTTACTGACTACACATATGGAGGTGATTCAGCAAAGTCCTGGCCAAAGCCCTAGCAGTCAGTATATTTTCCCCTTCCAGAAACCCCTCATTCAGCCAGAGGTTGGCACGTGATATTAAGCTCAAGAAAGCACTTAGGTTATCATAGAATCACTTGGTTGGAAAAGAACTTTGAGATCATAGAGTCCAACTGTAACTGTCTGCTACTAAATTAGATCCCCACACACTTCATTTAACCATCTTTTAAATCCCTGCAGGATGGGGACTCAACCACCTCCCTGCACAGTTACAGTGCCAGAGAACCCTTTCAGTTAAGTTCTCCTGTGCACTGCTTCCTACAGGTCCCACAGATGAGGATCTCTCTGCCCTATCAACTCAGTTAAGCCCATCGGGCACAGCTTTATTCAGAGAAGTGAAACACACTGTTTCATCCTATTGACTTTCAGAGCAAGATTAAAAAAGAAATAATAGAATTTTGAAAGGTTTTTCTCAAATGCCAGACATGCAAGCTGAGCAAAAGCTAAGATCTGTAGTAATGTTCTGTTCAGCTGCAGCAGCCTCCCTAAAGTGATTAAACTGGAGGTGGTCTAGAGATATTTAATTTGCCATACATTCTGGAAACGGATCCTCACAACTATAAATTGTGATATATATTTTTCAGGTGCCACAGAGTTTGGAGAAGAAGAACCTTCACGTGAGGACTTCTCACTTAGAACTAAAAGTAAAGGAGACAGGTTTTCTGTAGTCATAAAACCTGAGCAATGTTCTTCAGCTTGTGTAAATAAAGGTGCTGCAGCCCGACCCGCAGAAGGCAGCCGGCCAAGGCACAAGGCAGATGATTGATTTCGGCTGCCTGCTGAGGGCGAGCTGGTGACTAAAGAGGACAGAGAGCTCACCTCTCGTTCCAGGCCCTGGTTTTTCCTATTAGAGGCTGAGATACGGCGGTTGTTCAGTGCCTGTCTGCATGGAGAGAATGACACCATGAGTGTCATTGTAGGACAACATCAAACCACCAAGACTCATCAAAACTGATGTGGAAATGAATTATAAATAACCTCCAACTAGCTTCATTAACTGTGGCCAGTTCCACTGAAGTACAGTCCTCAACATTGTGCTTGAGCTAGAGGGAGCAAATGAGGACAAGGCAAGAATTAGATCATGCAGGAAGAGACTTGCAGCATCTTGTAACGATTTCACAGCCACCCTCAGAAGAACACTGCTTATTTACTCCCTGATATGTGAGACCATGTGATTAATTTATCTGCCAGCTTGATAAAACTGACTCTCTAAACCATTCTTATATTAGAATTCAGTAATAGTAAATAATAGGATTAGCACAGCAGCATTTACAGCTTTGGTGATTTTATCATGGGTCACACCATACAAAAGATTTCCTTCAGAACCTAATACTTGGAGGCACACGATTAGAGTGAGTTCTGGTCTCATTTGTAATATCCAGCCTTAATGATTATGAGCAGAACTCAGAAAATGTGAAGTTTAGCAGCTCAAGACACCAAGCTCACTAAAAAAAAAAAAAAAAAAATGGGTGGCGGGGTGTTAAAGAAAATCAATGTATATTGCTGTAAATATAAATATTGTGGCTTTGGGGATGCAATACAAGAACTGGAGAACTAGGATTAGCAATAATGTGATCTCCCACACTAGCACAATCAGTATGAGGTACCACAGCTTCTGAGAGCGTTGTTCCCAGCTGTTCTCTCACCACGTGGAAACTCTAAGTGGGTTCAATGGGTTAGCCGGGGGGGGTTTGCTCCTGACAATGCGTCTGCTCTGCAATAGAAATTCAGCTGAACCCAATCAGATCTATCTGCATTGACTTTCTGGGGCTCTCCCTGTGTGATCAGACATCCAGGCAAAATCTGCAGTTCCCTGCAGCACAAAGAACATCACTGGCACATCTGCAAGTTTCAGCAACACAAACATGTAAATACAGCATTAGTATGGAATGGGTAAGGCAAGTGTAGCTGTTCGCTGTGGAAAAAGTGTTAGCTGTGGAAAAAATAATTCATCACTGAAAATATATCCAGAGCTGACTTTTATTTAAAAAAAAAAGAAGTCATAGCTTTATGAAGGGCAATTTAAAAACTTACCACCTTATCAAATATGAACTGGGAGTTAAGTTCTACAATGAACTACCATGGTAAACTCATCACTTGGGCCTTTCCAATACAGGCTTTTCCATCAGACACTAAGTGCTAACTGGTATTGCCAAGAACAACTTCTCAATATGACCATGAAGTTCATGCCCTGCCTTCAATATTCATCATAGAATCATAGATTAGTTAGGTTGAAAGGGACCTTGAAGCCCATCCAGTTCCACTTCCCCTGCCCTGGGCAGGGACACATCCCACAGGATCAGGTGCCCAAGCCCCATCCAACCTGGCCTTGAACCCCTCCAGGGATGGGGCAGCCACAGCTTCCCTGGGCAACCTGGGCTAGCGCCTCATCACTCTCACCGTGAAGAAATTCCTCCTTCTGTCTAGTCTAAATCTGCCCCTCTCCAGTTCATACCCCTCATTCTATCACCACCAGCCTTTGCAAACAGTCCCTCCAGCTTTCTTGTAGCCCCTTTCAAGTACTGGAAGGTCACTAGAAGGTCTCCTCTCAGCCTTCTCTTCTCCAGGCTGAACAACCCCAACCCTCTCAGCCTGTCCTTGGATGGAAGGTGCTCCAGCCCTTGGATCATCTTTGTAGCCTCCTCTGGGCCCGTTCCAACAGCTCCATCTCCTTCTTATGTTGAGGATTCTGGAACTGGACACAGGACTCCAGATGAGGTCTCACAAGAGAGGAAGAGAGCAGCAAAGGAGAGGTTTCCCTGCTCTTCAAGTAGAAAACAGCAGGACTTTAGCTAACATGGCTGAAGACTGACTGTGTCACGAAACTCAAACAAGGACACTACCAGAACCGTTGGAGTGTTGCTTAATCTCACATTTTGCAATCCTTCTGCAGCTGTTGTGCAGTAACCTGGCAAAGATGCTGAAGTACCTTTACCAGGCTTGACTGTGCCAGGCTGCCCAGGGAGGGGGCTGAGTCCCCTTCCCTGAAGGGGTTTAAGGGACGGGTGGACAAGGCGCTGAGGGACATGGGTTAGTGATTGATGGGAATGGTTTGACTCGATGATCTGGTGGGTCTCTTCCAACCTGGTGATTCAATGATTTATGGACAGTTTTGGCTGCCACACTCACAATGTCTGTATCGACACACGGCACAGCGCCAACTGCTGAATCATGGCAGGGAAACAATCTGGACCTGAGGACCCCACACCCAACCATACACTCAAGGAAAAGAGGAGCTATTCTGGACCATCTTTAGTGTGGCCCCAAGTACTGAACCTCCTTTAGAACAAATCAGATTCTTTCCAGACTGAACACTGCAGTTCGGTTTCAACTAAAAGGTATGCTTGGAAAATAGAGAAAATTAATGGCATTTGCTTTGAAAGTCAATCCTATCTAAAACGCACATAAATGCAGCTTTGTGTTGTAACTGTTTGAAATGTAGTATTGCATTTTGAATAACAGTGATGGTGCACAAAAAGCTAGAAAAATAATTACTTCTGATGAGAGCGAAATATTTAATTTAGCAAAGCAAGCAAGGCAGGGAGGGGCCAGCTGAGTCAGTGTTACCAAGCTCTGCACTTCTTTCCAGTTGCCAATGTCACATGCAGCTCATGGACCCCACGACAGAAACACAGATGGCACCATCTGCTGTCAGGGGGACTGGGCTCCCCCTGGGCAGAGCCAGAGCTGAGGAACTGACCCGGGGGGTGCAGGGACTTGCCTTGTGGTGGCAAAGACTGCCTTGATGTGGTCTTTTAACGGCGCTCTTAGAGATTCTCTCTCCAGAAGCCTCCCCACGTGCACTCTGTCATCGTCACAACTTAGCATAAATGGTAATAATATTTCTCTGAGGACAGTTTACATCCAAATGGTCTATGAATATTAATTGTCATTAACAGGCTTAAACCCTTAATTGTTCCACAAAGCACCAACATGTGATGAGTTGTATGATTTAGACAGATCATATCACACACACACTGGGTACTTCTGTCAGATTTTTATTTGAGGCTACAGAAAAGGTAATATCCTAAAAGAATAAAATATTCTGGTCTTTCAGACAACTACTTTGAACTGATAAATTATACCTAAAGGCGGATACAGCCAGTACATGCCCAATATTTAACAAAACAATAACTTGAACGACATCTAGTGGAAAGCTGAGCAATACCTGGTGATCGCAGAGCAGCTGTGTACAACCCGAACCAAACAGCAAGGAGGGAGATCCATTATCACAGAATCACAGAAAAACCAGGTTGGAAGAGACCCACCAGATCGCTGAGTCCAACCATTCCCACCAATCCCTAAATCATGCCCCTAAGTAGCTCATCCACCCTCACCTTAAACACCTCCAGGGACGGTGACTCAACCACCTCCCTTGGCAGACTGTTCCAATGCCTAACCACCCTCTCCGTGAGGAATTTTTTCCTTATCTCAAGCCTAAATCTCCCCTGGCGGAGCTTGAGGCCATTCCCTCTCGTCCTGTCCCCTGTCACCTGGGAGAAGAGGCCAGCACCCTCCGCTCCACAACCTCCCTTCAGGTAGTTGTAGAGAATAATAAGGTCTCCCCTCAGCCTCCTCTTCTCCAGGATAAACACCCCCAGCTCTCTCAGTCGCTCCTCATAAGATTCATTCTCCAGCCCCTTCACCAGCTCTGTTGCTCTTCTCTGGACACGCTCCAGAGCCACAACATCCCTCTTGTGCTGAGGGGCCCAGAACTGAACACAGGACTCGAGGTGTGGTCTCACCAGTGCCGAGTACAGGGGGAGAAGAACCTCCCTGGACCTGCTGGTAACGCCGTTCCTGATACAAGCCAAGATGCCATTGGCCTTTTTGGCCACCTGGGCCACTGCTGGCTCATGTTCAGTCGGCTGTCAACCAGCACCCCCAGGTCCTTCTCCTCCTGGCAGCTTTCCAGCCAGGTTTCTCCTAGTTTGTACCTCTGCTTAGGGTTGTTGTACCCCAAGTGCAGGACCCGGCATTTGGCCTTGTTAAACCTCCTGCCGCTGGTCTCAGCCCAGCAGTCCAGCCTGTTCAGATCCCTTTGGAGCCTCCCAACCCTCCAGCAGATCGACACTTCCACCCAGCTTGGTGTCATCTGCAAACTTGCTAAGGGAGCACTCGATGCCTTCATCCAGGTCGTTGATAAAGACATTAAACAGGGCTGGACCCAGGACTGAGCCCTGGGGAACCCCACTTGTCACTGGCCTCCAGCTGGATTTAACTCCATTTCCCACCACCCTCTGGGCCTGGTCATTCAACCAGTTTTCCACCCAGGAGAGTGTGCACCCGTCCAGGCCAGAGGTGACAGTTTCTGAAGCAGAATGCTGTGAGAAACTGTATCAAACTGTATTATGAGGCTGGATGGGAGGAAAAGAATTATTCGATAAAGTGGGTGGAGTACAATTTAGAAGAAGAATTTCCCAAATGACAAGAGTTTATCTGCCTATGTAATAAACTTCTGAGGAAACTGGAGATTCGATTTGACAGAGGCAAAAAGAAATCAGGTAAAAACCTAATAAATTTACAGTGGGAAACAATACAGCAAGCAGAATATGGTGAGGATAAAAATCGGAGTCCTCCTATCTATAAGCACTAAGAAGCCTTTATCAAGCTCATTCTCCAGGGCACAGTAGATAACAGGAATATTTTGGCCCTGGGGCAACAACAACTCCTGATATGAAAGAGACCACAGATTTTCTTTAATTCATTTCTGTAGGCAATATTCCTTGATACACGAATGAAAGTTATGATCTATCTTTTCTTTCTTCCTTTTGCTTACTCACTTATTTCTATAATACACTAATTACCGTGAGTCACATCCAATTATAAAGAAATTATTTGGTCAGCCAGTTCTCACCAACCTGTCTGACAACATTAAAGAACAGATTCAGTCAAGGTAACAGAACTTGAATGAGAAGCACTTTTGCCGTCTTCTGACAATGTGATATGGCAAGTTTTGTCAGCACTAGAAATGGAAATAGGACTTGAGAGAGACTTCCATCTTTCTAGGTCAAGAACAGGTCATTGACAGCAATAAATGACTACAACTCCTCAAAACCATTTATAAAAATAACAACATATTCTGCCTGAATTTCCTCTTAGCACATCATGTGTTTGATCTGCACATTTATCTTTAACTTACAGCTTTTATTCTTAACTGTAAGGAAAGCGGTAATCTCCCTTCAGCTCTCTTTTCTCCCTCTACAAGCAATCAGAAGCAGCATCACTGACTGGAAAAGGCAAGGTCTCAGAAGAAAACTAATCCAGAGAAAAGTGCTTTCCAGGAGCAAGGAAGCAAGAGAGGTTTTGCTGGGGAAACGAGTGCTCAGAAATACCTCTCCGCTGAGAAGAGACAGCCTTTCTCATTCACAAAAAGTTCAAATGGATTCACTCTGTGGAAAATATATTTTCAGACTATAACAAGATTATAGCAGATTATAACTTTCTTCTTTTAAATTGGCTCTTACTAAATCCTCTTAAAGGAAGAATCCTCATTTGGCCTACAAAAAGCAAAAGCCCTAAAATCAGAAAAGCAAACGCCTTGCATTTGAAGCTCTGCTTCTGCCAGGAACTCCCTGCGCACCCTCCCTCACCTCCACACAGAGCTGAAGAACTTGGCCCCAGTCGGCATCCCAAGAATCAGGGACTCAGCATGACTAGCTCCTTCTCCAACCACGTGTGACACAGTAGCCAAAGGAAGACAGGACTGCCTTTGGGGGGGTCACCTAAAATACAGAATTTGAGTTCCAGAGATTCTGAAGATTTGGATTTTGTTTCAGTGCAAAAAGACGCAGCATTTGCTTTCACCATATAACAGGGCAACTGTTATTCTGTGGGGTGGCATTCCTTAAGACATATGGCATAGATTGTGTGATAGAGGACACAGGCATGCGGGCTGGCTGACATTTATCAAATCCATGGACTCGTGATGTACTTTCAAAAGGAAAAAAGAAACCATCCCTAAGATAGAAGGATCATCTCATTATTAGCAGTCCACTCACACAGCTCACTGACATCTGACAGGCAGAAGGACCTTATTCACTTCAACAAGGGAGGAATCACTTTCCTCGTCTTATAGAAAAGTGAAATTTAAACAAGGTTTGAAGTATTTTTGTCTTCTCCCTCCAGCCCGGTCCAAATTACCTTTTAAAATGCTAAAGAGCAGAGATACACAGAAAGGCATTTTCTTAATGAAGCTCCTAACAAACTTCAGGCTACTGGTAATAAATTAAACTTGATGAAGAAAAGTTCTTCAAATATTAGCTAGAGTTAAATAATAAGAATTGCTGTCAAAATAATTTTAAATGTCAGAGATGTGCCTTCCCCCCAAGAACAGCATGTTACAAAGAAAGAACTTCTCAGAAGAGAGTTCTGCCACACATCTGTAACACCTGAAACTCACCTGGGTTTCACTTCCAAATGCAGAGCACAGCTCAAAATCTGTCCCCGGCACAACATGCTAACCAAGAACTGGTCTGAAAGAAATATCAGAACCACAACACACTGAGTTTCCAAACACGAACTGCTATCTTCATTCTAAAGTGTCCGTGTTCAGCAGCTAAGGCAAAGGAAAACTTATTTCAATTTTATTCCAAAATTTTGCATACAGAAAAACAAAATCCTATTTTGGTTTTTCTTTTACACAAGCACAGTATTCCCTATTTAGCTGAACAGATATATGTATATTATATACTTGTATTGTCCTGAATTACTGGCTTACCAGCTAAATATACATGGAGCATGTTATCTTCTAAGATGTCACACTGCTTTTATTCAGTAGTTGATATTCTTGAGGAACTTGAGCATGAAGAAACTCATGGTCCTCCTCTGAGCTCTGCACAGCTCTGGTTCCTGGGAAGAAAAGCTTATACATGGCCTTGGCCTCCAGGCTGTGCCGATCAAAGGGAGCCACGCTAACCATGACAGGGAGTCTGTCCCACTGCACCTGCCCTGACCCTTCAGGAATTCATTGCTAAACTCCAAACCAAACCAGGATATCACAAAGAAATAGTCTTCCACACAATATTACAAGAACCAAACTAGAAATCAAGCCCCTGATCCACACACATACCCTTTATATCCATGGTTGTGTCATGGGCTCCTCCCTGCCCAGGTCCTTCTGCATCACCTCGCCTTCCAGGGTTCCAGTCACTCAGCACAATATAGGTTCTCTGAACCCCCGATCATCACAGAAACCTTCCTTTCACTTGTTGGCTTAATCCTTCTAATCCTTTTTGAACACGAGTGACCAGAATTCTATGCCATATTTCCATTGACTTTTCACCACTATTCCAACATAATGGCACTGACATTTTTCTGTTCCTCAAAGATCTCATCCGATTAACATCAGCTTGACCTCATCTAACATCAGTTATTTTGATGCTACAGTGTGTTTTTACAGTCTTTACTTACTCAGTGAAAAGGCAGATATCAAACACACCCAGCTTTGAGTAAAGAAGAACCCCATTTCATGGGCTGACTTCAGCTCCCTTGTGTCTTGCTTGGGTTTGCAAGTGTCAGTAGGTGGAGCTCACATTGACTTTTACACCTGTAGATTACTAGAGCTGAGGGGAAAACTCACTAGATTTCAGATGAGTCACTTTAGGGTTTCAAGGCATTGTCAGGTTTAATGGGAAAAATTAAATAAAATCAAAATAATTTCCTCTTGTCTGCAGAGAATACAAAATACTCCCAGCACTACATGCCCTGATGCAGCAACCATATATAGCACTCTCCGACGGGAATGGTTTCCTACGATGCATAGGAAACAACTCATCTTCTTCAACACATTTCCTTACTGATTCTCTGAAAAGTCAGCTCCAGTTGCTCTGCATCCTCCAACTCATCACCAAGCAGAGGGAAAGGAATTGAGAGAGAACAATTACCGGTAAGTGTCAGGCAGGCATCTCACTAGCTCTTTATTTTTGCTGCAGTCCTTTTGTTTGATGTGGAATCTCTTACTGTGTATAGATCAATTCAGAAGAGATCATCCTTTCTGCAGCTATTGCTTAACTTTTTGTGTCATATTTAACAGTCTGTCCTTACACTTACTTGGACAAAACCAGCTCTAGCAGATATCTTGAACAATAACAGGTGAATATCTCAAGTCAGCCCAGCGCACTTCAGACTAATGACTTGTTAACAAAGACCTAGGTGGCTGTTAAGATTAATGTTCCGGCTCTCTGTGATGAAGTTTGTATTTTATGTAGCACTAAACCAATCTAAAACATAGGAATGAAGCATTTAGATTGAGAATCTCATGCTGTCTGACTTTACTTTGAAAAGCTAGTCACACAGAGATTGTAAGAAAACTGAAGCAGATTAATTTAAAACAAAATAAATCCTTTTTTTTTCCTACCATTTCAGTCTTTATTAAATGAAGCTTCCTGGAAAAAACAACTCTGATCTTATTTTAAGTTTTTAAAAGGAAAATATGGGGTGGGGTTTCTCGAGTTATAAATTATCTCTACCCTTGAAAACATTATTTTGAAGATTTAGGGTATTTCTAATTCCATTTGACATTATCATTTCAGCTCCTTATTGCCTTAGTACATAAAAACCTCTCTTACTCTGTATTTGTTGTTTTTAACAGGGCTGTTCTACCTCCTTGCTATTTCACAGAATCACTTAGGTTGGAAGAGACTTTTAAGACCAACAAGTCTAACCGTAAACCTCGCACTGCCAACTCCATCACTGAACCATATCCTTAAAGATCACATCTACCCAGCTTTTACAGTTCTCAGGCTTTGTGCAGTCTTAGTTTAAAACCATACTCAATGCGTTTATAATGCTTGCTTGCAAACAGAGCTTTACAACTGATTTCACTTTCTTCAGTTATAAAAGGAATTCCCTGTAAGTCCACTGTGCATAAAAACCCAACACTATTTACAGTGCCTGTCATTCTCTACTGGGTACCCAGGGCAACGTGCAGTCAGATGGTTTTTCTTCAGTACTTACATATTCAAATAAATTGTGGGGGGAGAAAATACATTAAAATTATAGCATGTAATTATAAAAGAAAGATATTTTCAAGACTGGAAATTCCCCAGCGTGAGCAAGGGAGTTTGTATTTCCAATTCCAATCCAGTCCCAAGGCTAGCTATATATTTTTAAATGCCAGAAGTAGTAGGAAATACAGGAAGGTAATAGCTTTATAGGGTTTGAACTGCCAAACAGAAGGGACTGATATGGAAGTCTAGTGGGAGCCACTCTACAGAAATGGGAACAACAGAGCAAAAGGAATAATTACCTGCGAGCCCAAAGCATGGTTATTTAATCCCTAAAAGTCAAGCAGTACCAGATACACAAAATTTCCCATGCTCTATTCACCCAAATCCGTATGTTCTCAGAGAGGCATGAAGTTACAGGGCGGCAAAAAAGAACTTCTTGCCACATAAAAATAAGTTCTTCCTCATCAGAACCTTTGCACTCTCAGAAAGAAGATTTTTAGAAATTTACAATTACTCGATCTCTTAAGCTCAATTTTGAAAATTGACCTCAACACGCAATTTTAACAGCAGACGTAAGAAGGTGTAGAAATGGAAACAAAACCTTTGTCTAAACTAACCTCGTATTTATCATTGTCTCCTGGTGATTCTCTGTTCCACAAGTTTGAATAATAATATATTTTGTACAATTATAAAAGAAAAGCAACAAACTAGAGTCAAAATGAAAGCCCTGAGCTCGCTCTCAGGTGCATTTCTGCTAGTTAGTGTCAGGAAGAATGGCTCTGTGGGAAATATGGAAAGCTAAAGGTTTTCTTCCAAAAACCTAAACCTCACAAGTAACTCTAAGGAAGAAGTAGCTGAGCTGTAGTTTTGCATTTAGAAGTGCGCTAATGAATCACACTTACCAGATTGTTATTCTCAGGGCAGTCGAAGCATGAACAAGACAGAATTCATCACTGTTGTGGGATTCGCCATGTCATTGCTGTTCCACATGAGCCAAACTGAAGCCTGTCCTCCCTCCTGCAGCTGCAAGTCCCTGGGAGAAATGAAGGGTTTGCAGATCGACTGCAGCTCAAGGAAGTTGACGGAGGTGCCTGCCCTGCCTGCGGACACAAAGAGGCTTTACCTGCAGAACAACAGCCTGACCTCAGTTGCTGTCGGCGCCCTGGACAGCCTGCGCGGCCTGGAGGAAGTGAAAATATTTGACAATCCTTGGAACTGTGACTGTCACATTCTGTATCTAAAGCTCTGGTTAGAAGATGTCTCTGCACCCTCTCTCGCAAACATCAGCTGCGCAACCCCAGCCCCCTTGAGGATGAAGCCCCTGAGGCAGCTGACTGGGAATGAGCTAGGGATTTGCAAGAGGCTTCTCCCCACCAAGTGTCTCGAGTTCTTTTGGCGAGACCTCATTTTAATTGCTGGGGCAATAATTACACTTACTTTAGTGGTATGGGCTCTGAAATTCTCAAAAAAGCTGATCTGCCTAATAAACCTGAGGTGATACGACTCCAGGAGCTGACCTGGGGAGTCACATCTCCAAAAGCCACAGGGTACAATGAGCTGTTCACTACCACCAGCTTCCACAGAAACATCCAACTATTCTGCCACCAAAAAAAAAAAGCACGGGCATCAGTGAACGTGCTGCAACAGATCTTAGGGCTCAAAGTCTGGGTTCTCAAACAGGCAAATTGGATTTAACATCCTTTCAAAAATACACTTGGGGATGTATTGGACAGGCAGGTTTCATTCTGCTGCTGCCGCCTACTCTTATGAATAGCAGTTCCTAGATTTTTTTTAAAAAATCATTGAATTTAGTTTTTTTCCATTTAATTCTCAGCTCTTAAAGCAACAAGATATACATTCCCAAATCCTACACACTTTCATATATGGAGATGGACATCAATGTACTCTTTGAGCAATTCTTTTCTCACTCAGAAGCTGTCTCAGCCTGCAACCCCTAACCCCCTCAGTGTTCCAATGGGCTTGGTAGGACCATTCCTGTGTGCAAACAAATTCAATCCTCTCTTCTTCAGGGTCAGGAGTTTCCTACTAGCAAACCCATCAGGGTTATACAGGCCAGCCAGTGAATGTATTCTTTATTGAATACATTTAAAAATGGGCTGGTAACAAGAATATAATCAGTAAAAATAATTTTAAATACTGTTGCATTTCCTTTAAAGTGAACAATAAAAAAAGCATTCTATGTGAAATTGAAATAATGGATGCTTATTGAACGTTCCTACTCACCCAAGTTCGATCTCTTTCATGACTCTGCACACTGCTGATTAAAATCCTAAGAAATTGCCAGAGCTTGTCTTCCAGTTTCACTGCCGACATCTGTTATACTGATTTTAGCAACAGCTTGGAAGTGTTCTTCCCTCTTCCCTTCTCTTGTTGTGCTCCCATCACATAAGAATCATGGTGATGCAAGCACACTATTTTCTCCTTAACCTGATTATTCATGAGACTCCAAGCATTGTAATTCATCCTGTGACTCCTTCCAAACTTAGGCCGGCGAAGTCGGGCAGCTTAGGTGGGAGATCTCTAAAGGTCACACAAAATTCATACCACTGCTGGCAATTCCAGCCACCCTTTGCAAATGCTGTTCCTAGCCCCAAACCTGCACTAGGTATTCGAGGTTATCTGCTGAAGGCACTAAAGCCTGCTCAGCTCTTTGCCTAGCACCTTGTCACACACGCGGGGCTCCCTGGCAAAGCTGCAATAGCCCTAGCAAAGCTGCTGTAGAGCCTTCTGCTGAGAGGTGCTTTTGCAGTTACCATGTGCTGTGACGTCTATAAGATGAGGCTCGTTCCTAGCCACAGACATCCAAAACAAAGACAGCAGTAGCTGGCAAGGATATTTCATAGAATCACAGAATCCCTAGGTTAGAAAAGACCTTTGATATCAAGTCCAACCGTAGCTGTCCACTGCAAATCATATCCCTAAGCACTTCATCTACCTGTCTGTTAAACACCTCCAGGGATGGGGACTCAACCACCTACCTGGGCAGCCGCTCCAGTGCCTGAGAACCCTTTCAGTGAAGAAGTTTTTCCTAATGTCCAATCTGAACCTCCTCTGGCGCAGCTTGAGGCCATTCCCTCTGATCCTGTCACCTACCACTTGGGAGGAGAGATCAACACCCACTTCTCTGCAACCTCCTTTCAGGCAGTTGTAGAGAGCAATAAGGTCTCCCCTCAGCCTCCTCTTCTCAACACCAAACAACTCCAGTTCCCCCAGCTGCTCCTCATAAGAATTGTTCTCCAGACCCTTCCCTAGCTCCGCTGCTCTTCTCTGGACATGCTCCAGGACCTCAGTGTCTTCCTTGTAGTGAGAGGCTCAAAACTGAACCCAGGATTCAAGGTGTGACCTCACCAGTGCCAAGTACATGGGGGCAATCCCTTCCCTGGTCCTGCTGGCCACGCCGTTTCTGATACAAGCCAAGATGCTGTTGGTCTTGGCCACACTGCTGGCTCCTGCTCAGCCGTCTCACCCGTCAAAGCACTGTAGCATAATGGAGTCCAACTGCCATTGCTGGCAGCTTTCTCAGACAGCTTTACAAGCACCGTGCTGCTGTCAGGAATGCACCTTCACTGCTGCTCTGATCTCTCCTGCGCTAGTAGGGAAAGGCCAACCTGAGGCATCACCACTAGGCATCAGCCTAAAGCAATGCCAGCTGATGCCAGCTCAGGACGAGTCGCCTGCCACCCTCTGTGACACAAGTAGAACTGCTGAGAGAACCTCCGAAAAGCAACCTCTTGGGGAAAGCACACACACCATGGGTAGAGCTTACACAACTCAGTAACAAAGTTTCTAGATTGTACATCTAGAAACAAGAAGTGGGTTGAGGACTCAATAATTGAGAAGGCAAATACCCCATCAATATTGATCTCCCTTGCATGACGTTGCAGCAAAGGGGTAGGGTAATCTTTTCTTGTTGAAACAGGATCTAGCATTTAGGGATAGAAAGATTTATTTACTTCCATGATTAGCTATGCTACAATAACTTGCTAACAATGTCTGCAAGTCAAGAAGAAACAGCTGCAGAAGAATCAGAAAAACAACTGTAATGTAAACAAAGGATTGAAAAATATATCTTAAAATCAATTCAATTTAATAAAGAGGAATTTCATGAATGATGATCACAGTATGTACACATCTATATAAACAGAAAATTGTTATCAAAGGGTTAGCAGTGGAGATTAGAACATTAGGCTAGAAACAGGGCTGAAAATCTAGCAGTGAGAATAATGAAAGGCAGAAGCAGCTCATGAAACAGCACGGTGAACCCTAGAGAATAACCAGCATTGGGCATTTCTTTGAACTGGTGGGTGCTACCTGAAATGAGAACTATTTCAACAGAACTGTATGTGACACCTAAAACATTATAGCTGTTCGCTTCACTTTGGTCGCCTGCAGAACTGATGGTGGGACAGGGCGTGAAAAAGAGACCACGATGGCAGCGGGTGACAGGGACAGCCTCAGCGAGCACCAGCAACGGCCCTGGGGAACGTGCCTCTGCTGGCTGGGCCACCCTCCCACACTCCACAGCAGCAGGAATATTCTACGCTACCTTCTCCAACTGCATGGCGTGCTCTTCACCGTGAGAACTCGAAGTGCCCCAACAGCAGGCTGTGAACCATGTCACCCAGACCCAGCACGGCTCAGCAAGGCTGCGCTGTGCTCCAGGACAGACCAGAGTAAAACCATGTCAACAGATTGCTGTGTACACCCCCGCCAGGTGAGCACAACCATTCACAATTCCTCTGGCATTATTAAACGCTATTCTACATCAATAACCTCTGCAGGAGAAAACTTCAAATAAGCACATTGGAGCACACTGCTGTATGCATTTGGAGAATTTGAGAATATTTTCTCTGCACTGAGCTTTTCTCAGTTTTAAAAGGCAATCTTCATGTGGTATTAAGGTAGAATATTACAGAAGAAATGTGCTCTGCAGTCTCTCAGGAAGAGTTTCCTAAACAATAGTTCTTGTTTCCCCAAAATAAAATAAATCATTAACCCTGAAAGCTGCTCACTCTCTTTTGAGCCTGTAAAGCTAGATACACATTAGTGAACTGCTTTAATGCATAGCTTTAATTATACATAAAGAGCAACTAGTAAACACCTCTGCTTACACCAACCAGGACATTAAATAAGATGTACAGAATGCAAAAAAAAAAAAAAAACAAACCTATTTGAGAGAACATGTTTTCTGACCTCTTGAGAGAAAAGAGGAGGGAATCTCTTCCGTAGCAGTAGTTCCCATTCCACTAAACCAGCACTGTATTTATCACTTCCAACCCATCTGGCTGTTATCTGACAAAAAGCTCGGAAAGGGGGAAGCAGGAGCTGCTAACGGAAGGCTCAACAGCAACATTCAACTGTTTATCAGGGCAGGCCACTGTGTGGTGCTTCAGCCGCACACTCCATCACATGGCACAAACAACACTGCAGCTGCTAACAACTCGCAAAGACAGGAAAATCCATCAGCTATCGAAAGGAAATAGGCAGAAAGCATCCCCAAAGGAGTTGTTACGTAAAGATCCCAGAAGTGCTACTACACCATGCCTGCAGGAATGCAAACCAGTGAAGGTATTTGTTTTCTTTGGTAACAGGCACAGCTGCTGGGATCATTGCAACTAAAAAGTTCCAAGTTTTGGCTCAGTACTTAGCAAGTCAAGTAATCACACTCAGAATTATTGAGCAAGAACAAAAAGTTACATTTAAACAGTTCACCCTAAGACACTGCATAGACTAGTATGGACTGCAGCTCTGTGTAAACTGCTATTCAATTAATGTGGAAAATACTTGCAAGCTACCTCTACTAAGTAGAATTGTAGGTGAATCATCTTTTCTCTTGAAACGCTCTAGGTTTTCTTAACATTTTAGTAAAAAACATTGCTCAATCTAAACAGTTTCTGTTGAATTTAATGCTTCCTTTCTGTCTAGGATATACACCAGAGCTCATCCCAGATCTGTTGTTTGAGTTCCTGCATCAGAGAAGTTTCCTGTTCCCTCACTCCATTTGACACTAATAAATGTATTTTATTTAGAAAATAGCTACCAATGCTTATGTGAAAAGAGATGAAGGGAGGCTTAGAAACAGAGCACTTTGCTGTGACCTCACCATTCCATCCCACACCCAACTGCCAGCAAACTACACACAATGTTCATTCAACACACAATGCCCATTCACAGTTGGAATACGCCAACGCGTTATTCCAACAGGTCCCACCACATTTGACTTCTGTGTTTCCCAGTTACGCCAAACCTGATGTCACAGCATCTTGCAACCATGACAGTCATTGTCATGCACTTGTGTTTCTCTTTCTGGCAGCTGCTCTCTAATGCGTTTGGATTTATTTTTCACTTTTCCATTAATTCAATAAATCAACCAGGAAAATAAACCCTTTAGAACAGCAGGATAACTCCCACTAACGCAAGTGCCTAGTGTCTGAATTTCAAGTGTGGTAAATGGTGGCTACAAATATCTGGGACCCTCTTTAAAAGGCACACAACATAGGATGCCAGCATAAAACAGAGGAAAAAATCACCGGCTTTAGTTAAAATTTATTTGTTTATTTTAAAATTACAATCTGTCCTCTGTATACAGCAGGCTCCCTAGGTACCTCCACAAAGGAATATGCATCTCAGATGGCCCCCCAATGAAATACGAAAGAAAAAAAGAACTGGAGCATATCCAGGGTCTATGTGTGCAACTGAAGTAACCAGGCTGCTGGGTTCTTACGCTGCAGTACTGGATTGCTGGTAACGCGCTCTGAGCACTTGACACTTAACATTCAGTAGGTGGCTGGATTAACAGGTATACTTCAACCACTCCCACGAGTAACACTACCCCTTCTGACTTACAGGTAGTTCTGAAGAAACTAACACTTCGATCCTGTTCAGTGGCTGGAATTGTTCTCACTCCCTTTTTGCCCTTACTGTTTATTTTTTATCACTAAGACTGTCACCAACGCAATGAGTCACAAATACTCTTGGACAGAGCAGGTTATCATCCTTCAGTGCCTGCTCCGTCATCCACTCCAAAAGGAGAAGCCTCTTCTCTTTAGGTACATCCTAAAGCTGTTGGCAGTTATGCATGGTAAAACTAGACAAGAAAAGCAGGTTGCACTGTAGCCTTATTTCAAACTCCCTACTCTTTCAAAATCTGGCAAAGAAAGCATTTCAGAGGATTTCAGAATAGGTTATTTCATTGCATGGGTTCTAAAACTAGAACAAGTTTTCTAATGATATCACTGCTCAATGAGACAATTATTTCATTCTTAAACAAAGGTAAAAATGTGTCTAGTTGTTCTTTTTCCATTTTCATATACTTACAATCATCTTTGAGCACTAAATTTAATCACAGACTACCAGAGTATCCACTAATATAACTCCTTTAAGTTGCACTTTTGTTTATATGACTCAGGTTCCCTGTGATCCACCAGTAGAGAAGCTCTGGGCAGGTAACAGGATATTTTACATCGATCTGTGACATAACAGACAAACAATCCTCTAAACCCTCGCTCTCAACTTGGATGTAATTATATCCACTGCTGATTAACACCATGAACAATAAACAGGTACTGTTTCATATATGATAATGCAATTATTTTATGCCAGTATATTATGAGGATGATGGAGCAAAAACTCCATCACAAAACTCAGAACCATGCCTTGCGGCACCAACGGGTCATCTAGATGCAGCAGAGGAAAAGCCAACCATTCCAGTCCACCACAGGACAACACTGCTAGTCTGGGAGGAAGTGTTATCCACCTTTTTGTTGAAGCATCCATCCACAGCGTCCAAGTCCAGCATTTGAGAACTTGTAAAACCTCCTCTGGTTTTAATGCATTAATAGTCAAGTACTTCATAGTCACGAATCTCTCAGACCTCCTGACAATGAGACAGCTCAGACTGGGGTGATCCTGAAAGCCCAACGGAATGACATTGGGGGGACATTCCCTCTGCAGTGTTTACAGGTTTCATTTGGATTACGCTGCACAACCTTCACATGAGGTTTAAACATGCGTCAGGCAAAGCTGTTCTCCATTGCGCTAAAGGGTCTGGAAGTTAATTATGATGATGAATGTGCTTTGGAACTACATAAAACAGAAAAAAGCTCATTCACTGAAAATTGCCATGTCTCAGCACAAAGCAGGCTGAGAGGCATAAGTGCTCTGTCAAACACAACCAACAGCTTCCGTGCGTTAGTGGAGTCAAACTGTAACATCATTATGCAGTTTGGCTTTGCATCACTGACACCATTTCTCTGGCTGCAGCCACTCTGGACCCGCTTTCTAAAGTCAGCTACAAATACTGGTTGCTTCACCAGAGGCAGACTAGGACTTGAGAATTTAAGCATTTCTGTTAATTGACAAGACTGCAAGCAACAAGGAAAAAAAAAAAACCTGCAAGAATACAAGAAGGAAAACATTAGCCCAATTCCCTCAACAGGAGCCTGGTCATGTCACTGGTGTCCTCAGAAGCCACAGCAAGAGGAGCAGAACCCAGGGACGAACTGCATAAAGGACAGAGCAGCCGGGGTGACGGGAGGAAAGCAAGCAGAGGGAACAGTGCTATTTGCCCTGCAAACAGAGGACAGCTGGCTGGATAACGAGCAGCAGCATTGCTATGGGCAACCCCGACAGGAAGGGCTGATTATTCTGGGCTCAGCACCACAACAGTGTTTAGAACTATGTGGCTTTGAGAATGGAGCCAGCTCATGTCTTTCTGCCTCGGCACAAACATCTGCTCGTGAAAGAGAAGAGCAAGAGCATGCCTGTGACATAAGTTTTAGAAGTGACGCTTATTTATAGAAAAGTATTTAAAGTAAAAAATACATTCCACAGGCTGTGGATTCAGCAAAATTGGCTTGATTTTTTCCCCCACTATGTTTTAAGGATGCTGGTATTCTGAGAATATGCATTTCTCATGTGTTTGAAATCCCACATTCTGCAGATGAAGGTTAAATGAATGAGATTTAGAGTGTACCCTACACCTCTTTTTTTCCCCCCACGAAGTAAGGAGGAAGCAATCTGAAAACAGTTTACTCACCCACCCTCGAGTAGCCCACACACTGAGTATCAGTCCAGTCCTCCCAAGAGCTCTGGGTAGCTCTGTGAGATTGCATCTTACTGCTCTGAGGGTCTTCTCTTCAACGTAAGGAACTGTTAGAAGCAGTTCTGAAGTTGCAGTAACGAACCTCCCTGGTCTCGCATTCATACCTAATGTGAGAGGGCTGTGACCATAAGCTTTGTTTGGCAACCTAAGAAACTGAGTTCACATTAAATTCATACTAAGGGCTAAATACAGCTGTGTTCTTGGTAATAAAACACAATGCAAAGTTAACAAGCTGGCATTGGATTTACCAGCATAAAAGGATTCAGATTTGGTGTCCAGGCCTCACTCCCAGTTCAAAGTATTTAAGTACACAGAAAATGAGTAATACAAAGGAAAATATTTTTTCTGTTAAGTTAAACCCCAGCTGACTCATAAGATTTATATCACATAATGACAGTAACCTTCCATCACAGTAGCACAGCGACTGGTTGCGCTGACCAGACATGGAGCTGCGTTGGCAGCTGCTAGACTAACTCATCCAATAAAGAGTTCTAAGCAGCAAAGACCAAGAATATTATCAGCCCAACAGGGCTGGTAACATATAGGGATTCCCTCAGCTGAATAAGAGATTTATTTGATTATTGAATTAGTACACATATACTGGAGGAACTAAATACCAATCAAACACACAAAACACATGTAGGGTGGCAGTGAGACAAGCCTGTTAATGAATACAAGTGTGATGAACTAATTAGCCAACACACATACATTCTCATAGTGGTTTTATGTGTAAATGCACTATTTAGGGAACTATTAAAATAGAATTTGGGGCCTCACAAAGCTACTATTTTTCTTGGACTCTAAAGGTCCACACACGTGTATGTCAGGATTCACACTTGAATTACATGATTACACTTTCACCTGGCAACAGGTGAAATGACCACACTGAAACATTAAAAATTCCTATCTAATGATTCCTTTGATAGGGCTAAGTTCATCATAATGCTTAGTAATACTAAGTTCATCTTAGTAATGCAGTTTATCTTAACGCTTTTTCTCTTCAGAGCACTCACAAAACAGCTTTCAAAAGTGTTTAGAGCCTGTTGCTAGAAGCCATGTCAATACTTCACTATTACATTGATTCCAATTAATTTAGATGATGCTTAATAATGGGTGTGTGACAACAACTTGCTTTGGTTGCATAATGGCCACGTGGCCGCTATATATACTGAACTCCTTCCTGGGGCAATTTGCTCCCTGATGTGCCCTCTCCGAATGCCTCTTGGAATGCCTCTCGGAATGCCTCTCGGAATGCTTCCCTGGCCGCGCAGTCCCAGTTTATCCAAACGATGGGCCATGGGCAGCAGCACTGATGTCATTTTAGGAGGCACAAATGGCACATTCATTTTAGGCAAATTGTATCCGAGGTATCTGGCAGAAATTCATTCAGATTTCACTTGGTTTTAATTGTGACTTTCTTGTTTGACCAAGAAGCATCCAGTCTTTCAACCACCCAGAATTATTAAAGCTGAATGGCACTGTTTTAAACAAGTACTTTCTCTGGGGAAAGTGGGTCGAGGCCTCTTCCCTCTGAAAAGCATTAAGAAAAACCACTAAGGAAATCCAGCATATCTATCTTAATCTTGGGAAAAGAAAATAATGCAAAGCCCTTTCTTAAATGGCCTTGACCTGTAGGTAAGGAAGTATCAGCAGGGATGGATCACTGGCTCCCTCTTCCTCCTTGAATAATTTATTTTTGTCTCCTCTTTAGGGGTCAGAAGGGTTTTGCCATTGATTAATTTTCTTTTTTTTTTTTTTTTTGGCTAGGATTCATATGTTGCCTCATATGATCACAGAGAAGAACTACAGAACTTGGCACAGCTGTATAACACCTCCACGTGCAACCCACTCCTATCGGTAAGAGGACCACATAGTGGAAGAACGTGGCAATCACCACATCAAAAAAGGTTGCCTTCAAGACAGAAAAGCACTTGGACACAAGAGGATGTTGGACTAACCCGAGCTTGCGAGACAACTAACTGCAAGAACTGGCAACTCATTCAGATATGCTTACCAAAAGCTGAGTTATCAGAAAGACTAAAACTAAAATAGCAGCAATTACAACCTGAAGGGAAGAGGCAACCGAACTCCATAAAAGAACACAAATTACGCATAAAAGAACCTCAGAGCCCCTGAGGGGATTGCTTTAGCTTTAGTCACAGCTTTGTCAGACAGACAGCTCTGAAACTGGACCAACATTGTCACCTAGTGGCTGCTGGAAACTGCCAGTGAGAAAAGCTCTGAAGCTTGTCACCTTCCTACTGAGGCCTCGGTAACGAGCTGTGACAGAGAGATTTTCCAAACAAGCTACCAATCACTGTTAGCTCTTTCCAGAGTCTTGACACGGGTTTTCTGTCACCAAGTGTCAGATGTCACAAATTGAGAATTGTTTTCTATCAACAGAAACCTAAAGCTGCTGTGCTTTTGGACACTGGGCAAAACAATCTCCATTTACTTCCTTCCCTGTGATTAATCATTTTTAGACATTCCTTACATTTTCTGCTGCTACAACTACCAAAAACACAATTCAATCTTTACGTTAAAACTTGACACGGGTTTTCTTTCTTCTGTTCTTCTGAGTCATGAGGAATTTTAATTCACATTAAAATTTGAGTAACTGCTTTGGTATTGTGGCTTCATCCTATCAAAGTGCAATAAAATAAAGAAGATAAAACCCTGTGAAATAAGTAACTGAAAGAAAATAATGAATTCAAAAACAACGGCACTTCGTGGGGAGTTTCCCCACCGTTCCCCTCCTGCTCCTGAAAGTCTGAGACACACCTTTGAGATAGTTTCAAGAAAGAATAAAACCTCAACAACAACTGATACAGAAACTAAAGTTTAACAGCTGAGCAATCTGTTAGCTATCTTCAAGAAAGCAAGAGAAAGGGGTTTAGACCTATTTCTAATTTAGAAATTGTGATCTGTTGTTCTATTTTGCATAAAAATACACAGTATGTTTTTTCTCAAGCAGCTTCTTGGGGCAGAGATGCTGAGCAGTTTTTACTAGAGCAGTTAGCAGCTTCAGGTCAACGCACTTTTAAGAGTCTTGGGAGGAAAAATAATACATTCACATTACAAACTACAGCTTCACACTTACAGCGACTTTCAGCCAAGGAATTTTGAGTCTTACAGAAGTGCTAGCTGAGTGGCCACTGCTGCAGGAACCATGTCAAGACACACCGGAGCCTAACCTTGCCTCATGACCAACACAAACAGACCCTTTCATCCAAGTAAGTCTCACCAAACTTGTTGGACTGGCTCTGCTTAACAGGCAAAGAGCTACCAGTGAGAATCCCAGGGCAGAGGCTTAGCCAAACCAACATGAATTCCAGGAGGAAAGAATAGTGACCATTACTCTCTATTTTCCTGCTTGCATTCAAAACAGTTGGTTTATTTGATTTGTTATTATCGTGGGTGATAAAGCCCACTCTTTTTGCACAATCCGAGTGAATTTTAGGCTAGTTTGGGAAGTTGTTTCCAACACTTTTCCAGTAAATGCCACAATTTTCTAAGGTGTTTAACTATGGTTTCAAGAGTAGGGATGAGTTCACACAGCAACTGCAGCAGTCCAAGTAGTGGAGCCCTGGAAGGAAATGTGTGTTTCATACCAATCATGTAGACCTGAACTATATCTGTACCTCTGTCTCAAAGAATCTACAGAGATGGATGGTGTATCGACAGCCATCAACGGGTAATGCACAAAACTGCTCTTTATTCTTACACCTACTGTTCAGTGACTCAAATCTTGAATTTGCTGTGTATGAAATTAAAACAAAGTTTTGATTCTACCCATTTTTTTTAAAGATACATTTTCTTACCAGATTTTCTGCTTCTATGTATGTGAGATCTTCTTACTCCTTATTTGTCTAAATCCTCCAGAGGGAGCACAACTAGGACAGAAGATCTGGACTGTATTCCACGCTGACAACGGTATTTCACATGTTCTGATCCCTGCTGCACCTGTGCAATTCAAAGATAACAATTGGTATAGATATTACTGCAAGTTCATTTTAGTGCTGCTTTTTACTACTGGTGGTAAGGCGAAAGTAATAATAAATCCAGCTTGCTCTCAGAACAAAAAATAGGGCTACAAGTCAGGGGAGAAAAAAATATTTGTAGTTCGGCTGCAAACACATTGAGTCAATGATACTGTATTTTCCTAACACCATTTCTACAGTCCATGCTTAGAATCAGTAGGTTTTTTAAACTAGTCTTATTAATCCAGCAACTAAATTACTGGGCTATAGATGTATCACCTTTTGCTTGAGGAGGTTAAAAGTTCCAGGGAAATTCAAAGCTGGAAATTCAGAAGGCTATAAACTGCAGGAAGGTTTGGGGAGTACTGACAGAATCAGGACACCGTGACAACTGCCATGCTTATTGCCTCCTCCAGTACAACACAATACAATTATGGCAAAAAGGATCTGAAAATCTCATGTTTGGTATTGTGAAGAGCACTGTAAATGCAAGGTATTCTTGCTATGACAGGATTTCATTAACTATCATTTACTCAATTAGGACACCCTAAAAACACAGCAAAAAGTTATACCTTTCAGTTCACCTTTGAATAAAGATACAATAGAAGCGGCAAAAGTTAATTCACACATTGTTATGACATCTTATCTAAGTTGCTTGTAGCTTGTTTATATGATGTCTACAGAGAACATATTTTCTAATATGTAGATCAAAACTCTCATCTATGTTCAGGAAAGCTGGAATGTCCACTTGAGCTGAAGCTCTGCTGGTTGTGTTTCAGTGCCATCTTCTAGACACAGCAAAAGGTTTGTAGGACATATTCTAGATTTACTCCAGTCACAAGGGCAAAACAACAGTTCTCCAGGAATAAGAAAGCTATGATACATAAGACTTAACTTGGAAAACCTCTAGATAAATGGTTTAAGGCTGAAGGAATCCTTATGGTACTAAGGAAGGAAACTGAAGACTCCATTGTCTGAATCTCACACGAAGACATCTCAAATTTCACACAGGAGACGCAGCAGCAGTTACAGCATAAACACTAACAGAAAATATGATGAAAAGAGAGAAAGTGTTCACAGCCACTACTTCACCTGTTTACACAGATCAGAAGGCAGCAGAGATCACATTTCAAATGAAGACATTAAACATGAGATCAGGGGGAAAAAAGCCTTTTAAAAACTGCAAGTAGAAGGAAAAACACCTTGAAAACCAAATACACAGTTGTAGAGAAACAATAAAGCAAACTTCCTTAATGAACAGAAATAATAGATACAGAACTGTTGGAACAGAAGTGCTGCCACACGATGGGATTGGCTGTAGGACTACACACACTGTCACCCCTGCGTTTATCATGGGTAATTTTTGCACTGCCACCAACAGGTGTGCTACCTCTTGGAAGGCTTAGAATAGTTTTGACTTTTACAGTGTTTTTCAGGAAGAAAATGTGTTCATATACATAGTCAGGAATATATGTGTGCATACACATATTTACATTTACACACACAGACATTGTATCAGAAACATATAGATATATAAATTTTAAAAACATATTCAGATCTCTTATGTGTCCTTATTAAGATAAAGATATCTAGGCTGGTATCAAGTGTTTTACAACACTAAAATATCACTAAGCCAAAGAGAGATACAATAAGACTGAGTTAACAAATGCAAAACCCAATAACATAAGGACAATTTGCACTACATAAAACTGATTTCTAATTTAAATGCATCAGCTCTGAAAAGAAGACTTGCTGACCACAAAAACCTTTACCAAACTGATGTTCCTTATCATAAGGCCTGCCATACTTTAGAAGAACCTCAGATCCCTCAGCAACCTGTACCAGGGCAAGGAAAAGCTACCACTAGATAGCTGGCTGTCATGACAAGTATCAGGGGATCTCAAACAGACACGTGGGGACTGTAAAAACACAGATTTTTAAGATGTCTGATAAATTTACAGGTGCTGTAAATTCATCTCATTCAGAAGTATAAAAAGTCAGCAAATTACGCAGGTTTCCACTTGAACACGAGAGAGGAACACTAGCAAGCACACACACTGCTCACAGGCATTTCACTCATTCCCCACAGCGTGCATTCCCAATGGTTCATCTACCATCTATGGTGGCCAACAAACAACTCCAAGAACCACACAGACAGCTGAAACTAGTAGACTGGCCTGTGAAACCAGGAGGAACCAAGTTTTATAGTTTCCTCAACAACAGCTGTGCTTTAAGAAACCTGTTCTATTAATTGGCATGGTTTCTGAACTGGCATGCTGGCTCTGAGATAAAACCCATGCAGTAACTGGCTTTTGTTCTCTATAAACACAGACAAGGGAAATGGGTAGGTGAGTAAGATTGATAAAAGTCTTGAAAAACTAAGCCAAGGAGAATTTGCATTGCATTCATCCGGAAGATGATTAAGCTATGTATATGAATACAGTATTTCAAATGCCAATGAAGCCAGTATCCACAACTGAGTCATGTGGAATGAGCTGCCAGTACCATAGGGCTTCTCATATTCAAAATCTTGTTAACTTGGAAAACTTCATAAATGCAATTATTTTTTTTTAACTAGCTTCTACTGAAACTTGGCTGATAACAAATTCAGCACTCGTGATGGGCAGCAAACATATCACATGGGACAAAGTTATACACTTCTCTGAGCAACTGCCTAACAGAAGTTAGGGATCATCCACAACGGAGACACTAAAAACTTTCTCAGAGCAAGCCTAGGCCCCACAAGCTCATAAGGACAAGTATTCAATAAGAATCCTCAGTTGCAGAAGTTTCAGACCCTAAATCCATCCCTGCTGGTGGGCAACTTCCTCATGACTGCACAGTTTCTCTGCCACTTGGGCTAGAACACCAGGCAAACCGAGCACCAGGCAAACCCAAAACTTGTGCTAGAAGAGGCCATAAGTGTCACAAGGTATCAGTGCCATCAGTTTTCAAGACTCCAGGAGTCTTCCAAGTGCTGCAGCCAATGCAGTTTTAAGGGACAAATGGTTGAGTGTGGAAAAAATGAGCATGTAAGGCTCCCCAAGGAAAAAAAAACCCACATCATTAAGGTGTGAGGCTTCCTAATTAATCATGATTCTTACCTTTACCTTAAAGAACACTTGTGGTTTTATGCTGTTGCCTAATTACTCCTCCCACAGAATACAGTTATGGAAAAGAGAGGCTGTCAGGCACAGACAGAACATCTGTTGACCAGTCTCAGCTCTCTGCAAACAAGTTAAAAGGTCTCCACCCCATTCCCAGGAAGGATATGTTGTCTCTATTGTAGACATTGAACAATCAGGTAACTTTCCTAATTTGCTTTTTGCTCAAAAAATATTTAGAAGATTAACATAATTTAAAAAACAAACAAACACCTACCAACATTTTAACTTGCACACATTGCTAAACGTCAGTGAGAAAGTTCTGGATGTAAATATGCTGAAATCAGCAAGTTCTTCATTATAGATGGAATTACTAAACAGTATATTATTACAGAATTCTTCTGGTTAAAATTCAGAGCAAGCAATTTTCACCAAAGAACACATCCCATAGCACTGCAGGTGCCACTGCTCAGCAGCCAGAGCCTCACCTGCTTAAAGCAAAGGCAAAAGCCTCTTCAAGATAACAGCCCGCTGTCTGGAAATGCAAAGCCGGAGCCCATGTGATTACAAATACAGGTAAATTTTTACGGAGTTAAAGTATTTAATCTCAAACAACATAAAAAATATTACAAGATGTGAAGAAGAGCAGTTCGCTCTCACAAGCTCAAGAGTCACAAAATATGTGTCATCTAATACAAACTGTTGGAACAGGTCCAGAGGAGGCTACAAGGATGATCCGAGGGCTGGAGCAGCTCCTGTATGAGGACAGGCTGAGAGAGTTGGGGTTGTTCAGCCTGGAGAAGAGAAGGCTCCCACGAGACCTTCTAGCGACCTTCCAGTACCTGAAGGGGCTACAAGAAAGCTGGGGAGGGACTGTTTACAAAAGCTTGGCAGGATAGGATGAGGGGGTACGGGGATAAACTGGAGAGGGGCAGATTTAGACTGGACATAAGGAAGACCCTCTTCACCATGAGGGTGGTGAGGCTGTGGCACGGGTTGCCCAGGGGAGCTCTCCAGTTTATACTCACTGCCCCTCGTCCTACCGCTACAAGTCTTTGACCCTCCTTAGATGTCTTGCAGCCCCGTCAGGCACTGGAAGGTTGCTGTAAGGTCTCCTGGGAGCCTTCTATTCTCCAGGCTGATCAACCTCAACTCTTTCAGCCTGTCCTCGTATGGGAGGTGCTCCAGCCCTCTCACCATCCCTGCAGCCTCCTCTGGACCCATTCCAACAGCTCCATCTCCTTATCTTGAGGAGTCCCCCAGTCCAACCCCTGCAGGGAGCTGGGACAGCTTCACCCAGACCAGGGTCCTCAGAGCCCCATCCAGTCTGGCCTTGAGCAGCTCCAGGGACGGGGCAGCCAGGGCCTCTGAGGGCAACCCGGACCAGGGCCTCTCCACCCTCGCAGCAAAACACTTCTTTCTGATACCCATCCTAAATTTCTCTTCTTTTAGCTTAAAACTATCACCCCCTACCCTACTGCTATGGGCTCGGCTAAGAAATGTTCTCCCCATCTCCCTTCTCAGCACTGGTAGCGGCTCTAAGGCCTCCTAAGGCCGCACCAACACCCACCCCCCCACACCCCTCCTCACCGGCCCCGCGCGCCACCCGCCCCGCCCTCGGCGGCCACGCCCCTCTCTGGCCACGCCCCCGCTAACCACGCCCAACCGCTACCCGCCTCTCCTCGTTGTCACGCCCCCTCTCTGGTCACGCCCCTTCACTGACACGGCCCCTCCGCAGGCCACGCCCCTTTATCAGTTGCTGTCCCCACCCCACTATATCCAGCAGCCCCATTGGCCACGCCCCCTGTTAGTCCCGCCCAACCGGTATCCGCGCCCTATCACTGACCACGCTCCCTTTGGCTTGTCCCCCTCCACGTGACTTGCCGGGCCCAACTCGTGGCCCCGCCCCCTTCCCGCGGCTGGCCCCGCCCCGTATATGGCCACGCCCCTTGGTAGCCTCTCAGAGGCCACGCCCCATCCCGGCAGGACACGCGCGCCATTGGCCAAGCCGCCGGCCTCGCCTCACTCACTGGCCACGCCCCCGTCGAATTTATAGCGGCGGCCTCGCCCTTCACTTGGCCACGCCCCTTCTCTTGACCACGCCCCGCCCGCAGGCCCCCGCCCCCCAGGCCCCTGAGGCCCCGCCCCTGAGGCCCCTTAGGCCGCGCTGCGGGGCGCGGGGCGGCAGCGCGATGCGCGGCCCGGCGGCGCCCGGCGGGGACGCGGAGGAGAGCTACGATTTTCTCTTCAAGGTGGTGCTCCTCGGGGACGCCAGCGTGGGCAAAACCTGCCTGGTGCAGCGCTTCAAGACCGGCGCCTTCGCCGAGCGGCAGGGCAGCACCATCGGCGTGGACTTCACCATGAAGAGCCTGGAGATCCAGGGCAAGCGGGTGAAGGTGAGCGTGGGGGGACGGGGACCCCCGATGTGCGGGGCTCCTCCGGCACTGGGTGCGACACAGAGAGGGGCACAGCGGGTCCCCGAGCACGGCCCCTCTCCTGCCTGATGTGTAAAAGGACCCTCTGTGCCCCCCTCTGCGCTGGACACTGTGCAGGGGACCCTCTGTGTCCCCCTCTGTGTCCCCCTCTGTGTCCCTCTCTGTGCTGGACACTGTCCAGGGGTCCCTCTGTCCCCCTCTGTGTCCCTCTCTGCGCTGGACACTGTGCAGGGGTCCCTCTGTGTCCCCCTCTGTGTCCCTCTCTGCGCTGGACACTGTGCAGGGGTCCCTTTGTGTCCCCCTCTGTGTCCCTCTCTGCGCTGGACACTGTGCAGGGGTCCCTCTGTGTCCCCCTCTGTGGCCCCTCTGCGCTGGACACTGTGCAGGGGTCCCTCTGTGTCCCCCTCTGTGTCCCTCTCTGCGCTGGACACTGTGCAGGGGTCCCTCTGTGTCCCCCTCTGTGTCCCCCTCTGCGCTGGACACTGTGCAGGGGTCCCTCTGTGTCCCCCTCTGTGTCCCTCTCTGCGCTGGACACTGTGCAGGGGTCCCTCTGTGTCCCCCTCTGTGTCCCCCTCTGCGCTGGACACTGTGCAGGGGTCCCTCTGTGTCCCCCTCTGTGTCCCTCTCTGCGCTGGACACTGTGCAGGGGTCCCTCTGTGTCCCCCTCTGTGTCCCTCTCTGCGCTGGACACTGTGCAGGGGTCCCTCTGTGTCCCCCTCTGTGTCCCTCTCTGCGCTGGACACTGTGCAGGGGTCCCTCTGTGTCCCCCTCTGTGTCCCTCTCTGCGCTGGACACTGTGCAGGGGTCCCTCTGTGTCCCCCTCTGTGTCCCTCTCTGCGCTGGACACTGTGCAGGGGTCCCTCTGTGTCCCCCTCTGTGTCCCTCTCTGCGCTGGACACTGTGCAGGGGTCCCTCTGTGTCCCCCTCTGTGTCCCTCTCTGCGCTGGACACTGTGCAGGGGTCCCTCTGTGTCCCCCTCTGTGTCCCCCTCTGCGCTGGACACTGTGCAGGGGTCCCTCTGTGTCCCCCTCTGTGTCCCTCTCTGCGCTGGACACTGTGCAGGGGTCCCTCTGTGTCCCCCTCTGTGTCCCCCTCTGCGCTGAACACTCTGCAAGGGTCTCTCTGCATCCCTCTCTGTGCTGGATGCTGTGCAGGGGTCCCTCTCTGTCTCCCTCTGTGTCCCCCTCTGCATCCCCCTCTGGGCTGGGCACTGTCCAGGGGACATTCTGTGTCCCCCTATGCCTGAACACTCCACAAGGGACCCTCTGTGTCCCTCTCTGCAATGGTCACTGTGCAGGGGTGCGTGTGTGTGTGTCCCCGTGTCCCTCTCTCTGCTGGACACCGTCCAGGGGTCCCTCTGTGTCCCCCTCTGTGACCCTCTCTCTGCTGGACACCGTCCAGGGGTCCCTCTGTGTCCCCCTTTGTGCTGGACACTGTGCAGGGCCCCCTCTGTGGCCCCCTCTGTGCCCCTCTCTGTGCTGGACACTGTACAGGGGACCCTCTGTGTCCCCCTCTGTGTCCCCCTCTGCGCTGAACACTGTGTAGAAGGGACTTGGGCTGAGATTCCACCTTTCCAAAGGGGATGTAGAGCTGCCAGGTGGGGAGAAGCCGCGGGATCAGCTGTGAAATCAGGTATATTTAGATAACTATCTTAAGGCTTTGTTTATAGGGCTTCTCAGGAAGTGCAGCTTTTATCATAGAATCCTTGATGGTTTGGGTTGGAAGGGACCTTCCAGTTCCAAGCCTTGGCCATGGGACACCTCCCACTGGATCACGGTGCCATCGTTCTCAAACCAGAACAATTCAGGCCTGTATTTGATGTCTGTTTTCCTTATGCTGGAGAAGCTCAGCCAGTCGTTAGGGTTAGCACGGGACAGTTGCCCAAGTCCCAGTGGCACAAGGTCCCAGCAGCAGGCTTGGCCTCTGAGCAGACCAGACAGCAGGGATCACAGAATCACCAGGTTGGATAAAGGGCTTCAAGCGCCTGCAGTTTGAAGGGGCTGTGAGGGTGAATCCCGTCACCAGAACAGACCTGTACAAGTATCCTTACTTCCACCCACTGGGACTAAAGAGAGCTTCATGCAGTCATTTCCTGAGAAGGGTCCTGATTCTGTAAAGCTCTGGAGATGAAAGGTGACTCAGAAATACAGTAATTGCTGTTGAATTTTGGTGTGTGTTTACCAAAGTAGGGGTCAAAGTCCTCTATTGTCTTCTTTCTTATGAATTAACTTTGGTGAGCAGAACTTTATGCAGGCAGTAGAAGAAACAAAGGCTCATGGTTTAGGAAATGAGGAGGGTTAGATGTTCCAGACCTAGCAAAGGTGTTTATTTGCTTGGTAGCTTCTTTTTCCCACCATGTGTGGCTGTGTTTAGCAGTTGAAAATGAAGTTCAGGTTTTCTGCTTGTGCCATTGGTATCTCTTCTGGGCTTTCCTGCAAGTGAGCAGTTAGAAGAGGGGTCCTCTTTTAAGATAGAAACCTGGAGCTGTCTAAATGCCAGACACAGAGACAAATGTGTCTGTGCCCAGTGCCAGGAGTCTTGGCCAGGGCTTCAGGAGTAGCAGAGGATGCCCTCAGGAATTATCCCAAACCTGTGCCTTTTTCCTGCTGTCAGTACTGACACCTGGATATTCCAGTATCAGGGTGCCAGTTTGGAGCAAACCCCGTGGGTTATTTCTGATTATTTTCTTATTTTACAGGAAAGAAGTGAGAAAATGCAAGCTCTCGAGGCTTTCCTTTGCTTGGGGTTGTAGAAAAAAATCAGGAGGCACAGACTGATAGAAGAGTATTTTAAGCATTACTTAAGGCAAATCAATCCAACCTTGTTGCTGATTTACCTTAGAGGTGTTTTTGTTAGCTGCTGAGTCAGGGGCACAACTAGAATATGAAAGCGTTTGTTTAGGAGGTTTTTTGTTTGGTCTGTTAAGGTGTGGGTTGTATGTGGAGTTTCAAATTCCAGTTGGGCTTTCCCGGTTGGATTGAGGTTTCAGAGTGGTCTGTCTAATCAAGGTAGGCTTGTTGAGCATGTTGTAGGAAATAGAAAACAAGGATGCATTTTATTATACTTCTGTGAGCCCCCCTAGAAAGTGGGTAAATAAATTCTTACGGTCAGGTATCTTGCCTGTTGTACAGACTGAGGATTGGTGTGGTTGGAGTGTTTCTAGGAGGAGCTTCTCAGCCCTCAGAACAGATCACATCCCAGCCCGTTAGTAAACAAGCCTGTACATGTACTGCGAGAGATGCACTCTGTTTCCAGTTATTGCTCTCTGTTAAGCGAGACATACAGTGTTTTAAAAGAGTTCCAGATAAATTGGTGATGGGGATCCCTCAAACCAGGAGATGCCATCCAGACAGGATGTCATCCAGAGGGACCTGGACAAACTGGAGAAGTGGGTCTGTGAGAACCTCACGAGGGTCAACAAGGCCAAGTGCAAGGTCCAACACCTGGGTCGGGGAAATCCACAGTTTCGGTACAGGCTGGGGGATGATGTGATTGAGAGCAGCCCTGCAGAGAAGGACTTGGGAATACTAGTCGATAAGAAGCTTGACACGAGCCAGCAATGTGTGCTTGCAGCCTAGAAGGCCAGCTGTGGATGAGTTTTAAGGTCCCTTCCAACCCAAATTATTCCATGAATCGACAATTCAAATGTCTTTTTATATATGAAGTTTAGTCAGCTTCAGTAGCTGATGAAGCACTAGTGTATGAAATATAGTTTGAGACACTTGAAAGAACAGAGCTTTAGATGCATGGAAAGCTTTGAGTTAAAAAACGGTTATCTGCAGAACCTAAAACGTTAGTACCACAGCATGCTGCTTTTCCATTAGTCAACAAAAAATGCATCAAAAGCAGGTGAGACTAAAAGTCCTTGGGCTCCAAACACTGCAATAGCATTATGTAACTGTAATGACAATATCTGTTTTAAACAGAAAGGGACACTAACACAGTTAACCTTAAAATGTTTGTTTCCAAAGCGAATGTCTGATTCACTCACTCAGCTGTGTGGCAATACTTATCCTGAGCCTGACTGAAAACGAAGCTTAGGCCAAGTGTGTTAACCGTGTTCGTAAGTGCCTTGGGATTGTTCTTGTACAGACTGCTGTTCAGAAGGAACTTCTAAAGATGAGCTTATAGAGTATTATAAAAAATGGGAATTTTCTCATTCCTGCACCATTTGTTAAAAGAAAAAAAAAAGCCTTTCCACTCCTTATGAAGATATTGTCTTGAGCAGCAAAAGCCCCCAGCAAAATCAGAGCAGCACAGAGAATCACCAGGCACGCTTCTCCAGAGATCTTTTTGTAAGATCAAACAAACTTCTTTTTCAAGTGTGTCCTGAGCATAGAATCACAGAATAATTTGTGTTGGAAGGGACCTTAAAGATCATCCAGTTCCACTCCTGCCATGGGCAGGGACACCTCCCAGGGGATCAGGCTGCCCAAGCCCCATTCAACCTGGCCCTGAACACCTCCGCTTCCCTGTGCAACCTGTGCTGGTGCCTCACTACTCTCATCATGAAGAGATTCTTCCTTCTGTCTAGTCTAAATCTGCCCCTCTCCAGTTTATCCCCATTGCCCCTTGTCCCATCACCACAAGCCTTTGTAACCAGTCTCTCCCCAGCTTTCTTGTAGCTCCTTCAGGTACTGGAAGGTCACTAGAAGGTCTCCTCGGAGCCTTCTCTTCTCCAGGCTGAATAAACCCAACTCTCTCAGCCTGTCCTCGTACAGGAGGAGCTCCAGCCCTCGGATCATCCTCGTAGCCTCCTCTGGGTCCGTTCCAACAGCTCCATCTCCTTCTTATGTTGAGGGTTCCAGAAATGGACAAAAATACTCCCAGTGAGGTCTCACAAGAGAGGAGCAGAGAGGCAGAATCCCCTCTCTCACCCTGCTGGCCACGCTGCTTTGGATGCAGCCCAGGACACCCTTGGCCTTCTGGGCTGTGAGTGCTCATTGCCGGCTCATGTTGAGCTTCTCATTGACCAGAATGCCAGGTTCTTCTCCTCAAGTCCTTCTCGAGGCAGCTCTCAATCACATTATTCCCCAGCCTGTATTGAAACTGTGGATTGCCCTGACCCAGGTGTGGGACCTTGCACTGGGCCTTGTTGAACCTCATGAGGTTCTCATAGCCCACTTCTCCATCTTGGTGCTTGAGAAAGGGGCTATCAGTCCTGATAACTGAAGCTTTCTCTTCAGAAATAAACCAGTGAGCTGCTGGTATCATAAGGTAAGCTTCTCCAACATGTGCTAACCCTGATTTGCAAACATTTACCACTTCCAGAGAGGAAGAATACAGAAGCTTGTCTCCACCATCCAGTCTGCTGTTTCTCTTCTTATTCTCTCGTTCACATCTCCAATTGCAAGCTGAGGTATTATCCGGTGGGGTGACAGAATCCAGGAGCCTGTGGGACAGGCTGCTGTGAGCCACGGGCTCTCGGAGACATTGAAGCTAAAGGCAGGCCAGGTGGTATGGAGCCAGGCAGGGTTCCATTAGAACCATGCTGGCTTCTAGTGGAACTTCCAAGTCAAAGCTACCTGTGTTGATCACCTTGATTTTTATCACAAAGGCAAATTCTGACCAGCATAGATCCAGAATTTCCCCCCTCAGCTTTATGAAATATCTGCAGCCTCCCTTCGTTTAACAAACGCTCCAGAATGTGCTGTTAATGGGTCAGGATTGTGGCATAATGATCTTTACAAAATACACCCTCCTTGGCTCATCCTACGGTACAGGCTGTAGTGCCCAAAAGTCATGGTTGTTTACTTAATGCACAGTGATTAAAGCCCTATTAATACAATAATTACTCATTCTTTGGGTGATAGAATCTGCAAAACAACAAAAATGTTTTGTAACTGTTATATCACTGTAAGAAAAGAGATTTATAAAACGATGGAACTAGGATTTTACATAACGATAGGCAAGGACATTCATAAGTCCAAGTCCATGAATCGTGGTTAGTAATAACAAAATTCCTTCTCTTCTGCTGAATTTCCTCCACTGAATTGATCAATTAGCCGGGTATATTTAATGTCTTCTTTGTACTGGTTTTTTTTTACATATACTGATTTTTTTTTTCCTTTATGCTGTGGTTTTCTCTCTCTCCTACTGTATCTTTCAGAAAGCAGAGGGAGAAAACAACATTTGAAAACACATTCCATTTATAACAAATACTTCTTTATGCATTGCTGCAGTTTTTAATTGACAAGCTCTTCCAGCCTGTATGAAATCAAGATTCTTGGCTTTTATTCATGCCTCATGGCTGTAACTGTATTCCTTTCAGAATGACCCAAACTGTAATGTGTCATTATCTGGCCAGATTGCAAGTAACATAAGATTACAACTGGTTAACTGTGTTGACTCTTGAGTGTTGTGTTTAATAATGTTGCTCTTGGTTATTACATGGAAGCAACGCTGATATCCAGAGGAGTGTAGCTCCCTGCTTTGGCTGTCGTTACACTACTGCCAACAGGAGTGCTGCATCCCAGCAAACGGATTCCTCTTTCTGTAACATTCTGTGGGGAATCAATCGAACGGATCAGTTTATCTGAACTGATCCAAGTATGAATGTCACTTTAAATTGAAATACATTGCCAGACAGATGTTGGATTTGTTGTGTATAGATGAAGTTGCAAGTTTGTTTCAGGAAGTCTTTTGGGGAGCAAGTGTTGTATTTGCCAGCATATAGGAATGTTTATTATTGTTTGCCACTTTTGATGACAGGATGAGGCACAGTCAGTTGGTTAAGAATCATTTCGCACAATCTTTTCATCCCCTACTTCTCTAGCGGGAAATTTTATGGAAGTTGCTGTATTTTGAAGAACTTATAGCGCTAAAGTGACATTTCTATCTTTGTAAAGGAAGGTATCAGCTATAGGATGTACATAGTAGTTATTATTAATGCTGCTTCACGAGCAAAATGGACCTGAACTCCCCAGATACTTTAGAAAAAACAGGAAAGTATGTCATAAATTATGTAGGAAGAGAGGGAGGTAGAAATTATTTAACATGCTCTGAGTCCATTTGTTAATCTTTAACCTTTGGTAAACAATGTGTTTATCAATGTGGGAAGGATCTACATCAAACCATTTGATTCTAATTTACCATCCTCCTTGGTTGTCTTGTCACTCATCATTTTCAATGCTTTGTCTGTTTCTGTAGTTGAAACTCTGCTTTCTTTAAGCCTAATCAGACACCCTGGAATGAACTTCTAGAGAGACTCCATAAATTTTACCACCTTCTGTTTTCCTCTTTACATCAGAAACGTTCCTTGTTCCAATTTTCCTCTGGTGTCTCTCATCCTCCCATCACGTGCCACTGTGAGGAACCTGGCTCGCTCTTCTTTCTAACCTCCTCCTGGGTGCTGGTCCACTGAGCTGAAGGGTCAGCTCAGACCCCTCTACCGCACTGAACAAGCCCCTTTTCCTCAGACTCTTCTCTCAGGGTACGTACTTGGGCTACCAGACCATCCTGATGGCCTTTACTGAATTTGCTGCAGTTCCTCAGTGTCTGTCTTGTATGGGGGCTCCAAAACTGAAATGCTGCGTTTTTAGCTGTAATCTAGTAAGTGCCAAATAAAGGGGAATAATCACCTCCCATGATCCACGGGCCGTCAGTGCAGCTCAGGATGCTGTCAGGACACGCTGCTGTCTGCAAAGACGAAGACCCAGCTCCTCCCCAGCCAGGCAGCCTCCATCCTTGCAAGGGGTGAACTGCCTCTATACTCCTTCCCAGCACGAGAAGGTGAAAAAGCAAATATGAAAAGATGTTCAAGACTTTCTCTAATTTACTTATGGAAACCTCCAATTCTGCGGTGATTATGTGGAGTCATGAAAAATCTTACAGGAGTTAGTAGCTGGTTTAGCGCTTTGCTGTTCAGGACCAGGCATAGATAATAAGGGTTCTGCTGTCCAAAAAAAATTCAAAGCTGAAAAGCAGACCAAAATAACCAATAATAATAATAAATAATCCCTGAAGGTGTTCAAGGCCAGGTTGGATGGGGCTTTGAGCAGCCTGGTCTAGTGGGAGGTGTCCCTGCTCATCACAGCAAGGTAGAACTGGATGGGCTTTAGTGTCCCTTCCAAACCAAACTATTCTATGATTCTGTGTTTCTATAGAGAAATATTTTCCTTCGAGTTTTCTAAATGTGCTATCAAGCAAATTAGCTGTATTTTGCCTCTAGGAATACATCTTGCTTTAAATTAGGTAATCTGGTTCATAATATTTGCGTATTCTGTGTGTGTGTGTAGTGTGCGTTCTTAATGATTTAAAATAAGACAGCTATTAAAACTTCAGTGTGACAGGACAGGATTTCAAGCTGCCAAATGGTGAGGAGTGATTAGTCATTAGCCCCTAGAAGGTACCTTTGCACACCAAGTGCTGCGTGGCAGCTGCTCGTAGAAGACGGCGCTGCTGTGGGTCTGCCAGAGGCGCCTGCGGGAGGGCTCCTCGCTCAGCCTTGGGGCGCGTTATTGGAAGGGTTCACACCTCCCTTCAGCAACAGGTTAAATTGGTTCAAGACAACTTTGCCACTCCCCTAAAGGATCATCACACCATCCTCCCTGCGTGACCTGCGGGCTGTCAGTACCACGTGGCCGCGTGAGTGCTGCTAGTCCTTCCAAAACCAGGAAAAAGTCTGGGGTTGAGTTAGATGGGTGAATTAAGCTCTGTGCTGAATCAGATTAACAGCTGCTAGTGTCAGTGCAGGGAGGATACGTGGCCGGAATGGCAAGTCTTTGATGGCACTATGGTCTGAGTTTGGTTTGAACAAGTTATTAAATCGTGCCTGTATTTGAGTGACTTTCTCCTAAATAAAAAGCGAGCGCTTACCTGTCCCCGTCTGCCCACAGCAGTGATGGGAACAGTGACAAAAAGAGGGGTCGGAATGTATATTTGCAAGAGAAGCGTCTGCTTATGGGTCTAATAAATAATATAGTGTCAGCAACGAAAGCAAACCCACAATGAACTGAAGGTCATGTACAAATCTAAATGGTTCAGAGTCCCTCCAGGAAAGAGGAGTGACGGGCAGGGGAGCACAAACTTCAGCTGCCTGGGGGAAAGAGCTTACCTGCAGGATGGGGGCTGGCAGGAAGGCTGCTGTCGGAGCTCCAGGGGAGCTCAGACCTTCTCGAGGTCTGCAAGGGCACTCGAGTCTTCAGCAAGTTCATATATTCAGTCTTGTGAACACATAGACATAAAAGCTTGAGTAAAATATGCAGGGAGGAGGGCTGAGATCTTGCTGGTGGCATTTTGAGGTTGCTCTGTCACTGCTGAAAGGCTGTGGAAATTGGGAAGGATAAGAGAAAGGCAAACACTGTACTCCTCTTCAGAAAGGGCAAGAAATCCTGGGAACTGCAGGCTAGTCTGACTCAGTTTAGATCCTGGGAAAATCATGGAGTGATTCTTTCTGGAAGAATTAAGTTTTGACCCCACTTTGAGCAGGCAGTTGACTTTGTCACCTCCCAAAATCTGCCACAACCTCAGTGATTCTGTGGTTCTACAGAATGTACTTACACAGAGGTTTTCAAAATCCAGTACAGGGCCCGAGCCTGGCTTGCTCAGTCACTCTGTAGGTAAATCACTTCCGTTTATACCATGTGAAAAGTGTAAGCTCAAACAAGTATTTTATTTCATTTGGAAAGTTTATAGTTCTTCTGTGCAGACAGAATCTCTCAGACCTCTCCCAAGCGTTGGGCAATCATCAGGAGCCTTGTTTTGCACTTGACCTCATAAAATATTGAGATTTACAACTACGTAAGACACAAAGGTCTAGTGGGAGACTTGAGTGCAGAGAACATCATCCATCAGCCTGCCATGAACTTCCTTGTCTCTAGCACTTGGCTGTTGACTGCTCTAAATCATTATCTGTTCCATTAGTAAACATTTTTTTCATCATCCTTTGTGGTTTTCTGAGTCCGTCACAGTCCCTTCCCCTTCTCTCCCACCAGGACTGAGAAGTGTTTTTCCATTGGAGCGATTCCTTTTAAGCTGTACACGTGTCACTTGAGATCTAAATGCTCAGTTAGTGCAAAAACGTGGTCTGATCACCACAGCCTTTAGCGAAGTCCAAGTTGCTGCTCTAGCATACAGCAAAGTCAGAAGATACAAACAAAATACCAACATGCAAAAGAAATAAAAGGAAAAATGAGTCCTTGTTACTCGGTATAAAATATCACTGGCACATTGTGTTAAGCTGTTGCCAGCTCTTTAAAATCAGAGAGAGGGGAAATAATAAATAACAAATACATAATATGTGAAAGAGAAAAACTCCAGGAGTATTTGTCCTATCTCAATAGGAGACACAAAATAGAAGGAATAGCGCAAAAAGATGAGTAGTGCTCTCGTTTATCATTTGGGGATAAAGAAGTGAAAGTACAATAGAAGGACAAAATTTTATAAAATAAATTCTTTGGGTTTGTTGCTACTTCAGATTGAAGCAAAGAGCTTTGAAAGATTCAACAAGGATTAGAGATTTATGTGGAGTATGACAACATCCAGGGTTACTTTAGATTAAAAGCTCCTGGAATATAAGCTGTTGTGTTCCAGGACATTAGACAACCTATAAAACAAGGGGATTTTAAAAGAAGTTTTTCCTATGAGCAGGATTTTGCGTTTATCCATTCTGAGTTATTTGGCTTCATCCTCTGGAACATCTGGAAAGTACTGGGAACTCAAACCCTAACACTAAACTCATAGTTCTCGTGCTGCTGGATTTAGGCAAAAGTATGTAAGCTAAGCGTTTCTTCTTCCTGCCCAGATGTTCTACCAACCACAACAGGACTGGTCCCTAGACTGACTAGAGCTTGGGCTGACTCTATCCACCCGTAGAGTTGCTGGCGGTTCTTGTATACATGCTCATAGACATTTTATGTATATTCTCTATATTCTTTTCATTGCCTCATATTCCCTTATAAGCCAGCATCACTGCTCTCAGATTCTGCTACCCCGTCGTACTAGAATTGTTGCTGCTGCCCTGGAGCAGAGCAGGCAGAGCCCCATGGGTGCCACAGACAAGGTGCCAGCGACACCCGCCTGTAGTTTCAGGTGCCCACCAGATGGTGAACGGGAGCAGCTTGGCCACGGGCTAACATCTTGTTTTGCTAACTCTGCTGGAGAAGGTGATGAAGGGGTAGGGCTGGACACACAACTGATAATTCCATAATCTGCCATGGAAGGATGCACCAGAGCTCACCTGCAGGAACCCAGAGCGTCGCAACTGAGTAAACTTGAAGCAGCCTAGTGCAAAAAGGTTCTCCAATTACTGTCCTTAAATCATGAACAAAGGACTAGAAAAATCATAGAATCATGGAATAGTTTGGGTTGGAAGGGACCTTAAAGCCCATCCAGTCCCACCCCTGCCATGGGCAGGGACACCTCCCACTACATCAGGGGCTCCAAGCCCCATCCAACCTGGCCTTGAGCCCCTCCAGGGATGGGGCAGCCACCACTTCCCTGGGCAACCTGTTCCAGGGCCTCATGACTCTCATAGTGAAGAAATTCCTCCTTGTGTCTGGTCTAAGTCTGCCCTTCTCCAGTTTATCCCCATTGCCCCTCGTCCTATCACCACAAGCCTTTGTGAACAGTCCCTCCCCAGCTTTCTTGAAGCCCCTTCAGGTGCTGGAAGGTTGCTAGAAGGTCTCCTCAGAGCCTTCTCTTCTCCAGGCTGAGCAACCCAAACTCTCTCAGTCTGTCCTTGTACGGGAGCTGCTCCAGCCCTTGGATGACCCTCCTTATAGCCTCCTCTGGACCTGTTCCAACAGCTCCATCTCCTCTTTATGTTGAGGATTCCAGAACTGAACACAATCCTCCAGATGAGGTCTCACAAGAGAGGAACAAAGGGACAGGATCCCCTCCCTCACCCTGCTGGCCACGCTGCTTTGGATGCAGCCCAGGACACCCTCGGCCTCCTGGGCTGTAAGTGCACCTTGCCAGCTCAGATCAAGCTTCTCATCAACCAGCACCCCAAGTCCTTCTCCTCAGGGCTGCTTTCAATCACATCATCCCCCAGATGAGATTCTAGAATGCATTAACCATAAGGGAGATTTGTAACAAGCTATTGAATTGAGTCCTGTGTTTTGATTCAGGAAAGCTTAGGAGCCATTTTCTCATCGTATGCTTTGTTGTATTTAGTTGCAGATCTGGGACACGGCTGGCCAGGAGAGATTCCGAACTATCACCCAGAGTTATTACCGCAGCGCCAACGGAGCAATCCTAGCCTACGATATCAGCAAGAGGGGCTCTTTCCTGTCCATTCCTCGCTGGATCGAGGATGTGAGGAAGTATGCCGGTTCCAACATAGTACAATTACTGATTGGTGAGTTAAAAATACTAATACCAAGCACTACAGGTTACTGGGCAGTGTAATTAGTGTAGTTGTTTAAGATGGTTAGAATTTTATTTTGTTTGTATTTAAGACATAAGTAATAAATCTGATAAGTAATAGATCTGATTGGAAATCCTCCCTTTTTTTTTTTTGTTTAATTAGCAAGTGCTGATTCATCAGAACAGAACCGTTTTGCTTTGATTCATTTCTGTTAAATAGCCAGTTTTGAATCCTTCTTGTCTCCTGTAACGGAGAACTGGGTCCCCAGGGTTTCCAGGTATGGAGGCACAGCCGTCGTGGAGCCATTCTCATGATAAGGATCCTAAGGTTCCAGGGCCCAAAGAAGCTCCATCATATCGTGCCGACGTGGTGACCTGGTACATCCACATTCTTTGGCAGATGGAAGATTTCAGAAGGACTTTGGGGCAATTAGGGTTTGTCAGTTCTCTGCTACAAGTTTTGCTTCCCCCAGTGTTTCTGACTCAGACGTGGGGCCTGCAGACACACCAATACAAGATTGGCAGCATTCTAAACTTCCCTAGGTCCCACCATACTGCTGCTGTCTTCAGAAAATTGTTTCAACTTTCATTGCTAGGCCTCTTTTGTTCTGTTAAGGTCTAAACCACTGTACTTCACTTACTAACTTTTCTGCTCTCTGTGAGAGTCGTACAGCAATACAGGTTGGAAGGGGCTTAGGAGATGATCTAGCCCAGCCTCCTGCTCAAAGCGAGGCCGATGGCAGGTCCGTCGAGGCCTTTTTGGTCAGAGTTTAAATGGAAGAACAGAAATTCTGCAGCTTCTCTGGGCAGCCCGAGAACCTCCTACTTACTCTGACACAAGGAGTCATTATAAATTGCTCTATTTTTCTTTCTCTTAAAGGAAACAAGTCTGACCTAAGTGACCTTCGAGAGGTTCAGCTAGAAGAAGCTCAGAGTCTGGCTGAACACTATGATAATATCATCTGTGCCATAGAGACCTCTGCGAAGGACTCCAGCAACGTGGAAGAGGCTTTTGTGAAGATGGCTACAGAGCTGATGATGAGGCACGGAGGCCCGATGTTCAGCGAGAAGAATACCGACAGCATCAAGCTCGACAGCAAAGACGTTGTAGAAGGCTGGGGGTGCGGTTGCTGATACAAGCTAGGTGATATCCCTAACTTTACTGGAATTTAGATGGTGCTTCACCCTAATGCTGAGTAGCACAGTAGCCATATTCTCCTCCTCCTGTGAAACCAGCAATTTTGTAGAAGTTAGACACAATCCTGTTTGCTTTGGTGTCTTATTTTTAAAAAGGGACTCTCGAGAGATAGTCCTAAAAGTCAAACCCTCTGAAAAACCTATGTGACGTTTGCCCCCGCCTTTTTTTTCTGTAACCTTCATACGAGTTACAAAAGTGGAGGAAACAACTTTGATGAGGGTGTGGGGTGGGGAGACAGATGGCTGGGGAAGAGCCGGGGGCACATGCCGAGTTCTGAAGCATTTGGTGCGTGACTGTTGGCAAAGGAGGCCCCTTTTGGAACAGGTGATCTAAACCGTGTCTCTTTAAATCCTCAGCACTCCACCAGTGACCAGAGAGCAACCGTGTCTTTGATAAAGGCATTTCAAGGGTCGGGACACACAGCGCTTTGGTTACAGGACCAAACAGCAGTCACCCAGAGCATCTGGATTGCTAGTTCGTATGGGAACAGGCCCGGGTGGGGAAGCCTTCTCTCAGGTTTTGTAACAATTTCTTTAAGTTTTCATTTTAACAAAAAGCAAAATCAGCCTGAGCAAAATGACGTGATTTGCTGTCGGGCAGGATTGGACCAGTGTAGTTATTTTAAATACAGCCTTGAGGAGAGAGTAGATGCATTTCATTTGTTGTTGTTTGCACAGCGATAGCTCGCTTTTCCAAGTGGGTATCATTGAGGTTTTGCCCTCAGGTCTCTTAATTTCATTCCACAACTCAAGTCCTGCTCTACTGGAAGCAGGAACTGGATGAACCTTGAACTGATGGTAGCGGTGATCTGCCACGTGCCTAACGGTCACATACAGGATTAATTCCAGTCCTGCGTTTGATGTTATGTTACCAGAGAGTTTATTGCTTAAGTGGCATAAGTGGATTTGGGGTTTGGTTTAGTTTTTTTTAAACTATCTCTTTAAATACAATCTGGACATATAATGGGAACAAAGACCTCAGAATAGCTGAACAGTAGGCTTTGCCACTTCTTGTTTGTAAGAAATCGGCACCTTTTTGAGTGATTCCCTCCCAAGTTTGTACTCAGCTGCTTCCCTGTCATAAGTTACCAATTGCTTTTCATTTCTTGAAAGCACTCAGCAGGAAAAATCTTTCACTGTTGATCAAAAGTCTACAGTGTTAAGTAGAATAGATTTCATAATTCATCTACCTATAGTTGTCTTTTCAGCTCTGTATTATACGCTGTAGGTGCAGCTGAAGGACTGATGGCAGCAGCCCTCTCTGGATTTATATTCTCAAGCACCTTACAAAAACAGATTTGCAAAAGGAGCAGGACAGTGTTATTTTTAACAATTTAGCAAAGCAAAGGTGTTCGGAGGTCACTGGTGAGTTTTGCATTCCTGATACCTTGGAGGAGCTCATTTTCAGAAAACATCACTTAAAGCGAAGTTACTTTTCCCTTTTGAAAATCTTGATCAAAAAGGACCCGGACTGGTTTGCTTTTAGGGCTACACCAGTTTTTATCCATTCAACATATCCTGTATCATGAAAATCAGGAAGATTTAAGGGCTAATGGATCCTAATTTCAACACTATTCCTCTTCCTACAGAAAATATTAAATGGTTCTCTGGTCTTTCTGTTTTTAAACGGTGAGGAAGATAATCGAGGAGTTACCTACGCTTTGTAACCTGTAAGAGGTTAGTTTTCAAGTTTTATAGTTGTAAGACTGAAACGGCCTTGAAGTTTTCTATTAGTATAGTTTTGACAATTCTGATGTTCTATATGAAAGGACGGGTTGAGCTGCAACACTCAGTAGTATTTTTGGATAGTTTTCCAGGACATTCCCAGCTCTCCTACATCCAAAGATAACAGGCAGTAAGTGTCCAGCAGGAGCTGGGCACAGAAAATTAGAACTGTCTAAACTCTAGTGATTAGCAAACCCTGTACTCCACTCAGGAGAACCTGTGAAGCCAGTCCAGGCCCAGGCTCTGTCCTAATGACTGTGTTTCCTCCTGGTTGGATGGTCCTTAAGATACAGAATCCTAGCAAGCGTTTGACTCGATGTCACAGCATCTTATAGTTTACATCTGTAGGTCACAGTCCTGCGTGCTTGAACATGGACCCTCCGATAAGATCAACCTCCCGCTGTTTTTACTTACTCAATGATCCTGTGGGTCTTTTCCAACCTAGTGATTCTGTGATTTGCAGGATTAGTGCCAAATTATTTAAGCCATGTTGGTAAAAATTCACGTGTGTTTAAGAGCAGTATTGCTCAGATTGAAGTCGGTAGTTTACATAGTAACTCATCTTAAAACTGGAGCAAGATGCAAAATGAACATAAATCCTGGTTCCAGTGCAGTCAGTGAACGATTGTGTTTTTTACAGGGTTTGGATCGATAATTCCTCATCGCTTCATCTATTTCCTTAGTTTTGTGGTTTGTTTAGTACCCAAACAGAATTAGAACACTCTAGTTTTCCTCCTGGTTTGCCCCCGTATATCTCTTAAGCTGGTCTCGAAGGCTGAGGCTCTGTCTGCAGGTTAGGCTGTTTCAGTCAGAAAAGATGAAATACAGTGGCAGGGATTTGTTCACTGTGTTTTCAAAGGAAGGTACCGCTTTGATTACTTTTCCTTTTTTCCTAGAAAACAAAACCTATGACTTTTAAGTCAGCTTTGTTTTCTAATTCTTGTCTCTTCTATGTTGTAAGAAGTGTAATACAAGTTTGCGTGCCCTTCCTGAGGGAACAACGGAACAGCCTGAAGACCTCGTTCAAGTTAGGAGCAGTTATGGTGTCAGTAGTAAAAGGCTGTTCGATTACCTAATCTAGTTATATCACAACACTCACTAGAATCACAGAATAGTTTGGGTTGGAAGGGACCTTAAAGCCCATCCTGTTCCACCCCTGTCATGGGCAGGGACACCTCCCACGGGATCAGGTGCCCAAGGCCCATCCAACCTGGCCCTGGACACCTCCAGGGTGTCGCTAGAGTGACAGCTTCTTGACCAGAAATACATTAAAGAGTAGATGTAACTTAGAGTCCTTCACTCCCTTTCTGAAGGAAAGGACTTCTATTAAATCCATAATTCACACACTTAGCTGGGTAATTCGAGTATTAGGAAGACAGTCCTGTTGGTTTAATTCCTGAGTGAAGAGAGCGAGTAGCAACAGACCCGAGATTTACGGGTACAAGCCTCAAATCATAGGTTACAGATGTGCACTGATGTACGTCAAGTGAATAGTTCAGCAGTGGATGATCAGAGTTCACAGGATAAACATTTGCCAAGAAAGCTGTTTACTGGCAGTTGAACATTAACGAGACTATGGTGCAGTAATTGCTTTTAAGCAGATCATCTCGGCTGACCGTGTATTTGCATCAGTATTTACCGTTTATTTTTGGCAGCACCCAAAGTGGGCAAAATATTGCAAAACCGCAGAAGGGGACGTTGATCCCTGCCTTGTAACAGTGGAATGCAGAGGCAAATACTGAAATGAAACCATCAGCAGAATGTGGTTCCCGGGAGTGCGGGTGTTGTTATCCTTTGTATTGGTTTTGATTTAAGCTAATTTTGTCTCCAGTTACTGATCCAGTCCATCATCACAGATGGAACTTGTACAAATATTTACAATTATGTAAATTTAATACTAAAAGTGTCTGCTGAGAAACCTGCTGACTTTTGCTTCGCAAAAAGATTCTTTTTAATATATGAAAACACTTAAGAGCACAGGAAAAATCCTAATATCACTCTTGCTGTACTGGAAAGCAGGTCTTTTGGGGGTTGGAAATTACAAAACTAAATGAAGCCCAGCTAATATCATGTAAATTTGTTAAGAACTTCATGAGAAGTGGAGCTCTTGCTCAGTTCTTTCTTTGCCTTTAAAGATCATATTTATCTGAAGAACAGCGCTGGTCACCGCATGCAATATACACGTTACTGCAATCATACATTACATGATGCGTATGCTCAGACAGCAGTGCCCTTAAATAACACTAAAGCCTTTCCTTGATTTGCCCCAGTATGTACCGTCCCACTGCGATTCACACCTCTCATTTAATCTTAGTCCCAACCAGCTGACAGTCTCAATGTCTCCTGCCTCCTTATGCCAATCCTGAGGGAACTGGGAGGCAGAACTGCCATAAGTGTCTCTCACTGGGATTATTCTACTCAATGTTAGAATGAGAGTCTCTTTAGATCAAGATTTATTTATGTTATTTCATTAATAGAAATAGCTTATCTTTACTTCTCCTGCTTCCAAACCCTTTATGTACTAACAGACCTCTGACGCTTACCCTGTTGCATTATTTTGTGCAAACAGTGTGCTGGAGGAGAACAGGGAGAGCAGTACGTGCTTTGTGAAGCTGAAGAATAAAGTCACTCTCCTTTTGATATCTTCTAGCCTCGAGAGTGCTAGTTTAACCTTTGTCAGTTGTTCTCCATGGAGACTTCAAACCAGGTCGGGGCAGAGTGTGCAGTAAACAGGGAAAATCCAGTAAAACAAGGGAACTGGAGTGAGCGAGCGCGTATTCCTGTAAAGAGGGGGCTGTCGCATGGCTCGCTGTGCCCCAGTTGCTGGTGATGGCCACGTAGCTTGTATTCCCACCCCTGTTGTGCAAGAACTGAAGTAAATAAAGAGCAAGCTGTCCAAGGACACACGCTGTTCTTGGTGGAGTTGGAAGGCAATGAATTCCAAAGTTTAGGCTAATCACCTTAACCAATGAATTATCCTTTTTCACATGAGGTTGTTTTTCTCAACTAACAGGGATTCTAGATTTACCATTTTGGCAATAAAAGATGCCACATCGTTAACCCCTGTAGATCAATAGTTACGATTTTATTACAGCTGTGTGAAGTACAGCGACCTCAGAGTCACAGAGCCCGTTATAATTGGGCTGTTCTCAGATCTGACACTTCTTTTCCACACTATGAGGAGAAGACTCATAGATTTGGGAAATACTGTCTCAGTTTTGGCTTTGTAGCACCTTTTGGTGCAGATCATCCCACAGAGATTTCAGTTAGAGAACCAGCCTCCTAGCTCCTCTTGGCCAGGTGATGTTAGATGTCTTTTAACTCTACTGAATTGGGTTATAGAGTTATTTGAAGGAGTGGAAGCATTTAACTGCAAACCCTACTGCATACTTCAGAGAAAATACCCAAAGTATCCCACAACTAGATGTTCCGATTTCCCTCTGCATCTTTTTTGCCATTTCATCTTTAGTTCACTTGGAAAAGTGCAGGGTTGCACAATCAAAACAAACCAACCAACCCAAATATCTATTTACTGTTGCCAAAGGTTAGATAAAAATAGCCAGCATATTCTCCTACCCTCACCTTAAAAAGCATTTCTTTATATGACCGAGAAATGTTAAAATGCACTTTAAAAAGAATTCTTTGAAGCACAAAGGGATTGTGATTTTTTTTTTCCACAGTGTCCTTTTTAACAAGAGTTTCTATTACTTGAATACTGGTAAAAGCAGTTACCTAGATTACATTCATAACTTTAGGCGTCACTGACGACAGTGTCAACAATTGTCTGGTTTTTCCATATGAGTCAGCGGGCAGTGGAAAGCAAGCGAGCAGGATGACTTCATGGGAATGAGAAAGGGAAGCCTGAGGAACAGTCAGGGAGGATTTTCTGTTTAGTCCGATTAAATGTGTTAGGTTTAATTGACACTTACTCAGTTCAAAGACAATATTTTCCTTCCCAGAGGTAAAATTATACACTACACAAATAGTTATGGGGTTTCCTGTTTGCTTTTGTACAGCAGAAATTTGACTGCTGTCTATACTGAACAAGAGTGGAGTGCTAAGCTAGTCAAGTGTGCGGTTTAGCATCTAGAGAACTGTTAAATTGGCTGAGAGCTGTATTCAGAATCTATCCCTTCCATTATGAGGTGCAGAAGTATGCGTCTCTCTGCAGGACACCCCATCTGAAAACCTTTAGAAGATCAGATCCAATACAAGACCCTACACTGATAAAAAATTATTGAGGCTTTTTATCATTAAGTCACTTTCCATGTTTCTTTTGCAAGATATTTTAGATTTCAAGTGAGTTATTTCCAATTCAATTATCGGGCTACATGGCTGACGTTGATTTGCACCTTGTTTCAGCCTCAAATTTCACAGAAAGCTGAGGATTAACCTTCCTGTCGCCAGGCCTAGGAGGGGCACCAGACAGACTGTAGCCAGCGGGTGTCGGCACCGGCACGGCTCCCGTCTCCCATCACAGCCACCTCCTGTCCCCTGTAGAGTCCTCTGGACCCTGAAACCACGTCCAGCTTTGCACCCGTTCCCCTGAGCGGGCAGCGTGAGGAGTTTGATGAGCGCAGCAGCTTCACAAAGATGCTTCTGGTTAAGCCGCTTCTGCCCGAGGCTCCCCTCGCCCCTGCTGGATGGGCTGTTACAGCTGAATTACCGCAAGGGAGATACTTTCATTTAGTCACAGCATTAGAAAAATCCTATATTGATACCTTTTAATATTAAATCCTAGGATACTAGGAACAGTAGTCATGTATTTTAAGCTTTCATAAGAACACGGACCTTAAAATTGACTGTACTTTAGGAGTTTAAACCTTAATTCCCTCAAACTCATGCAGGCATCTTAAAAGTACTCAGTATTCAGATGTAATAACTAGCTGAAAAGATCCAAGTTTCTGTAAATTTTAACTTAAACATAAAAAACCAAACCCGTGGCGAAGTAGCAGTTATGATTTCTACTTGTTCAGTCAATACCAAAAAACCCTTAGGATTACCTTCTCTGGATAAAAGCAGAGGAAACTATTAAAAGAAGGACTGAATTTCCTTAGAAATTGTCTTTGTACAGCACCTGACAGTCTTTGTACTTCCAAAAGCCAGTGTCCTTCCAGTAACTAAGTACCAGCCCATTATGCTATGGAACGTGCAATGATCCAGACCCCTGTTTTCTGCAATAAATTCCATGAGCAAGAGATCCATGAAGACGGGAGGGAGGGATTTGGGGTGTCTAAACTACTGCATGTGAAAACAAGAGCATAAGAGACTGTTTTCTGACCACGGCATGCAAACTTGTCTTGACAATTTGAAGGTACTTTTAAAACAAATGAGTTAAGAGCTGAATTTTCAGAGACAGTACAGCCGCAGACAGGTGCCTACCAGCGTCTTCAAGAACATCTAGTTCCCACTGCAAGAAAGCACAAAATTTGTATGGAGCTGGTTTTGCACTAAGGGGAAATAGTTATCAGAATAAAACCACATTCATCTGAAAGGAAGCGCATCCCGATTACTCTCACGCTCATTTCCTATTCCAGTGCTGTGCGCTAGTAAGCATGTTTTTTCCTTTATAAATGTTATTAAAATAGAACATTTTAAGTATGAAAAGTAGCCTGAGATTTGACAAAATAAAACGCTATGTACATTTTCTTAAGAGAATGACAATATTGATAAGGAGGATAACTTTCCTAATCCACTTTTGTGGTGTAATATAAGGGATTCCCCAGACAGAGCGCGTGTTGGAACGGGGCTCTGTGCTTACACCGTTTGAGAGCAGGGCGAGCCCAGCGATGAGATTGGACGCTGTCCCGCCAGCCAGACAAAGAGCAGATACTGAGCAGAAGGGGAATTCAGTTATTTGTAAAGATTTCTATTTTATAAGTCCGTAAGGAGACACGCTAAGCTTTTTGATAGGTAGGCTCAGTGCTGTCAAGCAGCTTTTCCCTCTTTTGTGCCTCGCTCACTGATACCTGACAGCTCAAACACCCCCCGCGCCACAGACGAGGCAGCAGCCCAGTGAGTCTGGCTCCCACACCTCTTGGGGAGAAAAGAAACATCTCTAATTCATATTGAATTCATTCACTGCATTCCAGAATCGCTTGAGGGCTTTGGATGGTAACAGTGTTAAAATTATTCTGCATTTTCTAGGACAGATCGGTGGCTGTTTTTCAAGGTTTCTTCCTGAGATGCAGGCCGTATGTTTCTAATCATCGGTAACTACTTTGCTTTTAAACTTTCTTATCACGATACTGACTAGATTGTTTGGAACTTGAGGAGACAAGGGAGCAAGCTTGCATACTACAGTAATTTTTTATACTTTACCTTCATCTATTTATGAATTTATTATGAAAAATATTTTTAAACATATGAAACCTGCTTTTCATTGTGAATTTTAGGAAGGTAGTGGATACATCGTACTGTGTATCATTAAAAAGGTTTAATTAAAGTAAACATTTGGCAATTAATATCTTTTGTTGTGATTTTCTGCTGTGGTTTGGTACCAGAAATAAAACCAGGCTCTAAGAAATCATACCATCTGCTTTTACACAACATACAATATAATGGACTCTGTTAAACTGTGCAGAACATCCCTACAACTGCCATCTGGTACACCAGAGCATGCATGTTAATTTCTTCCTAATTAGTGAGCTCGCCAACGTAACTGGCTGCAAAATTAAGAATGAAAACCAAACTCCTCAATGCTGGAAAAGTCCAAATGACTTTTTCAGTGCTTGCAACTGAGCATAAACAATGTAGTTAGAATGAACTGTCCCGAGTGAACACCGAGATCCTAGGTTTTATTTAATTGATGTAAATTAAACTAAGCAACACTCCTTTTCTTTTTTGCTTGGCCTTTTAATTCTAACATCAGTTAGGTGCTCTAAGCTGTTTTTTTAAGCCTGCATTCTTGATCTGCAGTAGCCAAGTATCGAGTTGCTTAGTTCTGTTTTCAGTCTACCACCTCAATTACAGCAATTAGTAATTTTCAATGAGATGGCCATGCTCTGAAGCTGCTTCCTTAGAGGGCTGGGTATGGCTTAATTAATTAGTTAATTCTCTTATAACGACACATTATTTACTATTGAAACATCACTGGAGTACACAGTGCTCTACAGAATCAATATAAGAGAGAAATAATGCAAGTGTCACGCTTAACATTTGCCTGCACTTTGCAGGTATTGACCTTTATTTTTCCATGTGCTCTGCTCCTCTATCGTGTGCTTTGTAAATCCATGGAGGGGCAAAAAAACACCCCAAAAATACAAAGGTAAAAGCAAAGGTTGGACGTAATGATCCAGTGGGTCTTTTCCAACCTAGTGATTCTATGATTCTACGATTCTAAGCTGTGAGTTCCAAGGCTGTGATAGGAGACAAAATGCAATAGTTCATAGAAAGCTGGGGTTCACTTATGTAAATAATAGCACGATCCACTGATAAAGCCCAGTCTGCACTCATCTCCGCTGCCTGGTCACCTATTTTGGAGAGCAATCATGACAACGGTTTAGTTGGATTATTGTCAGTGCACGTGACAAACACTTTAAAGGGACTTAGTCACTTTTCTAGGAACCCTTAAATCCTCAAGGAATGTGAAAGTATTTGGATACAGAAGATCTACACACTTCACAACCATTTCTCTTTTCCTGTCAGTGAGGTAAGCTGGCCTCATGATCTTTACAGACCCTTCCAACCCAAACTACTCTATGATTCTATGGGGTTTTTATAGTCTAGGCTCATCGAATACTTTTTCTCCCTACTAATGAACTTCACTGTTAAACTGGCAGAAAGCGTATTTGCAGATCCTCTTCTATAAACAAGATGTGACACCCAAGTCCTATTGAAAATCCATTTCTTATTCTCAGAAATACTTAACGTCTCCAACAGGCATCACTTCTGCTTCAGAAAGAGGCAGTAGATAAATCTGCAGTTAACCTCACCGGGTGTTCAATAGCGAGATTTGTTTCACACGCTGTTTCGCTCTGCTGGATCCTGAGCTCAGCATCCAAGACCCACAAAATGCGAGGAAGGTAACTTTTACTGAGGATCAGCTGAGTCTCGTGTCTTAGCTGCACACAGTAAACCCACCTGTGCTGGTCCAAAGTTGTGCTGACTCACTTTATACACAGAAGGGACCACAGGAACGTCTTTCTGAAACTTTCACCGTCTAGGCTGTTGCGGTTGTCGTTGAAAACAGGGTATATTTTGTCACGGAAGAATTCATCCTTGCATAGAGAAAAGATTTTTATACAGACTGTGTAAGATAAGCAGCAATATCATAAAGACTGTCAGTACCCATTTCTGTTCAAGTTACAGAACATACAAGCCCCCCACCCCCTCGAGTTTCAAAGAAACTCTGGGAATCCTGGCTTCTTTCCTTTACTGAAGGAAGGAGATTTCTACCTTTTTCAGCAACTGCCTTGCGTGTTTAGTGTTCTTCAGGTCACTGTTTCTATTTCCCTTTAATCCTTGGGGAGACTGGGTAAGGGCACAAACCAGCTACACGGCCCTTGACATCACAACACAGCGTTCTTGCCTTTAACCAGCTCACACAAGGCAGGGATGTGGAAGGCCGAGTCAGCCAAAGGCCCCGGCAAGTCCACGTTCTTCCAGCTGCCTGTGCAATTAGCGCAATTTAAGGCAATATATACGTGTTCATTAAGGTCAAAGGTAATTGTGCTTCACACAGGACTGTGCTCAGCCATAACATGAGCAGCTGCCACTCGGAATGATCGACTCGGTGGAGATTCAGTCCTAGCTGTCGGCAACAAAAATAGCTTATATAGGAAAAGGTTAGCATGATGTTTCTGTGAATCATTTTGTTAGAATTCCTCCTTTCCATCCATCACCTAGAAACCTCTTCGGAACATGAAAAAGCTGACACTGAAGTTCCAAGGACCCAGAGCCCAGAGAATGTGGCTTCCAGGTTTTACAGAGACAACTTCACTGCCACCTCCAGCCACGGCCGCTTATTTTCCTGCTGAAGAAAGGCCAAACATTCACCAGCTTTACAAGGCACAAACCCCTGAACAGAGAGCAAAACTGGGGGGTAAACGCCTCTTTCCCAGCAGGCAGGAGAGGTTTGAAGAGCACCGAACCCTGACTCCTCTCTGACCACTGCGGCAGGATTTCTCAGTCCGTGATGGGAAAAAAAAATCACTGAACCAAGCGCTACATGCTTGTTTGAAACCAAGAAAGTCAAAGAAGCCTAAAATTACACCTAAAGTAATTACACCTGCTATTTTTTGAAGCATTTTGGCTTTTTGAGGGTCTGCCAAACCTGTACTGCCACCCGCCAAGCTGCGGCTCTGCCCATGGAGAGAGAGGACCTGAAATACCCCAGGCCTTGGATTACTCTGATGATGGGGAGGGAAAAAAGAAACTAGTGAAAAATGAAACAAAAAGGAGAGCGAAGAGGAGAGGATGGCAGTGCCAGGGCTCCCCTCTTGCCCCTTCACCAGCTTCGTTGCTCTTCTCTGGACTCGCTCCAGAGCCTCAACATCCTTCTTGTGGTGAGAGATCCAGAACTGAACACAGGACTCGAGGTGCGGTCTCACCAGTGCCGAGTACAGGGGGAGAAGAACCTCCCTGGACCTGCTGGTCACACCGTTTCTGATCCAAGCTAAGATGCCATTGGCCTTCTTGGCCACCTGGGCCACTGCTGGCTCATGTGCAGTCACTGTCAGTCAACACCCCCAGGTCCTTCTCCTCCAGGCAGCTTTCCAGCCAGGATTCTCCTAGTCTGTAGGACCTAGTAGGTCCCTTCCAACCCAAACTATTCCACGATTCTATGATTCCCTGAGTCACGTACTAGCACACCAGCACAAATACTTTCACCAGCAATTTAGGCAAGAGTGTAAACTGGACTGGGACAACCTGGGGGGGGAACACACATCATTTTCTACTCGTTTTGCAAAGCATAAGGGCCTCTGGCAAGGAGTTTGCTTTGCCATTAGTACCAGTGATGTTTCAACATTCTAACTGTGGTGCAAGTGCTCAGCACACACAACCACTGGAACACGCCACTGAGGAAGCTGCTTGCTTGCAGGCTCTAGAGCTCCGTTTGTGCTGTGAGCTGACAGCACTAGTTAGAGAATACACAATCGAGTACTGATGCTCCTATCAGCACCGCAACAAAGCTGTGGGAGCACCTGGCAACCAGCTGCTCTGAGGTCTTTCACCTTTGCCAAGAGCTCCAGATAAGCATCCTCAACAGGAACTCACTATCCTCCTCCATATCCTTCCTCAAGAGCTTATTTTTCACAATATACCACCAAAAAACTTGCCTAGCTCACTGCTACTCCACAAGGGTTTACTACATTAACATATCCATTTTGTGTTTCACAGGCATAACCATGTATATCAACCATCTTCGTCCACCCTCAGTGGTAACACGTGTCCACTTTTCGCTGACACGGCTCCAAATCCAGCAGCACCTCAGTCCGCAACTGGGACTCAGTCATCAGCTCCTAGAAAGAACCACATTAACGACAACTCAAGCAGCCCCAGCAGGCTACGAACAGACTCCTGTGATGCAAAACGCTCTAAGAGGGATATAGACTAACAACACATCTTCCTTTTGTGTTAAAACCCAGTAGCAGCTTGACTCACCGCCAGGTTTTTCTTCTACATGCACCTTGCAAATTAATGTTAAAAAGGAAGGATGAAATTTAACAAGGAGATACACAGTTCCTTCACAAACCTTTTCAAGTGTTCATACGTATTCTGGGGATAAAAAAAAAAAGAAGAAACAAATTGAACATTTTCTGTTCTTCATCATCTTTCACACTTTTATTCCTTGCTTTGCTGGCAGCCTGAAGCTGCTTGCAGCAATAGTTAAGAGCTCTGCAATGTGCTTCAGCACTGACACAACACAACTTTGGTCACCCTGACATCTTACAGAACTACAATCTGTACTTGGAAATATTTGGCATACTTTGCAAATAACTGGCATGTAACAGAAAAGTGCTAAAGAAACAGGTGCATATATCTGTTTATTGTAACAATTTTAAAAGGCAAAAGGTGCTGCTGTAATACTTTCCCAGTAAGGAAACAGGAACTACACTGTTTAGAGCAGAGTTCTTAAACTGGACACAGCGAGATATGTCAAAAGCTACTTATGAAACATGAGGAGTGAATGAATCCTGACAGCAAAGAGAAGGATTACAGTGGTTTGCAAATGGAGAAAACAAAACAACACAATCTGACTCCACAGCAGCAACGCTCTCTTCATGACGTGAGTTTTCAGATTGATTTCAGCATCATAAGCAGTGAAGAAACTGGCCAGGAAACGATTTCAGTTTATGCCACCATCTCCCCGACAAAGCTGCTGCTAGTTCTGCAACAATGTGGTGAAGCTGAAGACCCACAGATTTTTGTTTGTACGATTTCTAATTTGAAAAACCAAAACCATAAAAACGTGACTGGCCCTCAAGGCCATGTTAAAGGATTCTTCTGCGTAAGTTGACTTTGGTTTTAAACCCACTTCATTGGCTTATGTTTTCCGAGCTGATGTCACAAGGACATCATATACTGTGTTGTAATAAATTAACACAAAAGTATTTTGAGAAACATCTTTTGGATGAAAAAAGTTTAAAAGTAGTTTACAAAAATAACATAGAATAAATTACTTTTTTTTTTTTCAAATAGCTATAAAATCCATGAACCAAACAACACGTAACATGGACACAAAATGAAATACATTACACTAAAGGCGGGTTAATTACCACAGTGTTAGGAAGCTTCAAGTAAATTCCTAGGCACTTCTTGCCGAAACAGTAGTCACTCATTCAGTGGCCAATATCCAATGACAGGAACACCTGAAACGTAATTCCTAAAGCTTTCTAGGAGTCTAAATTCCTCAAAAGAAAAAAGATCGAATGGCAAAGACAAGAAGGCTGGGATTATGCGACACAGGACACCCACTGTCAGACGCTTTCCTTAGGGGATGGTGTTCAGCTTAGCTGGAGTTCCAGAGACAGCGTCACCAAGCCAGCCCTCCATCTCCTACACGGGCATTTCTGTTAAGGCTTTACATGTCACAGCACCGTGCAGCAACGGTAGTGCCCGATGCATCAGAAAACAGATAAAAAGAAAGGCTGCGGGGTTCTTTATGGGCAAGTACCAAGCAGCAGAACATCCTTGAACTCCTCTCTAACCGGAAGGGGCACCCGTTACTTGCAGAATGCAAGCAGAAATACATACTGTGCACTCTACCAGCCAATTTGTAATTGTGTGAGTGACCCCAGCACCACAACCAGATGCGCTCCAGATCCCCAACACCTGGAAGCTAAGTCTTCCAGTAAAAAAAAGAAGGTACTGTCATGTGGGATTTAAGTACCAGTAACATGCAGAAGCCATTATGCAACATTGCTATCAAATACCTAACATAATGAATGGGAGGAGAATAAAGGGCAACTACAGCAAGATCTTACTAATTTCAAATTAAGAAAGCATTATTGGTATTTGATATACTTAAGTATATTAATATCCAGGTATATTAATATACTTTATATAAGATCATATTAATTGAAAAGTTAAAAAATTAGAAAGCAGCTGTTTGTGGCATGATTTGAAAGCACAGTGTGGATTTTGGGAAGAAAAGCAGAGCTCTGAGCAGTTCTTAAGAAATGGCATCGTCTCAATTAGGTGCGAAGTTCTCCAGCTGGAAGACCAGGTCTACAGCAGCATCGACATCTGGTACAATATGATCCGGCTCTACTAAACCAGGATCAAACCTGAAATCTCTGTGGCCATGGAACACGGTTTCAGTCACGCTCTCCCTGGGATCCAGGGGCACCTCTGTGTGAGGGTTGTAAACCCCAGTACAAACCAGAACAGATCTACAGTGGGCAGCTGCTGCCAAAGCGAATTCATCCTCCCAGCTGTTATCTATTTCTTCATCCTGAGAGACAGTGGCAGATCCTCTGCCACCAGCAACTTTAGCCTGAATCCGTGATTTCGAGCCCTTTCTGGAGTTCTCTTCAAGATAGCGATTGTAAAGGTTAGCACCGTAGACATCAGTCATGAGATTATCTCTGGAAATACATAGGAGGGAAGTTTAGTCAGCAGTGCAGTTTAGTTGTCAAATTTTAATTGTATGAAAGAATTTTACAGTTTCAATTTAACAATTTATTTTATATTTTGCATAATTTTACGTGGGAGTACACAGGCAGAAGCAATCCCACCCTATAGCTACTGTATTACACCATTTCCATTAAGCACGACACATGATAAAAGTGAATAACCATCTATTCTGAAATTGCAGAGCAAGGCAGAGGAAATCAAGGATAGGTATTAGCACTCCATGAACGAGCTTATTGTGTTTCCAAACATCTTGGAGATTCTGGAACAGCCTTTCATACAATACAGCTTTATCTATTTCTATGAAAAGGACTCTATGATGCGACAGCACACACAGTAGCATATGACCGGGCTCATCGACCTCAGGAATAAACCGTAGCTCTAGATTCTCTAACGACTGTCCATCCGTTCAAAGCTCGGTGCTCTTGCACCCCTGCACATCCTGTTTGTTTGATTTACACGGTCAATTATAGAAATTAAAAACAAATCTCAAAAAAAAACTAGGCGAAATCTCAGCCGCATAAAAACCTCTTTTTGTGCTTCTACTGAAATTACACCTCAGAAGAGTTAAGCATCATTAATTTCCAAGATTAGAAATGTAATAGGGAGTACACTCCAGCACTGCTGGCTGGTCCCAAGGGTGTGAGGAACAAAGCAGCAGAGTGGTGTATCCCTCTTTGCTGGTATTTCTGTTCGCTTCGTGCTATCCGGGTCAGGCTCACGGGCTCTTACCCGATGGCGTAGAGGGTCTGGATAGGCTGCTTCCACTGCCGCTCCGCCGCCTGAGCCCTGATCAGATACTCCGCGTACTGGTAGGTCAGCTTGCTGGGTTTGCCCATTAAAGCTTCGTATTTCAGATCTTTGCCAGTGATCTTCTTGTAAATGTTCTCCAAACAAACCATGAATGTTCCGTGTCCAAACCTACACAGATATAAAGATTAATCAGATTGCATTAAGCACTCGGAAAAAAGGCAAGGCTTTTTTATTCCATGGTCTTTTAGGAATAAATCATACCCTGCCACTACCAAACTTCCCTCTGTTCACAATATTCCCACAGCCATTTCACTGACAAGTAAGTGGCAATCAGCTGAACAATAAAAACATATTATTGGGAGAAAACAAGACTTATCTATTTTTAAAAGGTGGCGATGCTTTGTGCTACTGTTCCTTGCATTTAAGCAGACAGCCTAGTTAGAATAGCGATGCTGCTTGAAACAACGCCTGGGCTGTGATGCACCCTCTGCAGTGACCCAGCAGAATCAGCTAAATTAACAGAGGAGAAATGGAAAGTTAGAATCAGACAGAAGGAAAATTAATGTCTCCTTGAACATAAGCGTATACCAAACCTCACTTGTAATATGGTAACAAAAACAGTTCACAGGTTTCCCTGAAAACACAGATGCAAAGGAGGATCAAGGAACAAATTCTGATTTTACAGCACGCTTTTGATAACTCACTGTTAGTTTGATCGAGAGGTAACAGCGAGGACGTGTCAACAATGAAGCCAGTATATCAGCAACTTAGAAGATGTAAAGTCATGATGAAAAACAAAGTATTTCTTCATTCCTGAAGTCTGGGTGTGATATTAGGGATGAATTAATACATATCACTTGAGAAATATCCCAAATGCATGCAGCTTGGGCAACAAACAGGAGGAGCTGGAAGCTCCAGTGCTGCTAGAAAGCTACGATGTGGTTGCCGTTACTGAAGCTCGGTGGGACGAATCCCATGACTGGCGTGCGGGTATCGATGGCTACAGGCTGTGCCAAAGGGACAGACCGGGAAGGAGGAGTGGAGGCGTTGCCCTCTGTCTCAGGAAATGGAGAGAGTGTGAAGAGCTGTCTTTGAAGAGTAGCCATGAAAAGGTTGAGAGCTTGTGGGTCAGACCAAGGAACCAACGGGAAACTTGTGGCTGGTGTACACTACAAGCCACCCAATCAAGGAGAGCCAATCGATGAAGCCTTTCTCCTCCAGCTACAGGAGGCTTTACACTCGCAAACTCTCATCCTACTCGGGGACTTCAACCACCCCGACATCTGCTGGAAAAGTAGCACGGCAGCTGTAGGCAATCCAGAAGACTCCTGGAGTGCATCAACAAGAACTTCTCAAGCCAGCTGACTGACTCCCCAACCCGAAGGGATGCAGCCCCACTTAAAAAGTCATCAGCAGAAGCCTGCAGAGATATAGGAGGTGCACTAATAAAGATATTAAATCTCTAGTGGCCTAGAAATGAAAATAGTCTTCTAAGGAAAACAGCACAAAGGAAGCATCTGCAGCACTATTTTAGCTTTTGAGCTCTTCTGAATCCTGAGTTAACCCTTTGTTCCCTCTCTCCATCCTGCTTGTTGTTCTGTATTGTGAAATATCAAGAAATAAGCATGAAATTATTTCCAGTAATTATCAGCAACAACTTAGAGCAACTTAGTCTCGGTGTTGTATTCCAATAGCGAAGGTAACAGCACCGACAAGAGGCAAACTTGTCATCCTGTCAAACTCCGGAGGAAAAAAGGACTTTATGTTGGCTCTTTCCCTAAGGACACAACTGAAACCATGGATCTTAGACACTGCAGATGCACTGGTTGCCTCACTGCAGCCTGAAACCACCACACGTATGTATGCTGCCAGTCTGCTAATTGGAGATGCTAATTGCATCCACATCAGGGTATTTGACAAGAGCTCTTATCCAAGATCGAGACAGTGACCCAGTAACAATAATAACAATTTCTATTTCAAATTTTAGACTAGGGGAAGGGAAGGAAAATAAAACTATTGAAGAACTAGCTTCTATTGAAAACAAAATCAGACAAAACCACTACCAGAGATGATGCCACCTTGTTCTGTGTGTTCTGCTTGTTCTTAGTTACGTCCCTTAAAACGCTCACTAGGTTGTCCTCAGCTCAAAAACACGCTCTGCTTTCAAACAGCAGGGTCAATTTGTCACCCCACCAGAAACTGTAGGATGGAAAAGAGAAACACCAAAGAAGGACCTAATGAAATGAGACAATCGCTTTGATCATTTTTTTCATTTTTCCCTCTGAACTGAGAGTCTTGAAGCCCTCAGGCAAAAACCTGTCAACCCACTCTCCTGGGAAACAAAAGGTTTTAGGGCTTAAAAGCAGATTGTATCATGAGTAACTGATTTCCTGAATGCAATGATGGAGACAGTAATAAGGCAGGATTTGCTGTAAGTGCATTGCTTCAGAGATGTGTTCAAAGGAATGTGTTTGATAGGAATGGTTGGACGCTATGATCCTGTGGGTCTTTTCCAACTTAGTGATTCTGTGATTCTGTGAAGCTGAGACCGACCGTAAAGCATTTTGAATAAAATATCGGCTCTGAATTTTACTGAAGAGATGAGGAACCCCAACCACACCATGAGACACACAGCTGTTAGAACTCCACCCACCTCGGAGACTGTGCTTCAGCCACCCACATGAGATCCATGTTACAGGCAAGCACCGGAATGTGAGGGTAACTCTCATGGTGATACGGATTTCCAGGATAGCCACTCGTCAGCAAAACATCTATTATCAACTGGAGGTTGGTTTCCCATCTGACTGGCTCCCCAAACAAAACAACAGCTACGGGAACAGGAGTTACAGAACAGAGTCATGGAATAAGGTAACAGGGCACCAAATCTGACACGAAAGCCGAGTCTAAAGAGACTGAACAGATTCGATTTAGAGTCTTTAGATGTTACACACCCATTACTTCACAGAAAATCTCTGAAGCAGCAAGACCCCACTAGGTTTAAGAATCTATTTTTTTAAATTTGTTAAGTTTCGCTGTAGCACCACAAAACATTAACTTCTGAATTGTATTTCTAAGTCTCCCACACCTATGTGAATTCTATGTTTACATATAGTATTTAAATAATCCATCAGAGGTGTCACATTGTTCATCTAAAACCAAAATTCGAGTGCTGTTTTTAGGCATTTTTTCTGGTCTGCAGCAAAATCTGCAGTGGATTTTCTAAAATACTAAGGTCTAGTTTCTCCCACTACTGAATACTGTATGTGCAAGATGAATTAGTTTTAAACATGAACACATCGATTCATTCCTCAGTTTTGAACAAAAGGCACAAATAGCCTGCTAAAGGAAGATTAAAAGGAAAGTAGACCCCACCTAGCCTCTGAAACTTCAAAAACACACAGCTGAAAATGGCACGCATTCTAAAAACAGCTTTATCTCCCGAGATACACTCTGAATTAACAACAAATGTCACTAGGAAATTTTAGAATTGCCTCAGCCAGCTTTCTGAAGGGCCCAGCAACCTAAAAAGAAATTCACCTAAAAAGAAATTCTAGTTGTAAAGCAAAGCACAATAAAGATACTTCATCTGTTACCAGATACTTGCAAGTCAAGAAAAGATAACTGACCCTCAATCTTGGGAAGCTCCACAGCAGAGGGGTACTGCAATAAGAAAAAAGTAAAAGTTTTCCACAAGGTTAAACATCTCTTACTGTTTTTAACAGAATAAATTCAAGTACAGCTCCCGCAGCGGCCTCCTGGCAGGGAACACACTCTCTATTTGGCATATACCTGACATCAGTTTACTTAGAAACTCATAGTTCCATTCCACAGCGAGAAGTTAGCGTGCTCTGCGTTCATCAGCCTCTGACACCCGCTCAGGGGTGGCTGGTGAGCTGCAGAACTTCAGCTGTTTAACGTCCTTGTCTACAGCACTATGGATGTTCAGTTCTTCCCAACAATAAGGAGCCTCCAGTGTTAATGAGGCATTTGTAAAATACTTTTTGAAATGTATTTGTCTAGCATTGCTATGAAAGATAAAAACACCCTGCAACACCCAATATATTTGCTAAACTTTTCAGGGTTCGTGCTTCATGATTTCCTCTCCGTGGTGACAAATAATGAACAGTTTAATGAACTTACAGCTGAAGCAAGGCAAAAGGTGACATAACTGAGTTATGGATCCCATGAACCACAGAGAATTTCTTGACTAAGAACAGAGGAAAAATCCACTTTTTACAGACCCCAAACACGTACAACACAGGTGTATTTGCAGTGTATGCATTTACTTCTTGCTCAACTTCTACATGATTCAGTACATACTGTTAATATCTGAATGTATCTAAAGAAGGGCATAAACAAAAAAGGGAGCCCTTTCAGGAAAAACTAGCTACCTGCAAAGCATTAATTTATAATCAAAGCAACCTCAAAGCCTAGAAACAACACCAAGACAATCCTTTATTGAAGGAAAAAGCTTAATTTGTTTTCCACACGTCTGAGGAAGCTAGGAAGCTTTCCAAGACAGATTTGGAATTAGATACCTGCACTAAATAATAAGTTTCCCCACAACAGTAGGCAACAAAAAGTACTATTACTGACAGAAAAAACCTACATCACTGCTCTTAAAAATGCTGTAATAAAACAAATACAGAAGCAGAAAAGCAAAGCTAAAATAGAATGTAGGAGCAGCTGCGTTAGCTCGGTTGTTTAAATACTGACTCCATGAATTGAATACGGAATGTCATCTAATGACGAAAAAAGACTTTTAAAACAGAAATAGTCACTCACCAGAACGTTAGGTCTCCTGTCATGGTCAACCACATCCAGCAAAGGGTGTTTCTCCCGCAGTGTTTCAATAGTAATAGGCTGACAGAAACCAAGACTGGAGAAACACTAGTTAAGGACACAGAACTGCTTATATTACAAGTTTCTACATATCAGGAATCCCATCCTAACAATTCTAATATATGTCATTTATCTGGTAGAGCGCATAATTTAGGAATGAAAGCAACATAGCCAACGCCGACTTCTTCTTCCATGAGATAAAAAGGTGATCGCCTCATTATTTATAAATGGGAGACGTGTGTCTGAAATCTTAAGACAGAAATTATACATAAATCTTGCTTAAAATACAAGATGTAAAGGAAGAAGCCAATCTACCCCTGCAATACTCCAAGATCATCTTTACATAAGCACAAAATGAAGTTTATCTGGCGGCAAGACATCATGCTGTATAATCATTATAGGAAAGAAATATGAGCTACTTGAAGAAAAAATACTGTCTTCACAAACTGCCTTCCTTAGGCCAGTAGAGCTGCAAGAGTATTGCTGGATGAACAAACAGGTAAAGCTCAGCCTCTTGCAAAATAGTGGACTGGACAATAAGGTTTAATTAGGTAGTCAGTCAAGATAAATACTGAAACACATCAAAAAAGGAAAGGAGCCAAAGGGAAATAAATGACCTGATTTGCATAGCAGTGCTTTTCAATGCTGATATATGCCATTAATTTAGTTAATGATAGGCAATCAAACTAAAACTGCTCTTTCATGTAAAAAGCAGCTGTGATGCTCCTCTTAAAGCCACAATGACTTCTTACAACACAAACAAAAACAAGAGCTACTTAAATAGATCAGTTATACAAAGTAAACCACCTGGGTTTGCACTGGAACTAACACCGCAAGCCATTTGTACGGTTATTTAGAAATAAGATTATCCTGTATGAAACCGCTAACAGAAATATGCTTTTTACATTTTACATTCAGTCTCATAACCCACTTTTCTCTTAGCCACTTCTAACAGATTTTGGCAGTTAACTGAAATGTTCCTTCAGTAACTTTTTCTCACTTTTGTATCTGAAGTAAAGCTGATGCTTAAATATTGCATGTACATTTTTTTGCAACTTATTATTACACCAACTTCAATTAAAAAAACAATAAAGGAAGACGCACAGAAGCGAGTTACTGGAAGCATGAGCAAAGATCAGGCAGAAGTTATTGTCACTGAACTACAGTTTGAAGCTTCAATAGCACTTTTACTTCAACATAATTCAAGTTCTTGTTGAGAGATAGTATAGAAGCAGCAAAATATTTTCATGTATAGTTTGGCTCTAGAAATCTATTACAAAAACAATGCGGCCCAGCTATGTCCTTACAAGCTGACCTTGAGCCACTGAGCTAAAAGTCAGATGCGATAAAGAACAGACAGAACGTCACACTCTAGTCCTCGTGAGAACACAAACCCTTTCTGCTTGAATGTCATTACATACAAGAGAAAAAATAATTCTCTCTCATTTTCCCTTCCTCATTAAGAACAGACAGGACAGAGACAAACAAAAATCAGCATGCCAACCAGTCTCAAAACATAACTTTGACATCACAGTAAGAACTACCATCGCTTACTACTGGATTTGTAGTGCTGAAACATTTTGTGCTTGCTTGATCCACAAGACCTCCTGAACACGATTAAGGAAAACACTTAAAACCCCAACTTTCTGTTTAAAAGATACTCTTGAGCGATATCCAGCAGCGGCCCCTGTCCAGATACAAGCACACATTTGTCATGATAACGTTTGAACACCCGCAGAGGACTGTGTGACATCATGACTTGATCTTGTGAAATCTGTTTGGGATTCAAAAACAAAAGGAGCCTGTTGGTTTTCAGATAAGTTATTTACACCTAGATTTAATTAACAGGTGTGGCACATTTTATGAGTTACAAAACAATCGTACCTGTCTACCTAACACCCTGCCATATCATTTCCTCCTAAGTTTCACAGAGGACGTATTGATAACATGCCAGAAAGACATACATTACTGGCAAATTGTCATGCACACCCCTTTCAGCTTCTGGATATACTCATGAACACCAGGTTTTCTCTCCTAGTTTTACAGGATCACCAAATTAATTTATGAAACAAACAGAGAAGAGACAGAACTGCCCTAATTCTAACTGTGGTCCCTATTTGAGGCTGCAGCATGGATTTAATCACAAGAACTTCACCTTTTAGTTTACATATACCACTCCTCCAATAGGTATAAAACTAAACTTTTTCACCTGGAACAATGCTATTATTATCAATTAACAACTTTACAGAACTAAAAAGACCCAAAATGGGCTTGTGCAAACCTCATGAGGTTCAACAAGGCCAAGTGCAAGGTCCTACACCTGGGTTGGGGCAACCACCAGTTTCAGTACATGGTAGGGGTGATGCAACTGAGAGCAGCCCTCAGGAGAAAGACTTGGGGTGCTGGTTGATGAGAAGCTCGACATGAGCCGGCAATGAGCACTCACAACCCAGAAGGCTGAGGGTGTCCTGGGCTGCATCCAAAGCAGCGTGGCCAGCAGGGTGAGAGAGGGGACTCTGCCCCTCTGCTCCTCTCTTGCGAGACCTCATCTGGAGGATTGTGTCCAGTTCTGGAATCCTCAACATAAAGAGGAGATGGAGCTGTTGGAACAGGTCCAGAGGAGGCTATAAGGAGGGTCATCCAAGGGCTGGAGCAGCTCCCGTACAAGGACAGACTGAGAGAGTTTGGGTTGCTCAGCCTGGAGAAGAGAAGGCTCCCAGGAGACCTTCTAGCGACCTTCCAGCACCTGAAGGGGCTTCAAGAAAGCTGATGAGGGACTGTTCACAAAGGCTTGTGGTGATAGGACGAGGGGCAATGGGGATAAACTGGAGAGGGGCAGACTTAGACCAGACACAAGGAGGAATTTCTTCACTATGAGAGTCATGAGGCCCTGGCCCAGGTTGTCCAGGGTGGCTGTGGCTGCCCCATCCCTGGAGGGGTTCAAGGCCAGGCTGGACGGGGCTTGGAGCCCCTGATGTAGTGGGAGGTGTCCCTGCCCATGGCAGGGTGTTTGGAATTAGACGATCTTTAAGGTCCCTTTCAATCCAAACTATTCTATGATTCTAAAATAATTAAGACATCATTTTACCTCTGACACACAGGATTTTATTCATACAGCTGTGCCCACATCTGCTGGCCCATACCACAACAAAAGGCACAGCAGAACTGACCTTCTGGCTTTATCTTAGCGATACTCTTATGGTCCCTGTCAATGGAGAGGTCTGACTGCCCACAGATCAGGAGTGAATAAAGTTTTACCACTTGTACCAAAAAGAGAAGGGAAGCTCCTCTCTTGCACATTCAGCTTGCTGGAGCAGAGTTCTGTGCTACTGACACATACATTTTTTTATTCAGGAGGCAAGATATATTACCACAATAATAAATTTTCAAAGAAATACCATTACTCTCTGCTTTACCATTGGAAAAACCAATACCTTTACCAACAAAAAGACCGGTAGCATTGGACAGGACTTTTACAATACTTCCCAGCAAAGCATTTCAGAAGGCTTAAGGCAAAACCAAAATTGATTTGGCAGCAGCATTCAATGAAGATAATACATTTGACACATCTACCGAATGTAAATAACTAAATAAACAGGATTTAAGGTACTTACTGGCACTCCCAGTAGATGAGACAACTGGTCAGCTTTTTTCTGGCGAAGGCAATTCCCGGCATTAGTGACAAATACTACAGGCACCAAGAACTGTCCCTGGGAATTAACCAGCTTCTGAAAGGCTGTTTTTGCTGCAGGAATTGGAGTCTTTCCTCGTACCAGCACACCATCGATGTCAACGAGAAAACCAAAGGATGGCAGCATACTGACCTGCAAGGAGGAAAAGAAAAGAAAGAGCATGAGTTATGCCCTCATTTATGTGGGTTTGACAGAGCTCCCGACAGCCAAAGCACAATGAAAGCAGGTGCTCCAACAGAGAAGGGATGGATCCTTACCTGTGCATGCAACACCTACTGTGACAAAAGCAGCACTACAACTCCCTCATAACAGAGGCTCCTGAGCTCCAACTTGCTTTGTAAGTAGGTTCAGAACGTTTCACACCATTGGGACAAACCGATTTAAGCTGACAGAGACACACGCTGCTCTGCCAGCGATGCTCACCACCAACCGATTTGACCCGCTCCCACCTCACAGGCAGTTTCAGTGCACGAAGTACTAATAAACGACTGACAAAGGAAACACAAGTAAAACTTTCAGCAGCAGGTAGGTCTCCAGTGCTTGAGGGCGGGGAGGGCCCGGCGCTGGCTGCCCCAGGGCCGCGGGCACCTGATCCAGGGCGTGGGGCTGGATGGGCTCTGAGGTCCCTTCCCACCCAAACCACTCCGTGAAAACAAGGGATTAACAGCCGTTTCCCCCCTCTCAGCGCGACCAAACCCCCCGAGGGCAGGGACGGAGCGAGGACCCGGAGCCGCTCACCTGGGAGCCGCCGAAGGCCCCGAGGGCCGCGCCCAGCGCCCTCCGCATGGCCCCGAGCGGCGGCCGCTCCGCCGGCCCCGGGCCCGCCCCGGGGAGCAGCCCCCGAGCCGGGGAGGGGCCCCCCGAGCCGGGGAGGGGCCCCCGAGCCGGGGAGGAGCCCCCGAGCCGGGGAGCGGCCCCCGAGCCGGGGAGGAGCCCCCCGAGCCGGGGAGGGGCCCCCGAGCCGGGGAGCGGCCCCCCGAGCCGGGGAGGGGCCCCCGAGCCGGGGAGGAGCCCCCGAGCCGGGGAGGAGCCCCCCGAGCCGGGGAGGAGCCCCCCGAGCCGGGGAGCGGCCCCCGAGCCGGGGAGGGGCCCCCGAGCCGGGGAGGAGCCCCCGAGCCGGGGAGGAGCCCCCCGAGCCGGGGAGCGGCCCCCGAGCCGGGGAGGAGCCCCCCGAGCCGGGGAGGAGCCCCCCGAGCCGGGGAGGAGCCCCCCGAGCCGGGGAGCGGCCCCCGAGACGGGGAGGAGCCCCCCGAGCCGGGGAGGGGCCCCCGAGCCGGGGAGGAGCCCCCCGAGCCGGGGAGGGGCCCCCCGAGCCGGGGAGGGGCCCCCCGAGCCGGGGAGGAGCCCCCCGAGCCGGGGAGGGGCCCCCCGAGCCGGGGAGGGGCCGGTGCGAGCGGCTCCGGGCTCGGGGACGGGCTGGGGGCTGCCGGGGGGAGAAGAGGCGGGGGTGTCAGTGCCCCGGTTGGCAAGAAGCGTCCTGGCTTGGATCAGCCATGGGAAATGCTCCTGGCCTCGTGCTCACAGAATCACAGAATCGCCAGGTTGGAAAGGACCCACCGGATTATCGAGTCCAACCATTCCCATCAATCACTAACCCGTGTCCCTCAGCGCCTCGTCCACCTGGCCCTTAAACACCTCCAGGGAAGGGGACTCAACCCCCTCCCTGCGCAGCCTCTGCCAGGGAACAATGACCCTTTCCCTGACAATTTTTTTCCTGATGTCCAGCCTGACCCTCCCCTGGTGGAGCTTGAGGCCATTCCCTCTCGTCCTGTCCCCTGTCCCTTGGGAGAAGAGCCCAGCTCCCTCCTCTCCACAACCTCCTTTCAGGTAGTTGGAGAGAGCAATGAGGTCTCCCCTCAGCCTCCTCTTCTCCAGGTTAAACACCCCCAGCTCTCTCAGCTGCTCCTCTTGTTCTCCAGCCCCTTCCCCAGCTTTGTTGCTCTTCTCTGGACTCGCTCCAGAGCCTCAACATCCTTCTTGTGGTGAGGGGCCCAGAACTGAACACAGGATTCGAGGTGCGGTCTCACCAGTGCCGAGTACAGAGGGAGAAGAACCTCCCTGAACCTGCTGGTCACGCTGTTTCTGCTACAAGCTAAGATGCCATTGGCATCGACACTGGGCCCCTCAGGACAAGGACATGGAGGGGCTGGAGCATGTCCGGAGAAGGGAACGGAGCTGAGGGACCTGGGGCTGCTTGGTCTGGAGAGGAGAAGGGGAGACCTCATCGCTCTCTGCAGCTCTGGAAAGGGGGTTGTGGGGAGCTGGGTGCTCTGCTCCCCATTAACAAGTGACAGGATGAAAGGGAGTGGCCTCAAGTTGCACCAGCAGAGGTTTCGATCGGATATGAGGAAAAATTTCCTCACCTAAAGGGCTCTCAGGAACTAGGAGAAGCTGCTCAGAGAGATGGTCCCAGTCCCTGGAGGGATTTAAAATACAGGCAGAGGAGGTGCTCAGGGCTTAGTAGTGGACAGGCATGGTTGGACTTGATGATCTCAAAGGTCTTTTCCAACCTAGCAGTTCTATGATTCAGTGTCCTTAAGCACCACATCTACACATTGTTTGAATGGGATGGAGACTCCACGGCTGCCCTGGGCAGCCTCTGCCACGGCTTCACCACTCTGTCAGTAAAGAAATGTTTCCCAATATACAATTTAAACCTCCCCTGGAGTAACTTGAGGCTATTTCCTCTCATCTTCTCCTTGTTACTTGAGAGAAGAGCCCAGCACCCACCTCATCACAACCTCCTTTCAGGAGCTGCAGAGAGCGATGAGGGTACCTCAGCCTCCTCTTCTCCAGGCTAAACAGCCCCAGGTCCCTTGGCTGCACTAGGATCCCCTGGGCTCCAGACACACTCCAGCCCCTTAATGTCTTTCTTGTAGTGAGAATCCCAAAACTGAACCCAGGATTCAAAGTGCAGCCTCATCATGCTGAATACAGGGGGATGATCCCTTCCCTACTCCTGCTGGCCACATCATTTTTGACCCAAGCTGGGATGCTGTTGGCCCTAGATGTGGGATCACATTGCAAAAACATTTCTCAGCAACTAGATTTGGAAGCAAGCAAACAAGCACAAAACATGGTTAATTAACTGATATTCTGCAGAGCTACTTCTGCTTATCACACTCCCATCAGGTAAATCCACTTATACCTAGTAATGCCAACAAATATTCCTCACCACCCTCAGGCCTCAAGGAGAAATAGATCCTCCAATGATGGCATCAGACAGAGACAAGTAGGGACAGTGTCTCTCCATTGGCACCACTCATGGAATTGAATGCATTTTGAAAGCACAAAAACCAGCCAGGACTGATGGGGAAAACAGAACAGCTCGAGTTTTAGGGAGGTTATCCTCTCAAAGCTCAGGCTAGGACCATGCGCAGCACAGAACTCTGACACAGACAAGAGAATGAGCTACATGTAAGCACGTACACAATGATGTTCATGGTATAACCTAGAGATATTCAAAGCTGACAGCACAAGTTGAGAGCTCAGCGACACACAGGCCTATGTACCCCTACCCACCCATATTAACAATTAACACAGAGCCTACACACTGCTTTATTCTCTAGGAGAAACCAGATCAGGTCCCCAGCTTGGCTACAGAATCTTCCCAACCAGAACTCCAGCAGTGATTGATTTAACAGCCTGGAACGTAGGTATTGTGCTATAGGCCACCGCTGGCAAACAATTCCTCTGCAGTTTGCTGGCTCAGTTCCAGTCAAAAAGAGCAATCAGCTTGAAAATGCTCAGTACTGAGCTGCAGAGCAAGTATTTAGTGTAGGAGGTTCTGGCATCAGCCACAGTTTGCATTGCACAGTTCCATGTTGCATTTTTGTCTGCTTATTCCATTTCCATGCTGGTCAGCAGAGAGAAGCACTTAGAGGCTTCTCCCTTTGCCTCATTATATTGGTCTTGCTCAGGGCTGGTAGCTGTTCCTTCGAACATGACCACACTTCACAGAATCACAGAATCACCAGGTTGGAAGAGACCCACCGGATCATTGAGTCCAACCATTCCCATCAGTCACTAACCCATGTCCCTCAGCACCTCGTCCACCCGTCCCTTAAACCCCTCCAGGGAAGGTGACTCAACCCCCTCCCTGGGCAGCCTCTGCCAGTGCCCAGTGACCCTTTCTGGGAAAAATTTTTTCCTAATGTCCACTTACTGACTTGTCTCTTCTTTTCTCTCCTTCTTTCTCTTTATTTTTTTATGGCTGTCACTATCACTCTCTCTGATGTGTCTCTACCCTTCTTTCTTTTCTATGCTATAGATTCATAGGACAGAAGGGATCAGCTATGGGTTGATCCAACTCACAGGCTCTGTCAGGCCATAAAGACTAGCTAGTTTCCCCAACTAACCTTCAGTTTGGTTATCTCCAGTGTATAGTTTAGCCAGTTGAGAGCAAGACTGGCATTCTTCTTTCAAGTAGTTACCCTATTAGAAAAACTGTTGTTGCACTGAACAAAACAAGAAATAAAACTCATGCGGTCTGGCAGAAGCACAGCTGGCACGGGGCTGTTCACAACAGCTCCAATTCCAAATACCTTTTTGCCAAGCCCATGCAGCTGCTCTAGGTTTTGTGTTAGTGTCATGTCTGCCCTGCACAATCATACTATGGTTTGGTAACCAACACTCCCAAAGAGTGGGAAGCACTTTGTAGACTGCTTGCCAATTTATTCCACTGCAGGAATGCTGCCCGGGGCTTAGTACCAGGCAACAAAGCCTTTACCCTTCACAGGTTCATCTTTCCCACAGGTGAAGTCATAAGTCCAATGCAGTTTAACACATCCAACAGGGAAGGGGCCTATTTTTTCATTCCTGGTGGCCAGAGGTTTCGAGAAAAGGAAATTGGGGGAATAACCTTGCCTTTTACTGCAATTTAAGTAAAAAGCACCTCACCCTCTCTAAACCCAGTAACAGCGAACACTCAAGGGGTGGCAGCAAGAAGTAATGCTGACTGTGGATCGGTGCTTGCAGCCCGGTGCACACCACTTATTGAGTCAAACATGCTGCTTTGTTACAAAGCAGAGAAAGCTCCGCTGCTACCAGGAAGACAGAAGAATGTGTAACGTTAGCTGTCTGCTTGCTATCAGTACTTCAGTTTGTGATTTACTCTTTTATTTGAAGTTGGAATTAGCAGCTATGCTTTCCACTTTTTCAAAGCTTTTTTTTGGTTTGATCATTTCCCCCAGGTAAGACAAAGCTTGCCTAAATAATTTAGAGCTTTGACTGCTCTGGAGCATATCGTTTACAATAGATAGCACTGACTACTGAGAGCATCTAGAAACTCGGAATGGTCACAGACATGGTTCCTCAGTTGTTTAATACTATATTCCTTAGGCAGCCCTTCTGCTTCAGGGCTGCAGATGTCCCATCTCAAGTTTCATTCATTCAGATCTATATAACAGTATCAGTCACCTGTAAGACCCTAAACAGGCTCTACTGTGATCAGCCTCTCGTCACAGGACACACAGGCTAAGAGTAGGGGACGCACAGCTTCAAATCCCCACAAGGATGGCTCTTGTGATCCCATTCTTTGGCTGCGATTAGGGAAATGCCACAATTCTTTAAGCTAGAATGAAACGAGACATCATGTTGTAAGTAAAAGTTTTACTAAAAATATTTCAACAAGGTATTGCGAAGTTGGAAGTATTTACAACGGTTGCTGAAATATCCAGCATTTAAGCAATTTGCTCAGGCTCAGTTAGAGACCACAAAGAGGGTGACAGCTTTTAGACACTTGTATGTGTTATATAAAGAACCATATCGACTCTGAAGCCAATCAGAAGATCTGCCTTCAAGGTTATCTCCAAACAGGCTCTAGGCTATCCCGGTAAGCAAATATCAACATCAGAGAGATGCGTTAACCTACATCAGGACACTGCAGAGAATGGCTGTAACATCAGTTTTCCTTCAGGAGTTGAGAAGTCCCTGGGTTTGTGATTCTGTCTGTAAGAGAAACCATTGCATAGACCGTTTTACAACAGTTACTGAAGATGTAGAGACAAGTTACTCTAGGCTTGACCTTTTCCAGCACTGAAGTGCAAGTCATCCTAAAGCCAAAACAGTGGTTTTCCTCCTTCAGAACACACTGTAACTCCAGCAGTTTACTCCTAACACCCAAAGGGAATTCCAGAGCTAGAAGTGAGTGCCACCAGAATATACAAACCTATTGCTTTAAGGCAGAAAACATGAAACCGAGGACATGCTGGTGCAATGTTACAATCCTAGAAGTGTTTTTGCTTCTTCACTCTGTGCCATGAGGGTTTCACTGGCATACTTCTGAAGGAGCTCCATCTTCTTTCTCCGTACAAGAGCTTCCTCAATCTGCAAATAGAAAAATAGGATGACTTAACTGACATGCTGAAACCACACGTGCATAGCTGTTAAGACAGGAGAAAAGGAAATATAGGAAACAGACCATGAAAGTTATAGCTCTGTACTAGTTTAAGAGTACTTGATCCAGGATGAGTCAGAAGCAGCTTTTTTAATACTCAGCAGAAGCTCACAGAAGTCAAAAGAAGCAGGAAAAGACACGCCTGTGTTTCAGATCTCTGCTCCTACCCTTTTCAATGAGGACTTCAGTGGCAATTTTACCTTACTCTCAGTACAGTCACTTGAATTTTGTTTCAGACAACTGTCTCATCTATAGCTGCAGCAAACCCAGACAAGTGGAGTTACGCCACAATGATCCACAGCCCAAAAATCGTAAGTATGCCTTTCACGTTAACAATGGAATCTCTTGCCGAAATTTTTATCTGGAAGTGCCAGCAATTCATGATTCTTTAACACACACGTAGCCTAAAGATCTACAAACAGTAACCTACAAGATCTGTTTTAACCTCTTTAAGGATTTTACGTTTGTCCACACTGCACACAGTATCTCTTAAAAATAAACGTTCTGAATCTTAATTTAGAATCTGGAAGGCATAATCCCATTGGTATAAGGCATGGAGTGATTTGCCACTAAAAAAATGGAAAGATTACACTGACTAACGCTAATTAGAGAGACTTCTATGCAAGTCAGGAGTTATATATTAGGAAAACAGTTTTGACGCTCAGATATTCTCTCTGCATTGAGAAAATACCATCTTTCAGAGAGCAATGTTTTTTTTAATCATTGTTTCTCTCCTGCCATTCTTACGAGCCATTACATGTATAACTTGTTGAATGGGCAGGGAGTTAGACCATTAGCAAAAAAGCACAGTGAAGAAACAGCAGGCAATCAGGGTTATCTTGGCCATAACACCACAATGATTTCCTCTTTTATATAATACTTTGGTATTGTTTGGGAAATTCTCAGATGAAAAGTGGTTATAGCACTGGAACCACAATGCTGTCTGGTTCCAGGCATTTGCAAGAGGATTAAAAATAGTTGTAGAGTCAAGTCACAGAAATAAATCAAGGACACTTTTACTGACCTGCCACAAGTTAAGATCTCTGTCTTGCAAAGGCCAGAGCATACGTCTGCAACTTTGTTTTCTTATGTCTTACCTCCTGCTGAGATGGTACTGGAACATGTGCAATAAATTTCTGTTGGCCTTCTTCACCTTCTCTTTCTTTGCCACCTTCCTCGTCAGACTAAAAAGGAAAAAAATTAAACCACATCAAGTTTACTTCCTGAAAGGGTCATTAAAACCACCTTTTTCCCATTGCTCTGTTGGAAGGAACCAGATAAAGAATGATCGATGCTACAAACACGGAAAGTAGGTGAATTGGACCAAACAACAAAGGAATATGAGACAAGCATCACATTCATATCACGCTCTTTGACTTTTTCAGGACTCTTGCTTTCAATTCTGATATAGCTTTTTTCTCTGCTGTGGCATGGGCATGAATGCAAAGCTCTACTCCCTCCTCTTCTGTATCTCTCCGGTTGCCACAGCAGAGCTATAAAAAATAAAAAGACGTACCAGCTAACCAAGAAGAAATACCTTAAAAATACATGTACCATTTCTGGGTGTAGCTCTGTACTACTTTCTTTCTCACACCTGAGAGCTCGGGTTATGAATCATGAAATAATACAAATAAAACAAGGTATTTAAGGAACAACCAGTCTCCTTTTTATTCTTGTGATAAACCCATTTAGGTAGGGACTACGAAATAAGGACCACTTTCCAGTAGTCCTGTTACAGGTCTCTAAGAGAACCTGCAACGTCCCTCACTTCTCTTTCTGGAGCCGGGAGAATAAAGCAGCAAGAGCCAAGTCACAGCAGTCTAGAAAGCAGCATCAGCAGAGACTTGCTGTATCAGGATTCGACTATAAACAAGGCACTTCAACCCATGGCTTTGCTATGCATTAAGAGTATGAAATTACAGAAAACTACTTGTGCTGTTATTGACATAGATTGTACTTAGAAGCAAGACTGATCAGTGCTTTGTTAACGCCACGCTACCTGACGAACACTAGCATTCCAGGCAGTGGCTGATCATAGCAAGGTCTCAGCTGTCGTTTCTCACGCAAGTAAGAATATTCCCTAGCTGCCAGCTTCCATCACTCTCTAAACCTTGGACCAAGCATACTCAGCCACTACTGACTTTTACTGAACAGGGACAACTGCACAGAGAGATGGAGAGAAGAGCAGAACGCAGCAGCAGGCCGGTCGTCAGCAAAAGAACTCGACTTCCCAGGAGGCAGCGTAGAAGCCACAGTAAAGTTACATCACCTTAGCCATCACATACCTCATCGTCATTGACAGCATAGATATTTACTTCCTCCTCCTCCTCTTCCTCGCCTCTTGCAAGTCGTGCTTCTCTCTCCATTTTCCATTTTTCCACTGCTTCTGCTAGAACTGGTTGGCAAAGAAAAATGGCAATTGTATCTGAGAGCAAAATAAAGCAGCGTGGTCCAGCCATAGCCCCAGTTTCCTCAACAGCAGCTCAGCAGCAACTGAAGCTGAAGTTCCTTTGATTTGTCTCCTGTTTCCAAAGCTTTTCTAACAGACTTAAACCTGGTTTAAATCCTCTGCATCCATAGCACACACTTATTGTACAATCTTGACATAGATTCTAATAAAATACAACCCCACAGTCTGAGCAAACCCTAATGCTAGCATTGTGAAAGCATGGCACTTGCTAATGGCTCAGTTCAGGTACATTTTAGACTCTAAATGTCATGGATAAATACCAGCTTGCTCTCTAACCTGAATAACAGGGGTGACGTGAGCAGGCCAAGAGGCTCTTACAGCTCTGTAGCATATGAACAACAATAGGGATGTTAATCACCATGTAATTAATTAAACATGATTACACTACTCACTCACATAAGTCCCTTTCTATCTCGTAGTGTATTTCTCTTTATTACAGAGCATGATTCCAGCTCTGTAACTGGCTGCTAGCTAGGAGCTGTGAGGCTGTTGTGCCTCCACCGCACAGCAGAGTGCTGCTACGAGTGCCAAAACAAGTTTTAAGCAGCTTAATCAGTGACACTGTCAGTGTATAAAAATCCTAGGGAGGTGAAAGACAGTCATTCCCCCTGGCTCTCAAAGATTAAACATTAAAATGCTCTCCATGAGAAAGCAAGATCTAACTAACAAGTTGCACATGACTGCATTTTTGTGTGGTTTTGTAATAGAAAAAGTATTGCAAATTAAGGTGGTTTATTCCATAGTTTTGTAACAATTTAACTCTTCTGATAACAAGGTAAAAATCACAAGAGCCTAGCTAACCAATGACCTTAGGAGAATCCCAGCTATTGTGCACTAACAGTACCTTAATCCTACACAAACAGTAAACCTGTTTGCTCTGTTAGTACCTCTAGCCTTGTTATTTCAAGTGACACAATCATCCAAGATGACAGTTTTCTTGAGTTATCACATTTATGCAGCCAAACGACCTTTCCTGTCTGCAATTATCAACATATGCAAGACAAACACAGAGGGGGAGACCTTTCTGGGAGCACTGCACCAAACAATTTGCCTTCTTACATTATTAATTGCCTGCCAAGCAACTGCTGTTCACTTGGTTTAAGACTCTAGGTTATGCTGCAGGACACAGATGAGCGAAGCACTTCCTTTACTCCCCTCTTCTTCCCTGGTACTAAGATCACAAATGTGGAGAAGGGGTAAGCTCAAGAAGTGTATGACCACACCAAGAGATACTAAGTATTGAGAGCAGTTCCAAGCTCAATAACTTATAACCACTTAAAGAAATCACTTCCTGCAGTTTCCTTTAAAGGTTTTCTCTCCAGTTCCAGAGAGATAGGCTGCCCAGAGAATTCACAGCTGCCTCATCCCTGGAGGTGCTCAAGGCCAGGTTGGATGGGCCTGATCCAGTGGGAGGTGACCCTGCCCATGGCAGGGGCAGTTGCAGCTGGATGGACTTCGAGGTCCCTTCTAACCCAAACCATTCCACAATTCTATAAAACCGCCTCAAATCACCAGGATTAGACAATGCTCACCAGAAGCAGTAAGTGAACTATTCAGAAAGCAGCTAAGCTCCTAAAGGTGGGGTGCAGCCTCTTGCTTAAAGCTACACAAACACCCAAAGATAGCACACAGTGCCAAATTTTAAAGAGGGTTTCAGGAATTAGACTCATAATCTCAACGTATTTACTGGCCAAGTCAGTGGCAACAAAGCTAGAGAACTAAGTGAGCAGGTACACAGATAAATTTTATCTATTGAGAAAGTAGGGGTTTCAAAGGAAAAAAATGTTCACAAATGTGTCAAAGCTCTCAGACAAATTGCATGTGGATAAATTAACACAGGCTGCTTCAGGGTTTCCAGAAAGTTCTCTCTAAAAACCGAACAGCTATGTTCAAAGATCAATAAGCAGGTGAGATGGTAGAGTCAGTTTTCACAAAGGAGGGAGATAATGACTCGAGCTCTGCAGATCTCCCTGTCACAGCCTGCTCTTGCACATTTCTCAAGCATGAAAAAGGAGATTCTGCTTCAATCACAAATCGCTTGCTGACAATATTAAACCATTACCAGAAATGAAGAGCTAAGTCACACCCCCTTGGCCTTGAAGCCAAAAGCAAATTGGATATTGATGCAACAGATGAAACCTGACAGCTAAGCACAAGACAACACCTGCAGGGAACAACTGTATCTTAACTTCTGAGTCCTCCATCACCCCCTCCTGGGATGATTTATGCAGGTTTTGAATCTCACATACCTTTCTTTTCATGTTCTTGTTCCAGTGGCTCCAGAATACCATCATCTTCATCCCTGTAGCCATAGTACTCTGCATCAATGTTTTTCATAAGCTCAGCTCGAGTCTTCCGAGGTGGTGGGAGGGCTGAACGAACATGCAACTGTCATTCATCCTGGTCCATCCTGAAGGTTTGCTGTGTGTTCCCGGCTCCCATCAGCCCCACAGCAACCTCAGCTACCCTGGGATGACCCGAACTGCCAGCAGTATCAACAGTACTGGTGTTTTACTACGGCCTGCACAAAACCATCTGAGAACATACCCCAACGTTTCACACTGCAGTTCCCACGCTGTGGCAATTCTGCACTCAGTCACACAGGCAGCTGGTTTTCCCCCTGTACTTGAGCCCCAGCACTGAGCCAGACTGCGAACAATAGGAACTAAAAAGCCGTCCCAAGCCCCCATAGACTATGCAGAACTTCCCATCAATCTTCTCTGCAGATGGCAAATACGAAAGAGCTGTTTCAGTAAGCCTGCCTCACTTTCAGGTCCAAGCAATTACACTCACTCTTTAACAGATCTATATATAAGTTTTATCCACTTACATATAGTGTTTCTTATTAAGGGACCAGATTCCTGCTTCTAAAATGATGTACAAGTAAAACTTCCTTTTCTTTCTAAATTCTGAACTCAAGAGTGCTATTTAGAACTTCTCAATAAATTTAACCTTTTACGCTGGAAAGTTTCTGTAGAACATCACAGAAAGTTCCTATAGCCCTTACTATTTTGAACTCCCAGTAGAAAACAGAGTTCACTCTCTTCTACATTTCTTTAACTACAGACAACTAAAGGAAAAGGTGTTCTTTGCCCAAAGAAACAGCATTTAATTTATTACCTGTGTAGAGCATTTCATTGAGCTGACTGAAGACACAGGCCAGGCTATGTGGCTATTTCTGTTCCCCACATGCTACAGCAGACAGTTTACTCAACACATACCACTGTGCAGATTCACATCTGGGAAGAGCTGTTATTTACTTACGTTCCTTCTCAAATAGTTCTCTAACTCCTGGTAAATCCTTTGCAGCTCCAAAATATTTGTAACCTCTATTTCCTGGAACTTCTTTCCCTTCATGATCTAACATTTTTGGTCCAATTCGCTGGAAAATAAACAGAGTTAATTGTTTAAAATTTTATTCCTCTTGCATCTTGTATTTTCCTTTTTTTCCTGAGCATTGTAACAGATTAAAGGATGCTCCGAATGAAAAATCTATTTCGCTCATCATGGTAGCAAGTGTTTCTTCTAACACAACCTGACATTTTAAGGGGTTGAACAAAGCTCCTCTCTAACGAACACTGGCCAAGTAATACATGGTTAACTAAAGGTTGTACAGATTTTCCTCATTACTCACTTTACTTGTACGCAGAACAACCATATAGTATAAAATAATCTATACTTACAGCATAATCAGGACCTCCTAGCTCCTTTATTCTGAATTCCCAGTGTCCTTTCTCCCTCAGAAGTTTGTTTATCTCATCATTCAGGTCCCGAATTCTGAATTCACCTAATCCAGCTGTTAGAAGGCAGAAAGACAACAAATCAGACAGCTTACTAGAAGCGCCAGAGTAATTTCAGACTTTATACAAAGGAAACAGCACAGTTCACATGAAACGTGGGTTTTACTGTAGCTGCTTAGGGCTGGACATTCAAAAAAATAAAACATAATCGGAAAAATCTTACCATTTTGAATCTGTGCCACTTTCTTGGAAATTTCCCCAATGATCTGTTTAAATAAGAACACAAAAGAGAATTAATCAAAAAAAAGGGCAAGAAAAGGCTAAAAAACACCTCCCTAGAAGGATCCAAATTCTAAGTTGGCTTTTTGATGAAGAAAATGGACTGGAGCCTATCAGTTTCAAAAAATCAACATATATTTTCTTCAGACACAAATTTAGGACCCCAGAAGCTTAAAAGTCAAGGAAATATTTTTACAGCAGTGCATGTGCTGATGCAGGAGTGCTAAGAGAGAATGGGGTTTATCTGCCTTAACAGAAGACAGGAGGGGAATATCCTACAGCAACAGTTAGCGTAGTCTGCAACTCCCTAGCAGAGGGAATAGTGAAGACAGAGCCAAACTGAGAGGTGCATGGCAACAGGAAAAGTAGCAACAAGTACAGGTTGGAAGGGGGAAAGTCAGAATAAATTCAAGGTGAGGGAGGGAGGGAATCATTAAGCAGGTAATCAAGGACTGGAACAGGGTCCCTAAAACTTCTGGAATCCAAATCCCCGAGGTATTCAAAACTCAGTTGACCATGGCCCTGAGAAACTTGATGCAGTAGGACCCATTTTGAATATCGCAGTGAACTATATCACCTCCCAGTCTAAACTATTCCGTGATCTGTCGGCATACTGAAGAAGTCTGAAAAAGATTATAAGCAGGCTGTCTAAATGGGAAGTGCTAAAGCTCTACTTAGTACAGAAGTGGAAAGATCCATAGCTTGACATTACCTGCCGCCTCCATTTCTCAGCTTTAGGCAATTCATTACACTCTGAGGCAAGGAAAGGTCTTCGTTCCTGTTTGACAGAAAGACCCACACCATTTAGTTTTAACCTAGCACCAAGACATCCACAGCACTCCACGCAAACTTTACTGCTTCAATAATTCCAAACTACGCTACAAAGCTTCAGTGCCTTCTGCCCCCATCGATTTTTATTAAGTGGAAAACAATGATTTACAGCCCTGCCAAATTAAAATGTCACAGGATATAACAATCTACTTTTATTCAAAACAAAATCCATCACCTCTTTTTCAAATCCCACAATTCTCTCTAATGCAAATAGCATTCCATTTAGGACAACTGAATTACAACATATATTAGCATCTAAATAAAATCCAATGGTTTTGAAGTAACTATTAAGTTTAAGCCTTTCTTTCTCAATTGCTACATAATATTGTCATTTTTTCCAAGCCGATTTTGTTTTTACTATCCCAACTAGTCTATCCAAAACACCTTTTTCCCAACCTTCTTCACATCCTGTTGACTTACTGACACAAACTAACACTTCATCTCACCTCTGCATGCAGCTCTTTTGTCCCTTTCCCTACCGTACCTCCACAGCTCTTCCTTTTATTTATTGAAAAGCCTTCCTTCACACAATATACCAGAAACTCAATTCCATCTTATTCTCTGGCTGTTGCTCATGGGATCTTTTCCACTAGTTTCCCCAAATGAGTTATTTTCCAGTTTAGTGTCTCATAATGCTCACATTTCTTAAGGTGCAAACATAGGACACCTCGGTTAGTTTCCAGAGTTCCTTCACTGCTCACTCAAAATTAAAAGCTACAATAAAGACAATTACTGACAACACGCTGATCCCAAACAAAAATATGATTAAGTGAAAAATGTAAAGAAATATCCAGAGACAGCTCAAAATCAGACTGTGCATGCCTGTGTGATTTGTGGGGTGCTATTTTTTTCATTAGTGGTGGGGTTTTTGAATTATGAAGTTGCTAAGTCCATATTTTGTCAATCCCACATCTTGACTGTCGGTCAATCGAGAAAAGCTGCATGGTAGTGAAGACAATGATGACACAAGCTCTGGCTGTAGGCTGACAGCACACTAACGTCGTCCCACACAAGCACCAAGTTCACAATAATCCCGAAGGTCCTGTTGTGGGTCCAGTTTTTTTCAGAATATTGCCAGTGAACAACAAGAAGGATTTCTCTAGCTCTTCTGGGACCAAATCCAAACGACCCTTGTGACTGCTGTCAGTAAAAGTAAGCCTATGTGTATCAGTTTGCCTAAGTAGCTGCAGAAGGAGATAACGTCAGCCTCAAAGAAACCTCTCATTTGCTGTCCAGCATGCTGCCTCTACTTAACAAATTACTGTCATTTAGGGTTTTTTTTCAAACTATTACATATTCTATGCACATTAAGTTACGTTCAAGTTGCACCTTCCTCTCAGCAGCAACGCCTACACAATTCTGAAACACATGCATACTATTTGTTAAACATGTTATTTCCTAAGAAAATGCTGTTTACCATTCCTGCTTTGTGACACTGTGAAATAGAGCCCCAACTCTCAGCTGCTTTCCAGATGCGTTTGGCTCCTAGGGGACGCCCATACCTGCCACGTGACCTTCCTGACAGCTGCCAGGCCGCTCTGTACCTGGCTTACACATCACTCTTGACTGGAGCTAACAAAGCTTTAGGATTTTCACACCATACCTTAACTTTTCCTTCCTCAAGCTGTGCTTGACGAAATCTGGCCAAGGCCGTCCTACAGAAAAGGAAGCAGATTTACTTTTAAAAATCCACATTCCAACAGGAAAAAGTTTTGCTCTTGGTGTTTACAGAATCATAGAATCAGAACCACCTAGAGAAGACCTCTGAGATCGTCGAGTCCAACCATACCTACCATTTATTGTGGATTTTAATTAGAGTCTGCAGAAAACCAAGGCTTGAAACATACTCACTGCCCAGCTCTTCTGGCTAGAGACTTCTTCAACACTACAACCACTCAGTCGTTAATTTATTCTAAAAATATAAATCCTGGTAAACATCTAATTATGTTTTCCATTTAGCATAAACAAGCATATTGAGTATTAGCAGCAAAAGGACATCAATAAGATATAAGCACAAGCATGAAGTTTATACATTTTACCAGGGGATAAATCAAAAAACAAACAGCTTCAGTAAGGAAAGAAGCAGATAGTAATGAAGTTCACTGACATTCCCAAAATGCTCAAAGTATCTTGCAATGAGCGGGAGAGACTACCGGTTTATTCATGCTAGACATTTAATAGTTACATAAAAAAACCACAGAAAACTGACTGCATCTAAACCCTTAAACAGCTACCCTGCACCTAAGCCAATTCCTGAAGCTCAGTCTGCTGTTGAGACGTACTTCCAGAAGAAAATCACACCATCCAATGCAATGTCACAGATGCACCAGATGAGATCACCGACCGTAGGAGAGCACCTAGCAAGCTATGAGACAGCTGTCACCTCCTCAGCCTCTCTCCAAGTCACTATTACAAGCTCGGAAAGTATTTTAGGAAAAAGACCAAACATGACATAGATTGACTATTAAAGGGCCCGTAATCTATAGTTCTCAATACGTGGTCTGCAAATGTTGTTGAGAAGTACTCAAAAAGTACATTCTTTCAGATTGAGAAAGTTGAGGTTCTTCAGCCTGGTGAAGAGAAGGTTCCAAGGAGATCTTAAAGCAGCTTCCAGTGCTGAAAGGGGCTCTGGGAAAGCTGGGGAGGGGCTCTGGATCAGGAAGAGGACGAGGGGGAATGGTTTTCAGCTGAAAGAGGGGAGGTTGAGATAAGATCTTTGGAAGAAATGTTTTGCTGTGAGGGTGGGGAGGCCCTGGCCCAGGTTGCCCAGAGCAGTGGTGGCTGCTCCATTCCTGGGGGTGTTCAAGGCCAGGTTGGATGGGGCTTGGAGCCCCTGATCCAGTGGGAGGTGTCCCTGCCCAGGGCAGGGGTGGAACTGAAGGGGCTTTGAGGCCCCTTCCAACCCATTCCATGACCCTGTGATTCTGCATTGACTCTTCCATTGGAAGAAAAGCCTATCCTGATACGTATGATCAACGTGATCACCACCGTCCTGTCTGAGGAGGATGAGTTTCTAACAAAAATGCCTTACCAAATGGCATAAGACATCTGACAAAAACATTCCCCAATTCTAAACCAGAGACCAAACCCAAAAGCAGTCCCTTCCAACCTAACCCACTCCATGATTCTGTAATTCTAAGATCAATGAAAAAAATAACTATGTTGAGAACTTCAGGTTTAGGCTCAGCCACTGCCAAAGAAGAAGAATCACACTAAAACAAATGCTGACAAATTCCAATCTACCCTGCCATCTCTATTCCAAAGCTGGGAACTGCCTAAGGCTGTTGTAGGCCATCAGAACATGTTTCACCGTGTTTATCAGCAGGCCCTTGCTGCAGTGTTTCTCCAGCACCTCCCACCACAGCTGTGTGAGTTCTGCGGAACCAGCATCGCCCTGACCAGTGCCTCGTGTCCCTCCTGCTCCCACTGCCTCTGGACAAATATGTGCCAAAGATAACACAGAATCAGGGAATTGTTAACGTTGGAAAAGTCCTCTAACTTCATCCAGTCCAGCCGTCAGCCCAATCCCACTGTGCCTGCTAAACCACAGAATAGTTTGGGTTGGTAGGGACCTTAAAGCCCATCCAGTTCCACCCCTGCCAGGGGCAGGGACACCTCCCATGGGATCAGGTGCCCAAGGACCATCCACCCTGGCCTTGAACCCTTCCAGGGATGGGGCAGCCACCCTGGGCAACCTGGACCAGGGCCTCACCACTCTCATAGTTGAGAAATTTCTTCCTTATGTCCAGTCTAAATCTGCCCCTCTCCAGTTTATCCCCATTGCCCCTCATCCTATCGCTCCAATCCTTTGTGAACAGTCCCTCCCCATCTTTCTTGGAGCCCCTTCAAGTACTGGAAGGTTGCTGTAAGGTATCCTCAGAGGCTTCTCTTCTCCAGGCTGAACAAACCCAACTCCCTCAGCCTGTCCTTGTATGGCAGGAGCTCCAGCTCTCGGATTATCCTTGTAGCCTCCTCTGGGTCCGTTCCAACAGCTCCATCTCCTCCTTATGTTGTGGATTGCAGAACTGGACAACCATATCCCAAAGCGCACACGGTTTCTGGACCCCTGCAGGGATGGGGCCTCCGCACTGTCCGGGCAGCTCCTGTCAGCGCTTCACCGCTCCCGTCAGCGAGAAAGCGCTTCCCAATACCCAGCCCCAGCCCCAGCCTCCCCGGGCGCAGCCTGAGCACTCACATGGCCTTCTCCGCGTTGCGAGCCTGAAAGAGAGAGAGCACAGAGGCGGTCACCGGCAGCCCCGGGGCCCGCGAGGGTCGGTCGGGCTCCGCCGGGGCCCGCACTCACCATGGTTCCCGCCGCTCCCGCCGCCGCGGTGACAGGGACACCGGCGAGCACACGGCTCCCCTGCCACACAGCGCATGCGCAGAGCGAGCGTGACCTTCGGTCCCCGCCCCGTGCGCATGCGCAAAGCGTCCCGCCCGCGAAGAGGTGCACCGCGCTGACCGTGTGCGCACACACACACACACACACACACACACACACACACACACACACACACACACACACACACACACACACACACACACACACACACACACACACACACACACACACACACACACACACGCCCGCCCGCCCGCCGCGCATGCGCAGAGTGCGTGTGTTGAGCTGCAGGTTTGCTGGTGATAGAACCTGAGGTGAAGTGTTGATCTGCTGGAGGGTCGGGAGGCTCTAGAGGGATGTGAACAGGCACTTGGGGCACAACAACCCTAAGCATCTACAGATGAGAAGTCTGTCTATAAAGCTGCCAGGAGGAGAAGGACCTGGGGGTGTTGGTTGACAGCGACTGAACACGAGCCAGCAGTGGCCCAGGTGGCTAAGAAGGCCAATGGCATCTTAGCTTGGATCAGAAACCGCATGACCAGCAGGTCCAGGGAGGTTCTTCTCCCCCTGTACTCGGCACCGGTGAGACCGCACCTCGAGTCCTGTGTTCAGTTCTGGATCCCTCACCACAAGAAGGATGTTGAGGCTCTGGAGCGAGTCCAGAGAAGAGCAACGAAGCTGGTGAAGGGGCTGGAGAACAGGCCTTATGAGGAACGGCTGAGAGAGCTGGGGGTGTTTAGCCTGGAGAAGAGGAGGCTGAGGGGAGACCTCATTGCTCTCTATAACTACCTGAAAGGAGGTTGTGGAGAGGAGGGAGCTGGCCTCTTCTCCCAGGTGGCAGGAGACAGGACGAGAGGGAATGGCCTCAAGCTCTGCCAGGGGAGGTTTAGGCTGGACATTAAAAAATTTTTTTTCACAGAAAGGGACATTGGGCACTGGCAGAGGCTGCCTGAGGAGAGCATTAGGCTGCACACAGTTCTGCTGGCCTGAAAGGGTTAAGCTAGAATTGCAGGAGGGAAAAAAGGGCCCCCCCTCCTGAAAGGGAGGGGTGCCCTGGGAACTCTTGGCATGCCTGATGGTTGCTCCCTTATTCCGTGATTTAGAGCAAGTAAAGTTGCAGGTTGAGATAATGTGTTCTGTAAACATTGGGAGGACGTTTCGAGCTAAGTTGAGATGAGACAGTGAATTCAGCTGTGTTCCCAGGATATGAATGTTGATAGTGATTATGTCCAGATGCTGTGAACCTATTTTTTGAACTACTATCTGGTCATGTATATATCGCCACTCTTGAAGTATCAAGTTTCGCTCTTTGCCACCAGAGCGGTAGCCCGTCTGTTAATCAAGGCGTCCTTGTGAGCTGGTCTCCGTCAGCTGCCCAGGGAGGGGGTTGAGTCACCTTCCCTGGAGGGGTTTAAGGGAGGGGTGGATGAAGCGCTGAGGGACATGATTTAGTGTTTGATAGGAATGGTTGGTCTCGGTGATCCGGTGGGTCTCTTCCAACCCGATGACTCTATGACCCCTCTCCCGCATCATGCACCGAGAGCACGCGCGCTGAGCCCCCGTCTCTGCGCATGCGCCGAATGCCGCCAGCTAGTGTCCCCGCCCCATAGCCTCGTGCGCATGCGCACAGCACGCTTCCGCCCCACTTATGCGCATGCGGGCAGCGGCTTCCCCTTACGCATGCGCAACGCCCCCAGCCTCCGTCCGTGCGCATGCGTAGAGCTCACGCGGACCTTCCCGCCCTTACGCAAGCGCAGAGCACCCCCGCCTGCCTACTGCGCATGCGCTGAGTCCCGCGCTCCGGTTCCCAGTCCCGCCCTGTGCCTCGCGCGCATGCGCAGCGTCCCGGCGCGCGCCGCCGTTTGCCAGCAGCCCCTCGGCCCCCACCCCCAAAGATGGGGGACAGCAGCTGCCTCCGACGAACAGCTGGGACGGCAGCCAGCCCCCCACTTCGAACAGCTGGGACTGCAGGTCCCCCTAACAAGCAGCTTGAGCTGCAGCTCCCTGAAAGACCTGGAAAGGCAGCCCTCTCCAAGCAGCTGGAACAGCAGCTCCCTGTAACCAACAGCTGGAATGGCAGCCCCCTCGTATAGCTGTGCGCACGCTGGCACCGCACAAAACCAGCTCTTCTTGCTCTCGACTGCCCACAGGAGCCCAAGCACGGCTCCCAGCACATCAGGTCTCCACCAGAAGGACCGAGATGCCAGAGGAGTTGCAGCCAAGGGCTGCAACCTGGCTCCCTCCACACACCCCGGAGGGAAACACAAAATCATAGAACCACCAGGTTGGAAAAGATCCACCGGATCATCGAGTCCAACCATTCCCATCAATCACTAACCCATGTCCCTCAGCACCTTGTCCACCCGTCCCTTAAACCCCTTCAGGGAAGGTGAATCAACCCCCTCCCTGCGCAGCCTCTGCCAGGGAACAATGACCCTTTCCCTGACAATTTTTTTCCTGATGTCCAGCCTAAATCTCCCCTGGCGGAGCTTGAGGCCATTCCCTCTCGTCCTGTCCCCTGCCACTTGGGAGAAGAGCCCAGCTCCCTCCTCTCCACAACCTCCTTTCAGGTAGTTGGAGAGAGCAATGAGGTCTCCCCTCAGCCTCCTCTTCTCCAGGCTAAACACCCCCAGCTCTCTCAGCCGCTCCTCTTGTTCTCCAGCCCCTTCACCAGCTTCGTTGCTCTTCTCTGGACTCGCTCCAGAGCCTCAACATCCTTCTTGTGGGGAGGGGCCCAGAACTGAACACAGGATTCGAGGTGCGGTCTCACCAGTGCTGAGTACAGAGGGAGAAGAACCTCCCTGGACAATGCGCAAAACTCTGAATTCCCAGCTACAAACCTTGCACTGCACAGTGATTCATTACTCTCACAGAAAACAGGGACCATTTTTCCTGCTGATAATCTGAAAGCTCCAAGGATTTCTCTGGAAATTCAAGTATCTCTGCTCCATTCCAGCATTTGTGTTCTCCCCACACCCAAGGAACATCCAGCTGTCCTGGAAAAGAAATCCAGTGCTCATGTCCTGCAGTGCTGCTGCTGCACTTCTGGGGTACAAATATTAAAAACCAGCAATAATTCTCAGGGAATGGTCCTCTGCAGACAGAGAAAACCTACCCAGCTGCAGCACTGGTAAAGCAATGAAGCAGAGACCCGGTAAGGAGCAGCAGGGTCTTCATAACCAAGCTCCATGGCCAGATTCCACAGAAATGGGTGAGAATAGCACAGGTGTTACCAGCACTGCAGGGCTTTGACACAGCAGTTTTGTAGCTGCAGGCACAGTCCCAAAGCCTTTCAGGTCTTTGTAATCACAGGACTTCAAGCTGTATTACTGGAGGAATTTCTTCACCATGAGCGTGGGGAGGCCCTGGCCCAGGTTGCCCAGGGAAGCTGTGGCTGCCCCATCCCTGGAGGGGTTCAAGGCCAGGTGGGATGGGGCTTGGGCACCTGATCCCATGGGAGGTGTCCCTGCCCCTGGCAGAGGGTGGAACTGGATGTGCTTTAATGTCCCTTCGAACCCAAACTAATCTATGATTCTACATTTGACTAAGATAATTGCATGCAAAGACAGTTAATTTGTACTAACACATCTGTATGACTCCCAGACAAGCCACCTGTTACAAGCGTGGATTTCACAAGGCGTTTGGCAACTGTGTTTAAGACTCAGAAGTTCATTCATGCTCCAATAGCGGCTATGACAACAAAAAGCAAACTGAAACCAAACACGCGCCCCACTCAAAACCACCACACAACTTTAGCAAGAACCTCTGCCCTGCTCCTTGGTTCTACCAGCGCTGAAAAGCTTTGTTCTTCTGCAGCCAGCTGGGCCAAAAGGCATGTGGCCAAAGAACCACATCCAACGGTGACAGCAGTCCCCGGCGCGGTTGTGGGTTCATGTGTTCTCACACGTGCCTTCTATGTCTTTATGCCACACTGACCAGGCAGATGCAAACACACATTTTCTTCTGCTTAGCAAAGCGGTACAAGAACATTCCCCCTGAGCGCTCTGTATGAAGAGACTTCTCAACAGCCCATTGCCTCCCGTCTCCACAGCAGGGCCAGCTCAGCCTCTCCAAATCCTGCTCAGGTTGGCTGCTGCCAGCCCAGCCACTGGTGCTCCAGCCACCTTCTCTTTTCCTCCCTGAACTATGGCTCAAGGCTTTCCACAAGCTTTGAACAGCAAACCACCTGAAAACTTCCAATCCTTTATTTCATGAAGCATTAAGGAACCCTGAGAACAGCAGCAACCTAATCAGAGCCCACCCAGCATGACACAGCAGGGGTGACCATCACCATTTTCTTGGACACACACATTTCAGATACCGCATTTCCTAAAACAACCTGATAATTACCAGGCAATACACCTGCTTTTCCCATTTCTAATGCTCCCAGGTCTAGCTCCTCACTGGGATCCCCTAGTTCAGCACTTGGGGAATTCTCACTGCTCTGCAAGCCTCAGCAAGATGCTATCCCCCCTGCTGAAAGCCACAGCTAAAGCTGTTCCCAGCAGATCACAGTCTCCTGGCATCACTGCACAACTGCACCTTCAACAGCCGTGGTTCCAAAATAATGGAAAAAATATTTGTAACCTCTATTCCCTGGAACTTCTTTCCCTTCATGATCTAATGTTTTAGGTCCAATCTGCTGGGAAATAAACAGAGCTAAGCACCTCCCAGCCCACCAGCAGCTTTTCACCACAATGGCACACGCGGACCACAAAACCCACGCTGGGACGCAATGGGAACGGCCTTGGCTGGCGTGTGGAGACACAGGCACAAAGTGAGCACAGCGCCGGCCCTCAGCGAGCCTGGACAGGTCACGTCAACTGCACGGCAGCCAGGCAAGAGCTCGAGGCACTTCAGCTCAGCCAAGGGCTGCCACCCTGTCATGACTCCTTTACTGAGCAGAGGTGCTCAAGGTGCATGCTTCTCCAGCTCCCTTTTCATTTGCCTGGTTATCTCTGTAACCGTTCCCAACCCTCTGTCCCTCAGCACAGCACATCAACAGATGGGAATAGGAAGTGCCTGGAATTCCAGCTGCTCCACAGCCCTTTTTAGTGCTGAACTGAACTAGTGCAGCCTGGGAACACACTGTGCCACCAACAGCCTGCGTCTTCAGTGGTTTGGGGAGCAGAGCTTCAACCACACCCACAGGGACGAGACCAGCCCGCTCCGAGGCCACACACCCTATTCCATGGACACAAGCCAACAGGCTCCGTCGGGAAGGACTGCACGGGTATGTTTTGATGGTGCTGGAGGGAAATTTAACACAGCATGAAAGAAAAGTCCAAACTAAGTTGTGCGCCTCCGCATACCCCTTTTTAATGTTATTTTGCACTGTGTACATGAAAACCAAAAATAAACAGAAGGAACTTTAGCCAAACTCCCCTTCCTCCTCCAGCTTTATTGATAGTTTAAAATTACATTTTCTATGTTCTAGGACTTCAATTGCTTTTACCATCTTACTTTAAAAACTGATTACAAGCAAATGAAACTCAGTTGTCTAAGTGATATAGTATACAAAAATAACATCTTGATTTCTGTGAAAATGCATTTATTTGCAACTCCTGAATAGCTCCAAATTGTGTATATGCTATGAGCACTGATGGCTGGGCTTCAGATTCACTTTGCAGTATTTATTCCAAAGTTTCCCGTTACGTTCCGTAGCTCCAACATGAACATTCGCTGACTGAATTACTGTTACTTTTAGGTTTATTCTGATTTCTCTCTCTCTCTCTCTTGGCCATCAACAGGCATGTGCATCTTGTTTGTTTACTCCCGCTCAGCTATATGCTCTAGGTAGGGCCCGATACAGGTATTACTTGGTGTTAACAGCTACTGAGGTCAGACAATCCAAGGCCATTGCAATAAAATTAAAGTTATGAGGAAGTTTAGACACTTCCAGAATTTCTTTCCTCCTGCATAGGATCACTTCCACGTAACCCAGAGAGGGTTTTGCTGGTCTGACTCGAACTCTTCCCACTCATCAATCCCTATTCACCAGTGGCACGGAAAGGGGGTTCTTTAACAAAGCATTATACATAACACCTCTACCAAACTAAACATAAACATTTTTGTAGTTAAATGCAGAAAGTTGATTTTTCCACCCCTTTCCTCCTTTTACACGGCAAGTAAAGCTCACTGGCCTGGGAGTAGCCTCTATCTGCCAACCTTTGGCCAGTGAAGAGGATTCAGAGAAAAATAATACAACCATCAATCAGAAAAAGGAGGGGCGACAAAGGAAAATAATTAGGCTGTAGCTTCAATTGTGCATTCCCGTGCAAGGTGCCCTGACTCGCCGCAGCGATAGCAGTTGACTTCACTGGTCTTGCTGCAGTTGATGGCTACATGGCCAGTTTCACCACACCTGGAAAAAAGCAAGCAGTTTTATCAGAACCATTCAGAGCAGTCACCGAAACAGCAATCCCGTTCTGTCAAGCACGTTTGATACTGGAATTTCATGCAGCACTAGTTCTGCATTCAAGACTTCCGCTTTGCTGTTCCAGAACTCTTTGACATGCGGCAAGTTCATCTTCACCACAGCCAGGAACTGCTCCCTAACTGATTCAACTCCCATTAATCACCATAAATGCCAAGATCAGTGTATGTCAAATACAGAAGGTTTGGGTTTTTTTCCACTGTCTGTCAGGTTTTGCCTGCTCCAATGCTCCTGTCTGCAGTGTAGCCTCATTTTGAGGGTAACTGGATTTAACTCACGCTCCCTTCTTCATCCACAGGAGGAAACCTTGGTAGGGGGTGCCCAATACTGCACTCGGGAATGTGCTCTTTTCTGCTATAGGCCTACATTTGAAAACCAGAGTGTTTTCAAGCTAGCATTTCAAACTGATTGAATGCCTGCTTTTACGTGTGGTTCCTATAACTAAGGCATCTTAAGGACGTTCATGCTGGGTTTGTGCAGCTGGAGTTTGTTAGTTCCAGCTTAAGATACAGGACACCCTCCTGAAATTTAAGTTTGCGCTACTTTGCGTTACCTTCTGTAAAAGACACAGCCTTTTCTTCTCTACAGCTGAAGCGATTTAACATCTGCACCATTCTGGCCTTTGCCAACAGGTGTTCAAGTCTTAGTTTCAAACAACAGTAGATAACTGTAAAGAAATGAGCTACCTGGTCAAAACTTAATCTTCGCTTCCTAACCAAAACTAGATACAGAACACAGCTATCACTTAAGGTAAATCCTGCAGTCAGTTCTTACCTATAGCATTTCACTTTGGTGCAGTCTTTTTGAATGTGTCCAAACTCTCCACAAGAATAGCACTTCTGCTCATCTGCATGGTCACAGTCACGAGCCAGGTGGCCGGGCTTGCCACAGTTGTAGCAGCACTGCTCTCTCTCCCTCTTCGGCTCCTTGCAGTCCTTCGCAATGTGGCCACCTCTACCGCAGTTATAGCAGGCTTCCACAATAAGAAAAAGATACCAAACAAGACTATAAAACCTTGGTAGCGTGAGCTGTAGCATGCTTCCAGCAAGGGACATGTACAGCTTGCTTCCAGTAGCTATCAGTGTACTATTATCCCTCTCTTCAACCACAGATCTGTGTCCAGGTGATTGAAGCGATGGAATATTTATTGATACTTACCATCCTCCTGAAGATCACAGTCCTTGGCAAGATGGCCAGACTCACCACAGCGGTAACAGATGTCCGGGAGAGACGAAGACATGAACTGGAAGCCTGCTTGAAATGGGTAATGGGAGAAAAAAAAAAAACGTTTAAGGATTTAGTTCCACATATTCTTAAGAATTGACCAAGGACAACCCCAGCCAAACTGACAACTCATCCTTGGAGACCCCGGCACAGTTCTTGCACAAAGGCAAGAACCAGTGAAATTATTACCAACCCGTGTTTAACTTCTTCAATTCAGACTAGCAAAGCCATTTTTAAACTCTATTCAGAACAGTCAGCTAGAGATCTTACTGCACAAAGAACTGAAAACCACAGTGATCAATCACCTCTGCCACGGCTTCTCATCCCACGACCGCGCCCAATTCCAGTGGGGCACTCCCGAGCCCAGTGGCCAGTACGTCCACACTTGAAGCACTCGTTGCTGCTCATGGCTGCAGATCACCTGTCTGAGGAAGGGACATTTTTAGAACACGTCCTCCTGCCCTCACCAAAAGCCACCTGAGGGTTCCCACTGTCCCAGCGAAGGCAATGCAAATCACAACAGACTTGTGGTTCACTCAATACTTCCCTGCACAGCATCTGATTGGGACCATTAAAACCACTGTAGGAGATAAAAGTTTGGCTCTGCCTTGCTTGCAGTAAAGCAGCCTTGATCAGCCAAAGAAATGGCGCACAACATAACTTTTCCACTGATTAGTTTTTGCAGCCAACCTTCACTTCAAAAACTTACAAAATGCTTAGAAACTGGGAAAAGAAGCAGCAGATGCCTTTAACTGCTTTCTCACCTGCCTCTGCATTGCTCTCTTTTAGTAATGTGCCCTCTTTCCCTACTCCTCACAGTTAAGCTCAAAGGCCAGCTACTTCTCTCTAGAAATTATTTCTTCCTAGTAGTTGTTACTTGCCAGATATCTAGAAGGCTAAGTTGGAAAACATCCGTAGAACGCTACGGCAACATCAGCAAGGCACGCCTGTCTGAGACAGAATAAAGCCCTTCTTTTGCCCATACTGGGGAAAGGAGGTATGCATCTCATTGAGCAGAAAGGACGCTGAAGCAGCAGCTCGGATGGGGTAGGTTGAACAGGCTGCGGTCACAGCACCATAACTCCTTGAAGCCGTTAGTTACACAAGACTTCCAGAACTAAATATAAAAGAACAAGGAAGTTTAACATTTAAACCGGAGTCCTTTTCGAACTGCGCCTGAAGACGAGTTTAAAGGATGCTGGTTTAAAAACACGTGTGTCAGAAGTCTCCTTAACTTCAAATACATCGCATGCTCCCTTACCAGTTCACGACTCTTAACCCAAAAGAAACAGAATCATTCATTACCTAACTTGTTTGGTCAGTACACCTGATCCCCCATCAAGACAATCCTATCACCCTACCACAATGCTTCCCCTCAACTCCAAAACATCCATCATCCCAGGTTACCAAGAACGTTCATGAGTTGTCCTCAATAAAGCCACTACAGCAAGAATACCACATGGCCTGAAGGAGCCAGAATTAACATCCTGACATTTAGCCCTTAAGTGGAGTATATATAAAACCACGAATTTTTATTTAGAGTGATTTTTAAAGGACTCCAGTGTTGAACAAATTGACCGTGGGTTTTTAGCCACTCCTCCTCCAAAACAGTTTAATTATCTTCAGCATAAAGTGACCATCCATCCTCCCAACCACGGCAGAAGCCTGAGAATTTAAAGAGATACACACTTTAGTACACTACTTCTGTAATCCCATATCTACCTTCCAGCCGAACAGGATTATGGTCTTTCCTCTTAAAATCAAATTCTACAATGAAAGCATGCAAGATCTTAAACAGATGCTAATGAGAGTAAAACAACTGGTTGTCTGAGCACTTCGGAGACATAACTCAGTCTTCTCTTCTTCACCTCCGTGTTCAAGATTTCAAGCTACCTTACTCGGACACTCAAGGGTGAAGAGCTGCCTATTATGGTGGCAGCAGCTGGCACACAGTGTGCTATTGTTTATCCCTGTTTTCATAGCAACCATGTTGACACCACAGAACAGGAAAAACAGGAGCAAAGCCAACTGTAGGCGCTGGGCTAAGGCACAATAGTTGCTGCTGCCTGTAATTCCTGGAGGGACAAGATGAGGGTCTCTGAATTATATACCAAGACACATTCTTCACTCAACTTGCAACTCTTAATCTCCACATAAAAATATTACTGAACAACAGCAACACCTGTTAAAAAGAGCAAAACAGTATGCCAACAGGTAATGGAATTGCAATACGTCTTGAGAGATAGTAACAGCTACCAGACTTTCATTCAAACCACAAATGTGGGACTAGAGCATGAAGTGACAGGACTGAATACCCTGGGCAGTTACCAGCAAGAACCTAATACAAACACATTAATATACAGTAAAAGACGGATGTTGAATACGTGAGCTAGACCTGCCTCAGATATACAGTATGTTATCTGTTAAACTGCCAGCCCGGATCAGGACCCGCATGACAGATGAAAGTTCCCCGCTTACTGCCCTAAAGGAATCTGAAAAGATAAGTTTTTCATCTGATTCAAACTTGCTTCCTTTTAACTGCTCTTTCAAGAGGAAAAACCTGAAGCTTCTTTTCCTCTGGTATACAGCAAACTGGTAAAGTGAAATTATGCAACCGGAGTAAGGAATCCGAAGTCATACAAATGGTCTCTGCACAACTATCCTCCAAGACTGAAAGATTTATTTAAAAACCTTTATCTTCAGAGCTCCCTTCCCCCTCCCCCCTAACACAGATATTTGAAGGTTACAGCTGCCATAAAAGTTTGATTACAAACCGCACTGCTTTAGTCTTCAGACAGTTTAAGTATATGCAAAGCACCAAATAGTTTGCCTGGGATTTTTTTTCACCAATATTTTCATGTTTAACTCTGCATTCTTCCTGTAAAGGATCTGGAACTCCATGCAAGCTCACCAGCTAGAGGCAGAGGCAGCTGATGCTAGATCTACATGCCCTACATTCTAAGTCTTACATGGGACAAAATTCCCCATCAGCATAAACTATTTTAAAAACCAATAGAAGGATTTAGTTTTCAGATGAAGCCAACAGGCACCTTTAAGGAGCAATATCCAGAAAAGGCAGGTTCAGAAGACAGGTCCTTAAATGGACAGCCTCCAGGCTGCTTGGACACCACCACACTTTTCAGTTACTTCCAAGATAAAAAAAAGGAGTACAGTAGAATACACTCAAGTTCAAATTCTCCTCTATTAGTCAATACTCCTCCATTCTGTCACGAAAAACAACTTTCCAGCAGTTCCTTTTATCTCTCAAGGCCACCTCAAGCAAGGCTTCTGCAACAACGCGACTTGTTTAAGTCTGCTTGGAAAGTTTTCGCCCAGTCACAACTATGAAAACATGTTATACAAAGCAGCTCCCCACCTCCCCTAGCACCCTTGCATCCCAGAACTAGACTTTAACCTCACCGGGACAGGAAAAGTAATAATGGAAAACGAATTAGAACTTTGGCCCCACCTAGCATTTCTGAGCCAGGTCAAATTCTGCAAAATAGACTGAGCCTCACAGACCAGATCCCAAACCTGGAAAAAATACAAGTCTAGTTGCATCAAACCTTAGCTTTCGACTGAAGAGAGGGGGCAATAATTTACTTGAACTCTTACAGAGCTCCAACTGTAGTCTGACACCAAAACACATCACCTTGCAGCTACTCATCAAAATATCATTAGAATTTTGGACTTTGATCTGCACGACTGCCCCACTGCTGCAGGCCACAGGCCGAGAACAGCTCAAAGATCTTAGTATGAGGTGCCACCACGCAGGTTTCCTAGGTCAGCTTTAAAGCTTTTGAGTGCAACTTTAAAGTCATAAAGTTTCTTTGTAACTCTTCTAGTGATACCAGAAACTAGATACTTTCTCGTATCAATTGTGGAAGACCACTACAGTTAATGCACATTCAAAACTTTTTAGACAGGAGAGGCACAATTAATCCCTAGTCTTCACTCATAACATTAGGCGACAACCAGTTCTGCTTCAGTAGCTCATCCAGATCTGATGATACGAAGAACTACAACTAAGCTCCACTGTAATACTCCTTATTTTATGGCTTTTAGGCTAGGTGCCCCCTGAGGAAGAATTCTGGTTTAAAAAACAAAAGCAAAATTTGAGCCCCTCAGAGTAGAAATGAAGCTGAACTTCAACACTAAAATCACTTGCAATTCTTCTGGGTACTAGCTGCTCCTTAGAATTCAACTGCTTGTTAAAAATAAAAGCGCAATGTATCAGGGCAATCATCTTCATTATACTTACCAGGCACTTCTTAAAAGTTTTACTTCCACTTGGTATGAACAGGACTTTGTTCCCTCAATCAAAGGACACTAGATAAAAGCCATTGCTAAAGCCAGGGTACTTGAGAGCTCTTTGGGAAGTCAACTGCATCAGAGGCACACGGTGAGAAACCAGCAGGCCCTTTCCAGGCTGCTGGTGACCAACCTAAGGATGCCACACCTGAATTTGACAAGCCAGCCTGAACACAGCGAAAACACTTACGCAACAGGAAGCGCAGCTTTGCGTTCCTGTAAGAAATGGAAAAGCAGAAAGGACTGCTAACAGAAGCGCTAGCATTTAGTTTCAAAAGAGAAGTCAGAATATTACTCATTTAAAAAGAAATGCTACTTGTGTAGAGTTTTTATTTCTTAAGAAACATGCTTGAAAATTCTCGAACATAGGAGAGGTGACTGTCAACCAAAGCTACTCGGTATTCAGCTGGCCGATTTCCACACCAGTAACCTGAAAACATGCTACAGTTAGCAATGCTCCTGTCTCCAGATTTTGTCCACACTAAAACTAAGTTGTTTGATTAGCAGGTAACAATATTCCTTTGGAAGTAGTATTCAGAAAAGAAGATTCTTGAATATTGAATATTCAAGAAAACCCACAGAAGTGGGAATTCAAGCCCTATGCTCCATTTGGGTCCCTCAATACGTTCCACAGGCAAGCTGATCCCAGAATGCTGAACATTAACTAAAACTCAAAAACTTGGACCCCTACTGAGGGGTCAGAAGCCAGGTCGAAGAGACATCAGGACTTTAATCAGACTAGTAATTCTTAGACAGCTTTGTTGACACAAATTGAGAGGAGAGCAAAAGTTCAAAAAATAGTGACTGTAGCACTTTCTGTCCGCCCATACTAGTTAATGTAGAGAAACTACCCATTTGCTACTAAATAACTTCATATCAAGTAATTTCCTACCACCTTCCCCTTTTATTTTCTATCTGCTTGAAATGTTAACACTCCGTGAACATAAAACTCAGTCTGAATGTTAACAAAATCAGTTTAAAAAAAATCTGACGGGTTTAGCCTGTAACTTTTAAAGTTGTGGAGAACTCAGTTCATCTCTTCACTGCGCAGGATGGCTTCTTAGGCGAGGTTGCCCGGAGGAAGAAAACGTGGACTGGGAGGGCCCAACACCGCATGGAATGGAATCTCAGTGAGAGAGCTGGGGAGGGGATTCTGCCCCTCTGTTCCTCTCTTGTGAGACCTCATCTGGAGGATTGTGTTCAGTTCTAGAATCCCCAACATAAGAAGGAGATGGAGCTGTTGAAACGGCTCCAGAGGAAGCTACAAGGATGAACCGAGGGCTGGAGCAGCTCCCACACGAGGAAAGGCTGAGAGAGTTGGGGTTGTTCAGCCTGGAGAAGAGGCTTCAGGGAGATCTTAATAGCGACCTTCCAGCACCTGGAGGGGCCGTGAGAAAGCTGGGGAGGGACTGTTCACAAAGACTTGGAGTGATAGTACGAGAGGGAATAGATTTAAATTGGAAGAGGAAAGAGTTAGCCATTAGGAAGGAATTCTTCACCATGAGAGGGGTGAGGCCCTGGCCCAGGCTGCCCAGGGAAGCTATGGCTGCTCCAGCCCTGGAGTTGTTCAAGGCGAGGCTGGATGGGCCTTGGGCACCTGATCCAGTGGGAGGTGTCCCTGCCCCTGGCAGGGGGAATTTGGAACTGGATGGGCTTTGAGGTCCTTTCCAATCCAAACTATTCCATATCTCTACCGAGTAGAACGCGTCCTTCTGCTCGCCCGGCCCGGGCCCCGCGCTGCGCCCGCACGTGGGCGGCCACGCGGTGCGGCCCGGCCACCCGGGGTGGGGGGGGGGGGGGGGGGAAAACCATTAAAACTAACAAAAAAAGGGGGAAAAAAGGAGTTGGGTGGGAAAGAAGAACAAACGCTTTTATTTCAGCCCCTTTCCCCGCCGGATCGCCTCCTCCCGAGCTGCCGCGACCGGGAAAACACAACCTCCCCCCTCCCCCAACACTCACCACGGGCCTCGCCGCTTCCCACTCCCGGGATCCCGCGCTTCCCTCCGCTCCCCCTAACCGGGACAACAGGCTCCCCCCAACCGGGACAACACGCTTCCCACCGCTCCCGTGACCTTTTTTCCCACAATTTCGCCTTCCACGCCTGGGACCCCCGGGCCTCGCCTCATGCCCCACCCCGCCCCGCTCCGGGCCCGGAGCGGGGCGGGGTGGGGCATGAGGCGAGGCCCGGGGGTCCCCATCCCCGCTCCGGTCCCGCCTGTCCCGCAGCTCACCCGTCCCGGGCCCCGCCGCGTGTAGGCCGCTCTGTGAGGGCGCCTCTCAGTCTGCGCCACACGCGGTGTGCGCACGGCCCCGCGCTGCACACGGCCCCGCCGGACCGCCCCCCGCCCCGCCCCGTCCTCCAATGGCAGCGTGGGAGCTCTGGGCAGGGGATGAGAAGGTTGTGGGGAGGGCGATGGCTGCGTTTTAGCTGCTGTGGGACTCGGCGTGGCTCCGGCGTGCGGGGACGGGGCCGCCCTCGGCCTCCGCACGCGCTTCCCTCCCGCCAGGCCGCAGCGCGCGCGGCTCCGCCGCCATCTTGAGGGGCCGCCCCACGCCCGCCGCGAAATGGTGGACGCGGGCAGCTCGGGCGGCGGGGTTCGAACGTTACAGCCAAACGACGCGAGGACGAAGCGGTTTCGGGAGACGAGTCGCTGTGCAAAGTTTACTCTCTCAGAGTCTCACACGAGTCTCATAAAGAATCGTAAAATAGTTTGGGTCGGAAGGGACATTAAAGCTCATCCTCTTCCAACCCCCCCATCCCACTCACAGCCGCATCCAGCCTGGCCTTGAACCCCTCCAGGGATGGGGCAGCCACAGCTTCCCTGGGCAACCTGGGCCTCCCCACTCTCCTAGTGGAGAAATTCCTCTTGTCCAGTCTAAATCTGCCCCTCTCCAGTTTACACCCGTTGCTCCTCCTCCTGTCACTCCAAGACTTTGTGAGCTGCTCCTCTGCAGCTTTCACAAGCTCCTCTCCCTTTTGCCCAGGAACCTTGTGAATGAATTAGTGATCAGCAATCACACCAGGAGCGTCCCATGCGAGTGTCCCAGAAATGCAACAGGCCAGCAGTATCCATGGTCATAGAATCACAGTGGTTTGGGTTGGAAGGGACCTTCAAGCCCATCCAGTTCCAACCCCAGCCATGGGTTTAGTGCTTAGCTATGAGGCTTCAGAATCATAAAACGGTTTGAGTTGGAAGGGACTTTAAAGATTTCTATTTCCATCCCCCCACGATGCCCAGGGACATGTCACGCTAGATCAGGCTGCTCCAAACCCCATCCAACCTGACCTTGAACACTTCCAGGGATGGGGCAGCCACTACTTCCCTGGGCAACCTATTCTGGTGTCTCCCCACTCTCATCGTGGGTTTGTAGCCATTGCATCTCATTCTATCACTACAAGCCTTTGTGAGCAGTCCCTCCCCAGCTTTCACCACAAGCCCCTCTGCCTTTTGCCTATGTAAACGAATTAGTGATTGGATATCACACCAGAAACTTCTATGCGAGTGTCCCAGAACTGCAGCAGGCCAGCAGTGTCCACAATCACTCCATTCGATTGGCTGCCATCGCTTTGTTTAGAATTTCACCATTTCATCCTGCTGTTGGAATGTCTCTCCCTTCCCACCAGATTACAGGAGCCAGAGAGCCCCACTGAGCCCTGGGACTCAGGAGCAAAATGCCAGCATGAGGCTGAGTGTGGAGACACTTTGGATTGACCTTTCCCCAGGCTATAAATCTAATATTATAGCACTATAGGTAGGTGTCTTTTATTAGAGGATGAGTAACAACATGTCTTTTCCTCTGTGTTGTTCATTCCGGGTCATTTAAGATAGACTTTACTTGGTTTTCTTTCTATTTCGTGTGCTATGTTTGTATGGTGGTATTTTATAACATGCAAGAAGGATGTTTTATAACCACAAGAAGGATGTTGAGGCTCTGGAGCGAGTCCAGAGAAGAGCGACAAAGCTGGTGAAGGGGCTGGAGAACAAGTCTTGTGAGGAGTGACTGAGAGAGCTGGGGTTGTTTAGCCTGGAGAAGAGGAGGCTGAGGGGAGACCTCATTGCTCTCTACAACTACCTGAAGGGAGGTTGTGGAGAGGAGGGAGCTGGGCTCTTCTCCCAAGTGACAGGGGACAGGACGAAAGGGAATGGCCTCAAGCTCCGCCAGGGGAGGTTCAGGCTCGACATAAGGAAAAAATTCTTCACCGAAAGGGACATTAGGCAATGGAATGATCTGCCCAGGGAGGGGGTTGACTTGCCTTCCCTGGAGGTGTTTAAGGTGCGAATGGATGAGATACTGAGGGGCATGGTTTAGAGATTGGTGGGAATGGTTGGACTCGATGATCCGGTGGGTCTCTTCCAACCTGGTGATTGTATGATTCTATGCGGTATTTTCTACTGCACTAAACCAGCCTGGATTGCATCAGCATTGAGATTGGAAAAGGGAATGAACCTTTCAGGTCCATCTCTGCATGTCACCATAACGTCACAATAAAACTTCTGCCAACTCTCCTTCTGGCATTTGTTTTACAGCAATGTAAAAACTTCATCATTGCCAACAAGCTTTGAATTCATAATAGCATTTCTTCCCATTAATCGCTTCTTTCATCTTGGCTGTCATATTTCAGCCTGATTTTTATGGTCTCTGGTTGCCTCGGTTGCCTACACTACAGTTGCCTCTGGTTGCCTACACTACAGTCCTGTTCACAAATACTTTTAGTTTTAATTACTAATGTTTTCAGGTGATAAAGGGAAGAAAAATAATGTGTGTTGCTAAGGAAGCACTCAGAGCTTCTAAATCACTAATGTGCCTACACTGCATTAAAAGAACCTGACCAAACAATAGATCCATGTCACCAAGAAAGAATGCAGAGAGAAAATTATATATCCTAATTTTTTTCATCGAAACTTTATTTTAATTTTTTTCCCAAAGTCCCAGAACCTGACTTCTCCAAGAGTCTTTGTAACAGGACTCAAGCCCTTCAAATTGACAAAACAACTGTAATACAACTTGCCTAACTTCTGTTGTTTTGCTGGTTGTACTTCTGATACTGTCCATGTGGCTCAGAAACTCCAAGTTCAGTCTTGGTGGCAATCTAAAGTTACTGTCATTGAAAATTTTTGTAACTGATGCAGCCAGTAAAGTCCTCTGAACAAATAAAAACCGTTTACTTTAGTGGAAGGAACTTCAGATCGTATCCTGGACTCTCCCTTAGTCAAAATGGCAATAGGGCACAACCCTGAGTGAAAAGGCTTTAGTCAAGATGTGTCACTGCTGGTGATGCATGAGTTAATCATCCTCTCTAAGTGTACTGCCTCAAACAGTACTGCCCTAAACACAGTGTCAGTGTTCTTATAATACTGGATATTTTCAGCTGTGTTTCATTACAATGGGTAAAATTTCCCCCCAGCAGATAGAGTCTTCTAACAGCATTTGGTTTGCCTACTTAACTCAAGAATTAATTTGGCTCGTTGTATCTTAATAAACTTGCAATTCTTGTTTTGCAGGTTTCTCTTTAACATTTAGGCAAAGGATACTCTTGCAGTTAACAAAAGTGAGAGGCATGATATCTCTTCCTGGCTCGGTTAATACTTCCTATAGAAAACAAAGCAGACAGAAAACAAAGCAGACATAAAATAAGGTAGAAGTAGAGTCTTCCCATTTCTTATGCGTGAGGAAAAGATGTGTCACTGAACAAGTTCCAGACTTCTCTGTTGTGTTAGCTCTGCCCCAAAAATTCCAGGACTAAAGAACAATTTATGAATAACAGTGCCCAAAGGAACTCCAGTACAGGAATAGTTGAAGGTAATCTCTTGTTTCAGCAATATATCTTTCCTAGTGCAGACAATTCTTAGAAGTGTTGGACGAAGAGCCAAATCATTTTAAGACCACATAAAACAACAAATCACGTTTTGCATCCGATGTTCTTGCATTGTTTTCCTCTGTGGTCAGACGTGTGGGTAGAAAACTATTGCAGTTGCTGGGCAATTGTCATTGCTTCTCAGCCACATGTTTTTATTGTTAAAGTAAATCTTACTTCATTTTGTATGTGGGATTTTTCAGAACCAAGGAGATCTTCAATAATCCCTATGGATTATAAGTAGTCAAAAGAGACACTGCTCTTTGAGTGTGGCTTAGCTGGAAACAACTTGTCAGCAGTGGTTTCAAACCAGTGGGTGCTGTAGCCTGTTTCTTTCCCCATCCCCAGCTGTTCCTTGACCCTGATGGGAGGCTGGTGCAGAGCAGGAATACACATGCGTTGCTACCTGGTTCTGCTCCCGAGTGCTTTGCCCTAGCCTCTGCCATAAATTCGATTCCAGGCGTATAAGAATAACCACGGGGGAGAGTTCTTGTTTTTCAAGATCAGTGAGTGACATTCTCTGTCTAAGATGACTAGATTGCTTGTCACATTCTGTGTTACAGTGTCGCATAAGAGAAGCGTCTTTTACTGGGTGAGCAGCATCCACCAAGAGTAATCTGTAGCGAGAGAATCACCTGTTGCAGAAAGAATCAAAGTGAATCTTTAGTCAGGTCTCTATGTAGAACACCCAGTGAAACCAGTTGTATTGAGCAAGGGAAGGCTGACTGGTTAATGCTAGTCTATATAAATGACAGTTCAGTAAGCATCAGTGGTGATCCTAAGAGACTTTGGAAATACAGAAGGCATAATCCACTGGATGATGCAACAGATAGCAGGAAAGGTCTGCCTGCTTCTTCTATAAAATGTACATTTTCAGGCTTCATGGCTGAATTATTTCGCAGGCTTATATAATGAGGCTCCCACGGTCCAAGAGGAGATGGTCAGAGCCTTGCTAGCCCGACTAGACACCCACAAGTCTATGGGGCTGGATGGGATTCACCCAAGGGTATTGAAGGAGCTGGCGGATGTGCTGGCTGAACTCCTTTCCATCATCTTCCAACAGTCCTGGGAGACTGGGGAAGTTCCACTGGACTGGAGGCTGATGTTGTGCCCATCTACAAGAAGGATCACAGGGAGGATCCAGGGACCTACAGGCCTGTCAGTCTGACCTCAGTGCCAGGGAAAGTCATGGAACAGGTGATCATGAAGCACATGCAAGAGAACCGGGTGATCAGGCCCAGTCAACACGAGTTCACAAAAGGCAGCTCTTGCCAAACTAACCTGATCGCCTTCTATGATAAAGTGACTCAGCTGCTGGACCAGGGAAAGGCTGTGGATGGATCTTCCTGGACTTCAGTAAAGCCTTTGATACAGTTTCTCACAGCATTCTGCTACGGAAACTGTCACCTCTGGCCTGGACAAGCACACACTCTCCTGGGTGGAAAACTGGTTGGGTGGCCGGGCCCAGAGAGTGGTGGGAAATGGAGTTAAATCCAGCTGGAGGCCAGTGACAAGTGGGGTTCCCCAGGGCTCAGTCCTGGGTCCAGTCCTGTTCAATGTCTTTATCAATGACCTGGATGAAGGCATCGAGTGCACCCTTAGCAAGTTTGCAGATGACACTAAGCTGGGTGGAAGTGTGGATCTGCTGGAGGGTCGGGAGGCTCCAAAGGGATCTGAACAGGCTGGACTGCTGGGCTGAGACCAATGGGATGAGGTTTAACACGGCCAAATGCCGGGTCCTGCACTTGGGGCACAACAACCCTGGGCAGCTACAGACTAGGAGAAGTCTGTCTAGAAAACTGCCTGGAGGAGAAGGACCTGGGGGTGTTGGTTGACAGCGACTGAACATGAGCCAGCAGTGGCCCAGGTGGCCAAGAAGGCCAATGGCATCTTGGCTTGGATCAGAAACGGCGTGACCAGCAGTTCCAGGGAGGTTCTTCTCCCTCTGGACTCGGCACTGGTGAGACCGCACCTCGAATCCTGTGTTCAGTTCTGGGCCCCTCACCACAAGAAGGATGTTGAGGCTCTGGAGCGAGTCCAGAGAAGAGCAACAAAGCTGGTGAAGGGGCTGGAGAACAGGCCTTATGAGGAGTGGCTGAGAGAGCTGGGGGTGTTTAGCCTGGAGAAGAGGAGGCTGAGGGGAGACCTCATTGCTCTCTCCAACTACCTGAAGGGAGGTTGTGGAGAGGAGGGAGCTGGGCTCTTCTCCCAAGGGACAGGGGACAGGACGAGAGGGAATGGCCTCAAGCTCCACCAGGGGAGATTTAGGCTGGACATAAGGAAAAAATTCTTCACCGAAAGGGTGATTGGTCCCTGGCAGAGGCTGCCCAGGGAGGGGGTTGATTCACTTTCCCTGGAGGGGTTTAAGGCACAGGTGGATGAGGTGCTAAGGTTTAGTGTTTGATAGGAATGGTTGGACTCGATGATCCGGTGGGTCTCTTCCAACCTGGTTATTCTGTGATTCTGTGATATATATTGCGGTTTTCAGTGTGTCTATGCCTAATTATCTACGTGCAGTCTTCTAGGGTACAATTACTCTGGTTGAAGAGAAGCAATCATTCTGACTGATTACAGATGCTTAGTTCATTTTGGTTTATTATAATTAGATGATGAGATTTCAAATAATTGCTTAATATGTATAATAATGCAAGAATGATTGGTTACCTCATGACTATTGCACAGATATCCACACTTAGAGTCAGGCAAAAAGAACTTCATTTACTAACCACACGTTTATCCTTCTATTTCTCTAAAGAGGCCAAAACCTTTAAATATGTCTGAAAAATGACTATGTGATAGAGATATATAAATCTGTGCAGCAACGCTTAGATTATTTGGCAGGGCCCAGCGCGGGCTGGCTGCTGCCAGGGGCGTGGAGCCAGGAACCACGCGTGATACCAAGGTGATGGGGCAATGGTCTGGCCAGGCAGGGCCCAGCCCCACAGCAGCCAGGCAGGCAAGCCCAGGGGTGGCAGCTGGGGTCAACCCGCAGCCTGGATCATCAGATAAGCTCCTAACGAAGAGGCAGGTCTGAGGTGATGCTGGGAAGTCAGTTGGCAGATCAGGGTCAGGTCCTGTAGGACTGAGATGAAGTCTGGTGAAAGAGGGAGGATAAACCTGCCTAGGAAGGCACTGTGAGGTCATATCCAACAAAACCTATGACGGTGTACCTGAGTGAGAAAACGTTTCAACAAAGTCTTCTCAAAAGCATATTCTTTGACCTGAAAACACCACCCAAACCTCTTTTTGCTGTTCTTCTCTTATTTTAATACACCTTTTGGAATAACCTGTTGGCTCCTAGCTGCTCAGTATGCTTTAACACTTTGCACTATTTCCATCTCCAAGCTATCATTTCCTTTTATTGCACCAACAATTGTCCCTTTGAGCCAACTGTTACCTCTGTGAAGCTGGCTGCATAGTTAAAAGTCACACTACTGTTTGATGGTCTGTATGTTACCTCAGAGGTATTTCACGCAGGAGGGAGCAGTCTTTGCTGATGGATGCCTTTAAGACCACACACACACAAAAGGCTGAAGAGTAACCTACTAAAGCTAGGGAGTAAAGTAGCTTAGGCACTATACCAGGATGATAATAGTGGATGTTCCTGTGCAGGCGAACTTGAGGGAGTTCTCATATCCCTCTAAAATGGGCTATTCAGGTTTTGTAGTGCTGCTGCTATTTTTGTGCAGTGCCTTAAGGTTACACGTTACAACGTAAAGCCAAGGTCAAGAGGTTGTACCGGAGAGTGTGCTGGAGCACACAGAAGCGTATTATCAGCTGTCTGATCTGCGGGCATCTGCTGCAGTCAATCTGTAGCCCTGGGTGCTCGCCTGCTTTCAAAGGCTTTTGTTGTGTCTCCCAGTGATTTACACAAGTGAATCAAAAATTTAAGTTTTGATGATTAGGAACCAGTGTCAGAAGATCCCTACTTAGTCTTTTATTCCAAATAGTACTAAAAATATTAATTATTGATTTGATGTGATTGGGCTATAAGAGCCCAAATCTTCCATGATGTGTCTACCAGTTGAATGCTTGTGCAATTCTGTTCAGTTAACAGGGTGCTTCCTGATCTGTCACTCCGGAGGAGTATCAGATCAAATAGCTGAAACTTTTCTGTGCTGGACAGTCATTCTGAACTATGTGGAATGGATTATGAAATTACATTTGAGATTCATAATCACCCCATCTTGTATCAGCATATGTTTACTGCCAAGCAACTGTAACCCGACACCAGAGATTTTACCTTGCTTAGGAGGCATCCCTGTGTGGCTGTTCCAGTTAACTTTGGAGAAGAAAGAGGTTCCTAGGTAAAAAATAGTATGTCAAGAGTGCAGTGGCAGCCCAGAGATTTCTAGATGCTAGAACAGCTTCCTTAAGTTTTCAAGAGGCAACTGTAAGCAGAGAAAATAAGACTACTGGACAGCTAGAGCCTAGAAGAGAAGTACAAAAGCAAAGCTGCTTTGTCCCTTCGCACTCCCACCTCTCCCCAGTGTCAGGTTCCTAACCTAGTTTGGATTCAGTAATAGTCAGCTTGGATCAAAAAATGAGACGAATTCTTTATCTGTACTTGACTTGACTCCAAGCGATTTCGGTAAGAGGAGGCTGAGTAAGGACTTGGCTGTAGGTGGATGAGAGACTTTGCAGGGTTTATTTATTAAAGGTATCCCATTTGGTGTCCTGTTTGCTGCCTGCCAAAGCAAAAGGGATTAAAATGCCCCCCCCCATCTCATTACTGAAATAATAAGTACAGCTTTTTTTTTCTCCATGTTTTTACTGGAATAATCTGTCAAGCAAGGAATTGAGTTCTTTCACCATGCCACAGTCTTTGCCAAGGAAGATTTATCAGCATGATAATTTCATGGAAAATATTATAGCCACATTAATTTCAGACATAAATTCTGTGTAGAAAGATAGACATCTAATGGGAAAAAAGTTTGTGTTAATATTACAGAGATTTATCTTCTTTATTATTTTTCCCAATGTGGTGCTTTACCTGAAATAGTGCAGAGCATATATGAGAGAGAGTGAAGTTATCCCACTTCTTATTGAAACACTGGTAACAATAGCATCTTTCAGCTTCATTAAATAACAAGTAGAAGTACAAACACAATTATCATGAATACTCTTTTCCTAACCAAAAGATGATTAAAAAAGATGATCAATTAATGCTGTGCAAAGCCAAGTTAAGGGGGATGCCTGGCAGGAGAGAGCAGCATGAGTAACAGAGTCTGGGCAGAAATTATCTAAAAAATGTAAACATTGTCAACAGCAAAATGATAATTGAATTCCATGGTAGTTTCAACCACCTAACAAATGAAAACAATCAGGCTCTACCAACGGAGATGACAAACAGTTCTGTAGTTCCTAGAATATTTTTATGTGCTAAAAATAGGCATGTCTCACTTCTATTGCATGAGAAACTACAAGCTGAGGGCAAGTAAAAGGTCATAAAAAGGTGCTTGACTTGAAAGTGGAAGAGCATCAGAGCAGACGTATCAGAATCAAAAGTTGTAGTAAAGTTGTGTACGTTAGATATTCTGCAAGGCTGAATTAATAGGGTTGCTTTAATTATGACATAAACTAGAAGTTACAGCAATAATACAGATGAGGCAATGTTAAGGGTTAAAAAAAAAGGAGATACTGTGGGGTTCACCGTCAGTGCAAACGTATTGTATTTGGAATCATAAAAGTAAAGATCTACGCATAAAAACTCTTACAAGACATCCTGATTTCCACTATTTTCATGTCAGTTCAGTGCTAATTAGATAGAAATTAAAACAGTATTATCCTCATAATCGTATTGTAGTAGAATCTCCCTGTTGTAACAGCCAAGCTAAGTTCACAGATCTGATTGATTGCTTCAACCAAATAGAAAATGCTGTCAGCTTCAGTGCAAGCTTTTAGTAAGCAGCACAACCCTAAAGCCATGAAGCGTCTTTTTCTTCTTGATGCATACGGCCAGGTTCTGCTCGTCTCCCGTTGGGATATTCTCAAGTTGTTTCAAGGATATCAGTTCTAGGAATGCAAATGGACATCAGAAAAACATGCAGAGCACTGGGTTTTTCTGGCTGTTAGAAGGCAGCCGAATGGCCCCACATCCCTCAGTTCAGTGTGTAACGCTGACTTAAAGCCACCTTTGTAAGCCAGCCCCGTGGAGGCTGTGCATAAAGGCTCAGCCCAGGATGTGCTCTGCGCTACTTTTGCACTGTGGTTAGTGCTGTTTCCATTTCCTCTGAGTGCATTTCACTGTTTTAAGCAAGACTTTTACTTAGGAATAAACTACCCTCGTTTCCTAGGCTGCTTCTCATTAATATGTGTGAAATTCGACTTGGTAGAAAGCTACTGAAGTCTCGCGTTTCAGAAAAGGATTTACTAATGAGCACATATGGTCTACTATAGACACTCATAGTTTGTAATTCATGGTAGGTTTGATGTGCTCTGTATAAGTACATAGTTTTCTTCTGTTTTCCAGCTTTTTTAATTGATTAATCATAAAATCTTGTGGTGCATTAGTCTCAGGGAATCTAGGAACATACAGTTGTAGAGTCTCAAGGAATCTCTATAACACACAGTTTACCTTAATACTTTTACATAAACTTATCTCTGGTATGAATGCAGAAAGGGCTTCCATTTAACATTTGGCCTTTCAAAGTACATTTCAGTGCACGTTCTTCTTAAGAGACCTTCCTTCTCGCACTGAATACGTTCAGTTCTGCTACTTGACCTGAAAACCGTTTGGAGTTACAGTTCGGCACTGGACGTGTATGCAGGGACACGGGTGCAGAAGGGCTGGTGGAGATGTACACAAATAAAGTCTAGATAGGAGCCATACATTGCACAATGCACGTTGCTCTCGTGTTGCTTAGAGGAAGCAGGGGCCCTGTGGGATAAAATGAAGCTCGATGATACAGTTGAGAGCTTCAGTTCCGTTCCTGTGATACACACAGGTTGAACAGAAGGCGCTGTCACTTGGGCCTTCCGTACCTCAGGGTGGATGGGCATCTCTTAAATGGGAATCTGTAGATGTGAAAGCTGAGGGACTTGGTACAGCTGGCGTGGTGCTTTTTAGACCAGAGGCTGCGTTAACACAGCACACTGAGAAGGACAGTCCTGGATTTTCATAGGTTTGTCTCATCAGCCTCCACTCTGTGCACATCCAACACTGGAATTGCTTAAACCTTTATTCAGTGGTAACTGATGTGGGTTTCCAAGCATTAAGCCTATAGAGAAGCTGATTGATTCTGTTTTGTAATGTATGCAGTGACATTTTGTTTCCCCCGATGCTTCCTTACCATGCAGTTTCTCTGGAGTGGCTGGAAAACCCACTTAAACGTTTTGTATGACTTCAGAATTACACACAGGGCAAAAGATTCTTGTCTCAGGTATGGCACAGAGGTTGTGATCTGTAAACTCCTGTCTTGCTTTGCCAATGCCACCACAGGACAATGTGTCTCTAGTCCCTTACTTCAGAAGAGTGGCTTCCATGGCTCATAATGGAAAAAACCCCTATTATTATAATGGCAAGATTAAGCACTGTTATATCCTAAACTGGCTGAAACAAACACTTAATATTCCTCGTGTGTTCTGTAGCTTGACCAAGCTGCATGATAAGGAACAGAAGCGAAGAGTCATTGTCCAGTCTGCTGCCCGAAGAGAGCTCATTCATAGCAAGGGAAAGAAAATAGTGCCCAGTGAAAGGAGATGTCCTTTGGGAAGAGAGAGGAACAAGTCTGCCTGCAGTATGGATTAAATACTAGATGGCTTTTTAATGCAAAATATTAAGTGGGTTTTTTAAAAGATCTTAAGGCTGATGGACGAGTCAGAATAAATCCCAGTCTTTCAGTGGAAATGCTGTTTGAATTTCTTACCCTGCTTCAGGAACAATAGGACTTCACATTTTAAGGCATTTCTTTGTCCCAGTGGTTGACAACTATTAGCCCAACTTCACAGCATCTTGGGAATAGAAGATGATAAACAGGATCACTGCTGAAGTGTAGTCTCTTGGGTAGGAAACAGCATCTGCTTAAAAGCTCTGCTCATTAGATTTGGCCGGTATTTTGATCCTAGTTCTTCTAGGAAGAATTTACAATCATAGTAGGATGCAGGAATACACTATCTATAATGTAATTTCTAAGAGAGCTGCCAGGAAAGTTTCTTTTTCAGTGTCAGATACAGATGGGTGGAATAAGGTGTTTATTTGTACCCCAAAAGGGGATTCCCAATAAACTACGTGAGTGATTTAAACAACAGTGGTCTGTTTGGCTAATTATGTTGAATTGTGCATATGGATTTAAGAACTGCAGGCACTTGATTTTCAAGACATCTTTAAATCCAGGCTGATGGCACAATATATACAATGTATGATGACTGCTTCATAATGTGTGTAAATGCTTTAAGAGAAAATGGTGCAGAAATAGTATTGGTTTACAGCATTCATTATTCAAGAAAATGGAGTAAAAAGGCTCTATTTACTAAAAAATACAGTTTGTTTTTAATTAAAAATGTAAGAACTTCTCTTAGCCCCAGATTGTTAGTATTCGCACCTGCTTTAATAGGTACAATTGACAATGAAGTCTTTCTAGAAAAAAAACCACCTTCCTTTAAGATTCAGGCAACTGAAATTCCAGGCATAATTATACCATAAACATTCATTTCCGAGATTGGTCATACTAATAAAACGAGTCATCTGGAAGGATGTTTTATCCACATGAGACTGAAAATGGCACAATGCTGGTATTTAGCAAAAGATAGGAAATAGGAGGTTGTACATAAAATTAAGGGAAAAATCGGGTGCCCTTGAAAACTGAAGAATAAACAGAATTAACTGATTTCTGCCTTTGAAGAGAGGGCACATTATTTTTCATAAATCATCTTAGTTACAGATTATTATAAATTATCTCTTCAGCAGGTACGAGGATGAATCACATTATCTGCCAGGGTCATGACTATTTTCTTGGAAGCAGCTCTCAGGCAGCTTCAAAGAGGGAAAAGTGATAAAAGTGATGGGAAATGGATCGTACATCAAGAGTGTATTTTCCTGTTTTGAGTTGGGAATGACCTTGGGTGTTGCCTGATCCTTCTGTTGTTAGTTCATTCAGTGACTAACACGTTTCCACTGGAACATTCACAAACAAATACGTTAATTAGTCAACCTGATAAACAGGTTTGTGGTCATGAAACTCCTGCCAGCCTTCATGAGTAATTAAAAGCTCCGCGCATTTGGGTTAATAAAGCTGAAACGGAGGCCTTCCCTTGTATTCCTGACCGTAACTTACTCTTTGTACATCCACAAGTTGTGGTGTAGATGGTCCTGATGCCTGAAATCTCTTATCAATACCATGACTGACAGACGGACCGTTTCTGCATGGAGCTGGGAATCTGTGCTCCCTAGAGGTGATGATTCCAGCAAGCCTGGACAGGTTTTCAGCTTGAAGGAAGAACAGGAAAGCATGTTAATCAAACAGCTCATCATTCCTCGTCTCTTCCCCTTGTACATGTATAAAGAGAAGGTCTGAGTGGGCTCTTCCATTAAATTTCTGTTTAATGACATGAAACCTTCCTCTGCTAAGACAGGAAAGTGCCCCATGGCCAATCTATTGTATTGGTGAATATAATTGTTAATTCTTCAAGTCTTTGTATCCAACCACTGAGACTGCTCCAAACAGTAACTGCAGAGTGCTGATGGTGTGTGTGGATTTCTAGACAAAATGCAACTAGAAAACAAACACAGATATTAGAATATGCAAAAGGATGAAGACAAAACATGCAAGAGTTGAATTTGCTTATACAACCTTAATTTAGGAATCTTGCAGACAAGATCACAATAGCCTTTAGTGAAATAATGAAATGATGCTTCGTCCCAGCTTCCTTAGAGTTCATTTGGGTTCCATGCTAATGGAACGTTTACCTTGTCAGAAAAGCTGAGAGATGCACAATGAGACAGGAAACTACAGGAAAGGGTAAGGACAATTTTATGGCTCAGAGCACTGAGCATTGACCTGGGTAGCTGAATTCTGTCCATGTTTGTGTCACAGATCACCTGTGTGAATCCAAACTAAACTTTTTCACAGGTGGTGACTAAGTGTACGTGCTTAACTTTCATAGATTCTATATTTGAGACACTCAGATGTGAGGAATGACCTCCGCTGTGGGCAGGTCCTAACCCTGAAGTATGAAAGCACTGGAGTTCTCAGAAAAGAGATCACAGGAACTTCTAAACTAAGGGTCATCCTTGGAAATCTTTGAATTGGTTTTATTCAGTTGTCCCAATGCAAACAGTGTGTCTCACCTGGTGGAGGAAGGCATGTGTCTTGAAAAATGTAGGGAATTGCTGTCACCAGCAATCCACCACAGAGTCTCCCTGAGGAAAATCCTGGTGAGTAATATCTGCTACTCTGTTCTTCTTTGGACTGCCTCTAGGTAGACAGGGGAGCCAGTGAAAGAGGTGACAAAGTGAGGAAGACAGGGAAATTTCTATCTTTCCAGTTTTAAAAATTGCGTCACTGATAACACCATAGGCTAAACAACAAGGGTTTAAAGAGTGCAACAAGCTGCTCACACAAATGTCTCTATGCTCATCACTCTTTTGAAACAGAGGCTGCTCAAGCGTGCTTTCTGCTAATACAGATCCTAAACAACGTGTAGATGCACCTAAAGCCATTAAACTTTCTGTCTGCTTCTCATGCTTCCCCATCCTACCGTTACACCTAAATCTACTGACTCCTAATTCTTCAAAGTCCTTTCTGAAATGTACCCCACCCCACAGAGGGGAGTTGTGCAAGCCAGTCTGCACATGCACAGCTCTAAGACTCTGACTTAATCCATCGCAGTGCGCCTTCCCCTGTCTTGGGTGTGATGCTGACCTCAGCAAGGTCACAGTACCTCCTTACTGCCTGACACACTTGTTGATATTATTTTTACTTCTCCTTACCTCCACTTCTGTAAAAAATTGTAGCTTGTTGTGCAGTCATAGCTGACATCAGCAGCCATGCTCAGGGGGGTTGGCAAGGCGAGACAGCTGAGGAAGCTCACCTGAGATGATGTAGTAGAGATCAGTCATGATTCCTCTAAAATCTTGTAATTGGCCACTATTTTGTGTAGATCTCATGTGGACCTCACAGGTTTTGATGACAGCTTGCAAGACTCTTGTGCCTTGCTTTATTTCACTTTCTTTCTAGAGAATAACTTGATAGAAAAATGACTCCTAAGTGATTATTCTAGATTACCTGGAGACTGATCAAATGTAATGCAAGTCAGTGATTTTCTGTCTCTTTATTGCAGTACAACTGGAAACACAGACTCTTTGGCAACACTAAACTTGTCAAAATTAAATCTGAAACTCCTGTGTGTTTGTTTGTTTGTTTTTTTTTTTTTATTTGAAGCCTCTCTTGCTGGGAAATGGGGATTGAAAACCACTCCGAGCGGCTAAGCAGAGCCAAGGGAATCCCTCCATACAAACCTCTATGTCTCTGAGAACAAGATCACTGTTTGTATGCCATGCCCTTCATTTTGTGCTGCAATTTATTCCTGAAAAACTAGAAAAGAGGAAACAGAGAGAAAGCCTGTCTCTAGCTGGTCACTGGCTTCCCCATCTACAAACAAACTAAATAAGTTTAAACAAATAAATTTAAGCAAACAAACTAAAATCAGAGCCAATTAATAAAGTAACTTCAGAGTGTTTTTCTAAAATAAAATCCAGCTTATTTTTATTACTGTCTCTTCGCCACTGGTTTAACCAGGGCAACATTTTGCACTTGCACTTGGGAGTGTGATTGGATCAGGGAAGTAATTCTATCTTTGAATAATGCCAGAGCAGAAGCCACACGGTACGTGATGTGACGGTGGGCCGTGCAGATGAAATTCGGAAAGTGCAAGGGCCGTTTTGCCCTGTTGATACTGTGTGGAACAGGATGCGTGAATTCCAACAGATCGAATTTCAGCTTAACTCCATATTTATACTCCTGGCGCTCATCTGTTGCACCAAGGAAAGATCATCTGAAAAATGCGACCCTTGTTAATAGTAGCTAAACAGTTCATTCAGCTCGTCAAGTAACGCAAGTGAAATGCTTGCTGGCAGGAACAACAGCTGTCTGCTTGACCTTTACCCATTCTCTCTTTTCTAGCTTCACAGTCAGGACCAGGCTCAACACATTCTTAGGAGGCATGTATTTGGAAAGAGAGGGCTATTTTTATTCACCGTGTGGTTTCTCAACTTAGTGGGTCTTTAGGACTATCTTTTTCACATCAGTCTCTTTAAGCATTTTACAGAGCATCATCTGTTCTGGGAAGTTAGTAAGTTTGAATTCATGTTTTGAAGTTTTATCGTGACTTGGAATACAATGTGCAGAAGGCAGGTAGCGCAGTTGGTGAATAAAGCAAATGCACAAAGTGTAGTTCTGCTAAAGCTATTAGCAGAATATTTTACATTTTCTGTGCACCCAAATTAAACCCTTTATACAAGCAAAGTAATCCAAAACCATCTGGCACCAGAATTTGGGATTTCGTAATTCTTTAATGCAAACCATGTGAGCAAGATGTCCAAAATGTCAGTGTCAGTGAATTGAATTGATGCATGTAAAAAGGATTAACTCTGCAAAAGGTTTGTCCATTTTTCATTATGTCCAGTCAATGACTACTTCGCATCACTGCTGTTCAGCAAGGATAACTTCTGCACTGTCACCCTTCCTTGCCTGGCACTTGTCATTGCACTGTTCCTGAACACAGATGAACAGCCAAGATCAGCAAGGAGAAGCCCCAGCTATGAAGCCAGATATACAACTCCAGAATATAACTAAATAACCACATGATTTTTTTCCATTTCATTACTCAGTGACTAAGGATTTGTTACTATGGGTCATCAAAGACCTATTTGGCTTTCAGTATGGAAGAGATGCTTCATCTTTTGCTTAGCTGTTCTCTTGAAGTCCTTTCCCACCCTATATTTCAATTTAATAAGCAATGGGAATAACTGTGACAAAGGAGACTCAGGATCACTTGGGATTCAGTGTTCCTCTCTCCTCCTTTCAGGGCTGAATCCTACAATGAGTCACCACCGGCTGACCAGGCAAATATTGGTTCTGCCCAATGGAAGCCCAGTGTTTTCAGAAACCTGAGGAGATTGCAGCCAGACTGACACCTCACCCGTTGTACAAGCACTGACCATGCCTCTCCTGACCATGCCTCTCCAAAATGTGCTAGGAAAATTTTTGCCAATACACATTTTATCTTCCCAGACTCCTTGGAGTCCCAGCCAGTTATCTTCTGTATGTGGATTTTTTACTCTTTATGCGTTTTCTTTGAGGGCATTACCAGAAGTCACTGACACTTCACACGGGCTCTCAGGGCCCTGAGGACACTAACGGACCTTATTGGCGTTGGCCACCCTCGCCAGTCCCTACAGATGGACGCCGGAGCTCCTTCAGTCCTGGCCTGAGCTGCGCTGCAGAGCACTGTTCAACCATAACTGTCCCTGCTCGTGTTTCTCACTGATCCTGACCTCTGGAATGACCTCCCAGCTTGCCCTTGGATCTGGATTTTACCTACGGACCTGCCCAGCAGTCGCTGGACTTTCAGGAGCCCGATGCTGGCCCTGGCTTGTGGGCTGACCTGTTGGCCGTGTCTCATCGCTGTGAATCTGCGGGATGATCTGGGCTCCTGGTTGAGCCTAGCTACTATCTTTAGGTCTGGCCTGCTCGCCGGGGTTGATTGCCATGGGGCTGGTCCTTGGCTGCGTTTCTGTGCTTGGCTCCTGGTTCCCTGCCCCTCAGGGAGCAGCTGGCGCTCGCTGCTCCCTGACAGTGGGCACAGCCTTGTTGGACTCAAGTTGTTTGCAGATCCCTCAAATTCAGAAACTCCAATATTTGGTGACAGTATAACTGAAAATAGGCTTGGAAGAAATATTGAGTAATACTGATTCCAGCAACCCTGATGCAAAACAGAAAAGCTTTATCCTGAGTTGATTATGTTGCATTAACCCACGCAATGCCCAGTGTGACTGATGCAGTGAACTCTGTTAACTGCAGAGCTGCTGGAAGGTGGTTCTCCTCTGCTCCTCACCTGTGCAGCCTACTGTTCAACCTGATCTGGTGATGTTGGAATCCTCAACATAAGAATGATACGGAGCTGTTGGAATGGGTGCAGAGGAGGCCACAAAGATGATCCGAGGGCTGGAGCAGCTCCCATACGAGGACAGGCTGAGAGAGTTGGGGTTGTTCAGCCTGGAGAAGAGAAGGCTCCCAGGAGACCTTCTAGTGACCTCCCAGTACCTGAAGAGGCTACAAGAAAGCTGGGGAGGGACTGTTTCCAAAGGCTTGGAGTGAGAGAATGAGGGGCAATGGGGATAAACTGGAGAGGGGCAGATTTAGACTAGAAATAAGGAGGAATTTCCTCACCATGAGGGTGGGGAGGCCCTGGCCCAGGCTGCCCAGAGCAGGGGTGGCTGCCCCATCCCTGGAGGGGTTCAAGGCCAGGTTGGATGGGGCTTGGAGCCCCTGATCCAGTGGGAGGTGTCCCTGCCCATGGCAGGGGTGGAACTGGATGGGCTTTAAGGTCCCTTCTAACCCAAACTATTCTATGAGTCAGTGATTCTATGATTCTTGAGAGCACCAGTGACCTAGAAAGCCCTTAATACCAACCAGTTCCGGCTGATCAACATTTTGAGACCCAAGTGACTAGAGAAAACCCAGGCTACTGCTCACTGAGTGTTCACTTCTACATCAGAGTTTAGCAGCATAGGAAATAAACTACAGCTAACTGTTGGCTTATTAGCATAGCTCAGAATGTAGCCCCTCCCGTTAATGCCCATGTTGTCCCATGGTTGATGATGGATGTGGGATGTCTCCTCTTTGGCACAGGAGGTCCCAGCACTCCCAGGTGCCCTCCTGGTCCCACAGCTTCTGCCTCTGCCACAAGCTTCCTCATTACTGTAAGGCAAGGCGGGTGAGTCGCTTTTGTGTACCGCTGGCATGTCAAAGGTGGAAATTTTATAGGAGAGTCCCATTCTGCCTTTGAGAATGGCATCCTGTGCCACAGCCTTTGTTTTTCCCCCAGATACTTTTTTGTGGGTGATCTGAGATGCTATCCCCAGACTTAGGGGCACCGCAGGGCTTCCTCCCCACTGCACGAGTGTTACGTGGTGCTTTTCCTCTTCCTTTCCCACATCCTGAACCTCTCTACATGAACTCCCTTACATTCCTCAGGCCGGGTGCTCTTACGGGAGAGGTGGATCTTAACAAGAAGGGATTGTTGCGTCTCTCATGAGAAGAAATTGAGCACTACCAGCTTTCAGCTTGCTCTTGAAAATGCAGATAATATGCGGTAAGCAAATGCTGTGCCCAAGTGTAAGGGACAGCTTTACCCTGGCAGAGGGGAGCAAAAGAACAGAGGACACAGCTGTCACTGGGCCTTTTTAGGCAATATTTCAAATGTGGAAAGCTTGCAACAGTGTCCATGAAATAATCATGATTACATTAATCTGGGAACGCAGGACTGGGATCCCTCTGGCAACTTCAAGCCTGCCCTAAGCATGTTGGAAATCACCTAACGCTTGCTCAGTTCTGTCAGGCAATCAGTCAGGCAAGGACCAAAGAAAGGCAGGAGGCTATTTCATATAATTGAGCTATGCTTCTAGGGAAGCCTCAGGCTTCTTATTGAGAGCAGCACAGCTTTCCCCACTCACCAGTCCCGCTGGTTTGTATTGTGTGCCTACCTGTAGCATCTCCCCTCCTGTAGCTTCTCCACGGCAGAGTGGGTTAGGAAGTCCAGCACGTCCATCAGTGCAAGTGGATGCCACCAAGCAGCAGGGCAGGGGCGCAGACACTCCATATCTCCTTTGCATCCCCCTTTTCAGCCACTTGTCTACCACCAGAGGACATAAAGGGGGTCGCAGTTTAGAAATGCAGTATCAGGGCCATCTTTCAAATCTGCAAACCTTATTCATCTGAGCTGGTCTCTGGAGCTTCTCTCTTTGTCCTTACCTTGAACAAGACACCCCCAATTCCCGGTTATCCATCCCTGCCAACCTCCCCCTGCTGGTATCCTCCCAGAGCCCAGGCTCTGCTAGCAGGAGTAGTGCGCAAACAGCGACACACTGTACTAGGATACACCAGTATACTCATTTATAAAGGCAAACAGAATCTTGGCTCGTATCAAACACAGCGTGGCCAGCAGGACCAGGGAGGTGATTCTGTCCCTGTACTCGGCACTGGTGAGGTCGCATCTTGCATCCTGGGTTCAGTTTTGGGCCCCTCATTACACGAAAGACACTGAGGTCCTGGTGCTTGTCTGGAGAAAAGCTGGGGAAGAGCCTGGAGAACAAGTCTCCGGAGCAGCTGAGGGAACCGGAGTTGTTTAGCCTTGAGAAGAGGAGGCTGAGGGGAGACCTTATCACTGCCTACAACTACCTGAAAGGAGGTTATAGAGAGGAGAGAGTTGCTCTCTTCTCACCAAGTGGTAGGTGGTAGGACCAGAGGGAACAGCCTCAAGGTGCACCAGGGGAGGTTCAGGTTGGACATTAGGAAAAATTCTTCATAGAAAGGGTTCCCAGGCACTGGGACGGCTGCCCAGGGATTTGGTTGGGTCCCTATCCCTGGAGGTGTTTAAAAGACGGGTAGATGAGGTGCTTAGGGATATGATTGAGTAGTTGACAGGGACAGTTGGACTTGATGATCTCAGAGGTCTTTTCCAACCTAGGGATTGTATGATTCTATGATAGTATAATAATCTAGTATACTAACAGTACCGTATATTACTAATAGTACAGTAATTTTAACAGAGATGTTTACTGATAATTTCGTAGTTACTTTACTCCAAAATAATGATAACTCTGTTTTCCAAATGAACAACTTGAAGTATTTGGTTATTCTCTTTTCACAACTCTCTGCCTGCATCTCTCTGGTTGCCAGGGAGCTGCCAGTGCCCTGTCCCGGTAACCAGGACACGGTTGGGGACATCCCAGCCCAGTCCCAGCGCTGCGGCTCTTCCCATCAGCCACAAGAGGGAGGACGAGACACGCAGGACGCTGCAGATCCCACATCACCCAGGAAGGTTCCAGTTTACAGGAAAAGTCGCACTGGTTTACGTTAAGATTCTATTTTAAATCAGTTCGGTCGAATTCGGTGCAAGAAGTTGGCTGACATTTGTAGTCAGGTTTAAGAATAGCTTGTTTGGGGTTGCCATAAACAGATTCCAAATGGACATAAACTGAACCAAGAGTTTTTACAGAAGTGTTTATACCAGTTGAACCGCGTTGGTTGAAGCCTCCGCGGAAGATTAACCAGGGGGACTTTTGTGTTTGGATAAACACTAAGCCTGAAATGCACTAATTTAGCTTAGAATAGGCTGAAAAAAATCTGACTTAACTTCAAAAGTAAACTGTGTACTGTATTCATCGTCAGCTTCACAGAAAGTCCCTCCAGAAGAAGAGACTTAGCATCTGTATTTGACTGGTTTTGTTTGAATATTTTGCATTAATTGCTGTTGTTGATTCTGCTTCATATGAACAATCTCATTACCCTGGGTCCTTCTGTGAATGCAGTGACAAAACTGAAAGAAGGGAGAAAAGGTGTTCTCATGCTCAGCTGTTGGAGAACTTTGCATTTAAAGCACAATTTGTAGCAGACTGGTAGCTTTAAAAAAATCGCTCAGCATTTGTTAGGTGCTGATGTATTGCTGGCTTGTTTGCTGGCACAAAGGGGAGTACAATGTTCATAGGCATTTAATTTTGAATGGTCTGGAACTATAGAATATCTTCTGACTATTTTCTCTCCCTCTTGCTTCTATCAGCAAAGATTGCCTTGTTCCTCCCTTTCATACATTTCCTCCTGGGCTTTGTGATCTACGTTGCCCCAAGGAAATGCAGCTGTCGCGATGGTTCACAGATCAGAATTCAGCCTTTAATGTAGCTGAGGCTTGATCCATTAACTACTTTGAAGATTATGACCAAAGCCTTAAACTGGCATCTGAAATATGAAACTTGCGCGTGAGTTAATGAGGCCCAGGAAAGCGGCACAGGAGGCAGCTATTGTATCCAACATGCTGTGATTATAGAGAGAGACAAAGGCAACTAGTGCTGCCGCAGGAGTAAGAGCAGGGCGAAGGGAAGGCTGAGGCAGTCTCAAGCAAGGTGGACAATTTTAAAAGTAAGAAGTTTCAATTACAGTGTTAAACAGACACAGAAACTAGCGAAGTCTGAAGATGAGAGTGACGTGACCTTGCTCAGACTAACAAGAAGTCAGGCAGCAGCAGTCGTTGCGTTTAGGAGTTTCTCTGAACCACACAGAACACAGGGATGGGTTGCCCTGGAAGTGAAGGGATGGGCAGTGGGATTCCCAGGGTGCACAGGAGTCACTTGACAGTGGGAGGCTCTAGGGATGCACGTGGCGATAATCCAATTTATGCTCCATGGGTCGTGTCAGCTGACAGCAGATGGAGAGGAGTGATGTACACTGAGAAGAGAGGTAGCAGCGCAGCCACAGGTTCATGTCGCTAAGTTTCTTTTGAGTGAAAAAAGAACTTCAGTACCTGAAAGTACTGTTAAAAAAAAGGTGTGACTGCACTTTACTGGCACAGCACTAGAGAACCACAGAAGGACCTGCAGGTTTACTGGGTCTGAGCTGAAGGAGAAAATGGATGAGGAGAAGTCATCCACAGCATCAATCAAGCAGGATACATTTCAACATCAGCGTAAAGAGGGATGCTAAGATTAAAGACTAAAGACCAGAAATAGCCCAATAAGTTTCCACTGAACCTGATGGAAATTTTTCTGATGGAAAGCTGTCCTGTCTGCAAAAGTTCTGTCAGGCTTCAAGTGTTACATTGGAAGTGCTAGTTATCAGTTCTCCATTCCACAAATGCCAAGTGCTCAAGATTGCTGGGTTTTGAAGTTCATTATAATTCTGAATGTCATTGTATTGTGTGACTCATTGGAACAGACCCAAAGACAGGAAAGGTAAACTGACCAAACTTTGAGATTTAGGTATCAGAATTATTCCATTCAGCGTGTGCTTCATGGAGGCTTCCATCACAAAAATACATTAGAATTCTGTTTTCAAATACTTACTGCTCCTTGTGCAATTCAAAGTAAAGTCCCTACGGTTTGGCTGTGCTCTGCATACTCTCTACTTCCGTCTGGTTAGTAAAGAGGACAGCCTAAAAAGGAAAAAAACAAATTAATCAAATTGTAGATTTCAACTGGGCAACATCCATGAACAAACAGATCTTTTATCAGCTGACGCAGTGAAACTGGTGAGAGCTGCACACATACAACTCCGTCTAGGTTATCCTTCAGGCTTCCCCGCCGACTCGGGCAGGGTGCAAAAAAAGAACGAGTCTGAGATGGCAGTTTATCTCCTCATTGCTTGTGAGCCCTTTGTCTTGTGATGGGAGGAGGACCGGACCTGAGGTCCAAGGAATTTCCTTCTAGTTCTGTGCCCTAATTTGGACACCACTGTAGATTAACTCAGTTACTCGTTTGTTGTGAATGAAATAATCCCAGCAGATTGGGGTCACAGCAGGTTGTTAGTGCCAGAACAACTACGTCACATACAGGCACATTGGAACCTTCTGGTGAAGGGGCAGTTCACACATGACTTCCAAGAAGCTGAGCTCTAATTTAGGACAAAATGTTAACTGCTTACTGGTAGTACTTTTGTTTTGACCAGGTATTTATTTTGTCTGCTTGTTTGGCAGCCAGCTGCTGTGGTAGGCTCCGCTCCCTGCAGCTGAGGAACAAAATATGAAAGCAGCTCAGTTTTTCACAGTGGCTTTTTTTCCCACTTCTATCACTGGCTGAACTCTAGGTATAAAGGTATAAATCTTTGTGCTTGCTTCCCAGGCCTTGTCTCACAGGTTGTTCCAATTACACATACTTAGGGCCATGGGCTCTGCAGTGCAAGAAGCACGACTATGACAATGTCGTTGGATCCCATCTGTCCTTCAAAACAGCTCAGCCCGTTGTACCACGGCAATGGCTCATGCATGATGCACGCAGGCTCCAAAACCATCTTCAAATATAGAGTCCTCTGTCTGCATGTGCAGCCGTGCTTGTAATGAATTGCAGTGCTTCTCATCTGCAGAAGCTCAGATACAGCTTGTGGTTTATGGATTGCAAGCACTTGGCTGCAGAAGCATCCACATGTTCTTCATATCCTTCAGCTGGAATTTTTTAGTCTGGAGCCGTGACGTGCCGGCTCCAGCCTCCCATGCCACCAGTGAACACAGCACTGAGGCTCAAGGATTAGTTTACTTTTAAAAAACTGTTCTGAGAAAGATTTAAGTGTTAATGAACCTTAGTGATAACAGGATTTGAATAAAGTCGACTGGAAATGTAACTACAGATATTCATCCCCTTAACCCCTTTCCTTCATCCAGCACTGCCACAACCATTATTAACTTCACATACAGCCATCAGAGGAGAGACTTGTTACTGCTTGTCTGCTAGCTGTGAAGAGGTTTTCAGATGTCCCCATGCTCCTGTTCCTCAGTAGGTGCTTCCTTCCAGCTACCTGCAGATATTTTGCAGGAGAATTTGCTGCAGGGCAGCAGATAAATTATCGTTAACTCTTGTTAGGGGCCAGTCTGTAATCTAAAAATGAGCCAGAAATCTTGGATTAATACAAGAATGTCGGTGTTTTGTTTAGCAGCTCCTGACAACCTAAATCACATTGCTGGCCTGCAGCATCAAACCAGTCTCTTGGCATTGTTAATGTTCGGTGTAAGAACACGCGGGAAGCTGCCACTTGCTTTGAATCATGAGGAGAGAGACCAGGCTTGATGCTCAGCAGTCCTCAGCTCAGGTTTGAGACTATGTCACTGGAAAAAAAAAGTAAATCCATGCCGAATGCATGTTTTAAGTCAGCGAATGCAATCTCCTAAATGATATGGTGAATGCTTGGGATAGCGTGTAGTTCTCATTCATTTGATCATCAGCCTCTGCTGTGTCCCAGCTGGGGCTGGGCTGGTTGGGTGGCACTGTTGCTGCAGCCTTAAGGGATCACACTGCTACGAGTCTGTGTGTGTCTCTGTGCAGCTTTCCCCATACGAGCTGTGGAAGCTTTAACTAATATTCTCAAGATGCTACTGATGTGAATAAGGAAATATGGCAACAATGAGAATACAATGCAAGATCCCAGACTGTCTTGTTCTGTTTTCAGCAGAAATTAAAGCCTTGTTCAGACTTCCCAAGGGAGAAAACTTGAAGATTCTGTTCACCAGGGGGTCAAAGAAACATCTATAGAAATAGTCTTGGAAGAAATGCGAGTGTACTGGGTGGTACTGACCTATCAGTCCAGCATCTTACATCTTTTGTTGGACAAGAAAATAGGAACATTTGTATTTTAGCTTTGTTACAGCTTGGCAATTAGTAGAAGGCAATCTATTATTAGCTGTAGAGCCCCACTGAAGTCATCTGTGCTTACACAGATCTATGGTTCTCTCTCAGCAACGACTCTCTAAAAAGATCTGAAGTTATCCACATTGCATCCTTGTGATTGGAAGGTCTTTTTCAGTAACTATTTCTGATTTCTAATGCTTATTCTGAGTATTAAAAGTACCTATTTACTGCAAAGCACTTGAACATACTTAGGCTTCAAACCTTTAATTAACAATAAAGAATAATACAAAGCTGTTACCCCCCTTCTCTGTAAATGCAAGTGTCCCCCAGTACATGATTTATCTGGTAAAGACATTTAATTGTTTTATTATGACTAACAGGCAAAGTAAGAAGGAAGCTGAAGAGAGTGTAGGCAGCTACCCATATTCCTGTCTGTCAGGATATGCCCCACAGCCCATTTCAGGGAGGCTTCTTCCGTATTCTTGGGATTCCTCATGAGTCACCTCTGGCTGTGCAGTATTCTCATGCCCCATGCGCTGTGTTCGTAGGCTCATGTCACTCATTGTGTTTCCTTAGGGAGTGTATGTTCAGCAGAACTGGCATCATATGCCCCAAGTCACTTGGTGGTGGTTAGGAAATGCACGGGCTGTTGCTCAGCAGTGGGAGTTCCCCGGGGGAGGTGGGCACAATGGGCTCAGCGGGCTGGCTTCTGAAGTTTGCTGGCCTTGCTGCAAGCAATCTTCTCCATCATCTCCCTTGTAAAACACTGGAAAAGCAGTGTTTTCAATGTTTGTCGTTGTGCTGCTTTGTCAGAGCGATGCATACACAGAATGATTCTTTGACTTAAAACTTAAGAAGCTGGGTATTTGGGGCTCTGACTTTGGCCATAGGTCAGGCTTCACGGTCAGGGAACTGGAAGCTCTTTCATCACCAGATAGACAATCCTTGGCCACGAAATATTTCCACTGAAATTCTAAGGTTGAGCTAGTAAAGCTTTGAAAGTCAGAAAGTTTAATTTTATCTCATTCTGTGCAGCACTGTCCTATGCTTGGTGGCTGTTTATGATGTTCTACAAAACCATTAGGAATAAGGGAGACAGCAGACTCTGGAGAACGGAGGCTGCAGCCCCAGGGAGTCTGCTGTGTCAGGGAGTCTAGTACTGATTTTTCTGGCTCTCTGTACATTCAGTGGGTGATGGACACATTCCTGTTCGACCAGCCAATCAATAAAACCAGGACTAATAGCAAGACACCAGCTTCACGTGGAACTGAGCAATGCAAAACCTCTCTAAACCCAATTCCTGCTCTGTTACAGTGCTGTGCACTCTGCTGCTCTGCGTCCTCAGTGGGAAGACAGGAACAGTTGTGGTGGCAACTTAGAAACTTCAACACGTTGTACCAGACTGCTTCCAGCTGAGAAGATGCTACCATTAAGTACCTTACCAGTAAAAGAATCCAATTTCCTTAGCCTGTGGGCACAGGGTAGCTCCAGTCTGCGTTGCACAGCTCCGGGCCCTGTGGGGTTGTCCTGAGATCATTGTTACTGTTGTTCCACTTTTTGCCCTCAGCTGGAAATGCATGAAATAATAGTTGTCTGTACAGCAGCTTAGCACAGCTGTGTCTTCATAGGGTGGCACCAAAGGTAGAGATCTCCTGCCTTGAGGCATCTAAGAGTGTAAGAACTGCTACAGTCATACTAGAACAAAGTTGGTGCGGTTCATGTACATCTCTCAAGGCTGAAAATGTCCCCTGGTTTTCCTTCAGTTCTAGAAAGCAACCCAGAAGTAAATTGACTTGAGTGGGTCCCTAGGATGAAACAGCGGTGGAGCCATGTTGAACCGATACATTCACCTCGCCGAGTCCTCCGTGGAGTTCAATGATGTAGGAATAATGATCTGCATATTTGTAACTCAAACTATTATTTTGAAGCTTTTCAGCATCTCCCCCTGTCTTCTGGGAGAGAGTTCGAAGGCGACCAACACAACACAGGGGCTGGAAGCTGCCTCAGTTCAGACCCTGGCTGCTATATCCCAGGACGCTTCTTAGCCAGCTACGGAACTCCTGCTGACAAGGGGAGAAAAGAGGCTATACAGCTGTTAGTAAATGAAAATTGTTAGGATAACTAGTTTTGGTTTTTGATTTTGAAAGTTGATGTTGGGAAGAACGGCACAGGAGAAACAGATCCAATAAATACAGTGTTTTATACCTTATCTGTAAGTTGAAGTTTCATACACAACCTTAGCAAGCTCAGACAGGAGCCTTTAAAAATATATTGCTGGTAGCCAGTTTAGTACCCTTGCTTCTAATATTTCTAGCTTTAACAAATACATTCCTCTTGGGTCAGAGCTCTCCACGACAAATTCTAGATCAAAGGCCAACTTTCATGTTCGAAAGACCAAGCTAAACGAGTTTTCAGTTTTAAGTTATTCAAAAGTGGGAGTAAGAAGGAAAGAGACTTTAATGTTGTGATAAAAAATGTTGCCCTCTGGTTACTAAAAATTTCTAATCCACTTCAGGCATCTTTTCAAAAGTCTGTTTGGACTGAGGAGAGCCAGCTTGATGTAACTGTCCGTTCACCCTTACTGGTTAAGGTTGCTTTGGGAGACGGTCCTTTTGGTGATTCTCCTGGCTTTGTTGGGGTTGGTGCAGGTGTGTCCAGAAGAACGCAGGATCGGATTTCCCACAGTCAGCACTCCTGTGTCTGCACAAAAGAGAACCTGGATGTACAAACCAGAGAGCTCCTTCCTCAAGATGGTGCAAAAGCTCTCCCATCAGAGTATCTCTACAGTTGCATGAAGGAGAAGGTATGGGAGAACCATGAATGCCCCTAATCCAAACCGACGGAGCATGCAAAAACTGCTGCGTTTTGAAGGTCACGTTGCTCCCGTGCTAACTTGGCTCTGGCCGTGCATTCCCCTTTGCAAGGTAAACCTCAATTGTTCCTGTTATTTGCTCTTTGCATATACCATAAACTATACAGCGTATGAAAGGTGGAAGAATTGGAGAGGCAGGAACACCTCTAAGTTAAAGAGTTTTCTGATTTAATACTGAACTGAAGTTAAAATTGCACTCTGTTTTGTAGTTGCCCTTGGTACTTTGCGGTGCTGCTTTCGCCAATGAATTACACGGTGTCTGTTTGGATACTTGGCTGGAGATGCAGCGCTCCTTCAAGCCGTAGGAGTCAGCAGGATGCCTTTGGCTTCCGTACACAGACTGGCTGCGCAGCAGAGACGCCGGCAAACGGATCAGCATGTCTTACCCTATATGCAGAGCCCTTTATCTAAAAAGCCTTAGGGATAGGTGTCATCTGGAATTTAGACCCAGTCTGAAATAGCCAAAACCGTTTAGGCAATATAATGAGTCACAGCTAATGACTTTGAAAAAGACCTCGTGGAACCACACATGAAGGGCAGGCTCAGTCTCCAGCTCCCGGTACCTGGGCCTTTAAAGGAGCTGACATTCAGTTAACCTCCCTGGCACGCAGTGTCAGATAACCAGGGCCCTGCTGAACAATGGATAGAAAGCCCACAGACAGACTTTCAGGGGAGCAGGCTAGGTTTACATTTGGCATGTTCCATAAAGTCTTTTGAAAAGGTACACCCAGAAAGAACAAGCAATATTAACTGTGCTCAGCGATGTGTGCAGTCAACAGACCGCAGAGCAGGTGACCCGTGCAGCAAAAGGCATTTCTAATGCCTTTCTAAAATGCATTTCTAAAAGTGACATTGTGGAGGACGGCTTCAATCTGTCTGTCTTTTGTTCGCTTTATAAACAAGTGTTTCCTTGAGCTGCCTGTCCCCCAGAGAGGCTAACGTCAAGCAGGGTTCCTCCTGACTCATGCTTCATAGACAGCAACTGCAGGCGCGTCAGTGAAACTCATTTAACCCTACCTGAGATGGAAGCTATTAGCTCAGTCGTACTTCTCTTACTAGAAAGTAACCAGTGTGGCTGCATGGTGTGCGGCTGTTTCCTAGGCACCCTTCGTCTACCTGAAGAACTTCAGGAGCGGTTTGAGGCCACTTAACTAGAATCCTGCAGAGGGATTCAAAGAATCACAGTTAGACCATGTTTTACAGTTACAGTCATCGTTAGAAAGACCAAGCTGTCACTGGCATGAAGTAATCTAAATATTAAAAATGACCAGAAACTTTGCGTATTATAAGTTGTTTTCCTGCTGTGCCCTTCTTGGACATCTGAGAAAGCTCACCAATTAGTATTTATCACATGATTTTCTAGGCTCTTCTGTTTTTATATGGTAAGTAGCAAGGACTGACCAGAGAAAGTTCAGGTTGTTGCTCATCTAAATTCAAAAGCTGCAAAATGTTCCTTTTCTTGGCTTGCAATGCTGTACAACCTCCCTCCCCATGAGTTTCTAGCACAAAAAGACTTCACTTCCCACTTTCTGGTGTCTTTAAGGAAAGTACTGAGTCACAGGACTTTGTTGAAGTCACGCTAAAAAAAATAAAGGGCTTATGGATTTGTATCAAGTTGTCTGGCTGTGAATCTGCGAGAAGCGCCATACTGAGATGTCTGGTGGCCCTGACGGTCTCGTATGCAAAGGAGGGTCTGCCTGTGCTTGCATTGTTACATTTGTGATTCTGAAAAAACAAAAAAATCTTACTGCTGCTAAATAGTTAAATAATTAGACCTGAAATGTAACTGATGTTTTACTTAGGACTAGACTTTCCATAATGTCACTTTCTTTCTAGGGAGGGAAACTGAATCGATTAACAGGACTTGTATCTACTGAATTACACCTACTAATTCCCTTGCACAGTTGTTTGGTTTGCAGATAATGTAAGACATAGATATGTGTGTGTATAGATAAGTTTGGTTATCTATACAAGCACACAAATGTATGTATATGTGACCAAAAAGCTGGTTTTATTGACTGGATTTTTACTGTTGTTTTCCCTTCTTCTTAAAATTAGGACACAGAATCCAAACACCTGCACAAAGCAAACTTATTCAAGAAGTGGTTTTAGCCCTCTGTACAAATCAGAGAGACCCCCATCGGAATCTCCTCTAGGAGAGAAATCCAAGCACTTGCTCCCAGCTGATCACAGGAGGACGTGGAGCCCAGGGACTCCTCCCACCCTACCACATCAAACAAGGCACTGAACATCAAGGATCCAGTTTCAACCACAACACAGTTATCAGTACCAAGAAACGCCTTTGTTCTCATCCTGGCTTTGACCTATATCATGAAGGTAAATATGCTTTATGGTTCCTTTTCCTACGTGTCTATTGCATGGGATAAGCAAGAATGAACAGCCATGAAATTATGAAGACCTTGTTCTGACGGCTTCATTTGAAATCCTGGCCTGATCTAAGTGTGTACACCACTCTTTGAGCTACATTCTCTTTATGAAATTTCTGCTTGCTTAAAAGGCCCTGTTAAGTCAATATTTTACATCTGCCATACATACACAGCAAGTACACTTTTCAAAATCCTAATTATCCAAGTATCTTTGCTGTTGCTCCATGCAGTTGGGACGGCACGTTGACCACATCGATAGTATGACTTCCAATACTGCATTACTTCTTGATGTTATTATTGGCATCATGGAGAATTTGTCCATAGTTACGTGATGGTGGAGGCCTGAGGCTAAAACCCAGAATTCTCTCCCACAAGTCCTTATCGTAACTCAGTTGTAACTGTTGACTTGGAGGGCTCTGGCTTTCGCTCCCTGGCTCTGCCTCTGCTGAGATGCTGAATTGCTGTTAGGGCAGTTTATGAAGCCCAACGATTTAGTGCTTCCAGCTGCACTGATGAATGAACTCTTGACTTCCTAGCTCACCCAGAATTCCAAAATCATCAGAATTATTCTGGTCGTCAGTTTAATGAGGTAAACAGAACGTGAGCTTCTTTTTCTCCAAAATTATATCACTTCTGCATTGCTTTAGGCTATTGTTTTTAGGCTCAGCCGTGTCCCAGACGTATAAAAAATGTAGTTTGCTACTTAGTAATATGGCGTGACTGTTCTGAGAGAGTGAGAGGCTGGTGATGCTTCTGAATGATGTAATAGTCGTATGGGAGTTCACTGCTCAGACTTGGTTCTTGATTTTCAATGTCTTCATCTCCAAAGCAATGTAACATGGAGATTACAAGGGTGTCAGGAGCCTGTGTAAGTAAAACAAACAAAATGTTAACTATTATATCATCTTAGAATATCACAGTGGCCAGGTACGGTAATTTTTCTAAGAAATACAAGATTTTGTTAATGTTATTTTGGTTTTATTGAGTATTAACACACAAGAATGAGGGCAAAAGGCATATTTTAGTCAATAGGGAGAATCATTGAAGTATATCAGGAGATAAAAAGAGAGCAGATAAGGCAGCCTCCTTTGATACTGGAAAAAACAAATCATCCTTAAGCACCAGAATAAATTGTCTCATCTAAAAATCAAATAACGTATTTGCTCATTTTTATAATGGTATTTAACTGTAGGCAGGATTTTTGCTACAGACATCCAGGCATCTGCTTGCCTGTGTGTTTATGTGCAGTTTTGAAAAGACTTGCTTCCTTTGGGCTTGGGTTTCTGATCTAGATGAGCTACCATAAATCACACCCAAAAGCAGTGAGAAAGCAACCAAGTGAAAATACCATAACAGCACTGAAGAGGCAAGTCCAGCAGGATGGCATTGTTAGGAAACTGAGCTCCATGAAAATATTCATTGCATATACATGGATTTTTCATCACCAAACCTGAAACAGCTAATTCAGATAACTTCCCTGAACACAAACAATTAGGCCAGAGGAACTACAAAGTATATGTTATAAATGACTGTTCGTCTATTGATAAGTTCAGGTCATGATACATAATATGGAGAGTATAATTATTTCCCTGTAGTAAGGAAATACTTAGGCAAGCAGATATTTAAGCTTTCCGGTGGATGGTATAAACAGCAGGCACCGTCAGCTGTGATTTGGAACCACATTTAAAAAACGTGCCCGTGAGAACTGTGCACTGAGCAGAACAGCACTGTAACTCAGAGATCTGAGTCTGGGTCACATCTGACAGACATGGGATTTTTTTTACTCCCAGGGGAACAGGAGAGAGAGAGGAGATCACATCCTTCTCAGTCTACAGCAAAATCCTCACACCGGAGGAATTAACGTAAAACAGCTTGGCTGTGTTAATCCTGGCACACTCTGTGCTCAAAGAGAGAGACGAGATCTTCCAGAAAGTAACTCAAATAAAAAATGAGAGTCTGCTTCTTTCCAGAGACCCCACATTTAGATACTGCAAGTTAGACCGTGTAGAAACTTTCATCCCCTCTCAGAAACAGAATTAAGGCTGCTCACTTTAAAGTTACAGGACTGAATATAAACCTTTGGATTTGAACTTAAATTATCTGTGCCTTCTGCAATTACCTCCATATCACTGGGTTTGAAATCTGCCTTCTCCACAACACAGATTGCTAGTTTATTGTTTTTTACTGTATCCAAAAAGAGAAAGAATAAGTCAATGAAGAGCAACGTGCCTGCAAGAAACATGTTGGGGTAGGTAGGAAGCAATATTTCTCTAGAGATTAGTTGAAAAGAAACTGTTTATTAGTGGCAGCTACAAGCTCATGGAGTAGGGTTTGAACAAAATATGTTTGCATTTGAGAATCAAACAGAAGAATTAGTGTTTACTCTCATGCCCAGGACTCACTGTCTGCTTTACAAATATTTACATGCTAGGAGCTTAAGGCTCCTTGTGCGTCCTGCTCCTGTGGACTCGCTCCTCTATATTTCTTGGTGACAGAAATACAAAAAGTCAATGAATCATGACCAGTAAAGGTAACTCAGCCCTTACTGTTAAGCCATCTAAGCAGCACCCGCTTTCTTGTTATAACTGCCTGAGGCTACCATGTAGGCTTCCTGGAATATCTGGCTGCATTTCCAGCCCAGCACAAGCATTTCTGCACCATCCATCATAGAACAAGCACTGCCATATGCATTCAAAGCTGTGTACAAACACATACCACACTTAAAACCACTTTGAGCTATGTAACTTATTAACTAGCATGCAATATATACCCATGAAATTATTCTTTGAGTCTCAACATTATAGGGGCTTGTATTGTGGCTTTCTCATGGAGGACTCTTCCCAAACAGGGGAAAAGCCCCACTGCAGAGCCCATGTGGTATCACATGTTTTCTGTCCTGGTTGTCACACCTGCTTTTTGATGCTAATCGCGTCTGGGGTTGTGCTGACTTGAGAAGGCTCCTTGGTGGTGGCCTGTCCACAGCTGCTCCCAGTTCCCCAGGGACCAGCTCACCTCACTAGACTTGCCTTGAGCACCTTCTCGGAGCCCTGGGGACCAAGCTGGGGAGATTTCCGAGTCAATCTGAATACTTGGAGCTCTCTGACACTGCTGTGTCAGCTCTCGCTGTCTGACATCGTCTGTGTACATCCTGAGTGCTACAAACCAGAAAGAAGTAAATAGCCGATCAGATGCTCCCTTCACAAATCAGCATTACTGTTTCACCAACAGACGTTGCTCACGGTCTGAAGAAAAACTGTGTGGAAAAGTTGCATTGATATGGGAGACAAGCGAGTTTTCCACATCAGCTGTGCTTGCCATGACAGGACAGTGAAGCATCGCAGCAGCAACAGCGGTTCCTAAACTGTGACATTCAGTGTTGGGGTAAATAATACCAGTCTCCTTGTGTTTCCTTTCAAGAGTTTAGCAACCAGGACAGTGAGAATGAAGGGTTAACCACAAACGAGGGGGAACCAAGAAGAACTGTGAGAGTCACTCAGAGTTAGAGGATGAGGACACACCAGGAGATTACGGAGGGCCGATTTTAACAGTTCCTTCCCGGTCGGTGCCACAGCAGAGCAGGCGGAACAATTCCTGCGGGTACATCAAGTGGCATCACAGCTGCAGCACAGCCTCCGACGGGCTGTCCACATTGCAAATTAGGTGAGCAAATATCAATACTGAACACCATCTCTGCCAAGGAAACATGCTCATGATTCATCATTTGCCCAAACCAGTTTAAAATATGCCAGAAAGAAAAAAGAAATAGAACCTCCTTTATGCAGTGGAGAGAACGGACGAATAACATTAGTGGCTCTGTTCAGGATCTCTGCTTTACATTTCTTTTACTCTGCATTTGTTGCTTGTGAAGAGAAGAGAATCTGCCTTGTAAGAAATTAATTTTCAAGCAATTTCAGTGTTACATACAATCTCTTCTTGCTGTCTCCACGTGGAGTTTCCCTCTCGCCGTGGCCTTTGTTCCATGGCAAGACCAATGCCTTTTCTGTTTTCCTTGACTTGTACTCTTTCTTGGCAACAACCAATTACGCCGGCCAAAACTTAGATAAACAACAAGGTGAAGTGCAAGGGCAGGAGTTGAGCATTTACCACCAGACTAAATGAACTTTATTCCCTGGAGGCTGTGGGAGGACGAGTGGTGGGATGGGCAGCTCTGTGTCGTAACCCGGGCTCTGCTGCTGACTCTTCACCTCACCTCTGGGAAACAACGGCCGTCACAGACTGGGTTTTTATTCCATGAAGCGGTTACACACCACTGTAGACACTAGTTACCATAGTTACAGATCCTAGAATAGTTAGGATGAACAATTTCTCAAACAGTTAAACTGGCGAGCCTTCATTTTGTTCTTTGCTACAGGAAGAAAAGGCTCGAAGTGATAGAAAATCAAAAAGTAAGTTCAAGCAAGGTAGTTCATCTCCTTGGTATCAGAAGCCAGATTTATTCCAGCTGCATATAGTTGAGAGAGTAAAGTAAAAACCTGGCACCTACTCACCAAGGGCTGGGTTGAAGTTGGTGGCCCACGTTGATCCTAAACTGAACTGGCAGTTGCAGTTCTGTGTGTATCAAACGAGCCATCACGACTTGGAAAATCTGACCTGCCAAGCAGCCTATTCTTGTTTATTCCACTGAAGTCAACCTTGCTGACACAAGCCTTTTTTAAAGGCAATCTGCTCTGTGCATGCCTGTCCTGTTACCAGGTTACTGGAGAACAAAATATCTCTGGGTTTTTGTAAATCCCTGCTCGCTGTTTTGGAAGTCTGCTCACACAAATCTCTTATAGAACGGAGCTATTTGAATCCTTGATATCAATTTACTTATCCCTAAACATTCCCAGCTATTCTTTACATTTTGATGAACTCCAATTGCCTCGTTTCCCAAGCCCTGCTCTAAGATAAATAGAGGATTCAGACTATTTGGTTGTCGCCAGTGCCAAGGTTTGTGCTCTCGGCAGCGTGCTGATGGTGGCTGCGATTCCTGGCTCGCAGGGACTCGGGATCCAGTTACATTTGCTGGCGTCAAGCAGACTCTACAGACCACTCTGAAATACTGAATCTAAAAATAAAAGAGAGAAAAAAGTATGAAACCAAAGAGAGTGGGATATTAAAATTCCAGGAAAATGGTAGGAAAGTTTGGGAGAGGCTCCTGAGCGTTCTCGGGGGAGAACACTAACATGTTTGGGGGGGGATAAATTAAACCTATGGGTTTGCTGTTTTTAGCTCCGTCGCCCATGTGACGCTCTGGAGTTGAGCCTGTGGGTCCAGGTATTTCTGCGAGCACAAAGAATGCGTTAGAGCCTTTTGGAAAGGCAGATCATTCTGTCTCTCTCAGCCTCTTGCTGTTGCTCTCCCTAAGAACTGTTAACCCCAGATGCACTTGATTTCTGTTTGCACGCCTCCTCCCAGCCGGGGTCCCATCTCAGCCTTCGGATTTCTCCTTGCAGATCAAACCCACTGCTGACGGGGCCAGTGGGGCAGCGGAGTGTGGAACGCGCTGTGGGCTCTGGTGAGTCTCAGAGGGGGAGGATGGGGGGGAGAAGAGGCTTTTGCAGTGCTTTTCGTTGTCTGGTGGCAGCTGGAAGATCAGCCAATCTGTGAATCCAGGTTAAAGGGTCAGGATTAAATACTTGCTAGACCTGCTTCACAAGGTTAAATTAATCCGTCTGAGATCAGATAGAAAAGCCCACGTGCTATCTCTAAGGGACATTTTATGAATCTCATGTAAAGAACTTGATGGGAATATCCTCATTTTCTGAGGAAAAATCTAATAATCTTTGAAATTGTGTTTTCCTATTTAAACATTAAACCAGCACAAGGACTAAGTTTTGCCAAGTACAAAGTTGCATTTGTGAGTGTGACATCTGTTGTGACTGCCCTTTCCTGCCCAGCACCGTTCCATTCCATGGTTTCAGACTGCCTGTGTTTGCATTGTTTATAAAGATTCTTTCTAGATATAATTGAGGGCTGCTTGCAGGAGACTTTATTTCTGCCTCCTTTTTGATGCTTAGGAATTAAAACCACCATAACTGTGAAACTGAGGTTTACAAGTAGCTGTGTTTGCATAACAATGTATTATACACACACAACACTGGAGCTCCGTGGCTACCCGTAATTGCAGTGATAGCGTATCTGCAGCGCCAGCTCCTTACAAGTTTGCATATAGGTCAGAAGTTTCCAAATGATGATTGAGATTATGTGTATTATATGCCACAGTTTAGTCCTGGGACTCAATAGCATCCATGAGAGCAGTGAAATTCTGCTCCTTCCCACAAAACTGAAAGACCAGCCCTGTGTACCCGAACCAGCCCTGTTTCATGGTGCTGAGATATTGCAGTGTCTCGTCTTACCTCTTTCTTCACTTTCCTCATGCATCGCTGCAGCGCGGGCTGTTACAGTGGATGAAGCAAGAGGACTCAACACCTTACTTCCTTGGCCTTGCATGGTTTTGCAGTTTTTAGATTTGCTTTGGGTCTTGATCTTGAGGACCGTAGCTCTCGCCTAGACGTGCTTTCCTGCCAGTGTTGAGTGGATGCTTAAAACTGCTCAGGTGTGTGGTTGGGGTTCCTTCTAATACTCTAAGGCAAATACTCTGTGTGACCTTGAAAGTACTTGACATGCAGCATATCATGCAAGGTCATTGTTTTTAACAGTATAGCCACAATGAAATGTTATAATAACATAGAACAATTTAAAAGACACAATCAAGATGCTTTAAAAGCTGTACCGCTGGTTCACATTTCTTCATTTCCCTTGGTAACTTTGCAGAAGAAATTTGGAGCTATGTATTTTTATTTACAGCAGAGGAAAAACTAATGGCACCATCAGGAGGGCAGTGGAAGCTGTTTCATGGTGTCTCGGGCTGTGTGTGTTCTAAACAAAACCCACTTAAAATTAAATATGCAAAATGCTAGTTACTTATGTACATGAACATGTCAGATTCCTTCAGAGTTTTGTAGCAGATCAGGTTTGCAGTTTAGTAGCTGATTAAGAGCACCTTACAGTGAGATATCCTGAGAGTATAAAGAATTAAACACATCGCTGTCTTCTCCTGCGCTGCTCGCCCCGGCGGTGAGTGGGGTTTGATGTGACTCATGGCAGTTTGTGCCAGGAGACTCCGGCAGGACTCAAGCCTCGCGGAACCAGGCACCATGGCCACGCAGCAGAGCTTCACCTGCTTGCTGCTCAGCCCAGCTGGGCTCTGGTGATGCCTCCTCTGACTGTTATTTCAGCTACAGAACAAATCTTTGAACCCTCTGTTTAATAAAGATGAGTGGATAGGCTGAATTTCTCATTCAAACAGAAAACTGTCAAACTCACCCCCCTGAATATCTAGGGTTTACTTCTTTTTTTCCTAGACAGTCTGAGGTTTAATATATTTCAGCTATTTATTTGGAATTCATTTTAAGGAAATAAGTCATTCATATCCTCTGACAGAAAAAAACATCCCGAGCTTTTTGATGACTGTCCACAGTTGAACAATATCTGGCAGCGGGTCAGAAGTTGTAAGAAAAGCAATAATATCCTCCTTTATCAAAGCCTGTGTCAGCCAGGACGTTCAGCACACAGGAAGGTCTGGGGTTTCTGCCTGACTCTTAAATTCTTCAGCTGCTGCAGAACTGCAGCTTCTCTTAACTCCCTCCGTCTTGTGTGTGTCCAGGTTCTCTCCCTCAGTGTGTCCACGTTCTTGTGAAATCCTGCCTCTTGCTGCTCAGTAAAAAGCAGTTATTGTGTGTGTTGTATGAAACTCTACCCTATCTTTCCTTCCAGCTGAAACAGAGGTAAAGGCAAAAGGTGGGGGACCCAAAATACCGATTTCTCTTTTCCAAACTGGGGAGCTGAGGCAGAGCCTAATTAGATTGCTGAAGGACACGTGCTTTCTGCTGGTGTAGAAACTAAGCAGATCTCTGAAGCTCCCAGGAAGCGATGCGGGAGAGACAAGCAGGATTTTGTCCCAGGAAGATCCAGTGTAACCGTAGGACCAGACAATGTCAAAGTAAACTGACGTTTAGGAGTGGCAGAAAGATAAAGACCTGCGGGGAGGTCAAGATCAGCAAAAAAGAATTGTAGAAACCTGAGCCACTTAGCAGAGTCCCGGGTCTGTTTCAATGTAGTGAGGAAACCAAGGGTTGGGAATATCATTTATCTTCTTTCTTCATCTTATCTTTCTGATGTACCTTCTAAGCAAAGAGCAAGCGTGTTAGAAGTCCCATGCAAAGTCTGGGTGTTGGGTTCTGCTTTTATCATGTGTTTCTGATGCCCGAACAGTGGTGGAGCACGCTCTGGGGAACATGCAGAGCTTTCCTGGGAGGGCCCACACGGACGTTCGGGTTTCAGGGCTTCAGCATTTAAACTCTCTCTCCACCATGAAAAGGATAACGGGCACAGCCTTGGCCCTTTGCAGCCCATGTAGAAGCCCGTGCTGTTAATTATTTCCCTTTGCTAGGGGCTGTAAAGAAGCAAGTGCCTCAGTATGCAAATAAAACCAGTGGATGTCCAACAAAGGGAGCTTTATCAGCCTGCAAGGCGCCAATGCAGCGAGCCTTAACCAAAGCAACTGACTCACCAACTGGGAGCACTGGCACGCTACAGCTTCAGAGAAGGAGTTGGGAAATACTTAGTAAAGTAAAGTTTACTATCTTCAGCCTGGAAAAGAGAAGAGAAGGCTCCAATGAGACCTTACAGCAGCCTTCCTGTTCCTGAAGGGGCTACAGGAAAGCTGAGGAGGGACTGTTTCCAAAGGCTTGGAGCGACAGGATGAGGGCAATGGGTATAAACTGGAGAGGGGCAGGTTTAGACTAAACAGAAAGAGGAATTTTTTCATCACTGGAGTGGGGAGGCCCTGGCCCAGGTTGCCCAGGGAAGCTGTGGCTGCCCCATCCCTGGAGGGGTTCAGGGACAGGCTGGATGGGGCTTGGAGCCCCTGATCCCATAGGAGGTGTCCCTGCCCATGGCAGGGGTGGGACTGGATGGGCTTTGAGGTCCCTTCCAACCCAAACTCTTTTATGATTCTATGATTTTTCCTTCTTGAGCAATTTGTTGTTGCTGTTTTATCCAGATGGGGACAGATGGACGGATGGATGGACATGAGATATCACCTTAGGGCTGAGAACCAGCATGAAAATTTACTGTCCAAATAATCTGCTGGCAAACAAATAAGCAACAGAAATCAGGATTTTATGTTTAGGAATGTCAAGCACTCATAGAGTGCATTGGGTGCCATTTCTCAGACAGCTTCAAAATCTATCTTACTGCCTTTATTTGCTTGAAGTGACTCCCTCCATTATCCTGCACATTTTCTTTTGGTCGTGTGTAGCCACGTGTGCTTCATGGAGGGCAGTGAGGTGTTTGTGAACGGGGTTTCTCACGCAGCCCAGGTGTCCGTGCATGCGTTGTCGCTGCCATAAGCTGCAGGCGCTGGCCGTGCCGGCGCTGAGAACAGCTGACGTGGGTGCACAGACTGCAGGGTGCTGCCAAAAGCCTGTGGTAATTGGATGGCTGTAAGAACATCAGTAATTCAAGATGTGCAGTGCTGAGCTGTGTTTATTGACCTCTATACTAACCCTGCCACCTTTACCTGTTGCTATATTTTAGGCTCATGTAACCAGGACTGCAGAGTTAGAACTACCGCTCCATAGTTCTGGGTCACAACTACATTTTACTGGTTTCTGAAGTCATTAACTAAGGTAGCAGCAGATTTAATTTGGTATGGTGACCTTTATTTTGTGCCTTATTTTAAAGAATGATTGCTGGAGCGAGTTGAATGTGTTGCGTCTTGAGTACTATTGAAGCTGGAAATCAGCCGGAACAACCAAGGAGCAGAACTTCTAGGCAGTTTTCCATATCTACAATAAAACTCAAGTCTCTAGCAAAGTTATCTAAGGAATCCAGGCTGAGAACAACAAATGAAAAAGGAATGACACAGATAGGGCCATGCTATAAGGAAAAATAATGAAGCATTTTTTTTTATTTTGGATGAAGTTTCCTGCACGGTTTTATCACTGCATTGCTTTTATTCCTCAGAAAAATCTGAGTCAATGTGCTGCCAATTCAGCAGCTACACTCAGATTTGCATGCTCTGACAACCTGGGTAAATCAAAATTATCATTATTATTGAGTCAGCACTCCTGGAGGCATTTTTAAGCTGTGTAGATGTGGCACTTAGGAACATGGTTTAGGGGCAGACTTGGCTGTGTTAGGGTTACGGTTGGACTTGGTGGTCTTGAAGGTCTTTTCCAATCTCAATGATTCCATTCCATTCCATTCCATTCCATTCCATTCCATTCCATTCCATTCCATTCCATTCCATTCCATTCCATTCCATTCCATTCCATTCTGTCTTATCTTAGAGAGACAGAACAAAAGTTATTACCCGCCACTGCCCATTCGCAAGTGAAATAAACCATGGTCTTCCAGCCAAGAACCTAAATGTTGTGTAGACTTCCACGTCATACTTTAATTATTTGGTGCCTGTGAGACAGTTTGTTGGGTATTTAAGAAAAAGCAGACTACACTTGTTAGATTTTGAATGTTAAAGTGCATATCAAGGAAAAAACCCCATTGCTCTATGAGCAGCAAAACTAAAGCAGCTTCACTACGGATCTACGTGGGCTCAGCCATGAGGCACCTTTGGTCCCAACGATAATAAATAAGGGGCTGAACCATGTTTCTCATTTCAGTGTCACCCCCCTGGGGCAAACCACTCACACACTGTGGCTAATTCAGCTGTAGGTAAATGGTGACTGGCCAGCCCACTATAGTAAACAGTAAACGTACAATGGTTGCTTTCTGAGTTCGTTCTCTCCTTCAGCTGGGAATGAATATGGCTCCTTTTTCTGTCTTCAGTTGCTGACTTCCAAGAAACTTTAGAAATTTAATTACTTTTGAGACCTTGGCTCATGCATCAAATATGTTTGAAATTTGGAGCCAGAGATAGACTGAACCATTACATAAGCTTCCTCTCCGTAGGAAAGCAAGCTAATCAGGATTGTTCCGTAAAAGCCCCACACCCAAATGACTGGAAGTGCATTTTTTTTACAAACATTGACCTGTGCCAAACAATAGCTACCAGAACCCCTGTGCCGGTGGCCTTGTCCTTGGCAGCGCTACGTGCTCGTGTTTGACAGTGAAGCACATGATGTTTGTCATCTGCTTTGAAGGAGGGGTTTACGAGTTTTATATTGCCCACTTCAGCTCAGTCGAATCCAAATCATTAATAGTTACCATTAACCAGGCAGTAGGAGGAAGAATAACAAAGTGGAAATGCAGCAAGATTCTTTTCCAGAATGTGAGGTGACCGTGCTTTTCCCCTCTAGGCTCCAAAGCTATCCTGTGTTTCATTTCGCTGGCAGGTATCCCACTCTGCTTCAAAATTCTGAAGCAAAAAGATTAGGATGAGTATTCTGGGCATTTGTAGTATGTGAAATTAGTATTGCTGGCTATCTACAGCCTGATCTGGTGGGAGGTGTCCCTGCCCATAGCAGGGGGGTTGGAACTGGATGATCTTTAAGGTCCCTTCCAACCCAAACTATTCTATGATTCTGCTCTGCACACCACAATTCAGACAGCACCCCCCATCCACTTGCCAGTCTGGATTCTGTTGCTGTAGTTGGTGTGGTTGCCACCTACTTCATTTTTAAAGCACAAATGCTATCTTTTTTCTTTTATGTGTGTTCCTATAGTACAGACTGTGCTCTGTGCTCCTTCTAATTCCTCCCTCTAGGAGGGGGAACATGGGGATATCTACTATATTTTTCCTCCCAAGCTCAAAGATGCTATATCACTCCTACTGGGAAAGCCCAAAGTGGGTACTGGTGTAAACTGGAGCAGTAGCTGCATGCAAAGCCAAAGGATGGAGCAGCGCTTGGAAGAAAATGAACTGTGTTCCCTTTGCCACTGAGCTGATCCTATTATATCCTACTATATCCTGTTGTCAGGATTCTGATCCTGAACCCTTATTTTATTCATGCAGTTCTTCCATAAAAGGTATGCTCGGTTTTATTTCACTCCTAATCATACTGCACTGGATGTTTAATTGGATACCTGTTCATTTTGATACCAGAATTATATTAACTTTTGCAATCAATTGTGGTATGATTTGCATTTGCAAAACAGATTGATTTTGATACTCAAATTTAATACTTGCTCATATTGATTCCAGAAGGTGTAGAGAAGGCCCTGCTTAAAATAGCTGCTGTATGAAGATCCTTAGCTTGTTCTCCCTTTTGAATGTTTCCAACCAGAGATCACTTTCTTCCCCTGCCTTAGATTTGGTGAGAATCAATTTTGTATGTGCACCATGTATGTGAAAGCATTGGAAAAGAGAGAAAAAGAAATCAGAGCTCCGGCAAGCCCAGGTTTGCTTGCTCCAAATGCCAGGCAGACACCTGCACAAACGTCGTTTGCAGACAAATAAACCTGTGTACACAGGGCTCTGGGAGAAATCCTAAAGGCTGAACAACGCTGCAGAAGCCAAGCCCCAGATCTCCACCTTTTGCAGTACATCCCTATTGAAATAGTGATTAGTAATTGTAATCAAGGAAAAGTAGAATAAATACTTTTGCTAAATGATGACAGATTCTCCCCCTCTGACATGGGGACTTTACTAGAGTTTTTAACTTCTTGGCTGAATCTTACACGCAGGTATTTTTAGCTGCACCTGTAGGCTGGTTTTGCTTTTGTGAAACGTTTACAGATGCACCTACGACCTTTTACCCTTCCCCACTGGATCCACATGCTGATGAAAGCAGCGTCCTCACACAAAGAACCATCTCAGTGACACCCTTGCCAACAAACCATCTGCAACAGCGGATTCTGCTTTATAATACCCACAAGATTTACAGTGTCCTTTTCTCTTTCTAAAAGCGGGGAACCTGCAGCTGGACAAGGCAGGACTTAAGCTGTTCCTAAGCAGAGGTCCCAGACGTGGCAGCTGGTGTTGAAAGCTCTTCCAAGCCTGGTGTTTATGTCAGAGGCTGCTCCTCACCCACAACCTGCTTCCCACTGTTCATGTGTGGTCCAGCATTTATAACCCCAGCATTGACTCAAATGGAAAAAAATTGCTTGAACTAAACTAATGAATTTATGGATACCAAGACAATATTTTCTTACTCTGAGCTGAAATTAAGTCTTCCCGACCACCACCTTATTGTTTCTCACTTTTACTCAAATTCCTTTACTTCTTATCACATACGTGGGAATAATTTTACTATTTTTACTAGGAAACTAGAATTTAATCTGCTTGCCTACCAATTCATTGGTACCTAATAAAGCTGGCTAAAAGCGAGCATCTTTCCCAAACTTTTGTATGGAGAATTATTCAACATTTTTGTTAGGAAATCTGTAGCAGATTTGAAACAAGCTTTTCAGAACCAACTGACATGAAACAGTTTTGCATACAGAAGCTTGAAACTTCAGGCAGAGAAAGCAGCGCTGCTCTCTAGAGTAAAAGCCATCCCAGACTTCCTATTCCAAACCTTGTACCTTCCAAAAGCCAACTTTAAAGCAGTTGGGATTGATGATTGTTCTGTAAGTGTCTAGCTCAGACTTTTTTTTTTTAAGTAGAAGTACTAATATAATACAAGTAAAATAAGTATAATGCTAATATAAGTAAAAGTTCTTGATCTCTCGAAGAGAATCATAGTTAGGAAGGTGAATGTTTTACCAGAAATATAAAAGAAAATTTCTATTAATCATAGAATCATAGAATCGTATAGGTTGGAAAAGACCCCTACGCTCAACCAGTCCAACCGCCAGCCCAACCTCACCGTGCCTGCTAAACCATGTCCTGAAGTGCTACATCTACACCTTGTTTGAGCCCCTCGGGGGACGGAGACTCCACCACTGCCCTGGGCAGCCTCTGCCAGGGCTTCACCACTCTGTCAGTGAAGAAATGGTTCCTAATATCCAATCCAAACCTCCCCTGGAGAGATTTGAGGCCATTAAGTTTCCCTGTGTGCTGGAACGGCTTTGTGCTTCCGAGCAGGGCAGCTGTTGTCTCCCTGTGTTTAGCCCGGTTCATTCTGCACTGCCTGGACTGTGCGTGTGATTTCTGAATCTCATTTCTTCACGAGAGGATTTTGCATTTGGTTTCCATGCAATGTGGTATTTTTAATTCAAGTCTGCATGGACACACACCTGCAGCGCTAAGCGGATTGTCCAGGAGCAGAACCATGCTCCCCCCGACATACTCGGGGCCTGTCGAATGACTGACTGCAAATAAAAAGAAAGTGTGTGCTGGGGGGAGGTTGTGTAGTCCTCGTGCAGTATTATCTTCCCCAGTAGACCAGATGGGTTACATTTTAGGGAAATATTTCATCTCCCTGCATTCTTTGTACCCAAAGCTCATGTACATTGAGTGAAAAGCCTGTTCTGTCTTTGTCCTGTACCACTCTTGGGGTTGTTGTCTACTTGCCCTCATGCAGAACAAGGCAGAGACGACAATGAAAGACTGGACGTGGTAATTGAAAAAAAAAAAAGACAGACAGCAACCTCTTTTCCTCCTCTCTTTACTCTAGCAGAAAGGAGAAGCCCATGAAGTTGCTGCAGTGCAGAACATAGGTCTTCAGCTTTGGAGACGACTGGAGAACAGGTCTGATCGAGGTCAGAGCAGCTCTGCTCTTTAGAAGCTGCACGCTTGCCCTAAGCGGGAGGGCAGACTTCGTCTGCTGGCGGACGCTGCCTGAACCTGGAGGGAAGAGGTGGCTGGGAAGGACAGTAGCTCTCTGATGGGTGACTGTCCCACAGGGTGCCCGCAGGAAGAAGGGGCTGTGGGAACAGCTGTCAGAACAGAAGGCAGGAGAAATTCGAGGTTTCTCAAAAGGACAAAAAGAGAGGAAGAGTTAGTATTTTAGTTCAAACTCTGGGTTTTTTGCTGCTGTAGACCCATTCTTGCTGCATGCCAATTTGCATTTAATACTGCAGCCTCCTCCTCACTTTTAAATTTGCATTGACTTTTAACGGCTGGAGATATTAATAGCAGAATCTTTTCCAGTTGTGACCGTGAAAGATGCTTTGTTGTAATGCATTTGCCTAAGTGCAAAGCGCCAAATGCAAAATAACAAGAATAGCCCTGATTTTGCCAAACAGGAAAGAAAAAGTGGGTCAGGCTTAAGTGCACTCTTTGCTGATCTGCTGAATTGCTAAGCACCTGAAGGTAGTGGGTAGCAGCAGTTGCAGTTGCTCGTTGAGGTTCTCCTTGCCTTATTAAATCAAGTCAATACTTGCTCAATGATCAGAATCTCTCTCAGCTTCAGCCTCATGTTGGAGCTCAGGGGAGGAGGCTTGCATGCAGGCTTCACTGCTCTTCTCACAAGAACTAATAAACAGTATAAAAATGGAAGCATGAACAATCTGCCTTGCCTGAGGATATTATTGAAACCTGGTTACATGTAGATTCATTCTTCTTTGGTGATGGCAACTCCCAATCTGAAGTCACCTGTGGCAGATGAGGAATTCCTTGGGTGTATCAGATACTTCATTTCCCTTTGGGCAGATACCAAGAAAAATTACAGGTTAGTTAGCTAGTTCAAAAGAGAAAAAGATGGATTGCAATTAGAGAGCCCATTATAAGCAGGAGGCTAATACCTGCCAAGCTGCATTCTGGGATGTTGGGATCTGTTCCCAATGCCATCAGATGACATGCAGGAGGAGATGCAGTAAGTATGAGGCTTTGATTTTGAAATTATATACATAAATATATATACACATATATATATATATTTTTATCTGAGGGAAGATTGTAATCGCTATTTAATCAAAGATAATGTTTTCAAGGTGCAGAAGCAGCTCTGGTCTTCTTCAGATCATATATTAAAGCTGGCTATACATTTATAAGTCATGTTTTGTCATGAGCGAGGGTTTCAGATTTGGGCTACGGCTTTACTTAGAACAGCATAGCATGGATTGCTCACTGAGTACAAAAATACATGGTTACTGTCCTGAGAGAGCTGAGCATTTAACGTAGGGTGAACTGGTGCAATGTTAGGTGTGAAAACCACTTAGATACCATGGCTGATTTTACACACGGACTGAAGATGGCTCTAATTCTTCGTTTCTAAAAGGTACATAAGAGTCCCTTGTGACAATTCTGTGTCGTGCTTGAATGTATTCAGCTCCCAAGTTAAATAAATTCGGTTTAGAAGATACTTTATAAGTGTGCAGATCTTGGAGCCTAAGTGGCAACGCTGGAGCAAGCAGGACTTGGGAATGTACCTAATCCCCGCAGCTGGTTTAGGGAGGAGTGGATGTGCAGCCTAGCTGGCTATTCCATCTTCTTCTGCTTAGATGCACTCTTTGTCATCAAAGTTTCCAGCCCTGTACTGTGAATTATATATTTAAACTTTAATCAGGCATTTGTACAACACTGTCACCAATGGGGTTGAAAATAGGAGGATTTAGGACTCAGCACTATATAAGAGGTCAGACCTGCTCTTAATGGCCTCATGCACAGTAGTTGCTCTGATTTAGTTGTATTTCACATAGATTTTTTTTCAGCAGATGGAAATGATGAGAAGAAAAGGCAAAAGGTGGTGCTTTGGGAGTGTGTGGGCATGTAGAAGAGGGGATTCTTGTAACAGTTTTATTCCTGAGACAACACCACTAGATCTCGTTACAGAATTCAGTGCTCCTGTGTGCTGAGATTAAAAGAAAACACGTTTGGTAATCATTCCTTTTGCCTAATGTAATTGAAGGAACCTGTATCTGAGAGACGGGAATGATCTGCTACTTTTATTAAATGATTAGTTTTAGATGGATGCAAATCAGTTCTTTAAGAGGAGTTCAAAACTATCTACAACCCAGATTAGTGCAGTTTTGTGTATGCCTGCGAATGCAAGGGAAATCCCTTCCCTATCACTTCTCCATCAATAAAAATCTTTCTCTGAGCAGATTCCAACACGCAGATCTCTGAGACTGTTAAAGGTATCCTGCTCCCACCTTGTCTTTCTCCTTGCTGCCTCTTTCTACTGTACAGAAGGAAACGGTAGCCAAGGGATGTAAGAGAGCAGCTGAACCAGATGCGACTTGAGCATCTGTTGTAGCAAGTGGCTGTGATGTAAAGGCTACAAAGGCGCAGGGTGATAATAGCTACCTCTTTGCAGACAGGCAGCCCTCAATTTCAAAGTCAAGTTAGTGTCCTGTCTTGCTGATCAATGACATCCAGAAGGAAGCTCCGATTACCAGCTTAGTGTAGGACTGTGAAAACCAAACCCAAACCTGATTCAATTCCACCTAACCCCCCCCAGCCACCCTGCCAGCTCCCAGGATTTAATTGCTCTCTCTGATCTTGCAAACACATGCCTCCCACAAAGTTTTCCAGCACCTTTCTGAACCTGCTTTCTTCCCCAGGCTTTGCATTTTCACAAACACACACACATATATATTCTTTTTTTCACATACTGCCAAAAGCTTGCCGTCCTTTCCTCAAAATCTCGAATCCCGAAATAAATTTTTTGCCCACTATTCTCTGATTGGTTCTTTAACCCAGTTCTCCTTATAGACCCAAAGCTCAACGAATGCCACCACAGCCTGACGTCCTTCCAGAGGAGACGAGCAATTAGCACAGCTTAAAGAGCTGAGGGAACTCTGAATTTCTAACTCATATGAGCATGTGTTGCTTCTGCTCAAAGTTTATTTGCTAACAAGGCCTTGTGGAAGATTTATTATTTCACCAAAGAATAACTCAAATTCTTGACTGCAGGCTAATGAAGAACTGTTACATAAACCAGAGCCAAGTTTTACGCATTTAGGTCATAATCAGAATCTTGTGCAATATTGTTTATATAATTTCCAGATTCAAATGTGGTTGTTAAAGCTCTGTGTTCAGCTTGGGCCCCTCAGTCTGAGAAGGACGTTGAGGTGCTAGAGAACATCCAGAGAAGGGCAGGGGACCTGGGCCAGGGGCTGGAGCCCAGAAGTTCTGAAAGCAGCTCATGGCCCTGGGGCTGCATAGCCTGGAGAAGAGGAGGCTGAGGGGACACCTCGTCGCTCTCTGCAGCTCCTGAAAGGAGCTTGTGGGGAGGCAGGTGCTGGGCTCTGCTCCCAAGGAACAAGTGACAGGACGAGAGGGAATGGCCTCAGGCTGAGCCAGGGGAGGGTTAGATTGGATATTAGGAAAAATGTCTTTCCTGACAGAGTGGTGAAGCCCTGGCAGAGGCTGCCCAGGGCAGTGGAGGAGTCTCCATCTCTGGAGGGGTTCAGAAAGCCTGTAATTGTGGCCCTTCAGGACATGGTTTAGCAGGCACAGTGGGGTTGGGCTGACAGTTGGGCTGGATGAGCTTAAAGCTCTTTTCCAACCTTAATGATTGCATGATTCTAGATAGATGCCATGGTAGATAAAAAGGACTCACATTCTGATCAGGGTCATTGTAAATGAACAATATGACTGCCTATAGCTTTTCTTGATGGACAAGAATACTAGAGATGAGGTGTGGGGTCAGAAGGACCACCATGCTTTGATACAGAGGTTGGTGATGTGAACACGTTGTGCTTAATGTACCAGTGTAGATGTTGTCCTAGTACTTCTTGCCCAGTGTTTGCCTTGCGTCCTGTTTTCCACACCTGCTGTGCTTTTTTATTATTAACTAGCTGATTATATGAAAAATGGCACTTGTGTTATCACATCCTGCCCCTTTTTATTGTGACAAACGGCTCCATCTCCTCTGGTCTGTATCCCATATCTCCAAACAGGAATCGATGCATACTCAGTAGAGACATTTTGTGGTCAAAAGACAGGGCTTTTTTATACTCCTGGTTTCAATTACATGCTAAAGTCTGAGATCATAAAAAGACATGAGCTTTGGTCTATCCAACTACCAATGAATCAAGATGATTTTTCTTATTCAACAAGCAAAATGCAGCCTTTAACAGCTCTTTTCAACACGCTTGCAGAAATTAGTACAAGATTGGTAGTTTTTACATCCATGTTGTGCTGTTTTTTAAAAAGGTTGAAGGGGAAACAAGAACATGTTGGCCACGTTAACAGACCTTTGGTGGTCCCTCTTCTACACTGGAATAGAAAGACATGGAATCTTCAAGCCAGTCTTTCACTGTGGGAGGGGAAAAATCGTTGAGAACCTGGGTATATTTGCCCAAGGAGGTTGTGGCTGCCCCGTCCCTGTAGGAGTTCAAGGCCAGGTTGGACGGGGCTTTGAGCAACCTGATTGAGTGGGAGGTGTCCCTGCCCATGGCAGGGGTGGAACTGGATGGGCTTCGAGGTCACTTCCAACCCAAAGAATTCTGTGATTCTATCCCTGACCCTGCTGTGGCTGTGATGGAGCAGGAGGCTGTTCGGACAGTGCTGCCTCCTTCCAGCCATTCCAAGCGCCGTGCGTGCTATTGAGGGGCTCCTGTGCTGCTTCACCCTTAGGGGTTTGTGGAACAAGCAGCAGGTAAGCTGAGGCACAGAGGGGTTACTGCAAGGAGGTGACAGAAAGACCTTATCACTGTCTACAGCTTCCCGAAGGGAGGTTGTAGGGAGGTGGATGCTGGTCCCTTCCCCCAAGTGACAAGTGATGGGATGAGAGGAAACGCCTTGAGTTGTGGCAGGGGAGGTTTAGATTGGATATTAGGAAAACCAAAGCATTCTCAGGCACTGGCAACTTCCCAGGGTGGTGGTTGAGTCTCCATCCCTGGTGGTATTTAAAAGCCACACAGATGAGGTGCCCAGGGATATGGTTTAATAGTGGACAGGTATCGTTGGACTTGATAACCTCAAAGGTCTTTTCCAACCAAATGATTCTGATTCAGTGACGCTGGTCTTGTTTACAGTAACTTTTGTGCAAATGGTGACCAGAGATTATCCGAGATAAATGCATTTCAGAAATCTTTGTGCTAATAACTATGCCCACAGAGTGAAATATCCAATAAATTCTGTTAGCAGCAACTTCTTGAGCAGTTCCTAGATCTTCAAATGCTGCACTTGCACAGCCACAGAGGATATATCGACGTTCCCAGTGAAGGATGTGTTACGCTATTGGTAGGCATAAATTCTTTAATAGATACATGTCTAAAGGTCAACAGAACTGACTGGAGTGATCTTAGGCATAAACACTTTTGAAGGCCCGAGGGAATATGGATATATTGAAGTTTCTTTCTAGTTTGACATCCATAACTTATCTTGCCTGTTATTTTCACTTGTTCCACCTCTACTAAAGGTAGCTTGAATATGTTGTGATCACATCTTCTCTTGCGATGTAGCTTACACTTTAAGTACTTGAATGAAAAAAGACTTATTATGTATCTGGTTTGAAGTAAGCACAAAGATAATTCAAAACATTCAGATGCTTTTGTGTTCCTATAATTTAACTGCCCATAAATTATCACTTGGTGGGCCTTCAGATTCTGCTCCAGAGGAATGCATTGGGTAAGAACAAAAGCAACTGAACAAGTTAGGAATCAAATACAGCTTCCAGTCGAGCTGTACTGTTCAATACTGAATTGCCCGCATAAATCGTAATTGCTTTCTAACAGGAAGCAAAAGATGTTTAATTTCTCTCAGAAGAAGCAGAAATCAGTCATTCGCAGATCCAAATCTATTCATATGCAAAGATTGCTCATCTATAAATTGCAGCTGCTTTCAGATGCAGTGTTAGATTACTCGCTACACCCTGAAAATAACTGCAAACCAGTAGAGAATGCTGATGTTTGGTTCTTTCAAGTAAGTTACTTATGCAAAAACGCATCTGTTGAATGACAGTGATGAAGCTCATGATTTTCAAATATTTCCTTATCCTACACAGTGATTACTCAAAATGTATCTGCTCAGAAAGAGAAGTCATCAAGAATCTTTCAACAAGATGCTTTTTCATTGGAAAATGAGGTTCAAAGCCAAAAGTTTTGCACGGAAATTAATTCATTTTGGGGAAGCTTTTTCAGGGAAGGTTTCAATGTTCCAAGACAAAGCTTCTGGTTTAGATGAGGCATCTTTTCATTCCAGATTATCAAATAATGTGGCCAATTGCTTGGGACAAAATAAATTCTGGTATCTTGCTCCTATTCATGCATAGCTATACAAAGTAAACCAGTTCCATCAGGAAAGACTGAAAGACTTAGTGGAAACCAGAGCTGGGTTTGGGTATCCAACTCGGTTGTGGCAGAGCCTGAGGACCTAGCATGTTTGATTTGGTTTCCTGACAAGTTTCAAAAATGGCCTTGGCTTTCTTGTCTAAAACTCCTGAGGGAGCTCTTCCCGGAACACTTCCACCTCATGCTTAAGTAACTTCTAATCCAGAAAGAGTGGTTTTGCAGATTCCAAATACTATTATGGGACTCTAGCTAGGAAACAGGAGATGTGCCCTCGTTACAGCTTAAATAAACCTGGATTCCTCCCTTCAGAGAAAAGTAGTCCAGAAGTAAAACTAACTTTCTTTGGAGCAGAAGCATCCTACTTGAGCCTTTTGCATACGGCACCGCAGCCATCCTTGATGGTCAAGGGCTTTCGCGAGCTCCTTCTCCCCAAGTGCCAGTCCCCTTCATACTAAGGAGACTCTAAAAGATTGGATTCTCCCGCTCTAGTACACTTTGTGATGGGACAACAAAGGGATCGTAATTTTCTCTTTTCCCTTCATGGGCTACCCTTGGAAACAGCACTAAAAAGAAGACGTTAAACTCTTCTTTTTAGGAAAGAGGAGAGAATGAAGAACACAAAACCCCATCATGTGTATTGTGTACTGAATTCTTTTCCTATATCTTAATGACTGAGTTCTATGTCTGTGACTTCATGACACCTCCTTTATTTTGATTATTTAATCTTCAGCAAGCATTCTTCCACCAGCTATGCATGGGCTCTCCGTGTTGAGTGGCTGGAAAATATCTTCAACTATAAATTTGGTGCTGATATTTCAGAATTAACCTCAAAAAGCACAGATTGGATCCCAAAATATCCCAAAGAAGAAATAGCAACAATAGACCCAAGAAAAGCAAATGTAATATGTGTGTATGTGTCTATTTGATTATCCCAAGCACTCTGAACTTGTGTCTGTAAAGCTGCCCGTTCTCCTGAATGTATAGGATGCGATTTGCCTTGGGGGTACTGGGACTTCTGAAGCTGCCTGGTAAGAAAGGCTTCCAGTAACTCCTCATATTCTTTTCCACCATCCTACCTGCTTACATCAGTTAGTGAGTGACCTGATGGCAACATCAATACTCATGGTAACCAGCCTTCATTTGCCCACGGGTCCGATCCCTTCTTTATATTCCCGTTCCACATGGGTTGCAGTGTGCACCTGCTTTAACCATAGGCTTGAAACTGCTTCTAGAGTGGAGTCCTCCTGACAAACAGAGGAAACCCCGAGTGTTCTTCCATCTACATCCACGCTGAGAGGGAGAGCAAAGCCCAGCTGGCTCACATTTGCAGGAGCGTTAGGGAGAGGGGATGAGAACTGACCTGGACTTCTGGGCACTTGCTGCTTCCTCTCTTCCTATGAGGTTTGCATTAATGATTCTGCTTCCTATTTAAACTTGGCTGAAAAAAAACATATTGCCTACTGAAGGAAAGAAAGAAAGGTCTGCCTGCCTCGTGCAGTAATGGTCTAGATGCTGTGCCCCAGGAGGTGGGAGCAGCAGAGAGTCAGTGGAGATTTTCACAGACAGAATTACTCTGCTCTTGGTAGAGTCATGAGAATGAGTCTGTACAGTCAACGTTCAAAAGAACTGGTGAGGAACTGCAGTCTGTTCCCCAAACCAGGCCAAGATTATATCGTGGATGAGCTGTACCACTGACAATACATGGAAGAATTTCCCTTTGCAGAATTAAACATGGAATTGTTGTTATACAACTAGCTCCACGACATCAGAGCTTAATGCAAACAAAAACATGTACATAGCCAAGGAATTCAAGATAAGTTGTTGCTGTGTAACTTTTTATTTTCAACTTCTCACTGGCAGTCTGCACAGTGATGATACCAAGCTGAGTGATGCGATTGTCACACCAGAAAGGCTGGATGTCATCCAGAAGGACCTGGACAAGCTCGAGAAGTGGGGCTGTGTGAACCTTATCAGGTTCAACAAGGCCAAGTGCAAGGTCTACACCTGGGTTGGGGCAATCCACAGTTTCGATACAGGATGGGGGATGATGTGATTTAAAGCAGCCCCGAGGGGAAGGACTTGGGGTGCTGGTTGACAAGAAGCTTGACATGAGCCAGGAATGTGCCCTGGCGTCCCAGGAGGCTGCAGCCAAAGCAGCGTGGGCAGCAGGGCAAGGGAGGGGACTCTGCCCCGCTGCTCCTCTCTTGTGAGACCTCATCGGGAATATTGTGTCCACCTCTGGAATCCTCAGCATAAGGAGATGGAGCTGTTGGAACGGGCCCAGAGGAGGCTACGAGAATGATGCGAGGACTGGAGCAGCTCCTGTATGAGGACAGGCTGAGAGAATTGGGGTTGCTCAGCCTGGAGAAGAGAAGGCTCTGAAGAGACCTTACAGCGATGTTCCAGTACCTGGAGGGGCTGCAAGAAAGCTGGGGAGGGACTGGTTACAAAGTCTTGGAGCAATAGGATGAGGGGCAATGGGTATAAACTGCAGAGGGGCAGATTTAGACTAGGCAGAAGGAGAATTTCTTCACTATGAGGGTGGGGAGGCCCTGGCCCAGGCTGCCCGGAGCAGGGGTGGCTGCCCCATCCCTGGAGGGGTTCAAGGCCAGGTTGGATGGGGCTGGAGCCCCTGATCCAGTGGGAGGTGTCCCTGCCCATGGCAGGGGTGGGACTGGATGGGCTTTAAGGTCCCTTCCTACCCAAACTGTGATTCTATGATTGTCAAAACAGATTCATAAGCAGTACTACTTGCTGTTCTCCAGAACTCCAGAAATGCTGTATCCCAACACTGTTCACTTGTCCTCCCCACTGAAGCTGAGTCAAAGTACGAGAAAGCTTCGTGTTACAAAACAGCTGGGGAGCAAAGCGGTGATAGGGAATTTACTGATTTGTGATGATGTTCACATTTGATGCTGCTCAGACGCTTATAGTTTTGGACTAAAAAGCCTCTATGAAATCATGTCAGAGAGGTAACCGAGGAGCTCTGTAACTACAGCAACATGAGCTGGGTGTTAATTTTATCCCTTCTTTCACAGGCCACGGGAGAAACAGGGTTGCTAGCCAGAAAACTACAGTGTTCATAATATTTTAATGTCATCTCAGTATGCTGAGAATAAACCGTTAATTTTGGTTCTGTTTATGTTTTGGACAGCAAAAGCAGACTGTTTATGCTGCCAGCATGCTAGCAAAGCTCTTCCCAAGGCAGATGTATGAGATTTTACAGATGTCTAGAACAAATGAGTGGTAAGAATGCGAAAGAAAAAAAAAAGATACTAAACGTAAATCAGATCCAGTTTTTCCTTATGGGACGGGATATGTACATCTGTGGTCCTGGAGAGCATGCCCTTCTATGAGGAGTTTCTCTGCTGGTTACTGAGGGTCTTTTTCCTCTCTTCTTTCCCCATGCCCCATAGCAAAGAAGTGAGGCAGATGCATCAGATGAGGGAGGAGCATGTTATTTATAGGGAGAACTTTACAAAGTTTATATGGACACCTACATCTAAGGAAAGTCAGTGAAGCTCACTCCTGCGTGATTTCCACTGAGCTTTGCCTCTCATCCACCAGAAGCAGAAGATACTTAGATAGCTGATTCATGGCTGAAGTGGGAGCTTTATGTAGTAAATCATTCTGTTTTCTATTCTAGTGTGCTCTTTAATCCTTCTTCCTGATCAAACTCTTTGTGTTGTTGTTTTCCAACACCTCAGTCTTCATTAATACAGCGGGGGGCATTGTGGGGTTCGTTTTTTGTAGCTGTGCAGTGTTAGTAGGCATCAGAGATATTTTTCTTGTCCATATTCCAGTGGCATCAGAGATATTTTTCTTGTCCATATTCCAGTTACATCCAATGCTAGCAAGAATTCTGGCTTATGAATGTCCCTCATATACCCAAAGCTGATGTATTGAACGGTTGTAGGGACAAGAGCAGCATGCCTGTTTCCATTTCAAGGGTATAAATTGAGGCATCAGGAGGCCATGGATCCACACCGAACAAAACATTTTCCAAATGTTTCAATATATTGGAACTGAGTCCTTGTTACAGTAATGCCCAGGAGTCTTGTGCCTCATCCTTCCTCACTGAGGTATGGAAGTGTAAAGCAAGAACAAAGGGCAAAACTGAAAATTGGAGCCTAAACTTGTCTCTGCTGTCTGATGGAGACAACTTCTGAGGCTGCCTCTGCAGCATGACCTGTCTTCCAGAGGCCTCGAACCTCTTGGTACTGCTTAGGGCATCTGCTGGGAAGCGTGACGCGAGCCAGCAGCCTGCAGGAAGGCTGAAGGTGCTCAGGTGGCTTGTGCTTACAGCTGCCCTGGAGATGGTTCTTTCAGAGCCCTTTAGACACAGCCCGAGCACATGGACACGTACAAAACTCGCAGCAGAGCTGGCTATTTCACCTCAGCCTTTCTAGTTCAGTGTCTCCAAGTCCTGTGACTTTTTGAATCATGTGAGTCTGGTGAGGACTCGTATCAGCCTGGGGAGGGTATGACAAGTTCCAGCCCCACTGTGAATTTCAGCCCTTTGCAGGACAGAATTCTTAAAAAGCACTTTCCTTCTTTCTGCAGTGCTAGAAGCAGCAGCAATAGAAGAACCAGGATAGGAAGCAGAACTAACCCGTTATTAGAAAGAACGGTGAAATCTGGGGAGGTGAAATAGCTCTCGAGTCCCAGATCAAGTAAACTTGAGAATGGTGGTTATAGGATGACATCTGCTATCCCCTCAACTTCTGGGGGTAGCTCATGGAGGAGAAACAAATCTCCTCCCCAAGGGACAGATCTAATCCTTAAATAGGATTATTTTTTTCCTTTTGGTGTAATGTCACAGTTTTGATACAATGGTTTTGAAGCTACAGGTGTGGCTAACAATGGATACAAGTGATGCCTTTTCACTAATAGAGTCATTTCAGCATTCTGGAAAATCTCTCTCATGTTTAACTTGGTTTCAGAGCCAGTAAAGTGTTTGACATGTGCTCAAGCACACTTCAGTTACTCACCTAAGTGACTTTACTATGTAGTTTCTGGCAGATTTGAGACCTTCATTGAATTAAATCCAATGCTGTTTTAGTTGTTGTTCATTATAATTTAAACTTTGCTATAATATTATTGTATGTATTTTTATTGTGCATTTTATCTTCAAACCACATTATTTCCTTCTTAATGCCTAGTTCTGTGAAGAGAATTAAATGGCATAAAGCATCACACTTGAATATTCAAGTACTCTAAAGGAAACTGGAATCAATGGAACCAGATACTAAGAGTAACTTCAACAACAGGGAGCTATGACAGCTCCAAAGTCAAATGCATCTGCTGCTGAGCTCCTCTACGGTGGAAAGAGAAGATAATACAGAATCTACTTATGGGCTAACTTAAATTCAAGATTGGTTCTAAAAGACAGGCCTGGCAAGTGATGTGTGGTTCATAGCAGGGCCACTTCTTTCCTTTGTTTTTTTTCTTAAAGCAGATTCTAACCCTTTTTCTCTTCTGGCCGTGTTCCATGCTGGAAGGAGCAGTGTTTCTCTCATGTGGATGGAAATATCCAGCCACTTGGGCAGTGATCTCATACACAGGGCACATGGGATGAGACTCTTTGCTTGCATTAGTGTATCAGCACACTGCACACAGCTATTGTTTTCTTTAACCATTCTCAGCTCAGCACTGTGGTGTGTGTTTTCCAGTGTATTCTAATGGGAATCTTGAAAGTTGTTTTATTTTTCTATCTCTGGCTTCCTTAGAAATGCTTTAGGATTACATTTTAATAATAATACATTACATTTAATAATAATGTGTAATATTAATACGTAATGCATCATCATCATCCATTCAAAATACTTCAGACGTTGGAAAACCTTATCATGGAGCACATTGCTATAGGAGGGGGAGTGCAGGCTGGCAAAACTGAAATGCAATCCACTGTCCTCTGTTGCCTCTCAGATTTCTTGGGTACCTTTATTTCCAGGAATATATGATAGAAAAGCAACAGACCAGAAGTCCTTCATATTTGAGAAGTCACGAGCCTCCTTTGTGAGGACAGGACCTCATAATCAGGCTGTTCAACATTCCCACATCTATTTCTGTCCTTACACAGAAGAAATGAAGTGGCTAGATGATGATGCATTTCAAGCAGAGTAACTTTTCCAGAGATGAAGGTCTTATCCATCGCTTCGGTGCAGTGCTTTGCACGGTGATGCCAAGGTTAGTGAGATTTTTCAGCCCTGGGGTACTGATGTACGCATCAAATGCAGGCAGATGAATGCTGCCCTTGACCCGATCCGGTGAACTAGTGTTAACCTTTGTGTTTTTCCTAGAGATTCACTGAATATAAACTTTTCAGTTTAAAAAAAGCAAAGATTTATTCCACGTTCACATTACGTCACTCCATGTGACTCCTTCTGTGGCTATTTTGGTAGTCTGTGGTCACATCACTTAATTCCTAGAATCAGGATGATAAATTTTAACACTGAACATTGACTTACTTAGTGAACTTCTGTATTTTTTGATGGCAGAGTTCCTCATTTTACTTCTCCTTTGAGTCTGGCATTTCTGTAAACTGTCTATTCACCATGTAAGGTGGAGTCTGCTTTTCTTTCCAGAATACCTGCATTTCAGAACGGTATTTTGCTTTCTTCTTCCCATCCTTCTTTTTGTCCTTTTTCGTGTGAGCATGGGATGACAGCCCTGTGTGCATCCAACTTGCGTTTTAAAACCATATTGCACACTTTAATGCTGCTTTGTGTTACCAAGAAAACTGATGTGTATCCTGAGCTGCATCCAAAGCAGCGTGGCCAGCAGGGTGAGGGAGGGGATTCTGCCCCTCTGCTCCTCTCTTGTGAGACCTCATCTGGAGGATTGTGTCCAGTTCTGGAATCCTCAACATAAGAAGGAGATGGAGCTGTTGGAACGGGTCCAGAGGAGGCTACAGGGATGACCCCAGGGCTGGAGCAGCTCTAGTAGAAGGACAGGCTGAGAGTTGGGTTTGTTCAGCCTGGAGAAGAGAAGGCTCCCAGGAGACCTTATAGGGACCTTCCAGCACCTGAAGGGGCTACAAGAAAGCTAAGGAAGGACTGGTTACAAAGGCTTAGAGTGACAGGACGAGGGGCAGTGAGTATAAACTGGAGAGGGGCAGATTCAGACTAGACAAAAGGAGGAATTTCTTCACCATGAGGGTGGGGAGGCCCTGGCCCAGGCTGCCCAGAGCAGTGGTGGCTGCCCCATCCCTGGAGGGGTTCAAGGCCAGGTTGGATGGGGCTTGGAGCCCCTGATCCTGTGGGAGGTGTCCCTGCCCATGGCCGGGGTGGAACTGAATGGGCTTTGAGGTCCCTTCCAACCCAAACTATTCTATGATTCTAACTATGCAGCATTTGGAGAAGAGACCTGGATCAAAATCTTGTGTCCTAAATCCTTGTCAAAGTAGGAGATGCACGCGATTTAAACTATAAATAATGTATGTCGATAGGTAGAATACTTACTCTTCTTGGTGCAACTGGGATTAGTCAGAACCCTGCACTTTGGGCACGTTTTGGAGCATGAAGGTCTGCCCTTTTGGTATTTCACACACAGAATCACACACACAGAATGACCAGGTTGGAAGAGACCCACTGGATCGTGGAGTCCAACCATTCCCACCAATCCCTAAATCATGCTCCTAAGCACCTCGTCTACTCTAACCTTAAACACCTCCAGGGACAGTGACTCAACCACCTCCCTGGGCAGACTGTTCCAATGCCTAACCACCCTCTCTGTGAAGAACTTTTTCCTAATCTCAAGCCTAAATCTCCCCTGGCGGAGCTTGAGGCCATTCCCTCTCGTCCTGTCCCCTGTCACTTGGGAGAAGAGCCCAGCTCCCTCCTCTCCACAACCTCCCTTCAGGTAGTTGGAGAGAGTAATAAGGTCTCCCCTCAGCCTCCTCTTCTCCAGGCTAAACACCTCCAGCTCTCCCAGTCGCTCCTCATAAGATTTGTTCTCCAGCCCCTTCCCCAGCTTCGTTGCTCTTCTCTGGACTCGCTCCAGAGCCTCAACATCCCTCTTGTGGTGAGGGGCCCAGAACTGAACACAGTACTCGAGGTGCGGTCTCACCAGTGCCGAGTCCAGAGGGAGAATAACCTCCCTGGACCTGCTGGTCACGCCGTTTCTGATCCAAGCCAAGATGCCATTGGCCTTTTTGGCCACCTGGGCCACTGCTGGCTCATGTTCAGTCGGCTGTCGACCAACACCCCCAGGTCCTTCTCCTGGCAGCTTTCCAGCCAGGTTTCTCCTAGTTTGTACCTCTGCTTAGGGTTGTTGTGCCCCAAAGTTCAATAACTGGACTGAGAGGAATGTAATCAACTTTCAGGAATGGAAATCAAGGAAAATCAGATCAACACAGATCAGGAAAGGAATAAAAATATCCTGAAATTACTTAACTGAGATACTGTCAGTTAAATGTGAAAACCCGTCATTTTGTAATACTGACTGCATTTTGTAAAAGTAGAAACTAATTTCAAAACTACTGTATATACACCTTTTTGGAGGGAATTTTCTGTGTGACTTTATCATTCTTCATGTACTTGTTGCATAGGGCAAACCATTAAGATCTGTATTTTCATATTCCAGAAATGGATGCAAGTTGAAATCTGGTAATTCAGATCACAGATGTCTCTAAATGAGGCAGTCAGATTGTTCAATGTGGCTCCTCATAAACGAAGGCACCTGCTCTGTAAATCCATTCCAGGAGTGTCCAGTTGTACCTCGTCAGCAGGATTCATGTTCTGCATTAACTGTGGTCTGGATGAGGTGATACAAACCCAGAAACCTGATGTGTGAGAATATTTCAATACTGTTCAGCTCCAGCTTGTATCACGTAGCTGTGTCTGGCAGTGAAGGGAACTGCAGGGGAGCCGTTGTTGTTATACGACAGGAATTATGAGGGAAGTTGTATAGCTGGATATTGAATCAAGCGATTGCCAGCCTGCCTTTGCTCCTCCGTTCTGTTCCCAGTCTCCCGCACTGATTCACCGTGCACCCTCCCGCAAACCAGTCTTCCCATCTTGAAGTAACAGCTAAAATGATTAAATGCCTGCAGTGCAGGTAGTTTAAAGGTGTTATTCTAGAGGCTCAATCTACTGACTTTAATAAAAAAAGAATAATAGAATCATAGAGTAGTCTGGATTGGAAGGGACCTCAAAGCCCATCCAGTTCCACCCCTGCCACAGGCTGGGACACCTCTCACGGGATCAGGTGCCCAAGCCCCATCCAACCTGGCCTTGAAGACAAAGAAGTTGAAAGGATCTTTCTCTCCAAACCAAAGAAGGATGAACTGCAGAACAAAGAGCACTATCAGCTGCAAGAAGTCATTTGTCATTTAGCAAGTTGTTGCTAAATGAATATGTGAAAGCCCTTGGCTCTAGTATGTTAAATATAAAATTACAGCAAGGGGAAGACAAAACCAAAAAGGCAGCTTATGGAATACACGAAACTATAAATGAGTTTCAAATGCACAAAAGTAGAAAATCAGCCTCTAATTCGGAGAAACCTTACACTGATTGCTATAATGTGGGAGGTCACACATAGGGAAAACACTTTTTTTGCCTGTTCACAGCACTCTTCCTAATCAGCTGTCACTGGACTTGTGGTTTGTGAAACGCTGTGAGAATCTAGGATGGGAAATGCCTACAAATACACACCACAGTGCCTGCTTTCTGAGTTTGCCTGATTCTTATTCAAATCTATCTTTTTAGTTCCTACGAGATGACTATATAGGCATGTGAGAGGTCCATACAGGTCATGTGAGTGTCTTCTGAAAGTAACTTTATTTTTCTCTGTCATCCTTTTGTTTTCCCAGCTGAGGAGCCCTAACCTAGTTAGTTGCTTGTTGTGTAGAAGTTGTTTTTTTCTCTCTAGAAGTCCCTGTTGCCCTTTTCTATTTCTCTCAATTTGACTAAACGTATATTCTGGCCCAGGAACAGATCTGCGTGCCGTATTCAAACTGCAGGTGCACCCAGCACTTATACAGTGCTACAAGTACTCATCATCGGGTTGATGAGAACTAAACCTCAACCCCTTACTGTTTACAAGATGTAGGCTGCCTTTTCCTAGACTGTTGCTTTGCATTCACTTGCACAAGATGTAATCTACTATTTCATAATCTAATATTGCGCTTTTCAAATGCATGTTTTACATTCAAGAATCCTGACAAACTGTGTATCTCAGCAGATTTTCTTGCCTTTATTTTTACTCCTATTGTGATTTTTTATAACCTTTTGAAGAAGTCACATGGGCTTTTTCCAAACCAGACAATACCTACAGTGCAAAGAGTAAATTAATTATAACATATGTGGAATTATCGAACAATGGACGAACCCCCTAATTTAGCAACTTCAGCTCTGATTGTGCATGATAATATTGCTCAAGTCAGCGATAAGCAGATGAGTAGAAAGGTATAGCCTTCAAGAGATACTTTGCATATGCAAAAAGAGGCTCTTCCTGCAATCCCAGAGTCTCCAGCTACTTATGCTGCAGTTTCACAAACCAAATAATTGGGTCTGGAGGCCACGCCAAATGGGGAAATTCCAGTCCCTGCACACCCCGTCCACGAGCTGCCCCTTCCTGCTCCTTCCCTTGTGTTGATCACGTGCTGGGATTGCGAGATAAGTGAGATTTTTGTTTTCAGGAGTTCCCTGGCAGTGCCACGACCGCTAGATCAGCGTGAGACAAGGGGCAGAAGCGTGCAGCTGGGGCTGAAGGGGGAAAGGGACCGTCCCTTTGCAGCAGGGTATTATCAGGCTGTGTTCTGTGCATTGGGAAACGGCGCCTACGCCTCAGAGCATCGCAGTGCTCCTGCTTTCCCGAGGAGAAACCCGAGGTACAGGGCACTGGACCAAATGCGCAGGGACAGACGAGGATGTAGCCCAGACGCTCTGATGCAGTGTGACCCTTCAGCCATGAGCTGCTGCCCTCTGGCAGACCCTGAGCAAACCTGGGGCTGTTGTGCAGGTTCGTACTCACGCTGCTTGTGCTCAAAGCGAGAGCTTGTGTCAGGACTTTAAACAAAAACCCGAAACATTCCCTGAAGACGTTTAAAGACTGGCTCAGTTAAATCTGACTGATGGCATCTACTTTGAGTAAGAATAGCTTGCAAAAACTTTTATTTTAGCCCAATTCTATAACTTTTATGAATAAAAACCCCCTCCCCCCCGCTATCTCTGAATTATAAGTAGCTCCATGCAGCTGGCATTCAGACAGGCTGAGAGAGCTGGGGTTGTTCAGCCTGGAGAAGAGAAGGCTCTGAAGAGACCTTACAGCGATGTTCCAGTACCTGGAGGGGCTGCAAGAAAGCTGAGGAGGGACTGGTTACAAAGTCTTGGAGCAATAGGATGAGGGGCAATGGGGATAAACTGGAGAGGGGCAGATTTAGACTAGACAGAAGGAGAAATTTCTTCACTATGAGGGTGGGGAGGCCCTGGCCCAGGCTGCCCGGAGCAGGGGTGGCTGCCCCATCCCTGGAGGGGTTCAAGGCCAGGCTGGATGGGGCTGGAGCCCCTGCTCCAGTGGGAGGTGTCCCTGCCCATGGCAGGGGTGGGACTGGATGGGCTTTAAGATCCCTTCCAACCCAAGCTATTCCATGATTCTGAGTGGGAAAGCATACAGGGTGGCAAATATCTAATGCAGGGCAGGTGATGCAACAGCTATGGAAGTGACGGTGGCCGGGAAGGTGGGGAAGAGAGAGACATATGCAGGCACAGAGTGATTAAGGGTGCCTGACAGCAGCAGGCTTTTTGCTGTTTGTTTAACTATTGTAGCATCAATGGGAAATTGGAATAACACGTTCAGGTTAAGCTTAAAGACAAAGCAGTTTGGGTTGTTGGGTTGTAAGATACACGCTGATGTAGCTGGAAGCAACTCTACAGCATATCAACAGCTGCTTCCGTGTGACATACTGACAGCCAGAGTGACATCCATTCATTCTAAAATGCTAATGAAGACCAAGGGTGTTACGCCTTGTAGTAAATAATTGTGATAAGAGTAGTATTTATATGGCTTATTGCTTTGAAGGTTTACTGGTGCATGGAGTTATAATGAAATAATAATTCTATGTGCTCTCCTTCTATGGTGAAAGTGTTCTTGAAACTCCTTTCTTTTCCTTGCATGAGGGATGCAATATTCAATATGAAAACTATCTATTTTCATTATAAATAATTGTTATTTGTAATAACACATGCAAATGATTGTTTATTATACTGCTCCACTTCAACTACCTAGCATTCTACATTCCTGTCAAATCTTCCTTTATAAAACATTATTTCAGTAGGTTTTTTTGAAGGACTGCTTAGTTTTCTGACCCAGCAGAACAATTGAATTCACTCTGCGTTATCAAATGCTCCAGTATTAGCTACTTCCAAGTAGTACTTTATTACCAAGAACCTGAACTACAGAGTAAATTAAAACATCTAGTGTTTTGCCAGATTCCAAGATAGGCTTCCATGGCAAGCAAGCATCATAACGTTTCATGTAAGTTGTTCTAATTTCCTCTAGGAAAAGCTATTTTATAGAAAGGGAGTCTTAGTGATCCTTACGTCTTGACTATTTTATTATTTATTGTTCCATATCTCTGTGCAGCAGTAGCAAATTTGGTTGTAAATTCTTTCCATTACTCACAAAACCACACAAACATCTTGGAGCTTTCCTCAGAGAATTCTTAACTTCCTACAAAAACAAACAACAAAAAGCTACCGGGAAAAGTAACCAGATGATTTTTAATTGCTCGACTCTATTTCCTATCCCTAAGAGAAACTAGGATTTCCCACGTGTTTAAGTTAAATGCTTAAGTGAATTACGTGGCTTGTATTAAATGAAATAAATCTATGTCCTGTTGTTCCATACGAACTCCACTGTGTCAAATATAACAGAATCATAGAAGAGTTTGGGTTGGAGAGGACCTTAAAGATCATCTAGTTCCAACTCCTCTGCCGTGGGGTTATATGAGGGTAAATATGAGAAAAGATCCTATTTCTCACCCATACCCAAAGATTTCCTAGGATCGCTACAAAAGTGAACACTCTTGAACTGGGCTGGTTTATCTTTCGCCTACTTAGAGGCAGGATTTCATTGTGTTTTTCAAACGTACGAGCTAGCTGCCAGCGGTCACCCCTCTTCAGAAATGGAAGCTCCTTATGTCCCACGTTTTAATTATAAAGTACCAGCTAACGTGTGTACAGTAACTCAGTGTCTTGAACGTAAGAGTTTACTGTGGTTACGCTCGCTCTGCTCCTCCGGATAGCAGAGGCATTGGGATTCATTTTAATATCAGATTTCACCGCTTTGAACACGGCAAGGACAAATTGTTACACTTAGGGTAGTGCGTGGTGCTCCAGCTTTGTGCTGATAACCTTTAAACACTCCAGACTGCTCTAAAGTGTGTTCTAATGAAGACATAATTGCACTAATGCTTGGCATATGTCATTACATATTTGTGCATTTAAAACTAACGGCCCACCCTGGAGAGAATCCAAAGCAAAGCAGAATGCCAGGTGCATCTGGAAGAGATGATTTTTCTTTCTTATTGTCAATTTACTAATAGGGAGTTTACTAAATTTAGTAAATCCTTTTCTGACAGGTAAGGATAGTATTTTAATTTTTAAATCCTTATGTGTTCTAAGGTTGTGCTTGGTTTTGCTTCTTTTTTTAATTTTTGTCGTGTGGTTGGGGTTTTTTTATCCCCCATTTCAAAATTCTAAGGCAAATCTTGACTTCCCACACCCACCTCAGCTATATGAAGATGGGTAGGAAAGCACAACTGCAGAAGTTAAAGGGGAAAGGGTAGTGCATAAGTGTACATAAATTTATGAAAGCAAATAATCTAAGTAATATGTTTTATTACGTTGGCACTAAAAATCTGAGGTTCGATCTTTTGTTTCAGTGGAAACTCTCCTAGGTATAAACAAAGCAGGTGTGAAATATTAATTTCTAATACATTTAATTTATAATAATATATAAAAGGTATCCCGTGTTTCAAATATTCTGGAAACTTGTATATCAAAATACACAATATTTCATTTGAACCAAACTGTTTCTATACTCACTAAAACAGATTTAACTGTAGTTGGCTGTATGTTATCAAATACTAAATGAAGCCTAGGGGAAAAAAAAGAGTAAGACATTTTGTCCACATTCTTGTCAGCTAAGAGCATGATCCTACTTGAAAACTTGATAAATCAAAATCCATCGTGTGGGGAAATAACTTTATTGCTTTGTTCTGAATGTTTCACCCAAATGCTCAGTTGAAAGAGCTAATTTTGAAGTCTGTCATCCTAAATGCTACAAAAAGTCAGAGAATTTACTCAGAGAGTGTTGGGTCAAGTGCCGGAGGCTTGGCTGTAAAGCATCTCAAGCCTGCACGCAAGCTGTCTTTGCTCGACCTGTTTCTTATTCACCACGGGGCCTTCGCAAGAGGAAAAAATCCACCTTCGCTCATTTTCAAAAGACGGTCTTACAAGAGATGTAGCTGTCAGGTACGTCCTGGGCAGATGTCTCGGCCCTCCCCAGATGGCAATAATGCCTCTGATTTACACCCTGCTTGCCTCGGGGACAATTTAACCTCACTGTAATTACAGCACCGTCATAAACGACCACTGACCCTGTAAGATTGCACTTTAATGGCTGTAAACTGGAGGTAATGGGTATAAACTTAGAAACTAGAGAGGAGCAGATTTAGGCTAGACATAAGGAGGAACTTCTTCATGAGGAGAATGGTGAGTCCCTGGCCCAGGTTGCCCAGGGAAGCTGTGGCTGCCCCATCCCTGGAGGGTTCAAGGCCAGGCTGGATGGGGCTTGGAGCCCCTGATCCCGTGGGAGGTGTCCCTGCCCATGGCAGGGGTGGGACTGGATGGGCTTTGAGCTCCCTTCCAACCCAAACCATTCTATGATTATGATTCTATAATGCTCGGTTTATAATTAAAATAATAGCATGGCATACATAAAAGAATTAAAATGATTGTATGTCAAAGTCACCAAAGCCCACATTGGAATTATCAGTAAATATATACTGGCAACAAGAATTTGCTTTTGTTTTCCTTCCATTCAGCTTTATATATCTTAGGGGGGAAAAATACCTTTTTTTTTTTTTAATTTCCTGCCAGGTTAGTGTGTGAACACAGCACCAGGTTACCTGACCTCACAAAGATGTTATCAACACTTACTTTATGAAAAACAGGCCTTAAGTCCCCCAAACAGATTTTGCTTTTATTTATTCAGCCTTACTATCAAATAAAACCAATGTCTCAGCACCAGTGTTTTAGCAGTTACTGAAGTTCTCACATCACTGTTCCATCCAGGTGAAATGCAGAAGACAGGCTGACATAATTTTTTGCTAATAGAAAGCTTCTGTCTCCACCAGAAATAGGTCTGAAATTAAAGAACTTCTAAATAAACTAATCTGAATATATCAGATGGGTCTCTTCCAACCTGGTTGTTCTATGATTCTATGATCTGTGTATTGGATACACATCCTGAAAGTATCAAAAATACTCAGGAACAAGCAGACATGTCGATACTCATTTCTCTGCAATTGCTGAAAGATTTAACAAATCTACCAGCACAGCACAGTGGAGTCTGCAGGGAGGCATAGCAGTAGACTCGTATGTTTGCATTCCTTTGACCTGATGTCTTTGCTAATTACTGTGAAAGTAATTGAGTTGTTTTGCTCATAGCATTGTTTTGGGTTTTTATTATCTTGCAAAAAGAAATTAAAAAAAATCTTACAGAAATACGACCAAAAATGAACATCATCTTGTATTGGAAGCTTTAAACATGATTACGTGGATCTGTTACAGCAAGTCCAAAGGAGGGCACAGAGATGATCCGAGGGCTGGAGCAGCTCCCGTACAAGGACAGGCTGAGAGAGTTGGGGCTGTTCAGCCTGGAGAAGAGAAGGCTGAGGAGACACCTCAGAGCAGCTTCCAGTGCTGAACACGGCTTCAGGAAAGCTGGGGAGGGCTCTTGGTCAGGAAGGGCAGGGATGGGATGAGGGAGAACGGTTTCCACCTGAAAGAGGGGAGACTGAGATGAGATCTTGGGGAGAAATGTTTTGCTGTGAGGGTTGGGGAGGCCCTGGCCCAGGTTGCCCAGAGCAGGGGTGGCTGCCCCATCCCTGGAGGGGTTCAAGGCCAGGTTGGATGGGGCTTGGAGCCCCTGATCCAGTGGGAGGTGTCCCTGCCCATGGCAGGGGTGGGACTGGATGGGCTTTGAAGTCCCTTCCAACCCAACCCATACATGATCCTGTGATTCTCCACTGACTTTTCCATTGGAGGAAAAGCCTATCCTGATGTGTATCATCACTGTGAGCACCACCAGCCCGTCTGCGGGAAATGAATTTGTAACAAAAACACCTTAACAGATGACATGAAACATCTGACAAAAACATCCCCCACCTCTAAACCAGAGGCTAAATTACCCATACACATATGCAATTTCTTTAAAACAGCACACCTAAGCTGGGGTATCGTTGCAGTGAGCTCCACGTGCTGCGTTCTGCTGCTGACAAGAATTATGCTGATACCTGCAACAGAGACGGGGTCTGGTGGCACCAGCTGAAATTGTCACCAGTGCACCTCACTCCCACTCTGAAAAGCTACATAAGTGCGTCCTTTACACAGAGATGTTATACTTGTACAGCTACCAAGCTTAATGAGCTTAATAACAGCCATCTGTCACTGTTGTCCCATTTCCATTAGCACACTGTGTCTGAAGTTATGTGCTTACACTGTGATTTTTAATGGTCCTACCCTTCTAAGCACAATTTTCTGTATGTCACAGTGAGGTGCAGAGTATCAAAGGCTGGCTAAAACAGGCATATTTGCCAAAGGTAATGTATGCCTTTGATCACCTATCTTTGATTATCTGAATGTTTGAGATGAACTTGAAAGACAATGGATAAATAGGCTTGTGCTGAAAGCCAAGTACTTGGGGTTTTTCCTTACTTGGCATAGCTCTTTATAACAGAACCCAGTAAACGAGTTCCAATTCTCTTAGCGTATGAATATGTGCAGATAGCTGAAATGGACTTTAGTCTTCTTGCTTGATACATTGAACCTTTGAATGATGCCAGGTATTTACAACCTCATACCTATAGTGTGATTAGTGGGGCTGTACCTGGGAACAGCAGTGCTGGAGAGCACTGGATAGATACCCTGGCTAGACTGCTTTTGAGCTCCTTGTCTCTTCGGATGTGTCTTTGATAAACGCAGTGAGACATCAAAAAGAACGTACGAGAGCATTTCTGTACACAGTACAAACATACAACAACAAGAACAGGATCCTCCTCAAAACTCTAACAAAAAATGTTCAGTTTTTCTATGAAGAATCGCAACAAATAGGATTTCTGAAAAGATAAAGGGTTGTTTACAATTTTCCTCTTTTGTTGCCTACCATCCCTCCTTAACATAGAATCACCAGGTTGGAAAAGACCTCTGAGAGTCCAGCCATACCTACCTGCCACTAAACCATGTCCTTAATTACGTTGTCTCCCCATCTTTTAAATACTCACCTCCCTGGGCAGCCGTTACAACATCCGATGACCCTTTTGGTGAAGAGGTTTTTCCTAATGTCATAGAATCACAGAATCATAGAATGGTTTGGGTTGGAAGGGACCTTAAAGCCCATCCAGTCCTACCCCCTGCCAGGGGCAGGGACACCTCCCACTGGATCCAATTGCTCCAAGCTCCATCCAACCTGGCCTTGAACCCCTCCAGGGATGGGGCAGCCACAGCTTCTCTGGGCAACCTGGGCCAGGGCCTCCCCACTCTCATTGCAAAGAAATTCCTCCTTATTTCTAGTCTAAATCTGCCCCTCTCCAGTTTATACTCATTGCCCCTTGTCCTACCACTCCAAACACTTGTAAACAGTCCCTCCCCAACCTGAACCTCCTCTTCGGGAGCTTGAGGCCATTCCCCCTTGTCCTGTCACTTGGGAGAAAAAACCAACACCCACCTTGGTATAACCTCCTCTCAGGCAGTTGTAATCAGTTCTGAACGTACAGACTCAGACACAGTCATGCACATGTGCATGTGCACACGTCTGCCCTGTCACTACTGATCCAACGCTCGTGATTCTCCACAGCAAACTGAAATTCCACTGTCATCCGAACGGACATTATTACAACAAATAACTTCTAGAGAAACCAAGTATTGAATGCAGCTTGGTTATCACACACTAGAAACTGTCCCTGCACTGGAAAAACAATGCATAGCTTGAGGTCGTGCCAAATCAGATGATCGTTCTCTCTTTACGCAGCTGTATCAGGTATAATAAAAAGTCTTCTGCAGCTGAGCAGTTATATATTATTCAGGCCAGTTTCTAAAAACGTTTGTCAGGAAAGAGCTATTTCTGCTTTGTTATTTTTAAACTGCAGTACCCAACTCTGAATAGATTTTATTGTGGTTAGACTTTTTCAGAAAGTCAAAATAAACCAAATAAACCAGTTTGGTTAGGTTTCAAAAATAGCACACTTATAAATCAAAGTGCTGTATTTGTTGTCTACAGAGTAGGAGTGACTGTTCAAATAGCAACAAATTAAAGGCTAGGGATTTTTCCCCCCCATTTGAGCTCCAGATGTTGATGCTTATCCAGACAAAGTCGTTTATTCGTTGTGCAGGTGGCACCCTTCAGTTCAGCATCTCCACATTAAATTTATAAAACATTGTTCTAAAATGATTTTCATGCTTTGATACTCTCAGCAGATGATGGTACAGCAATTGCCTTAGTACGTTTGTCTTATTCTCCTCTTTGAAGCTTCCTAAGCTCCGTCTGAGAAGAGAGGAATGTTACCCAGAGTCTTGATCCTTCTGTTGGGAATCTAGCTGTCCCTTCAGTGCATTTCCAGTCACAGGTAAAAATCACAGCCACAGTTACCTAAGAAAATAAAATTATACCTGTCAGACACAATTTAATGCTTTGAAACCATATGGCTTTACTGATAGTTTTATTTTTTATTTTTTATCTTCATTTTTTGGTCACCTCGTACTGCATTTGCAAAAAAAAGGGGTAGCTGAGGTCCACAACGGCAAAGGAGGCAAGAGCACAGGCTGAGTCACGCAGCAGGGACAATTGTCTGCATGCAGGACCTATGCTTGATAGCTCAGGTTTCAAAGTTATAACCAGCACTCTTGCGTGTCACAGCTTCTTTTCACACTAAAAGAAAAATAAATCTTGGTGGTAAGTATTGCAAATGAGTAGCTAAATTTCAGGAGAGCAACTGAACTCCTCCTGTCTGGAGAAGAGTCTGAGAGAACTGGATGGGGTAGTGCAGTGCCTCTGGATTTTCCTAGAAGCAAATTGCATTGCAGTGAAATCGGAGAAGCTGAAATTCTCTGCTGCACTGCATGTAAAGAGCCCAGAGACACCGGATAGCTGCAATACCATAAATTACAGCAGGAGCATATGGTGGGCTGGAAGCTGGTAGAGGGGTTGTTGAGCATTTTCAGAATGTCTCATGTGAGATTGCCAGTGAAGAAAGGCGAAGGCAACTTTTCTTTTTCAGTTAAGAGATTATTGCTTACTGGTTATAGCTGCTCTCTCAGAGTGACTTATTTATTACTGTAAGGCTTAATGAAAATCTGTTTCAATTTTACCCTGAAGTGGTCCAACACAAACTTGTATTAAAAATCTATGGAAATTGACGTTTTCATCAAATATTTTTATTGTTAAGTTTATATGAGGACATCCCAAGAACCATCCATGTATGAATACCTAACAGATGGATTACAGGAGTAGAGACTGAATGGGTTCTGGAAGAACAGACCAATCTGTAGAGGATTATAGTCCTTGACAGTACAAGGAATTGCATATGGTTTTTTAGATAACACTTTCATTGAAGAAACATGTTTAAAGCACTAAAAAAACAGAAGAAAGAAAGGGAAAAATAAAGTGAATAACTAAAATTTATATTGATGTGGTGAGGAGATAAGGCAAAACTTCCTTGCAGTTCTGTGGAGGTGACTATGGCACAGCATGCTGACCTCAGGCAGCGCGTCTCGCAGGGCATGTGGGTGCGTGAAACAGAAGAGAAGAAATAGCTTTTGGTAACTGTCCTAAAGCACTGATATTGGCCTGATCCTGCAAGTAAATAAACCAAAGTGCATTTAAAAAGAGATACTGAAGCGTGAAGTAGTAACAGCATACGGAAAGCTTGTTTCGGACAGTGCATTCTGTATCATACAGGACGTGACTTGACTCTACAGCAGATAAGGACCTACTGAAGGCAATCCTGCAGACACACAAGCTTACACGAGCCCATCTCATACCCTGACTGGCCTCCCCTGAGTTCTCTGCGTGCAGGAATTGTTCGAATAGATCTCCTTCTAGAGTCCAGCCTTCCCAGGGAAGTAAAGAAGTAACTACATGCTTAATCTATGGTGCCTGTGGGAAGGCAGGTGTTACTTTAATACAGAAAAAAAACCCTCCCAAGTCTGGGGAACTCCCAAAGAGCTTTGCTGTTTGGCTGGAGAGATGCTCTATAGGGTGGTGAAAGGTAGGCACCGTAGCCAGCCCATTTAGTTGGATATGGATAAAATAAAAAGTTAAGAGTTTCTTCAGGATTAAACAACAGAAATAATTAATGTGTACAGACGGTGCTATGGTTTACATTCCAGCAAAACAAGTTTACTGCTTTAACAACTTCATAAATAAGATGTTCTATTGTTATAATATATGCCATTTAAATTCTACAATGCATGAAAAATCCCAAATAAACTATAAATTACATTCCCACCCCTCTTCTTTGATGGCTTCAGTGACAGAGGGAAATAATAAAAGTCTTTCAGCTGAACTATGAAATATGAATAGCTCATGCACCATCATACAAATAAGATATTTCTTGTTTGGAGTCTTTCCCTTTTAGGTTGATCCTGCTTGATTTGTTCAAGGCCACTTTCTTCATGGTCTCTCCATGTTGGACTTCTTCTGTATCTAACTTGACTTATTTTTTTTTCTAAGCAATGTTCTCTTACTCAAGAAAATAAAAATCTTATGACGGAATAGGAGAATAATTTAGAGCGTTGGTCAAAATGACATGCAGAAGCACAGTGCTTTGAATGTGGCTCAGACTGAATGACAGTCTAATACCTGGACACTGTAAACCCAGCCACTAAACACAATATAAACCAGATCACCCTCAGAAGACTGCTAGTAGTTTTCCGTTTGTTTGGGAAAGTTTGTCCCCTTTTTGTTTCCCTTCTACTTTAGTGCTGTAATGTTTGAGTTTCTTTGGTTGGTTTCCTTGTTTGCTTTTTTTTCTTTCTTGTAATTACAGTATTTCTTTGCATGTGCTACATGTTTAACTATCTGCAGTTTGGCTTGCTTTCCTCCGCATCTGCGTTCATCTGTTACACCACTACAATCCTTGATCCTTCTACTCTTTTAAAGCAAGTTTAAAGCTTTACGAATGGTCTTCTGTCAAAACCATCTCCTCCTGAGGTGGGTATCGCTCTTTCCTTTCCCTTCACATGGCATGTTCTTACTCATACAATATTTTAAGCTCTTTTTGCCTATTTTGCCCAAATCGGCATGACTGTCTACCATATCACAGGGATATGCTCGGTTTTAAGCCACGTGGAAATTTACTGTATGCACTGCTCTGCGTTTATTTGTTTCTCCTGGGCCAACTCCTGCCCTCAGATACGTGGCTGTGACTCCTGCTAAGTCACATAAACTGTGTGCCTGCGTCAGAGGACTCCAGTTTAAATGTGACACTGAAGAGAAAAGCTGCTCTAGAATAATTTGAAAAGCACAGTTCACAGTCATCAATTTTGTCCTTGATGTATGCACCAGCTGGATATGGCTTTTATTTTTTCTGTATTTTTGGTAGGAAAAAGAAGAGTGTAAGCACTTTTCCTAATAGAAAGGTTGAGATCTCCACATGGTTTGTCTTGCAGAGTGCTACAGAAGTGTGGTTAAATCTTTCTTTTAGCAATATCCTCTATGTTGAAGGCATTATTACACTGGAATAAGCGGCTAACTCCTAGAACATATAGGAATAGAGTACTGAGTCACAGTATTTTAGGGACATGAAAACTTCTGCTTCAGTCTTTCAGAGCTACTGGTTGCCATCCCCATTTCAATCTCCTATTACTTGGCAACCACAGCTCTTCCTGGAAGGCACCAGTAGCTAGAGACTTAATTTTTTTCCTATTTGGTGCTTCAGACAGGCAAGCTCAACAGTGCTGCTTTTTTCTTGCCCTTCCTATGCCTCTGTGAGATTAATGGGACTTTAGCTGAACTCAAGACCTGGTTTATATCAGAATAAGCCTCCTTCTGTAGAGAAATCCCAAATAAGGGTAAGAGAATTTTGCTGGAGGCTCCTTTTAGTGAAGTGCTTATTTAATTAACAACTGATACATAAGTGTAAATGCAAGTGTGCATGCTCTTTAAAAACCATTCTGGGATAAGTGATTTACTTCACAATGGAAGCTGTCCTTGGAAGCTTTCCTTTGACGGCAACTTGTTCACCATCTTATGTGCTGTGCTGGAGGGTTTCAGGACCTGAGCGGAGAGAGGTTGGGCTGTGGAATGCTGGGAACACCTCTGCCCACTGGGAGCGTTGCCCAGCACGCACAGGGGATGGATGGATGGATGGATGGATCTTCGGACAGAATGTTTTGCTGGGCAAGTGGGGAGGCCCTGGCCCAGGCTGCCCAGAGCAGTGGTGGCAGGGGTGGAACTGGATGGGCTTTGAGGTCTCTTCCAACCCATTCCACAACCCTGTGATTCTGCATTGACTCTTCCACTGGAAGAAAAGCCTATCCTGATGTGTATAATCAATGTGATCACCACCGTCCTGACTGAGGAGAATGAATTTGTAACAAAAATACTTTACCAAATGACATGAAACATCTGACAAAAACATCTCCCACCTCTAAACCAGAGACCAAATCCTAAACCCATGGGACGTGTCCCTGCCCATGGCAGCAGGCTGGAACTGGATGGGTTTTGAGGTCCCTTCCGACCCAAACCATCCCATCATCCTGTGATTCTGCATGGACTTCTTCCCTTGGAGGAAAAACTGGATGGGTTTTTAAGTCCCTTCTGACCCGAACCATTCCATGATTCTATGATTCTGCATGGACATTTCTACTGGGGGAAAGGATGGATGGGCTTTGAGGTCTGTTCTGACCCAAGGCATTCCATGATTCTATGATTCTGCACAGACTTTTGCTTTGGGGGGAAAGCTGGATGAGCTTTGAGGTCCCTTCCGACCCAAACCATTCCATCATCTGTGATTCCGAACGGACTTTTCCACTGGGGGAAAAAATGGATAGGCTTTTAAGTCCCTTCCAACCTGAACCATTTCATAATTCTGTGATTCTGGATGGACAATTCAGTTGGGGGAGGAGCTGGATGGGCTTTGAAGTCCCTTCCAACCCAAACCATCCCATCATTCTGTGATACTGGGTGGACTTTTACTTTGGGGGAGAAGCTGGATGGGCTCTGAAGTCCCAACTGACCCAAAGCATCCCATGATCCTATGATTCTGGACAGAGTTTTCTACCGGGGGGAAAGCTGGATAAGCTTTTAAGTCCCTTCCAACTTGAACCATTTCATGATTCTCTGATTCCGGATGGACATTTCCATGGAGGGAGGAGCTGGATGTGCTTTGAGGTCCCTTCCAACCCAAACCATCGCATCATCCTGTGATTCTGCGTTTTCTCCACAGGAGAAGCTGGATGGGCTTTGAGGTCCCTCCTGACCCAAAGCATCCCATGATCCTGCGATTCTGGACGGCTCCAAAGGGGGAAACGCCCAGCGGCCTTCGCTCTCCCCTCGGCCCCCGCCCCGCTCCCAAATGGCGGCGCGGCGCCCCATCGACTGCTCGGCGCTCGTCCGCCAGTCGGGGCGGGAGCCGGGGCGGTGCGGTGGCGCCAGGCGCCAGGCCCGGCGGGGAGCGCCGAGCGGCCGATGGGCGGGGATAAATGCGCCGCGGGGCGCGCGGCCGCCATCTTAGCCGAGCGGCGGGGCGAGAGGAGTGGGGCGCGCAGGTACCGGCGGCGGCGCCGCGCCCTCCCGGGGCCACAGGGCAATCGCCGGGGGGCTGAGGGGGGATCGGGGACAAGGCCCGGGTGGGGGGTGCCAGCAACCGGGGGTCGCCCGTGTGGCGGTGCCAGGGCTCATGGAGGGCCGGAGGGGGGCATTGCTGGAGCTTGGGGGGGGTGTCAGGGCTGACTGAGGCGGGGGGGGGGGGGGCATTGCTGGAATTGGGGGGGATGTCAGGACTGGCTGAGGGCCGGGAGGTGGGAATTGCTGGAGTTGAGGGGGATGTCAGGGCTGACTTAGGGCCTGGGGGAAATTCGGAGATATGGGGGTGCCCGTGTGGGGCTGGGGAGCCTGTGTGGCGGTGCCAGGGCTGTCTGAGTGTCGGGGGTGGGTGGGGGGGATTGGTTTAGTGGAGGGGTGCCAGGGCTGACTGAGGGCCCAGAAGCGGATCGATGGAGTTGGGGGCTGCCAGGGCTGCCTGGGAGCTAGGAGGAAATCTGAGTTATGGAGGAGCCCGTGTGGGGGTGCCAGGGCACCCCGAAGACCGGGAGAGGGGAATTGCTGGAGTAGAGGGAGGTGCTAGGGGTGTCTGAGGGCTGGGGAGGGGGAGATTGCTGGAGTTGGGGGTGCCAGGGCTGCTGCAGGGCTGGAGGGGGGGATGGGGTTGCCAGGGCTGCCCGAGAGCTGGGGGGGAAATTGTGAGATATGGGGGTGCTCGTGTAGAGCTGGGGAGCCTGTGTGGCGGTGCAAGGGCTGCCCAAGAGGTAGGGGGTTGCTGGAATGAAGGGGCTGCCAGGGCTTCCCGGGAGCTGGGGGGATGCTGAGTTATGGGGAAGGCCGTGTAGGGGTGCTAGAGCTGCCCGAGAACTGGGGGGGATGCTGGAATATGGAGGTGTCCGTGTGGTGGTGCCAGAGCTGCCCGAGGGCTGGGAGGGGGAAATTACTGGAGTGTGGGGGTGCCAGGGCTGATTGAGGGCCGGGGGGGGGGGCATTACTGGAGTTGGGGGTGTGCCAGGGCTGCCCGGGAGCTAGGAGGAATGCTGAGTTTTGGGGGAGCCTGTGTAGAGGTGCCAGGGCACCCCAAGGGCTGGATGGGGGTATTGCCTGAGTGGGAAGGGGGTACTAGAGCTGCCCGAGAGCTGGGGGAAATGCTGGGATATGGGGGTGCCTGGGTGGGGATGCCAGGGCACCCCAAAGGCTGGGAGGTACTCGGGGGCTTAGAGGAGGGCTGCTGTGGTCTCATTTGGGAACCGGGGGTGCCAGGGCTGCCTGAGAGTCGTGGGAGATTGCCCTAGTGGGAGGGAGTGCTGGGCTTGCCCAGGAGCTGGATTGGTGGTGTGGGGGGAGATGCCGGGATATGGGGGCACCCAGGGGCTGGGGGGGGGCCTGAGGAGGGAGTTGCCAGGGCTGCCCGAGGGCCAGGGGGACATTGCCAGGATCTGGGTGGAGTTGGCCGAGTGAGGGGATGTTAGAGGTGCTCGGGAGCTGGCGGGGGGGAAATACTGGGATATGGGGTTGTCCAGGGGTTGGGGGGGCCAAGGTTGATTGCCAGGGGAGGGAGGTTGCCTGGGGCTAGCGGGTGCAGGTGGCCAGGGGTTGCCTGGGTCAGGAGGGCTGGGGGTGGGGGGTATGCCAGGAGCTGGAGGGTGCCTGCTGGGGGCCCCACTTGCCCCGTTGTGTCGGCACAGTCTGGCTCTGCTCATGCGTTCTCTGTGCAAGCTGCCTGCTTGACTTGTTGCAACTTAGATGCAGTTTATAAAAGCGTTTGAAAGCTGAGGCTCTTGAGCTTCCCAGTGTCTTCTGAACTGGTACAACTTTGCCGTGTATAAATGGTGTTTAGGAAAGCATTTGAGAACTGAAGTGAGATTGTTGAGCTTCCTGATATGTTCTTAACTGTTATGGCTCTGCCCTGCGTAAATGATGTTCCTGCAACGCCAGGGCTCGAGGATTGCGCTGCTTCTGAACCCTCTTTATCTACACTTTAAAAACGCTGCACAGCTAAGCTGCCTGGCTCTTGTTCGTTGTTCATCTTCCTTCATTGGGCTAAATCGTTTCTGTAGCTTTTTTTTTAACTTCTTAGCCTTTAAGTGACATCCATAGATGCAGAGACCTTACCTGCAGAGATCTTACCTGGGACAATGAAACCTCAAAACCAGTCGCGGTGGAATTGCTACAGCACAGTGTGCATTCAGATGCAATTGTAGGTTGTTTTAGGTATGCAAAGCAAGAAGGGATTGTAGTGGAGCAAAACTGAGGTTCTTCAAAAACCCGACACCACCTTAAACTAGTTTTCTACAAAAAGACTTTCAAAATGTCTGTTATTTTAATGCTTCTGAAAAACTCAGCTCCAAATATTACCTAAAGGATCACAGTGCCGGGTAAAACTAGGATGTAATTTGAATGGATGTGCTTATCCTTTAGGATATGTCTGCAGTGTTGGTGCAGAAGAAAAGATTGAATTGGTGAATATGAGAGTTTCAGGCGACTCAGTTAAATCTCTTCTGTGGGCGCCCATTAGGAATGGAAGTGGCTTTAATTTAGTTTGTCTTAATGAATATTTTCTGTAAACCCTAAGGCTACAATTAATCATAGGAAAGGTATGGATATGTACATGCACTCATGAAATGGGTGACATTAATAAGCAATTTAATCTTAGATTATTAAGTCAGATGTGAACTAGCTTACTTGGGCTGGAGCAGTGATGCTTTCAGAAATCTGGAATGTGTTTTTTGTATGTTTTGTTGCCATATTTAATATCTTCAGGACTGGATAACTTATTGTGCAACACTGCTGACTAACCTGCTTTGAAAGAAAATCTGGAACTAACAGAGAAAATTTTTTCCAAAGAAGATATAAAACTTCTGTGTTTTTCAGTTAAATGCCTTTGGTGTGTACATAAAATTTTCCATTTTTTGCTCTTTAATAACAACAAAGTCTATTCAAATTACATATGAAATTACTGCCGTCTCAGGGCCTGAACTTACTACAAGTTATTAAAATAACTCATATTGTATAAACCACAAAAATGACCCACAGAAATCATTGGTCAGCACTTCTTGGTGTGCTAAATCAGCACAAGTTTCTTCTGGGACGTATACTCCTCTCTTCCCCCCCAGTTTATTTACTTGGCTTCTCTACTGTTGGGAAGCGGGGACTTTAGGAAAAAACAAGTTTTCCTTGTTTTATGTGTTTGAAAAAAAAATTAAATTGAGGTGATGAGAGCTGTTGGTTCTAAAACTTCTGTAGGAGATGTGAACCAAAATTCCTGTGTATAAATAAGCCTAAAAATCAGTTACTTCCAAATGCAGGAACTGTGCTGATAAATAAACTTTTGTGTTGTGTGGATACAGCATGTTTTAAGTTATTTTTATATTCCTAATAAAGTTTTGAAAGCGAATGAAGTAATGAAGTCTGGTTCAGTGCAGGTTTGTATTGGTATCCCTGATCAGCTCTGCTGCAAACTTGCAGTCTTTCTGTTCCGTGCCACTGGCTGTCAGCCCTTATGCCAAGCTTCTGTGATACCACTGGCACCCCTTGCTTCCCCACTGTAATTGCAGCCTTCCTTAAACACCCTCCAGGCTTTTTCTTCTCCTCCTGTTGCTCTGTTTTGACGTTCTGGTCTCCCTTTTGGCCTCCCAGATGAACAAGGAGGGAGGCTTCTCCTTGGTGCCGTAGCCTCTTGCTACTGCAGTTGGCACACAAGGGTCTGTGCTGTGGTGCCCTGGATGATGAAGAGGCCAGGAGAGCAAAGGATTGTTCCATATTTTGGCGTCTTATTTCCTTAGCCTGTAGGAAGTTCACATTCTTGATGCCTCTGCCGAACTGTTTGGCTCACATTAGTTGATACACCCCGGAGGTGCTGGAGGAGAGGCAGGAGGACAGCTGGGTGGCATGATCCCATCAAACCAGTTGCCTCGGGAGCAAGGGAAACGTGGTTTTGTGCAGTGGGATTTCCAAAACTGCTGTGCAGATTCAGCTTGAAACAAATGAATAACTGAAAAGGGTGATTGTTTTGTAAGAAACAAGTTCCTGGGCCACCCTCACCTTAAAAATGCAGAAATCTAAAGACTATGTGACTCTGAAGAGAAATAGAAGCGAATGTTCTGCTTCTTGTGAAAGCGTCAAATGGCAAAAGCCAAAATTATTTAAGGACATTAACAAAAAGCAAGGTTAAAACTTGTGATTTGACAGAAATTTCAAGGACTATTCAAGCACAATTTCAGTACGTTTCACATAAGTTTAAATGGAGGCACATTACATCTGCGCTGTATTGATTTGGGTTGGTTTTGTGTAACAGCTTATGCAGAGCCCTTCAGTATGTTCTGGTGTGAATTATAGCTGCTGTGTGTTGAATAAGGTTGTGGAAACATTTTGTCAGCTCTAGAAATGAATTAAAAGAAGAGTTGATGTAACGCTAGGAAAGTGGGTTAAAGTGCCAGCTTTATGACAAGAGATCAAGGTCTTTCTGTAATGAGCGTGCATCACTTGTGAGCTTTGGGACAGCACGAAGTAGATAGGCTTACTCTGTATGGTATCCTGCACAGGTAATCCAGATGTGTAGTTCTTCTGAAGAGAAAGTCTTTTTGGACCGAGTTCTGTGGGTAATTCTCAGTGCTCTGTTGGCTCTTTCTGTGTACGCTATTTCTTAGTAAACAACCATTTTGCTTTGAAAAGCAGCTGGTGCACATTTATTCCTCTAGTGACTTGAATATTGTGTTTGTACTATAAATGTCATCTGCCTCACACAAAGTTGGTTTTACTGCAGCAGCGTGTGCTGACCTTTTGCAGTTTAGTACATGGTCCTCTTCTGTACTGAAATGCTGCAGCGCATGCCGGCGGTGGGGGTGAACAAAGCTCTGTTCTCCAGTCATTTGTAAATGAGGAAAGCACTTTCTTGGTGGATTTCAGAGCTAAGAATTATAACTGATAATTAGTGCATTGAATGTTTGCATAAATTAATATCCTTTCTTTCAGGGTTTTAAGTGACGTAGTCAATGTGGTTGGATTGTGTCTTTTCCAGAGCTTTTTGCTTGTTTATAGAGAATGCCAAGCTTTTTAGAGCTAAGCTTTTAATGCAGAGAGGCTCTGTGTTTGTGTAGGACTGTGGGGTGGCAAATGCAGGTCATCAGGTTTATTTGCAGTTGCAGGTGTGTCTCTGTCCTGCCATTTCTCCTGTGTGTGTTCCAAACGTATCCTGCACATTTGCATAAGTAAAGCCGAGCAGTAGGACAGTTAAAGCTGCTTTTAACTTCAGGCAAAGGAGTTTTAGCATTGCCTTGCAAATAAACTGTGCTTGAGGTGGCTCTGCAAGTGACTCTGCCTTGCTTGCTCTGCTCTATCTGGGAATCTGCACATGGGACCTGTATCTCCAGCTCTTCTGATACAAGCCCCTTTTTATGTTGTTGTTGTTCTTGGTTTCGTTGCTGTGTGGAATCATTTCTCTCGCTGTGTTGCGGCTCTGGAGATGTTGAGTTGATTACGGTACAGCTGCCTGTTCTCTCACTGCTGCATTTCATTGCTTCATTTCAGGTTTCAGTTTATGCTGCGTGCTTGCGATTGGTTTGACCCTAAAATATTTCATTTCTGTCAAACAGCTGACAAAAGGGTGTTAATTAATATTGCATTCCGATTGAAATACGTGGTATCAGTTAAGAGCAGTTGAGACATCTTGTATATTTTTAGTTCAGAAGCTGGAGGGAGGTTGCTTCACTGACTTGCAGCTGGGTGTGGCATGGGGTTAACCATATGTATTAAAGCTGGCTCAGAGGTTTAGACTTTAGAAAACGGCTCATAGCCCCCATTATGATCTTCTGTTACATAATTTTTTTTTCGGTATAGAACAAGCTGGCGTTTTGAAAATGAGTGTTTTGGGAGCTAGCTGGGGAGACTAGCAAGAGGGAGGCGTAAGGTAGCGCACAGAGGGGAGAAGGATGCTCTTTGAATGTTTAGGTATATATTGAGAATCATTAATGTATGACTAATCTTCCTTTTTATTTTTCTGTAATGTCCTTTATTTTGCTAGTCATTTGCTTCCAGTGTGTGTCAACTCTGTCAGTCATTTGAGCTAGTTTTGCATATTCCACTTTCTTCCTCTGTTCTCGGTCATTAGCAGTGTTTGCTCAAAATCTAGTCATGCCCTCAGGATTTTCTAGAGTGGCCTTTTCGGTCTGTTAGTGCACCACAAAAGACTGCGTTCTTTATTCCCTCGCTACCCATGGAAGAGATGAAGTGTGTCTCCCCCACTGTGACTGCTTTTTGGACAAACAAATAAATTATCATCCTTTTTGCTTTATTTCATGACTTCCCGTGTGTAGGACAAACTACACGTGGGATTTCGCACAAGTGTTTCCTCATGAAACTGAGGGAAGCATAGTGAAACAGGTTGAGTTACATGTGCTCCCTTGTGTTGGCATGGAATTGGTCCAGAAATGTAGGAACGCGTGGGAATCGTCCTGCAAAGTCACAGAGCCAACGCAGGGAGGACCATTAGACTGGAAGCTTCTGTAGTGACAGCATTGCTGGGAAGAAAAAAATGCTAGTTATGATATTTTAATGATTTTAAAAAATTCCTACTTTATTGCTACTCAAAACCTTCCAGTTACATTATTCCCATGTGATTATCATGAAAAGTAAAATACTTTTATTAATTTCTTGTACAAGAAAAAAAACAAGATGGATTTTAATTCCACTTAATGTGGAGATGAAAGATCCTGTGATAACCTTTTGATACACACTATGTTGATATGCAGTGACACAATGTTTTTTTAACTTTGTTTTAGAAAATGTGTTCTGTGTTTCACTGGGAGTTGCTCATATTTATGACATAGGCTGTGACTCCAGAATCAGATTCAATAAAACTTTTTCATAGGATTCTAGAAGTTTAGAATTCCCCTAACAATTATTAATGCCAAGGTTACTGTCAGGTAAATATTTTCCTTATTTTGATAATTTCTGATAGAATTTTAATCCTTCAGATCTAATCCATTTCTTAAGCTCATTTTTTTACCAGTTCTTTGTTTGTGCATCTCTTGTAATTTTATATTTTGGGGTTTTTTTTTGCTTTTTTTTTCCCTAAGGTCTGTATTGTAACACTTGTGCATTAAGCATGGCAGATGTGTCTGAACTCTCCTCTTGAACTTGCATGAGACCTTTCTGCATACAGACAGGCAGTACTGGGGCCTCTGCATGCAAATGAGAAACGTTTTTGATTACAGCAGGGCTTTCAGACTTAAGGTGTTCAGTATGTTGGTGATCATTCATTTTTTCTTAGAGTGAAATAGTGTTAACAGTAAGTGTGCAAGCTAAGTGACATCCTGCTTTTTATGGCTGTCTTTCCCCTCCCTGCTTCCCCCCCTTTGGAAAGCCGTATCCTATCAATACCGATCTGAAGGCTGAGCAGGCAGAAACCTGTTTGTGGTGGTGGAGGTGGGAGAGTACTGCTTTCCCTTGGTGCTAATGAGAAAGCCAAGCAATTCCAGTTGTCTCCAAGTCAGGCTGCTGGCAAAGGAGTGTGGATTTCTTCTAGTAAAACAACGTTTCTGTCTCAGCTCCATCGCTGCTGTAGCAGCTTCAAATGTTCCTGTTGCGACAGTCGTTCTCTTTGTATGGAAACATGGGAAAAACCCACCTAGAGCTGAGGGCTGGGGAGGGGCTTGTGCCAGGGTGGCTGCTGAGGGTGCGTTGGCAGAACCGAGCCAGAACGGTTCCCGGGAGGGGATGGCACATGCGTGGCTGTGAGAGAATGCAGCGAGTTAAGTCGCTTCCAGAGCCTGTTGCAGCCAAAAGAAACAACAAAGTGTGTAAGCCTCTAATTTTATGCTGACATTTAACAAAAAATAAACCGTATTCTGAATTACGTCATTCTTCTGTGTTAAATGCTTTCGGAGCAAGTATAAGGCTTACTCAGGCAATAATAGCATGCTGAAACAAAGTGTGCGTGTCAGAGTGATACAGTGGAATGATTTCAGCTGAAAGCCAGTTCCAGAGCTTACTCTTAGATTTCCCCAACCTTTTAAGTTGACTGTGTAACTTGTTTGCTGGCAATCAGGAGGTTATAAAAAGAGAGCCAGCTGATGTTGCAACATAAGCGCTGTCCATATAGTGGAAAGACTCTCCTTTGGCATGTTCACTGGTGCTATTTTTACCTATTCCAGTAAGATCTGCCCTTGTGATGTTAAATTGCAGGACGGTACCTGGAATTATTTAGTTTTACAGAAGTACTGTATGCTCTAAAGAAAATTTTCAATAAAATTATCAGGCGTTTTGAAACTGAAATTGCCTCACTTAGGAAAATATTTTTCCTTCTGGCGCTACAAATAATGCTGCTGCTGTGACTGCAAGGTGTTGTTTCACTTTTGTTTGCATATTTCATGTCTGGCAGAGGGTTTTTCAATATTTTATTCCCTTTGTATATTGAGTGTTTTCTCTTTCTGAGTTTCTTATATACAGACTTTAAGTAGACAATGCGAGTTTAAGTGCAGTAGGAGTTTTTTTTCTCATAACTTCTAAAAAGCCTCACTGGTTTTGATTACATTTAAAGTAGTTGGTTCCTTTGCACAATAGAAAATTAACATAGTACTTTTTTTCTGGGGACAGATTTCTGGCACTGCCAGTGGCAGAGTGCTGTATTCACCAAACTTGAAGCATAGGATGTTGCCTGTACAGGTGTGTGACCACCTGAATCACAGGGTGGGGCTTTTGGTTACCTGATCTTAAATGCAGTGTTGTCCAGTGTATTTTCTAGAACCATCAGCATCTCACTCAAAAGGGACTTGACAACCCTGAAACACAAAGTTGTCATTTGAGAACTGCTTCACACTCTCGTTCTGGCTGTTTGTGCAGTTAGGTGTGTTCTGTAGCAGAGCTGTTAATTTTTCGGAGGCAATAAGTGGTTTGATGCTGAAGGTGCATGGTCAGCTTGTGTGGCTCAGCGTTCCCTGCACAGAACACCTGCTTCCTTTGCTCCTATTCTTGTGCTGGGGAATCTCAGGTGGAAATCCTGCAAGGAGGCAGACTTCCTCCAGGACAGAGTAATTTTCTTCTCCCTTGGTTTTGTCTTTGTCTTAGGTGAACAATTCAACTTCTCGGGTTTGATTGAATCTCACATCTGCAATAACAGCTGGTATTTTTGCTCGGTCGCATCTTAAGCCCTCCTTGTTGCCAGTCGTGCTAGTGAAGTTCTTACTGATTTTTGCTTTTTGTGTATCTGCTGTCTGTCAAGAATAAGTACCTAGTTTTTACTCCCTTACAGCTATTGCTTTGGTTGCAGGTATTGTAATTGCTGCTTGCCATCTCTTCTTGATTTATAGACATGATTGCTTTTTCTTCTGGCTGATACTACACTAAAAATACTTTAGATTTTCAGTCTATAGAACTTCTACCTGTCCCCGTCAATTTTCTTTGCTTGTTTTCATTTAATGTCATCCATCATCTTGACTGGATTAATTTCTCAAAGTTTGTCCTAGACTCTTTTCAACTCAGTTTTTTGCTCTTGTTTTGCTCAGGAACTGGTCTTTGCAAATCTTTTAATCTCTTAGGTGAATGTGAGTATCATAACTGTATCCTTGATTTTTTTTCTCCCTTTTTCCCCCTTTTTCCCCCATCCTCACAATATTTTGTATGTCACATTCCTAGATATTTGCCTTAGAGAGGTACAAGAGTTGGTACGTAGTGTAAATGGGCAGTTCAGACTCGTAAGTGGGTTTTAGTTTTAAAATTATGAGGTAGCTCAGAGTGGAGATCCTGAAGCATTCATCTGGTTTCTTGTTAGCCTTGGAGTGTTTGTTGTCTTGGGGAAGCTCATAGCAGCCTTTTTTTTTGTGCTGCCTCCTTCCATGAAAGAGGATACTTCTAACTGAATGTGATCCAGCAATACAAGATCTCTTCTGGATTTTTTTTTTGTGTACTTTCTTGTACTTCATGTAAGGTAAGACTTGAGGAAGCTGAGACTGTTCAGCCTGTAGAAGGGAGGGCTTTGTGAGGGATCTTGTTAATGTGTGTAAACAGAGTGATGGGAGGGAATGAAGAAGGGGACACCAGACTTCTTACTAGTGCCCAGTTATAGCAGAAGGGGTAAGTGAGCACAAATTTAGACATGCGGATCTCCATCTGAACATGAGAAACCACTTTTTTTTTACTGTGGTAGTGGTAAAACACTAGAATAGATTGCACAGAGAGGCTGAATGTGTGTTTGGAGATGCTCAAAACCCAACGGGCATGGTTTTGGGCAGCCTGCTGTAGCTGACCCTGCTTGAGAAAGGGTTTGAACTAAATCATCTCGAGAGGTCCCTTCCAGTGCCAGTCACCGTGACTGGATTGCATCTTTGCCTTCTCTAGCATCCCTGCATGGGATTGTTTTAGGAATCACTAATTAGGATGGGAACTTGTGGTAAGAAAGTCTTTTGCCATTTACTATCTAGAGAATGTTTTTGTATGTTTGACTTACGCTTCTTGCTTTAATTAATCTAAGTTTCCAGTCTCAGTCAATACTTCTTCAGCTTCCCTAGAAATCCTTGCTTTTACATCTTATACGTGTGCTACAGACTGCCTTCAGACCTTCAGAGGCGTAGCTTATTTTACTTTCTATTGTTTTGTTTTGGATCCAAGAGTTGTCATAACATTTATGAGTCAGCAAGGGGGGTTCTATGTGTAAGGAAGGAACTGACGTCTGAGAAGAAAGTATTCACTTGCACTAATTTTTTACTGTAGTGAGGTTTTAGCTGTAATGATATTCTTGAATAAGACTGAGATGATGGGGTAGTGTAGTGTGGCCTTACACAGTGCATCTTATTACACTGAAATGTTACATAAAATAATGAAAGGCTAGAAGGCCCTGAAATCTCTAGCAGTAGTGAGATAAGTTACCTCTACTGTTCATGTAATTCACAAAATGGTGGTTTTATTCCTGTGCTGTGTTGTGCCTGCGTATAAGTCTGTCTATTAAATAGTAAATGCCTTCTGTTTTTGTATTGCCTTCCACAGATGATGTGCTTCATCCCGTTGTCATAGGACTTCATTCGCTTAAAGGAAACCGAAAGGTATGAATAACTCTCTGGTTATCTTTCCCTTCCTCCTTACCCTGCCACATTCTTTCTTCTGAGGCCCCTGGGTCTCTCCTCAGGGAAGAGAAGCTTATCACAACTGAGCTCTGTGCTTGTGTTTCTTCACTGCTCTTTGGTTTTTTTAAGTAATTCCACAAAATTGATAGCCACCTACAGTTCTTTCAGAGTTTGCTTTATCAGAAGAGTGTGTTTACCTTAAGCTCCTGCTTCAGCCAGTCTGCATGGATATTTATGTTGTAGGGGGAGAGCCCTTAGTCTGTTTAGAACTTTAGATCTTGAAATTTGCCTGTCTTCTCTGAATAGCATTTGCCTTTCAACACAAGTACAGATCTGCTGTGAATAATCCAGACCTAATGTAAATCATGTCTGTGACATTATCTTACAACTAGCGCTTGGGCTTTTTACTTTTCTGAGATTGTATCTCAAACAAAAAGTGTTAAGCCCCACCCAAACCAAAGTGCCATTATTTATTTGGCAGAACTGTTAATTTAATGGACGTATTTAGTACGACAATCATAGAATGGTTTGAGTTGGAAGGAACCTTTAAAGCTCATCTAGTCCAACCCTTGTGCAGTGAGTGGAGACACCTTCAACCAGATCAGGTTGCTCAGAGCCCTATCCAGCCTGACCCAAATGTTTCCAGAGTGGGGGCATCCATCATCTCTCTGGGCAACCTGTACCAGTGCTTCACCACCCTCTTCATAAAAAATGTCTTCCTTTTATTCCTGAATCGCCCCTTTTCTAGTTAAAAAATGTTGCCCCTTGTCCTGTCACAGCAGGCCCTGCTAAAAACTCTGTCACGATCTTTCTTATCAGCCTCTTTCAATACTGGAAGCTGCTCAAAGATCACCCCATAGCCTTATCTTCTGCAAGCTGCACAACCCCTACTCTTTCAGCCTGTCCTCTGTTGGGAGGTGCTCCGACCCTTGGATAGTTTTTCTTTCCCTCCTCTGGACCTATTCCAACAGCTCCATGTGCTTCCTATGCTGAGGACTTGAGCTGAATGCGGTATTTCCAGAGGGCTCTCACCAGAGTGAAGTAGAGAGGGAGAATCCTCACCCTTCAGGTCATGCTTCTTTGGATGCAGCCTAAGATACGGTTGGTTTTCTGGGCTGTGAGTGATCACTGCTAACTCACATCCAACTTTTTACCTACCAGCACCCCCAGGTCTTTCTACGCAGGACTTATCACCATTCCTTTTATTCCCCAGCCTGTGTTGATACTGGTGGTTGCCCTGACCCAGGTGTAGGACCTTGCACTTGGCCTTGTTGAACCTCATGAGGTTCACACAGCCCCACTTCTCCAGCTTGTCCAGTTCCCTCTGGATGACATCTCATCCCTCACACATGACACCCACACCACTCAGCTTGGTGTTGCCTGCGAACTTGCTGAGGGTGCCCTTGATCCTGCTGTCTGTGCCATTGAGGAAGATGATTAAATGATACTGGTCCCAATATAGACGCCCGAGGGACACCTCTTGTCACTGATCTCCATCAGGACGTTGAGCCATTGACCACTACCGTCTGGATTTGACCATCCAGCCAATTCCTGATCCACTGTACAATCCACCCGTCTGATCTGTATCTCCAGTCTAGAGAAGGATGTTTGGGGAGAGTGCATGAGTGGCCTTTCGGCAGTTCACATTGGCATCCATAGCTCTTTCCTTGTCCACTGATGTAGTCATTCCAACCACAGAAGGTCACCAGGTTGGCCAGGCGAGGTTGTCCTTGGTGAAGCCGTGCTGGCTGTCTCAAATCACCTCTTTGTCTTCCGTGTGCCTTAGCATGGCTTCTAGGAGGATCTGTTCCAAGATCTTCCCGAGCACAGAGGTGAGGCGGACGGATCGGTAGTTCCTGTTCCAGAATGGGCACAATGTCGTCAGGGACCTCCCCGACTGCCATGACTTTTCGAATAGCATGGAGAGTGGCTTGGCGACTCATGGAGTGCATCTCCTCAGGTCTTATAGACTACATAGCTCAAGTTCTTCAGGTGGTCACAGGCCTGATCTTCTCTTACAGCAGGAGGGACTTTGCTCCTCCAGTTCCATCTTGTGTCCATCCACTCCAGAGGTGTGCGAAGAGACATTGCCAGATGGTATGAGATAGAGTTAAAATGGGGTGTAATTTGTTTTTGCAGATGCTCTAGACAGTAAATGTTTGACATAGGCTAGGTAATTTTTCTTGTATACGATCTGTGACTTCTAATTACCTGCAGTTTTTATTTGCCATTTTAGGCTTCTTTACAAATCCTGGTGCATAGGAAACAGTAAAATCCAGTCAGTAGAGCTGTCCAGGGAGTTTGTAACTAAGATGCTCAGGTAGTATCATGGTGGAATTAGTTCCTATTGCAGAAGCATACATTCAGGCTGTTGCTGGGTGCACTTCATTGTAAGGTGTAAAGGAGAATCATTTGTTGTTATCTTCTTACAGTAAATTATCGAGAGACGCTTCTAATGATTTCTTGGTGCTGTTGCCCCTGTTCCTTGTTGTCCCCCACCCTGATCTGTACTCCAGGCTCTACGAATTAAAGAACTGTCCTCCTGGTGGCACCACTGGTTCTGGCACTGAGCCCACAGTCAAGAAGTTCAGTTTGTTCGTTTAAAGCTGCCCAGAGTGAATGCAGAGAACACCATATGCTTGAGTCTGTTGATCGCTGCAACTTGCTCTGCCTAGCAGTGTGGATAATCTGGCATTGTCTGGTATTTTGCAGTGGCATTTTAACATTGACTGTGGGACACAGTTGTCCTGCGGAATGGGCAGCTCCCAGCACATACCTGGGTAACTCAGTCTCATGCCGTGCTTCTCTTCAGCAGAGCGGAGGTTGCTTTAAGGACTGGTGTGTTCCCAGGGTGCAGCCACCAGTGTCCCTTCATTTACTCTGCCACTGAGGGAGGACAGGGCCAGAGAGTCTTTGTGCTGAGGTTCTCAGCCACTTTTGTTTAGTCCTTGAGAACTTGTGTGGGAAGGGCATTTGGTGGGTTGCTGACATTTGAGTAATTTTTTCATCCTTGCTGTAAAGTGGATGAGTTCCAGGCGACTGTAAACACGGTTTGGGGCTTTCATCCATACTTGAAACAGTTCAAGCACGAGCAAGATCAGAATGCAAATAGACATGTGTCTGAGAATGTATGCACAGTTGATAGGAAGACTTGGGGGGAAAGCGCTTGTCTGAAATGTCTTCCCTTTGTAATATCAGTAGAGATGTAAACTCACAGCCCCTCTGCTGTGGTGCAAGCTCTGCTTCAGAGATCTGTCTTTCTAAATCTTTCTTTGCAGGACTCTGCTGTGAAGGAACAAGAAGTCTTGGTGTGATAAGGGTGTCATATAATGCGATCTGATGCAATCGGATGCAAGAAAGCAGTGTTCACTATGCTTTTTATTTCTAGTAATGCATTTGAATTTACCATAATAAAAAAATAAGAATGCTTTAAAAATCACCTCAGCTTTAATGGTCTTCATAATGTTAAGAGAATGTTCAGACCATTGAGTTAACCACCTCTCAATATTTATCAATTTCTATTAGAAGATAAAAATTACAGATTATTATACTTTTAGTATAATCAAGTGGGGGTTTTACTCCATGGCATAGAGTTGTGGTGCTTTGCTAGCAAAACTTGTACAAAATGTATGTGGAAAATTTGTGTATTTCTTTACTTGCCTTTTCCTTTCATAGCTGTTTTAATAGCATGTCTAGAACCCTTTTTGTGACTCTTATAGATTCAGCAGTGGGATGAAAGTACAACTTTAAAAAGTTGTGATTGAGTGCTCAGAAACACCTGCTGCATTTTTGTTTTACAAGCAGAGTGTTCAGTGCTTTTGTTTCCATAATGAAGGAGTTCAGATTTTGCAGGGAAATGTACAGGGCTCTGTGTGAAATTGGTAGACATGTCATGTGGAGAGAGACATGGCTGACATGGGAGTGTTCTGTGTGGAAAGGACAAACCAAACAGCTCTCCCTGAAAATAGTTGGAAAAAGTAGCGTGGAGCCATTCTAATCAGCAGAGGAGAGGCGGTACAGAGCAGCCAGAGGCACAGGTACTGCAGGCCAAAGCCCAAAGAACAGCCTTGTATACTTAGTATATGCTTGCTAACTAAGATTTTACTCTGAAGTGACTCTTAAATGTATAAAAGGCATTAATTTTGTGAAGGATTAATCAATCTGAAAATGTGTTAGACTGAGGGTTGTGTTCCCTGACCCCTTCTTACTGTAGAGCCCAGTTGCTGGAAAACCAGTGTTCTTTTTTCCTTAAATACTTTAAAGTTCATCAGCAGCATAGTGGCAGAAGTAATAACTAAGACATGAGTGGTTCAGAGAAACAGATGAGAAAAGATACTTCCAAGATGAGAACAACTGAGGTAGGAATTGTATATATAATCCTTCAGTGTTGTTTTTATGGGCTACTTCTTTTTCCTCTCTCTTTGAACAATAACTTTTTTGCAGTTCTGTTAGGAGGGAGCTGACATTTTGGCATTGATCTCTTAATGAAGGACATTTGAATGAAGAACCTATCCTTGCAGGAGTATGAGAAATGTGCTTGGGTTGTTAGACTGAGCCTAGCTCACACCCTTTGTCTATATTTATAATGGTCACAGCTTTATTTATTAATCATAGAATCACCAGGTTGGAAAGGATCTACTGGGTCATTGAGTCCTATTTCTCTTGTACTGCCGTGAAAAGCAGCTTTAAAAAGTACTGCTGTGATTCACAGTAGATACTTGTTAGGTGTGGTGTCGTCCCCCCGAGACAACCGGTCACTTGTGCAGTATCTAATCAGTAGAGAATTACTGCATCATGGGGGAACTGAGATAAGGCCATGGTTAAATTTAGTATCTTTTTTGTGTCAGAGATGGAAGCTTTTCTTGTAAGCATCTTTTAAAGCTTGTATTTTCTAATGAATGTGTTCATTTTGAAATGGATTCTTGATTTTCTTCTGTGGCATTCTGCCTTCGTGTATGAATTTCATTAAACATGAGTGTGACTGTTAATCAGTCGTGTGGATAAAAATGGCAGTGTGTGTGTGTTGGGAGTGGGAGCTGTATTTACATTTTCTTTAAAAGCTTTTGGTGTTTGTTTAAGCAGTAAGGGAAAGTGCAGGACACCTAACTCTGTACTGAGGGGAGTTTAGCTTTGCATCCTGCGAACTTTCCGGCTTCATCATTACCAGTTTCAGCATTCCTTAGGGAGACAGGCTGAAATGTTTAACAGACTTTTTGCCAGTCATGGAAAAAATTAAAGTAATTGAAAGTGTCTTTTGGCATTAAATGAATGATAGGACAGCACGGTCTGAGTGGTTGCGAGTGAATGGGCTCTAGGAATTTGTCACTGTCAGGTGTGCACATTGCATGGTTATCGTGTGTTGGGTTTTAATGCTTGTTCAATGGCTATCAAAATCTGTAATCTGAGCAAAAAGCTTTAATTAAAAGTGCAGTTACCTTGGTAATGGTGTGCACTGTGTCTGCGGGATGGATAACGATGGAAGGGCTGTTGGAAGTGATTTTCATGAAAGTGGAGAGTGCCAGAAGAACAGCTTTAGAAATATTCATGAAAGCATTCAGCTGGCAATAGATTATTTGGTATAATCTCATATCTGGTAATGATTGTCTCAAATATGATTGCAAATAATTTAAAGGAAGAAGAATTATTTTTTCTGGAGTAGGCAAACTAAGAGCGGTCAAGCAGTTGCCACGCTAATTCTCTTGCCTCATCTCTATGTATGCAGTGACCTGTTAGGGTTCAAAGTGAATGCTTTTGTATATATTCATACAAGTTTTTTAAGCTAGCTTTCTTCACACCAGAGGGCAGAGGAAAGGTGGAAATCATTCATAAGTTACTTCTTAAGAAACTGCTTTTATGACTCTGTTCTGTGATAATAATTTGAAATAAGAGCAGTGACTAGGTTTCAGACATGAACATGTCCAGTGGTGGTTTCACTGCAGGCAGTAACTCAGCCCCACACAGCTGCTCGCTCACCCACCCCCTCGTGGGACGGGAAGAGTAAAAGTGATACAAATCGTGGGCTGAGATAAGGACAGTTTAAAAGGTAAATTAAGCCATGCACATGAGCAAAGCAAAACAATGGATTCATTCACTGCTTCCCATCAGTGGGCAGGTGTTCAGCATCTCCAGGAAAGCAAGGCTCCATCATGTGTAACGGTTACTTGGGAAGAGAAATGCCATTGTTCCAATATCCCTCTCTTCTTCCTCCTTCCCCCAGTTTATATGCTAAAGCGCGATGCCCTGCGGTGTGGAATAGCCCTCTGGTCAGTGGAGTTAGTGGTCCTGGCTGTGTCCCCTCCCAGCTCCTTGTGCTAGTGAAGCAGCGTGAGGAGCAGAAGAGGCTTTGACTCTGTGTAAGTGCTGCTTAAAAGTGACTGAAACATCACTGCATCATCAACCCTGTTTTGAGCACAAATCTCAACCTTAGCCCTGTGCCATCTGCTGCAGAAAGAATTAACTCTACCCCAGCCAACACGAGCACTCAATTGCAGTCTCACAATGGGAAATGCTCTCTGTCTGCATGAGGAGGGGTTTCTGAGCAGCCTGAGCCTCCAACCATCCCACACAAGGGCTGGCTCTGAGCAGTTGCAAAAGTCAGCAGCAGGACAATGGATTCCTGCTGTTTCTTCAGCAAGCCCTGCCTTACCAACTGCATGCCCTTGTGCCATGAATGCCACGAGCAGGTTTAGCAGCTTTTCATCCTGGATTCCTGGTCTCTCCCCAGGAGGCAGCCAGTATGTGCTAAACTCCCCTTCCTTCTCCCCTATACCACTACCCTCAAGCCGCTTTGTCCACTCCAGGCCAGATATTTCTTCTTAAAGTGTGCAAGTAGAACTCAGAGCATGCAGTTTAGGCAGAGCCAGGGGTGGCATGTTTTAAGTTTTCCTGCTCAGGTGAGAAAGCGAGTACTTCTGTTTTCTAGAAAAAGAACTTTCATAACGTGTCAGCAAACCCAAGCCGCTGGGACATTGGCTGCAACCAAAAAGATGGCAAAGCTTGGATGAATGAAGCACGGTGACAAGAGAGAGCAGGTTGACTCTGGAACAGAGGGTTGTGCCAGATGTGCACGGTCCTGAGAATATCCAGCACTTACTTTGGGCAAATATCCTAGGAAAGAGAAGGACCTAAAGGCATGATCAAAGCTACAGCTGACATCTGTAGCATACTGGGAGCAGCTGCTGTCTTTATGTTCTTCTGCCATTGTGTGCAACCCCCTCAGGGTGTGTTTCTGTGATCGTTTCTGGTAGGCTCTTCTGCAGTATGGCATAGGCCTTTTGTATGTGGACAAGAGGGCACTGCCAGAGCAGGGAAGGACCTTTCATTGGTATGAAATTTGGCTTTTGTCAAGGTGCAAGTTTGATTTTTTTTGGTCATTTCCTGTTTTCTCTTTAAATTTTTGGGGAAATGTTGGCAGCCTGTCAAAATATTAACTGTAAAGACTGTAACATTAAGATGTTGTCAGCTTACACCAGCAGTGACAACAGGTTTTGATGGGTGCCCTGGTATTCGTTAGCTCAGCTTACTTCTTAAAGAAATCCATCTGAGCTCTTCTTTTTGTTTTGCCTCGTGTATTACCTAGAGGGGCTCAATCAAATATCCATAGTGGGTGAGTTAGGAGGAGAAAAGAGAGCAAGTTGTCTGGGTTTCATATTACCCTTTGTATCTTAACTGTTTATCTCCACTCTAGTTTTATTGTTACCGGCTAGTTACTTACTCTTTTACCTCCCCCCATGTATGATATGGTTGTTTCAGCTGTACATAACATCTTTTTAATCTTTCTGATTCCTGACATTAGGGCAAGGCATGTGACCTTCAAGGTGGCTGTACCTGTTGTTGCTTGAGAATGCTGAACTTAGTCATATAACTTGATTTTATCTCCCTTCCTCCCACCTTTTTTAGAATATCTCTGTCTGTTCATGTTTCTTGTTCACTTTTTACATCAAATGTAAGACTGTTGTCATTTATGTGCCGTAGATTGAAAAAACACAATTCCAAGTACCTAACTCCTGTTAGATTTCAGTTGAGTGATAAGGTTTAAACTCTTACTGATTATTTGTTTTGAATCTTTGAAGATCTGGACTTACATGACTGATGACGTTGATGCGGGAATGACAAGGAATGGTGAGAATGTTTATGTTGTCGCTGCACACCTTGTCAGGGAAAGGAACGTTTATGAGCTAACTGAAAGATCCTTTTGTAGCAGAGAGTGCAAAGGGCCTACAGCAGTTCTGCCATAGAGTTGGCGTGCAATAGTAGGTGCTCCAGATAAACCAAAACTTCCCAGTTTGTGTGTTTTCTTTCTGTGATAGGTGCTGCTCAGGTCTGGGTTTAGGTCTGTAGCAGTGCTGAGTACTTGGGCATCTAAGTTGTGGTGTGACTGAAGCACTCAGAAATTCACAGTTTATCCTTCTGGGCATCCAAAATGGACCCGTAATGCTAGTGGAGATGCTTTTTCCATTAATTCCATTAATTTAGCTCATCAGCTGTCATACACACCATCTTCTTTTCCTGGCATAATAAAAAGTATGTTTGGGGTATGGGAGCAAGTGTGTACGCACTCTCTTTTTTAGTCAGTGCTACACAAAAAGGAGGAAGAAATTATTTGGTGGGTCAAATTTGCAGCTAAGCAAACACAGGAACGAGACTTGAATAAATACTGATAGATGTAAGGGAGTATTTGGTATTATTTATGGAAATAAGTTTTTAGTGGTTTGAGGGGAACAGTGTAGATCTTTCAATTAAGTCTTCCCTGTGCTATGTCAGGGAAGAGGATGAATTAGGATTGCACAGAAAACTTTTATTTTGGAGTTTCCTGCTTCTGCAGCTTTAATATGACTTTTTTCCCTTTTCATAGAGGTGATCAGGAGTACAGGAGGTGTGTACAGCCACTGAAGAGTAGTTTGTAAATCATCTGGTAGCAGAATTGCACTTGCATGGTATAGTTCTGAACATCGACTTTTCAGGTGTTTATAGAAGGATGTAGTTTTATAGGGGGCAGAAATAAACTGTGGTTATTTTCACTGCTCATTTGTTTGTCTTTGAAAACTTGGTAATGGATCTGGCTACTTGGAAATTTAGCATGGAGTCCATTTCACTGTTCAAAACCATTTCAGGCTTTGGTTTTGCATTTCTTTGAGTAAGATACATTTGAGTATAATTTGAATTTCAAGTTGCATTGGAGTTGTGGTAGCTGGGAGAGAAAAATACATGGATACTTTTATCTTTGTCCCTTAGCGTGCAAAAATAGCTCTGTGTGCAGGGAGTTCACGGCGCTGCACTGGGTGAAGGTTATGCTGACATCATATAAGCGAGCATAGCATAGTGTGTGGGTTTTACAAGGGTTTTTTGCTGTTTCATACTGTGTGAATTCTAATACTGTTAATGTTAGGTATGTTGCTGTATGGTAGCAGAATTAAACTGTTAAAACAAATGAATAAGCTACAACAGGCCCCCCCCCCCGCAAAAACAAAACAAAAAAAACAGAAACCAAAGCCCCAAAATCACTGATATAAAAATATTTCTGTATTTCTTCAACTAATGCTTTTAATTCCTCTCTTTAACAGTCCCATCTGTGCTGATCTTTCAGGGGTGTTCTTATGGCCTGCAGCTAGCATCTAGCCAGCTTTCTGAAGGCCCCTTGGGCACTGATTCTGTGAAATGAACCTGATGGCAAACTGCTCCTGTGACACCTGAGATGCAGTGAGAGGAATTACACGTGTGTTACTGATGATCTGTGCGTGTGCAGAAAGGCAAATGCTTTCAAGACTCAGGGTAATTGTGCAGATGTGGGTGAACTGTGTGGTGTATGTGTAGGTTGATGCTGTCACAAGGGAGAAGGCAGTGCAGTGTTCAGATCCTTTCCAAAGAGGCTGTGACGTCTGTCAGGAAAAGAGAGTTCCACTTTATAGCAAGGGGTATCTTTTTCCTCAACTCCCTCTATTTTTGTTTCTTAGGCCACATCAATGGAGCACATTCAGGGAGCTTGGAAGACTATCAGTAATGGTTTTGGACTCAAGGATTCTGTCTTTGATGGCCCAAACTGTATTTCACCTACTATCGTCCAGCAGTTTGGTTATCAACGCCGAGCATCTGACGATGGCAAAATATCTGATACTTCCAAAACTAGTAATACTATTCGTGTGTTCTTGCCCAACAAACAGCGCACAGTGGTAAGTCTTGATGACCTTTCTGTGAGCAATGTCACACTGCTCCCACTGCTGACACTGACTTCTGTCTGGCAAGAGAAACCCTAGGCTTCCCAAAGGTCTTATTGTTATTAAGTGTGGTGTCATCAGTTTGTGCTAGCAGACATACTTTGAAAACAGTGCATCTGTATTTTGAGAACTCTTATTTCTCTACCCCAGTGCTGTGTTTTTCCAAAATACATGAACAAGATACTACATATGCTTATGTGTTTAACATCAAAAGACAATAGGTGGCTGACCTAAACGATGATGTCCAAACAGTGAAGTTAAACATCTAGCAAGTTTGACTTCATTTAACCATTTTCTTCACTGGGATGTCACAATGAAGTAATATAGTTAAAGCTGTAGTGAAAGTTGTTGAGGGAACACATCTGTTGGATTTCTGGGAGCTAAAGGTGCTAATAATAGTCTTGTGCAAAGTTCCCTGAAATCCCAATTAAGCCTTTTTCTGTATTAAACGTAACTCCATTTGTCTGCATTTCCTTTTACTTTTACAAGCTTGTATTAGTGCTGTACAAAACTGTTCCACAGTAACTTAGTAATTGTAGGAAAGGGAAAAATTGTAAAATGTCTTCAGATCTTCCTTTGTGTAAGTGCACAGTAGTTATGTATATGGCATAAATCCTGCCTGCCAGGCTGGCTGAACACGCGGGAGTTATGTGGGAGAGCATGGCAGTTCACTGCTGGTATACATCACACAAGTAATTGATAGCTACCTGTCTTTGAACTTCAAAAGTGAGCAGCTGGAGAAAGGAGTAAAAACTTACTCCCCCCCAACAAACGAATATCCCCCCTGTTTCCCCTCAAACGACCTTAAATTCTGCACTGCTGACTAATTTATTTTTCCTGTGGTGGCAGGTGAATGTGCGCAATGGGATGACCTTGCACGACTGCCTTAGGAAGGCACTGAAAGTGAGAGGTCTGCAGCCAGAATGCTGTGCTGTTTTTCGACTTGTGACTGAACCAAAAGGGTAAGAGTCTAATGTGTTATGTGAAACTTCCAGCCAGAGAATGCAAAAATCTTGATTTTAGAACAGCAGCAATAATGCTTTCTTCTGCTGTCTTGCTGGTCTCTTTTAAGAGTTCGCTTTGGTTGTGAATGGTTCCATCTTGCTTTCCTTACCCTCCTCTAGGTCAGCTCCTTCAGTTTCTGGGCATTAAAAACTTTATTTTTATTTCAAAGCTGAATGATAGAAAGCTCAAAACTGAGGAGCACACTCAGGAGTTGGTAGCATATTAGATGTTTTTGTCACATTCTGGATGAAATGATGTGACGTGCCTTCATATTTGAGGTGCATTGCTCCTCTGCATTTGTAAACAGAAGAGAAAAGCTTGTAAACAGTGCTAGTGATTCTTACCAAGCTAAACAAATGTCTCTTCTGCTCAGTTTTAGGGGTCTGCATTACTTTACAACTTTTCAATGTTTGGATTTAAATCTCACTGAAGATATTGCGTATTTTTGTAGGGCCAGGGATGCTGCTATTAAATACCAAATGATTCTTTTGCAAGCTGACGGAGTGAAGGTATCTCGTGGAGTTAATAGATTTAACTTCACACCTTGTAAGGCTTGGGCTTAATGCTCTTTTAAGCCTCAATCTTGAGACAATAATTTGTAGGCTTGCATCTTTTGTAACAGAGACCGTTCTGGTGTTGCCAGTAGCTTTGGTGTTGAAGTACTTATTATGGCTTATGTGTCCATAAGTGTGCCATCCGTAATTGCTTATGTTTTATCTGTGCAACTCCATTATGGTTTCTAGGTGTCTCATTTCAAATTATCTATCTATATAAATGACTTGCATGTTAAAAAAAAAAAAAAAACAGAAGAAAAGGTGAATCGCTATGGTTTCAAAGTTGCTTCTAGTTTTTTAGGTGAAAGACACTGAATTATAGCTCACTGTGATGTTAGTCTCACTTTCTTGTGTTTGTTTTCAGTTTAGTCAAGAAAACTCACAAAACAGATCACTGATTGGGCCAGCCTTTTTATCTCCTAATTCTGTTGTCCCTGTTTTCCTTTCAGAAAAAAAGTACGATTGGATTGGAATACAGATGCTGCCTCCTTGATTGGAGAGGAACTGCAAGTGGACTTTCTTGATCATGTTCCACTCACTACCCACAATTTTGTAAGCTTTTCCTCACCTATATTTTGATGTAAATTGGAACAGTTGAGCCACGTATTCAGTCAAAAAATGTTTAGGCATTGGGTACCTTTTAGCTTTCTAGGCAGAGGGGGGATTTCAGAAGTGCTGATTTGGTTCCTCCACCCCTGCTCACCACGAATTGGGATGGCTGAATATCAATTTGCAATGAAATGCCAGAGTTCTGTTTATGTCCAGGGATCCCTAGGTGTCAGACTTTAAACAAAGGTCTGGTGATTGCCATTTTTACTTTATATGAGTATCTATTTCTGTATTAAGGTATATGAGTATCTATTTCTGTATTAAGGTATCATGTCTTTAAATTCGAGAAATGGGAGATGACTTGCTTTTCCAGTCTCTGGCTCATCAGCAGTAAGGGACTGCTGGTACTTTTACTGAGTGTGCCGGGGCACTGTTAATTCTAGGAGGCTTTGTGAGCTAATGCTGCCTTCTAATTTGACGCAGGGGTTTTGAGGAGGGGGTGAAAGACTTCAGATTTGTAGTTCCTTCTCAAAAATGGGTTATTTGCTCAGTATAGAGTAAATGCGTGAGGTTTTGCTCAGTATAGAGCAAATAAACAGAGCTGGGGTTTTTTTTTTTACAAAGAGAGAATGCCTAGCTTTGATTAGTTTTAACTTGCATCAACTCGTTCTCCCTCTGAAGAAACTATCCCAAATTCTAGCCTTCTTTTTGTCCAGAAATATATTGTGCCAGGTGGTAAAACTATAGGATTATTACTTAAATCTATTAAAAGGTTAGGATTGATATACAGAAATGGAAAGTAGCTTTGTTTCTACTTTATGCTTTTAGAAAACTTGTAAATAAAATGATCTACAGTTGGTCACCAGAAAACTAGTGTTTTTATCCAGGCCTGGAAGAAGTTCAGACTTCAAGCCTTCATCCACAGTGTGATCTGGAGGAAGAAATCCTTTGGTTCATTTAAATCTGTTTTTGTATTTCAGAAGCTTTAGAAAAATGTCGGATGCCACTTTAAAAACTAGAAATTCTTTAAGCTGTTTTATTTACTGAGGAAGTTATTTGTTACACAAGGGGTATCTGTAAGTCATAAACACCATAACAAGTATTTGACAAACTGAAAAAACCAGTAAGGTGGTTCTTATGATCTGATCCTCTTTCAGTTTTAACGATACTGACAATATAATAAACTCCTCAATTCTTAGCCCACCCAACTCTGCCACCTTACTGAGCACAAAGTAGCGTAGGAAATAAATGCAGGGATAATCAGGTGTAGTTTTAAGTTCAGGAGCACTTTGGGAGCACTGATAAAATTTTAACATGGCATTAATTTACCTCATGCTCTGAAGATATTAGTCTCAGCTAATGAAGAGAAGCTAGTAGCTTGGATTAATCCACTTACTGTGTTTTCTAGGCTCGGAAGACCTTTCTAAAGCTTGCTTTCTGTGACATCTGCCAGAAGTTCCTGCTGAATGGGTTTCGGTGTCAGACGTGTGGTTATAAATTCCATGAACACTGCAGCACTAAAGTTCCAACCATGTGTGTCGACTGGAGCAATATCAGGCAACTCTTGTAAGGACTATTTGGTTTTAATGGCATCAGTGTTTCTCTGTGACAGACAAGCATTGCCTTTTTCATCTTTTATGATAGAGATAAATTGGGATTGTTGGGAAGTGTAGTCACTTTAATCAGTATCCAGAACGTGTGTATTCTCTCAAGGCCAGGCTGGATGGGGCTTTGAGCAGCCTTGTCCAGTGGGAGGTGTCCCTGTCCTTGGCAGGGGGTTGAAACTGGATGGGCTTTGAGGCCCCATCCAACCCAAACCATTCCATGACTCTGTGATTGATTTCATGAAACAGCCAGCAATGATTGTCTGTTCCCAGGTAAATAAGGCCGTTTACATTAAATGCATTTTGTTCTTGCTGTAAATTTTAATATTCTGGGACAAGCAAACAAAGCTCTTGAATGACCAGGCGGTTGCTATTGTGCCCTCTGGTTCAGCGTGGGAAGGCATTGTCATTCCTCTCACGTAAAGCTTTTGATAGAGAAAAAGAAGGTCACGATTCAGTTGCATTTTAGCTATTGGAAGCGTGAGTGTTCAGAAGTACCACAGCTTTTGACACCCTGTTGAAAGTGCATGGTATGGTGAGAAAACTGGTAAAGGATAACACTTTCCTAATATCAAATGGAAGAGGTTGCAAATCATTATGTTAGAAGTAGTGCCTTTATGCAAAAGTGTTAAAACCTGTAATTGATTTTGTCTGTCTCGGTGGCTCTATTTTTTTACAGCTAGACTTGGTCATACAGTTACACGTATTCTGTATTGTCTGATTGTTACAGTGTAGGATGGCTTTTTGTGCCTGTGGCTTTAAGAGAACTTAAAAAATTTGATCTCAGATACCCTTTGAGGAAAATCTGAAATCTGATGTAAAAAGATCTGTATCTTAAGTTTAGAATGAGCACGTGGAACTTTTCTTTGGGAGTCTGAAGACAGTTTTTAGTCATACCATCCACATAGGAAAAGTACTACATAGAGATAGGAATGTATTCATGAAGTTAATGATGCTGAAAAGAAACAGCCCTTTAAACTTCCAGCTGTAAAGAGCATTGTAGAGGAGGTAGTGTAGCAGTTGAAATTGTAATTGTTTTTGTTGATATTTCAGATTGTTCCCAAATTCAAATATCAGTGACAGTGGTGTCCCTGCACTACCTCCCTTGACAATGAGACGGATGCGGGAGTCTGTCTCCCGGATACCTGTTAGGTAAGCTAGTATTTCCTGTCATTTCTGTTTTGGGAAATACAGTTAAAAAAAAAAAAAAAAACCAAAAAAAACCAACAACAAAAAATGACAAAACCAACACCACTCCCAACTCCTCAAAAAGAGAACAGTCATATAGAAGGTTGGGATAATGTGCAAGGAGGCAGCACCACTTCATCACAGATAGTGCATAGTGTCCTTTCTTCTTAGATACCATCAAAACAATGATTTGGGATTTTAGGTTTTAAATTTTAGCATTAAGATTTTAAGGGAGGGTATTGAAGGTTTTCTGGAGACCTTTGTTTTCCTGCCAAAAGAATTCAAGACTCCCTTTGGTGTTTTGTGAAATAATTTTGTTTTCTCTGATCACGTAGTGTACATGGAAGGGTTCGTGGCTTGTCCTGCAGGACTTGCATAAACTAAAATAATGGGATGATGACAGATAAGAGTTTATAGAGGGAACAGTAGAAACTGAGAAATGTGCTCCTCTTAAAGAGAATTCTGAAACCTAAAGAGTACGTTCCTAGTGTTTTGATGGGCCTGTCTTCTGATCCTGATTCACCCCTGTATTCTTTCCGTACAGTTCCAGAGGCTGAAGAGAGCAGGCCATCTCTTGTGTTTAATACATGTCTTTGAAAAGCCTTGGCCTACTCCGAAGGGAGGCACAGGGCATGTAGCTGACTTGTAGGCGGTTCTGTGTATTTATTTAATGGTTTCGGTGGGAACCGCATCAGGAATTGATTTTTACCTTCTTTCTGCCATATTATTCCATTTCCAGTCTTGTTGAACAATGACCTTACAGTTTTTTAAGCTTTTTGTGAAGGCTGGGTGATTTCAGTTGAGATACTTGTGTGATTTGGGATAAATAGGGTTTGAGTGACCTCAGCTGTGATTTATGACTCCTTGTTGAACTGGATTTTAGTCTTGGCCTCCTTTTAACTGGTATTGGGTTTCATGACTTCCTTGCTGGCTGTTCTGCACGAACCCTTGAACAGTCTTGCATACCTTTACAAATTCAGGGCTTAGCATTGAAAGTAACTCTTTATAGGCTTGAAATGAGTGGCTTGTTTAAACTTCACACATCTGAATTAATCCAGCAGAGCGAGCGTTTTATCGGAGTATTACATGTGATTTGATGGGGATTGAAGTGAATTCTGTAACAGCAGAAAAAAACCAGACTTACGTTCAACACGCTGGATAAGTATGTGAGCTGACAAGGTCTTACCTCAAGGGTTTGAATTATTGCCCAAGTAAAACTGGGAATGATTCAGCTCACCAAATAGCGTAGTTAGCACGTACGTCCTGACTTTATGTTTGGAATCCTGTCTCTATTGCTTTTGAACAGGTTACATTGAAGAGTATTTTTCTTCTGCTAGAGGAGAAAAAATACCCATAACTTTGCCTTTCTCTCTTTTTCAGTTCCCAGCACAGGTATTCTACACCTCATGCCTTCACATTCAACACAGCAAATCCTTCTTCTGAAGGCTCCCTCTCCCAAAGACAGCGATCCACATCCACCCCCAACGTGCATATGGTTAGCACTACAATGCCTGTAGACAGCCGGATAATTGAGGTAATGCTGGTAGGGAACAGCATGAAGTTCAGCTCAAATGGTGACTGGCTCTCGCATAGTCACTGGTTGTTTTTAATTTGCTTTCTCTCAGTTTCTTCTTGCAGTCTTTACCAACTTGAAGTTCTAAGTACATTTTTAGTGTCTGCAAAGATGCAAAATTTTGCAGCTCTGAAAAGAAAATAAGCTCAGTTTTGGTGAAGAAATGCTTACTAGGCGTGTCCAAAAATGTTTTTAAACTCACAGCTCAGGATTTGTTGGAGGGACTGGTGCTTATTTTAAATCAGACTTCAGGCACTGTAAGTCTGGAGATAGTTCCCAGAGTTGGAATACCCAAGTCACAGCTTACTGGTGATATGTGTTGTGCTCCACCTGTGTGGGATTAACAGTGGCTCTGGGCTTGTGTGCTAAAGCCATTTGTATCTGAGAATATCTCTAGCATTCAAGCACCTCCTCATTTTTTCCTGCCTTAGACAGGTAGCAGTGAGAGTTCTTCACAGTCAGGCCTAAAGTGTGAGGTGTTTTTGTTTAGTGATAACCTTAAAATAAGGGAGTGGTGTGTAGGAAAGGCATGCAGAAAGACAGTGCTGAACTGCAGGTTTTCACAGCGAGCACTCTTTGGGTTTTTTTTTTGCTTTGGAATAGTTTGAAAACTCGAGGCCAAGCAAAAGCCTTTGGCTGTGGAGTTGACTTGCATCTGCAGGTGTTACTGTGTGGGCTCCCATAACATCTGAAGACTGAAGTGTGCCAGGGAATCCTCGTTAGCTTTGATGGAACTGAAGAAAAGGGCCCTGCAGCCCCAGGGAGCTTTATGGGGAAGGGTACCCTCCCTTTCTCTCTGGTTTTCTTAGGCTTACAGTCTTTTTCACTGCTTCAGAAGCCTGGCTGGCCATCTTGTATGGCATGAAAAGTAATGAAACACTCAAGAAAGAGAATACTAATTATTGAACTTTGTAGTATGATGGGCCTTTAAGGAGATGTTGCTTTCCTTATCCTTTATGCATAGCATAAATGCTTTCTATTCTGGCTCTTCATGAGATCATAGGGAGTGAATAAAAATAGCTGTCACGTCTAAAGGCAATAGCTGCTTTTCCAAAAGGTTTTAAAAATACGCACCACAAAAAAGAAGTAGTAGAGACCTTCTAGTATGACATGAGAAAGTCCACCTTTATAAAGTGGTGGATCCATTCAAAGGATTGATACTTGTGAACTTGGGTTTGAACAGAAGTACTTGAAAATGTTACTTCACTAAATTATCATAGAGCAAATTCGATTACTACTACTTTCATTTATCTTAACGTTTAATTTTTTTTTTTATACTTCCTCTGTTCTTTTCTTTTATCTCTTACCGTGCTGGCCTAGAATAACAGCCTGAATGCTTCTCCCAGTTCCTGGTGCAGACGGTTTTGTTTAAGGGGAAGAGTAGGTATTTTCTTGGTGCCTTCTGCTTTCTTGTGATTAACAGGATTGCTATAACTTGCAAGCCGTGGCAATGTCCACATGAAATGTTTAATCTGGAGTTCGTTTGAAAATCTTTATAGCATGTTTGTACTTGAGGATGCTAATTGGAAGAAGGAAATTGATGGAAGAATTTTGTTTATAGTTGAGCTGAATGAATCCATAGTACTACAAAATTTGGAGTGTATTTGAATAGGCTTGGATTAGACATGCATTTGGCCACAGTTTTTAGAGCAAAACCTCCTCAAACACATTTGTTATGTAGTTTTTTACTCTGGAAGCTTCTATTGAATATAGTTGTGCAAAACCTTTGGATGAAGAACATAGTGTGCTATTTTTATTTCACGTCAAAGTAAAGGTACTGCAGCACTGTGTGGGGTATTATTTGTGTTGTAAGAACAAGTCTAAAGAACACTGTTTTGAGATTCATAAGCAAAAAAGCAAATACATCAGGGTTGAGGTTCAGAAATACTTTTTTCTTAACTAGGAATTCCATATGCATGTGAACAATTTAAAATTATTTAGTTATCCTTTGCTAGCTTACCTGAAAGCAGTTATGTTCTCAGGCTGGTGTACAAAAAACATCCCTTGCTATTAATTCAGATTCTTAAAGATTTTATTGTCTTCAAAATGGACAAAAGGAATAATTTGCAAGAGTTCCTCCTTGGTAGTTGATGCAGATTTCTCTCCACACCTGGGCAGATATACTCTTCAAGAATAGTGTTTGTAGAGTCAAGCCTGGGAGGTGCACCTAACGGGCTAAAATTGTTTCATAAATGAATCTTTACTGAGGATAATTTGAGTTAATTTGGTAACTGTATGTGGAATGTAGGCTTGCTCTGTCCTCCTAGCAAATCTGACATTTATTATTCTACTAATCAGTTAGAAAGTTTGAATTGATTTCTCTTAACTTTGACAGTATTTAACATCTGTAGTGCATGTTCTTGCTTTGTACTTACACAGTACCTGGATATTTTACCTTTCCTGTATGTGCTTTGGGATAATACATAGCAGGTGAGAAGCTGTGACACCGTGTCTGTCCGAGCTTAGTTTCTCTTGTGCATGGCTGTAGAGTTGTGTTGTAAAGTGCCTGTGGCATGAGGCGAGAGTTGTCGCACCGCACCAGCTAGTGATCTCTGTAAGAACTGCTTTTCAAATGTCATCAGACTTGCATCTGTGGGAAAATGTTTTGGAAATTAGATGCTTTTCTATAAGGTCCCAAGTTGTAGCCTTTTTTGGTTTGAAATAGTACAGTAGGACTATTTAAAAATGTACATTGACTTGGAATATTTAGGATCTTTTAAAAGTTTTCTATCTCGAAACCCAAAACCTTCTTGAGAACTCGTCCTCTAGAGAAACAGGACTATCACAGGAGCTGTGTTCAGGTCTGGAATACTAGCATGGACAAAAATCCAGTGGTGGGAGTGGTGTTTCCCCTTGTTCTGTCCTTTTTTTGTCTTTTTTCTTTTCTCTCTTTGGTAGTAATACCTTTTAATATGCTGTGAATATTTTGATGTTTGGTAAGAATTCACAAATTGCATGTTTTTTAGCACCTAGGATTCTTGTAACTAGAAAATAACCAGGCTGTCATCTTTTGGTGGGGGTTGGTCAATACCATATCATACTTGACCAAAACTGTCAGAAACTCAGCACCGTTCCTACTAGTTCCTTTCTGTGTGCTCAGACGTTTAACTCTATTATCTGTCTCATCTGTTCTAGGATGCAATTCGAAGCCATGGTGAATCAGGTATGGTTTCCAAAAATAAAATAATAGATAATATTATTTAATGTTTATTTTCTGGTTCATAATCTTCTTCCTGTTTATTTTTATATTGCAGCTTCACCCTCTGCTCTGTCTGGAAGTCCAAACAATATGAGCCCCACAGGCTGGTCTCAGCCTAAAACCCCAGTCCCGGCACAAAGAGAGAGAGCCCCTGCATCCAATACACAAGAAAAAAACAAAATTGTAAGTATGGTTACACTGATTGTGGAGGTTTTTTAAATATATTAAACTAGACTGGGAGTCATGATGTGTTGGGATCAATTCCTGGAGTTTAAAGGCAACACAAGCTGAAGGTAATTTTGGATGCTCCGTGCTGTTTGTGTAATAGTGATATAATCTTGTCTAGCTTGGGAAAGAGCAGTATTGCCTCACGTTATAAATGCCCAGAACAAAGTCTTTTGGATTGAAAATTAATTTCAGACAGTGTTGTGAAATTATCTTTCAGTACAGGTTCAAGCGTTACCTTTTTGAATCCTGACTGTGTCTTTTTTATTTTTCTTTCAATGTGTGAGGCCTTGTTATTGTGATGTGACCTGTGCTGCTATGGCTTCCACAGGGAATGGTATTGATAATGCCATTGTTCTCATAGTAAAGTTAGTGAGAATGCCTCAAGGAAAAAGAGATTTAATGAAATGTCAGTTTTTCCTCAAAGGCTTGATTTAATCTTTGGAGGGGGAGAAAGAAAAATTAGAATAATAAATGATATCTTGAATTTTTTGAAGGCTTATGAAATTTAAAAATTAAAGTACAGTTACTCAGTACTTTACAGTTATTGATCGCTTAGAGGGCAGAGAATTCTGCTGTCATCTTTTTGGATTATTCCTATTAAATGTGAAAATGTATTCCTGAATTTTAGCGTTGGAAGAAGTCAGTATGCTTCTTAAGTATTTCAGATGCCTTTAAATAGCGCAGAACTCAATGACAGCTTCTTATGCAGTTAAAGCCACCCAAGAAAATATTTTGTCTTTTGTTCTCAATTTGTAAGTGGTGGTGGGTTTTTTCTTTTTTTACGAACAGTAAGTCCGAAGTGCAGGATGAAATAAATTCTTGAGGTTTCCGTACATCTTAAACTTGTATGAAGGAAGTTATTTCATTTTTTGTGTGTGTAAAATGTTCTATGAAATGCTTGGAGTAAAGCCATGTCATCTTTTCTTCCAGAGGCCTCGTGGTCAGAGAGATTCCAGCTATTACTGGGAAATAGAAGCAAGTGAAGTCATGCTTTCTACCAGAATAGGGTCAGGTTCTTTTGGAACAGTTTACAAAGGCAAATGGCATGGTAAGTTCTTGACAGGCGTTACTGGCTTCTCAAAACGTTGTTACTGTAGGGCAGCAATCCAGACAAAGGTAAAATTGTGTCCTGTCTACCACTGATGGTACTTGGTGAGAAATACTGACTTCCTGATAGGCAGTGCGGCTTTGTTAAGGCAAAAGCAGATGTAAAATCTGACTCTCAAAACTGGCATTTACATGTTTGTGACATTGGAGCCCACGTTGCTTTGTTACTGTGTCCCACAACAGCTTGTTTGCTGAGATTTTGCTTTCCATTAGCAGGATTGAATTAGCAGAACTAGCTGGGAAATGTCACAGCCTGATGTTAAATTATATTTACCTCTGTGGTTTAATCAGCATGGTTCTGTTCACAGTGGCAGGGAAAGGAAGCATGATTTGCTTTTACTGTGGAGTTTTTCTAAGGAAAAAAAAAGTTGCTGTGTGAGTTTTTCATACATAGTTAGCTAGAATACTTTGAAAAAAGGCTTGTGCAAAACTACAGAATTAGTTTCCAAATGCAGGGTTTGCAATTTAAAAAGAAACACACACAAACTCCTACAGGGCCTAATTTAAATGGTATTATTGTCATAAAATTAGCTAACAAAAAAAGCCCTGAAAACGTATCTTCCACCCTCTATTTTTAAAGAATAAATGCTTGTGTGTCTTAAAGCCAAAACATTGCCAACAACAATGGAAGGACTGTTCTTATGCTAGCATAATATTCATGAACAGTTAAATTGATTTTCTGTAAGTGAAATGGAACACAAATCAAGCAGAAAAATAGGTTCTAAGTAATACTCCGCTAAACAAGGTAATAAATGTGAATTTATTGTTAATATGCTTGAATATACTCTTAATGTATCAAGAACTGTGGTTCTACCTATGTTAAACAGGAAACATTGAGCTGTGTATTTACAAAGACCCTTCAGTGGTGGCTGCATAGCTGTCGCCACGCTCAGTGTTGATAAAATTCACTGCCTTATTTGTGTAACTGCTTTTAGTTCTCCTGATTGCTCAGCAAAGTCGAAGTTCAATTACTACACTTTGTTTTTATAGCCTTCATTTGCAGTGTGATCTGAAAGGATTTAAAAGCTGTCAGTTTCTTGTGAGTCTTTTCTGTTTAGAGTTGAAGAACCTGGGAGTTCACCTTGCACAAATTAGTGAGCCTGCAGACTTCTGTAACCTATTCCTATAGTACAAATGGAGCAGTCAGAATGTCTTGGTGGGGCTAAATGGAAGACATTGAAGTTAGGAGATGGCTGTAAACTCAAGCAGAAGTTCTAGGTTAAGGGATAGGTGTTGGATTTCCTAAGGTGCCCAGTTGTGAAGGGCTGTTCACAAGGGACCTTTGGGGTGTGTCTGTGGAAGAGTCTGTACAACTATATGCAAACAATACTAGGTTTCCAGTGAGCTTCCCTGATTTAGTCTTCGGGAATGAGCAGTGTCATGTGTAGCCTTGCTCCGAAGATTGCATGTCTTGTTGAACAGATATCCTGCACATCTGTATTTTTCCAGATTGTTCTGATGGTTAAGTGCTAATTTTGGTATTTGCACCACTTCTGTTACAGACCCCATTCGGATCCCGTAGTGCCCTGTAGCATGCTTCTAAAATGTAAGAGGCGGAAAGAGACCCAAGGCAGTTTAAAGGGGTTGGAAGACTACCTGTCATAAACACTCACATTTCCCCTTTGACCCTGGTAATCAGTTCTAGGGTTGGGAGGGTTGGGGGTGGTGGCAGCTGCTTTGTCTTCAGATTGCTGCTAAACAAAACGAGTGCTGTCAAGCATTTCTCTGTAAAGAAAACCACTTGGGAAATGCCATCAATCCGAAAAATAGTGTGGTACATGATTCAGTGAAAACACCTTTTCACCTGTGGAGCAAGGATCGTAATGGATGCTATGTTGAAAAATAACATCAAACCATCAGAGGATGTGGCCTCCTTGCCTTGTCTCGTCATAGCTCAGAGCAGTGTATTTCAGGTATTGGTCAACCATCTGTTGGCCTTGTGTCGTACCTCAGCAGGAGCTGACATCGGAACTGGCTGCTTCAAAGCCTGTGGGTTTGGTAGTCATCAGAGAGCATAGTCTTTACCAGTTATCTTCTCCTCTGGGCTGTAAATTGTAGCGCATACTGCAAATGTTGAATGGTTCTTTTATGAAGATGATAGAGGATGAAATATGAAGTATGTTGCATTTACTGAAGTTCAAGAATGAAGATATAGATGTGTAGTAATGTGTTTCAGTACTTGTGGATCTTTGTGACTTCAAATTGTACAGCAAATGAAGCACCTCGTAACTAGAGAGGAAGGCACTGCCGTTCACTCAAGGTGCTCTTAAGTACCAGTTTGCGTATCCTTTGCATGTGGTGCTGGCAGCATTTTCTTTAATTGAGCTTTAGTATTCCTAATGTATTCAGTTCACTACATTCAAGAGACATACTAACATGTATTTCAGATGTATTTTGGAAAAGAGACCATGTTATGAAAATAGTGATAGTGGTAGCAGAGAAATCTGTTGCTCTGGTGGTGTTTTAGTGTAGGTGGGCTCTGTATAGCTGAGCAGCAGCGGCCTTGGAACTGTGGGATAAACCAGTGTTGGAGTGTAGCATCTCTCAAATCATGTGGACTGAGTTGATTTTCTCAAGATGCTTTTCCCTTCCTCTGACAGTGTCAAGGCAAGTCATCTCCAGCTTGATTTCTAAAATGCTGTCTTATCTGTATTTAAAATGACAGGGGTGTTTGCTTCTTTCACCGAAGAATTGGTGGGTCTTGCCGTTAGCACTTTTACTTTTGTTAGAATGGTCAGCTTGTACCTTTCCTGAATGGATTCAATTCCACTGTTTTCTGGATGTGTACTGTAAAGGTTTTCACAAGTTCATTTGCTGGAAGCAGTCTCTAAACAGATGGCACTGGATCATCCCATCAACTTCATTCCTCTAACAGATGCTGAAATTTAAGGCCAGCACTGACAGTGAAAGCATTGAAGTGGAGCTTTGAAGTTAAATTTTATAGTGTATATAAGTTTAAAGAACAATAAGATATTCTGCTTTCCAGAATCTCCAGATTTGTTATAGAAATATTGAAATCAGCTATGTTGTTCATGATTTTTCAGCTGTTCATGCATAGATTTATCCTCCTGTTCCTCGAAGCAGTATTGAAGTACAGTATTTTACGGCAATTTAGCAGTAGCGATTTATCTAGGAGGTTTGTTTTCCTAGCAGTCTAGGAAGTTTGTTTTTAAAATAAAGTTCTTAATGAAAACCAGGATGTCTTTGTATATACATATAATTTTTATATATATGTATATATGAAAACTTTAATATATAAACCTAGTAATATAAAACCAAAAAGATGTTTGTGTATATTTGCAGTAAAGCCAGATAGAAGAGGTGAAGTTGATGAAACTGAAACTGCTGTGACTGTGCTTAGGAGGTAGAAGTTTAGTGTGTGTGATGTTACTTGGGGGCGAAAGCTACATTTTTAGTAACGTTTATGGTAAATGTATTTTCAGGGGATGTAGCAGTGAAGATACTGAAGGTTGTAGACCCAACCCCAGAACAGTTCCAGGCTTTCAGAAACGAAGTGGCTGTATTAAGGTGAGTTGGTTGTGTTGTTGCTGCGTCCTGTTATTCCAGGGCTCTTACCCCTCCTTTCAGCAGTCTTGTGTTTGATAGACACAAAAGCAAACCTCCAAAGAAGAGTAAAGAAGAGAGCATGTGGTAATACTTGTTAATATTGTTGTGGAGCTGTGTGACTGCAGTCGTCACATTTGACATGCAGTAAAAAGTGAGAATTAAAAAATTCTGCCATAATTCTCACGAGTGGATGGAATACTTGAACCTTCTAAAATTGCAACGTAATTCCTTTTTTGTTCCAAAAATGTATGTTGTGATCTCCATAACTGTGTTCTGCTTTCAAATGCTGGTTTTGTGGTGACCAGTTAAGTGATATAGATCCTGAAACTGGACCAGTTAGAGCACACTGGAGGAATCTTCTTATCTGTTAACTCCTTCACAGCTGGTATCACCTTTTTGTTTCCTGTTGGCATTCACCCTTCTGTCTAGAGTTGTCACTTTGCACAACTTTTGGAGTGATTTCTGTTATTCCAAAAACCTTCTCTGGTACCACTTGCAATTGTGAATGTTGGTTACTCGTTGCAAAATCCTTCAGTTGTCATGACATCTTTTCTTACAGATGGATTTTAACTAACTTGGAATTAAGAGGAAATATTTTGACTAAAAAGCAAAAAATCAGCTGGCATTATTTAAAGATTATGAATGGGCAACTGTGGCATATTTTTGTTATTTTTAAAAATGAACTTTACCCACACATCTCCTTAGCAGAAATTTTGCAGGAAACTCCTGGTTTTGGACTCAAAAGCTGCAGTAGATGCCTTCAGCCAGGGATATGTTGTTAGAGAATGTGAAAACATTTGTCATAGAGGTACTGATTTCTCTTTCTGCTCCTGTCTGTTAGGAAGACTCGGCATGTTAATATTTTGCTCTTCATGGGCTACATGACTAAAGATAACCTGGCCATTGTTACACAGTGGTGTGAAGGAAGCAGTCTGTATAAACACCTGCACGTCCAAGAGACCAAGTTCCAGATGTTCCAACTCATTGACATTGCTCGGCAGACAGCACAGGGAATGGAGTAAGTAGGAGAAACAATGCTGGCTGTTTTTGTTCTCGGAACGGTGTTTCCTTTCTCTTCCCCAAGCCCTAATAGGTGGAGTTACTGTGCTGAAATAGCAAGTAAAAATGGCACACCAAGTAGAGAGTTTGTGGAGCCTTAATTCAGCACTGACGTATGTTTTTGTCCTTCTTTTAGTGTTTCCCCATGGATTCTGGCCTTAGTTCACATTAGTCTGCTGGTTGCTTAACAGTTGGCTTTTCTGTAGCTTATCTTCTGTAGCTTGAGCTCTCACTGTAACACAAGGGATGAGATCCTGTTCTAAACATTGCACTAACTCTTCTTCCTTCCCTAAGTTACTCACCCCGAGGTTGCAGCATTTGGCAGGTGCTGATTTATAGTCGAGGTACTTCTGAGAGATGAGGGCACGGCTGTTCCTGTCCTGCGGCTGTGAGACTCGCACACTCAGTAGTGGTGTGGAAGTGTTCTCCAAGTGTCTGAGCTGATGCGGTCGCACCTCTCTTCTCTGCCAGAACGTGCTGTAGTGGAAGATGCAGATATTAGCTCTTGCAGTCAGTGTGTCCATTTTGTAGGTCAGGACCCAGGTTTCCAATCAGACACCAGGAGAACTAGGAACATGTATGTGGCTGCAGAGTACAGCAGTGTTCAAAGAGTGAACCTTACGCAGCGTACAGATCTCATGCATGTGAGGATAACACCCAGTTTTGTCAGACATTGTACAGTTAAATGACAATAATACCATTCATTTTCTTCCCGAGATTGATTTTACTGCATCACTTCTGCTTTCTGTAACATAAGGCAGCCTAGCATGTGCTCTGTCTCTCTTCTCCCAAAGCAGCTGAATCCTGTAAACCTGCTAAAGCAAGAAGTCTATGAAGTGGTTGAGTATGTAGCAAAGTCTTGCTGTGTCTGCCCCTGAATTATTGAGAGACTTGGTGTATGTGAACAGCTCTCCTAATGGCACTTCCCTGCTTTTCCTTTCACAGCTATTTACATGCAAAGAACATCATCCACAGAGACATGAAATCCAATAGTATCCTTTCTTAACTTCAACATGTTTCCTTTAGTGGGAGAGCAATTAGATGTTAACACGGAGTTTTTGGGGCAGTGAAATAGCTCTTTCAAGTGTACATAACTCATAATGAATAATTCCTGTGGAAGAATTAAGGAGTTACTTTTTAGGACGGACTTTTCATAGAATGTAGGTGCTTGTTTACCAAACAGCTGTGATAAAGATGAAGAAAGATATGCAACAGATGTGCTCCAAAAGTGTCTTTTACTTAAATGGTGTTTATGCAACTCTCTAAATGCTGCACTCTCATTACTTGACAGGAGATAGGTGTGCATGTGTACACTGATCTGTGTGCACACACGTAGGTTTTGCTACTGTTTCCCACGTATTTTTAATAAATTTGAAATACCTTTGCATGACTGGCACAAAGCAAGCAAAAAAATCTTTCTATAACTCAAGAAAAGGCAACCTTTTACCACAACATCCCAGCAAAAAAAATATTACGTTATGGACATGGATAAAAGTGAGAGCTGATGTCTTTGGCCTTTGCAAATGCCTGCTTTTGAAATTGCCAGGAAGAACATCCATGGAGCCGGCAGCATGGATTGTAATGGCCTTTTGTAAAACGCGAACAGAAGGTTTTGCGAATGCCATCAGAAACAAATATGCCAAAATCAGCAGTTCATAATGTAAGGGAGTCCCCATTTTCACTTAAGCTAGAGGAGTAATCATTTCAGTAAGTAGGAAGTCAGAGTTCGAGATTCTGATGTTGATAACCATTTCTGTGAAATAAATTACCTTTTCTCCTTCTGTGGAATTGAGAGCGGCGAGTTTGTCATGTTCATCACCTTTTTGAGCTTAAGACATTATTTAATGAAACTGTGCAGTGATACCTTGTTAAAATAACCTTGCCAAGGCAAGTGCTGTGCTGGCTGTCAGTCTGAGCGGGCAGACGTATTGGATGGATTGCATCGCACAGCTGTGTGTGTTGCCAGTTTAAAGAGTTAATCGTAGGCAAATCTTGATCTGCTGGAGCATTTTATGCAAATAGACTGTATGTTGATATTTGTTTCTACTATGATTGAGTTTCCTTAACTTTCTTTTTTGAGTTGTAATGACTTCTGTATTGTTTCTCTCTGTATCTCTTGACACCAGTTATTTAAGTACCTGCAGTTACTAATGACATTAATTAACATAGATGATTTCCAATTCACCATAAAGACAAATGTACAAATAATTCTAAAACATCTGGTCTTGTTTGGTCTCAAATGTTAACTCTGTAAAAATTGGTAAATTCCTTTTCTCCTGCTTAAGGTACAACTCATAGCAGGTTTCAAAAACATGATCCGTATTCTTGGAGAGGTGGCTTGTGTCTGAGACCCCGACCAACCACCCTGTAACCATGTCAGAGTTCAGCACTGTTTACTCAGACTTTGTACAGAATTTCTTTAACGAATGTTCAGATATATTTCTTCATGAAGGCCTCACCGTGAAAATAGGAGACTTTGGTCTGGCTACTGTAAAATCCAGGTGGAGTGGATCCCAGCAGGTGGAGCAGCCCACTGGATCGATCTTGTGGATGGTGAGCAAAACGTGTTACCGCTTCTAAGTAGCTTTTGTTCTGGTGATGTATGTTTTGTCAGTTGAACTTTAAACTAACTTTTTAACAGTTGAAGCTTTCAAATGTGAATGAATCAACATACGCTGTTAGCCCTGTGCAGCCTTCTGTTCTGGTTGCAGAGTGAGGCGGGATTGGAGGCTGCGATGCTGCAGTGCTTGACTGAAGGTGACAGGCCATGTGTCAGCTTAGGTGCTGAGGTTCTTGGGTCCACTGGGAAGTTGATGGAGTCTAAAAGAACATTCTCAACAACTGCCTTTATGGCTCTCTTCTGCCAGAACTTAAGAGGCAGTGCTACCATTTTCCTTCCAAAAATCATCTGGACAGAATCTATTTCCTGGCTTTTCAAATGTGGGACTTCAATAAACGGAAAAGCGGAACCGTGGCTGTTACCAGGTTAGAGGACATTATTAGAATTATGCAAGAGGGTCTTATTTAGCACGAAGTTGAGAATTGCATTCATTTTTTAGTAAGATGGATGTTAAGTTACTGGAACTTTGATAAAAACCCTAAAATAAAAACCCCTATCACTTTTATATGCCTGCCGGTATATCACCACTAAGCAAGAGGGGGTGAGTGCAGCTGGGGATGGCAGGCAGCAAACTGGCACTGTGGCCTTAGTTAATTCAAGGATCGCTCAGCTGGGGAGAAACCCTATTGTGAAGGCTGCACCTACGCCTGCCCAGCTGAAGTGCATTTACACCAATGCACGCAGCATGGGAAATAAGAAGGAGGAGCTGGAAGCTGTGGTAGGGCAAGGAGACTACGATGTCCTTGCCATTGCGGAGACGTGGTGGGATGACTCGTACAACTGGAGCGTACCCATGGTGGGGTATAAACTCTTCAGGAAGGACAGGAAGGGCAGAAGAGGAGGCGAGGTAGCCCTCTATGTTAGGGCTTTGATACCCTCGAGCTGGACTACAGTCAGGATGGGACTGAGTACCTGTGGATGAAAATCAGAGGAGCCCACGGGCAGGAAGGGATTGTGATGGGAGTCTGCTATAGACCACCCAGCCAAGAAGAAGCAGCTGATGAGCTCTTCTACAGACAACTGAGTGTAGTCTCAAAATCGCAACCTCTAGTCCTTGTGGGAGACTTCAATTTCCCAGATATAGGCTGGGAGTATAATACAGCAGAAAGGAAGCAGTCCCGGACGTTCCTGGAGTGCGTGGAAGACAATTTCCTCACACAGCTGGTGAGCGAACCGACAAGGGACGGTGCCCTCCTGGACCTGCTGTTGGTGAACAGAGAAGGACTGGTGGGGGATGTGAAGGTTGGAGGATGCTTGGGGCAAAGTGATCATGAGATGATAGAGTTCTCAGTGCAGGGTAAGATGAAGAAGGTGGAGGTTAGCAGAACAGTCGCCCTCAACTTTCAGAGAGCAGACTTTGGGCTGTTCAGAAGGCTGGTCGGAAAAGTCCCGTGGGAGGCGCTCCTTGAAGGCAAAGGTGTCCATGAGGGCTGGGCGCTCTTCAAGAAGGAACTCCTAGCAGCGCAGGAGAAAGCTGTCCCCAAGTTCCGGAAAAGTAGCCGGTGGGGTAAGAAACCAGCGTGGTTGAGTAGGGAGGTCCTGAGAGACATCAGTAGGAAGAGGAGGGTCTACGACCTCTGGAGGAAGGGGCAGGCATTCTGGGTGGAATATAGGGAGGAAGTGAGAACGTGCAGGGAAAAAGTCAGGAGGGCTAAGGCCCAACTAGAAATGCGATTGGCCAAGACTGTGAAAGACAACAAAAAGTCTTTCTACAAATACATCAACAGCAAAAGGAGGGCTAGGGAGAATCTCCAGTCCCTAGTAGATGCAGAGGGAACAAGAGTAACAGGGGACGAAGACAAGGCTGAAGTGCTCAATGCCTACTTTGCCTCAGTCTTTAACAGTAAGGAAAATTGTTCCCTCTGTGCACAACCCCAGGGGTAGGATGAGAAGTATGAGATTCCCAGGGTCCAAGAGGAGGTGGTTAGAGACTTGCTTGCCCAGCTAGACGCCCACAAGTCTATGGGGCCAGATGGAGTCCACCCAAGAGTTTTGAGGGAACTGGTGGATGTGCTGGCCAAACCCCTTTCCATCATCTTCCAGCAGTCCTGGATGACTGGGGAGGTTCCGCTGGACTGGAGGCTGATGTCATGCCCATCTATAAGAAGGGGCTCAGGGAGGATCCGGGGAACTCCAGGCCTGTCAGCCTGACCTCGGTACCGGGGAAAGTCATGGAGCGGGTGATCTTGAGTGCGATCATGAAGCACTTGCAAGAGAACTGGGTGATCAGGCCCAGTCAACACGGGTTCATGAAAGGCAGATCTTGCCAGAGTAATCTGATCACCTTCTATGATTGAGTGACTAAACTCTTGGACGAGGGAAAGGCTGTGGATGTATCTTCCTGGACTTCAGTAAAGCCTTTGATACAGTTTCTCACAGCATTCTGCTTCAGAAACTGTCACCTCTGGCCTGGACGGGCGTACACTCTCCTGGGTGAAAAACTGGTTGAATGACCGGGCCCAGAGGGTGGTGGTAAATGGAGTTAAATCCAGCTGGAGGCCAGTGACAAGTGGGGTTCCCCAGGGCTCAGTCCTGGGTCCAGCCCTGTTCAATGTCTTTATCAACGACCTGGATGAAGGCATCGAGTGCTCCCTTAGCAAGTTTGCAGATGACACCAAGCTGGGTGGGAGTGTGGATCTGCTGGAGGGTTGGGAGGCTCCAAAGGGACCTGAACAGACTGGACTGCTGGGCTGAGACCAACGGCAGGAGGTTTAACACGGCCAAATGCCGGGTCCTGCACTTGGGGCACAACAACCCTAAGCAGAGGTACAAACTAGGAGAAACCTGGCTGGAAAGCTGCCAGGAGGAGAAGGACCTGGGGGTGTTGGTTGACAGCCGACTGAACATGAGCCAGCAGTGGCCCAGGTGGCCAAGAAGGCCAATGGCATCTTGGCTTGTATCAGAAACGGTGTGACCAGCAGGTCCAGGGAGGTTCTTCTCCCCCTGTACTCGGCACTGGTGAGACCGCACCTCGAGTCCTGTGTTCAGTTCTGGGCCCCTCACCACAAGGAGGATGTTGAGGCTCTGGAGCGAGTCCAGAGAAGAGCAACAGAGCTGGTGAAGGGGCTGGAGAACAGACCTTATGAGGAGCGGCTGAGAGAGCTGGGGGTGTTTAGCCTGGAGAAGAGGAGGCTGAGGGGAGACCTCATTGCTCTCTATAACTACCTGAAGGGAGGTTGTGGAGAGGAGGGAGCTGGCCTCTTCTCCCAAGTGACAGGACAAAAGGGAATGGCCTCAAGCTCTGCCAGGGGAGATTTAGGCTTGAGATTAGGAAAAAGTTCTTCACAGAGAGGGTCATTAGGCATTGGAACGGTCTGCCCAGGGAGGTGGTTGAGTCGCCGTCCCTGGAGTTGTTTAAGGTGAGGGTGGATGAGCTACTTAGGGGTATGATTTAGGGATTGGTGGGAATGGTTGGACTCAACGATCCGGTGGGTCTCTTCCAACCTGGTGATTCTGTGATTCTGTGACTGAACTTTTCTAGAGCCTGAGGCAAAACTCATGAGGGGCCTTGAGATACCCTTTATCTACTGATTTTTGGTTGAGCTTGTTCTCTCTATTCCCATTTCTCTGTTTTCTGTTTCACCAGTTGCTCTTAATTAATTTCTTTTTTCCATCCTCTGCAGGCCCCCGAAGTGATCCGGATGCAGGACAGTAACCCCTTCAGTTTCCAGTCAGACGTCTACTCCTATGGGATAGTCTTGTATGAGCTAATGACAGGAGAGCTGCCGTACTCCCACATCAACAACCGGGATCAGGTAGGAGACAGTCTGCACCGTGCTGCGTTTTGCTTCTGGGCAGAGGAAACTTCCTTGCCCGTAAGGAACATAAGACAAATACAAAACAAGAGTTGAAATGTTGTTCACAGCAGGATTTATTTCAGCAGTAAAGCTGCATAACTGAATGTTTATTGAAATATGGACAGTGACAGGTACTCAAGGGGAAAACATTGTACATTTGAAGTGCCTTGTTGTTGTTTGCACGTTCAAGTTTTTGCTCCCTCAGTAGAATCTTAGTCTATCTATTTGTGGTTCTGTGAAATCTGCCTTGTGATGCTACTGCCCTTACATCAGCAAGATTCTCTGCTTTTTACTAAGTGGAAAAAACAGTGGCTCTTGCCAGGCCTTTTGTGCTGGGTGTTCGCTGGTGTGAGTTAGTCTTGACAAAGGTGTAACCTTAGCCGGTCAACCAGTAAATTACACAGGAGACGCTATGGACAGAAGCCTCAGCTCTTCTCTTCACAGCAGCGCTGCTCCTACCTTAGCAAGCGTAGAACTCCCTCACTCTGTGAGGCCTGAACTTCCATCTCTGATTGCTGTTCACTGATCCTCAGTAGCGGTTTGTGGGTTTTGTTGTTTTTGTTAAAAGAAGATGTAATAATGGGAGCGGCGTGTGCATGGGGACAGACTCTAGAGACTCCATTTTACCTGGTAATGGTCTTATCAGGACTAAATAATCCACTGTTAAGTTACTGGAACTTTGATGAAAATCCTAAAAGATGACTGTATCGGCTCGGTGCTTGTTCTCTTTCAGATAATTTTCATGGTGGGCCGAGGTTACGCCTCTCCTGACCTCAGCAAGCTGTACAAGAACTGCCCCAAGGCGATGAAGAGGCTGGTGGCAGACTGCCTGAAGAAGGTTAGGGAAGAACGGCCTCTCTTCCCACAGGTAAGTGTGTGTTCTGCACCCGAGTTGCAAAGCATTTTAGAAATAGCCATTAGCACACAAAGCATTCAACATGGCTAAGAGCTGTGATTTGTAGTGGTGGGTTTCCTGGCTTGTGTCTATTCGTATACGAATATGCCATAACCCAGCTCCGCTGGGCACTGTGTAACTCTGGTCACACACACATCCTGTACGAGGTGCTGTGCCTGCAGGGAGCAGCGTTAGGCTGACGCTAGAGCCTCTTGCTCCAGCGGCTGACCCGCTTCAGGATGATGCAGAACCTCCCCAACAATAAAACCCAAATCTGGCTTTGTATTTACATTTTATTTTAGTGTGGATTTTAGGGAAATGGGAGACCGATACTTTCCTTCCACACAAGCCAACAAAATCCAGGGATTTAAATTCGTGTAGCCTTTGTTGGTGTTTTTACAAAGGATACTTTTCCTGTCACTGTGAGGATGATGAAGGTACTTTCTTCGAAGTATAAACCAGCTGGAATTAAGCAGATTTAGGGGGAAAAAACCCCAACCTTCTTGCTGTTAGTCAAGTATAACTTAGTTTCAATTAAAGTTCTTTCTCAGTGTTGTTTTCTAAAGAGACTGTTGGGCAGTTCTTCCCATGTCTCTGGAGAACTGTGTAGATGCTCGTTAATTGATGATGGGGTCTGTGCACTAATGAAAGGACCCTCCCCTGAGGCTCAAGGGCAGGGAACTGCACAGCCTGTTCCTGCAGTGCTGGTTTCAGAGCCTCCAGTCTGCTCTTGCTCTTGAAGAGCTTCAGGCTGTAATAAATGAAGGTTTAAGACTTAGAGCAGCAGCTCTAAGCAGCCCCTTTCTCATTCTGCGCGTGTCTCCCTCAGATACTCTCGTCCATCGAATTGTTGCAACATTCTTTACCCAAAATCAACCGGAGTGCTTCCGAACCCTCTCTGCATCGCGCCGCCCACACAGAGGACATCAACGCCTGCACGCTAACATCCACGAGGCTGCCCACCTTCTAGGATCCTGCTCCCGTTCCCTGGTTCTCTCCAGTGGTGGGAAAGGAACAGGCGTAACCGAAGTTGTGCTTTTCGTGCCTCTGTGTACAGGATCAGTGCCAGCAGGATGATCTGCGTCCCAGTTTTGAAGAACAAGCTGCTAAGGATTTCTGCAGTTCCCATCCTGCCGGGACACAGCTCCACACAGCCTTTTCTACAGTTTCTTTGACTGGGATAGTTAACAGACTAGAAATCAAGAGATCTATTACTATTTTTTTAATAGATGCACTTGAGCCTTACTTTTCCCCTACACGGAAGCGATGGACGTGTCTTGGGCAGCGTTGGATTGCTTGGAATCGGTTGATAACTGGGTGTTTTTTAAAGCCTCACTGTTTGGGGACAGATGTGTCGTGGCGCTCTGCGGGTGCCTCGTGCCGTATTGAGGTGGGAAGAGGAGAAATTGCCTGGAGGATCAGCCTCTGCCCGAGAGCTTTCATCACAAGCCAATGAAATAAGTGAAAATGCTAATTCAACACAAAATAGTTTTGCACATAGAAAAACTCTTGCAAAAGAACGGAGGGTTCTGACCATCCTGCTCAGAGGAGGAAGCCGCCAGCCCATCGGCATAACTTCAGCAGCTTTACTTTGGTACTAGGGACTTGGCCCTCGTAGCCCGGCGAGGCGGCAGTGCGGAAGGACAGGCGTTCGGGCTGCGAAAAGGCTAATTAACATTATCTGTATACGTCTGCAAAACGAGCGTAGTCTTCATCCCAGCTGCAGCTGTCGGCCAAGAGATGCACTATCCAGAGGAAACTGACAGTTCTTTTTGCTGATTTGGGTTTTAATTTTGTTTTTATCGCTCCTGAGAAAATGCATTTATTGTAAGCCAAGGTTCCTCTGATTATCTTATTTTAATAAAATAAATTAAATTTTAGGTCTGAGAGTCCATGTCATCATTTAATGCAGTAACCATTGGCCTGACAGCCTGACATGGGGACTTGAAAAACCGAGAAGGATGTTATGAGTAAGAAGTTACCAGGACAGGCAGGAGTGAGCAGTTCAAGTAGAACCACACCTGCTGTGACCACCTCCAGGTTTCCAATCACATTCTTTATGATGTTTTTTGTTCTACTGTCCTGATCCCTGTGCTGATGGAGCCTTTAACTGTGCTGCTCCTGCTCTGCGCTTCATCTCCTCGTTACCTGCTGTTTGCTTGGGCAGAAGCGAGTGGTTGATCTTGGCCAAACCCCCAGGGGACAAGGCATGTGGTTTAAGCTAAGAATTGATTTCTAAGCAACATTCTGGTTAGGGGTGTTCCCTAGGGAGAGAGTAGGAGCTGAAATCCCATTCTTGGAATGGGATTTTGGGGTTGTTTAACACCATGGGCTGGAGATGGTGCTGCCTGTGCTCGAGCCGTTTGCTGCCCTACAGCTGCTACATGTGTCCAGGCTGAATTGTTGCTTTAATTGCAAAGTTAATACCACTGACTCAGCAACATTAACTTCTGTCTAATCTTACCACTAGATTGGTTTTGCTCAAAATTTTTATATCGCAGACCAGAATTAAATTCTTAACAAAAATAAAGCTGAGTTACAGTTTTCTGGTTGGACTTAACTTGATCTTAAAGGTCTTTTCTGACATAAATGACTGATATTTGTTAACTCCGAAGAGCTGCGCCTTGGTCCCTCTCACCTCCTGGGCCTTTAGTGTTGCTGTTCTTGACTGGGAAAAGGCACAGGGGCAGCTGGAGGCAGCAGCTCTCTAGGTTGTAGTTACAAACCCAAGATCACCAAAAGAAATAAATCAGAAAATATTGTTACTTCATTGGATTTTGGCTACTTAATTTAACCTGAATCATGGTTTCCCTTCTAGTTAAATAGATATGAAGGAGTTCAATTGAAGAGAGATGCAACTCTTACTGCAGCGCTGACCGCTGGAAGGAGCTGCTTGCTCTTTATCCAGTTCCTAAGCGCATCCTGAGGTGCTCCGTGTGCTGATGCTGCACAGCGAGCGGCACAGGGGCCTTCGCTTTACAGCTGCGGCTCCCAGAGACGTTTCCTGCCACGGGCCCGAGCCCCTCGCTGCCAGCGACGGGCAGGGCGATTCTGAGCTCCACGTACGACTGGGGTTACTGCCCATCAGCTCCTCCAGCCTTGGTTTAAGGAAGAAAAAGCTACACAGGCTGCAATTCCCAGGGGGTTGGTGTAGACAGACATTTGGCTGATCTAGTGAAAATAAATCGGTTTTGGGTGCTTTGTTTTTCAGTGACAGTTTTTACCAGCTTAAGCTTTTAAGTGGTAAGAGAGGAGCTGTGTTTATGCTACCACTCAACTTGCAAGGCAGCATCTGCTAGGCTGAAAAGGGAGAAAACCCTCTTGGATTAAGGGTTTTTTTCCATGCAATCAATTTAACTTTTAAGATATATTTTAGTGTTTTTGTTGCCACTCAAAAACTACCTGAAAACTTCACCAGGACTGCACAAGTCACCACAGGGCGCACACTCTGCTGGGCAGGAGGGAGGAAAAGCGCTGCTGAACCAGTAGCTGGACGGCTGCAGCCGAGGGAGGGCACCTCCAGGGCTCCTCACTGAGCAGCAGCAGAGTCCTCATCGGCCCCGGAAAGGTGCATGAAAAGTTCTCCAAGGTCCGTCACTTCCTCATCCGTGCTGGCCACAGTCCGACTCTCCCTGTCCTCGATGAAGTCCCACAGGCGCACAGAGTTGAAGAACTAGAAGAGAAGGAAACTGGGTATAAACTGGGTATAAACTGGAGAGTGGCAGAGAGAGGCTAGACAGGAAGAAATTTCTTCACTCTGAGGGTGGGGAGGCCCTGGCCCAGGCTGCCCAGAGCAGGGGTGGCTGCTCCATCCCTGGAGGCTTCAAGGCCAGGCTGGATGGGGCTTGGAGCCCCTGATCCAGTGGGAGGTGTCCCTGCCCATGGCAGGGGTGGCACTGGATGGGCTTTGAGGTTCCTTCCAACCCAAACCATTCCATGAAAACCTGACTGATTTTCAGATCACAGTCCCACCAAACCCTTGTCCGACTTCTTAACAGTCACAAGTTGAGCAGTTCTGCATTTCTGCCATTCAATGAAAGGCACCTTCTCCCTTCCCTCATAACAAACCTTGGCTCCAAGGGAAATGGAGGGCTGATTCCTCCAGCTCCCTCAGGCCACCCCTGGTCCGAAACCCCCTGAAGTGAGTGCTTGTCTCGCTCAGCACAAGGGTTTGTGGCCCTTGAGGGGAAAATTCCCTTACCCGCACGGTCCCCTCGGAGCTGAGCTGCTTCCGTGGTTTTTCAGGTTCCGCTCGCGTCCCATCCGGATAAGCATGAAGGTAGAGACACTTCCCTCCAAAAGGGCAAGTCCCTTTCCCTTGCTCGAAGTACTTGCAGGGTTTCTTCCTGATTTAGTTAGAAGAGAGAGAAAGTTAATCGCTTTCAGCTCACAGGGCAGAGCTGCAGTTCACAGGGCTGTTCACTCAGTGCTGCAAGAAATTGCTCCTGTTAACACCTCGTGATTTGGTCTGATCTCTGACTGACAGTGGTCAAAGAGAAGGAAAGATGATTAAAAGTGAATAAAGATGCATAGAACAGCATTGTAACTAAAAAGAAGTTAAAATAGCTTAAGACAGGGAAAGTGAAGGCTGTTGAAAGACGATCATTGATCCTGCACGTGCATTTGCATCACAGTGAGCAAATCTTTTGGTATTTTTCTAGCGTTCCTTGAATGTTCTGTCACTTCATCTACTGATAAGAACCAGCTCCTCCCATCATCTCCTTTGGCAGCTCTGTGACAATAATTCAGGTCCACGTCAAGCCCCGTTCCTTGCAGAGGGCACAGCAGTGCCAGGGGCTCCGCAATGGAAAACAGCTGGAGAGGCAACTACACAGCTCACAGAATCATGGGATGGTTTGAGTTGGAAGGGACCTCAAAGCCCACCCAGTCCCACCCCTGCCATGGGCAGGGACACCTCCCACTGGATCAGGGGCTCCAAGCCCCATCCAACCTGGCCTTGAACCCCTCCAGGGATGGGGCAGCCACCCCTGCTCTGGACAACCTGGGCCAGGGCCTCCCCACCCTCACAGTAAAACATTTCTCCCTGAGATCCCATCTCAATCCCTCCTCTTTCAGTGTAAAACTGTCCCTCCTCGTCCTCTCCCTGCCCTCCCTGATCCAGAGCCCCTCCCCAGCTTTCCTGGAGCCCCTTTCAGCACTGGAGGCTGCTCTAAGGTCTCCTTGGAGCCTTCTGTTCTCCAGCTGAACAACCCCAACTCTCTCAGCCCGTCAACTGAACTTGTAAACTTAATACGCACAACTTCCCAAGACGTCTGTCTCTTCTACAGTCTATCCAATAGCAGCTGAATGAGAAAAAGGCACAACGCTAACAATACCTTCCAGTACCTGAAAGGGGCTACAAGAAAGCTGGAGAGGACTAGTCATAAAGGCTTGTGGTGATAGGACAAGGGGAAACAGGTATAAGCTGGAGACGGGCAGATTTAGGCTTGACATAGAAAGAAATTCTTCACTGTGAGGGTGGGGAGGCCCTGGCCCAGGCTGCCCAGAGCAGGGGTGGCTGCCCCATCCCTGGAGGGGTTCAAGGCCAGGCTGGATGGGGCTTGGAGCCCCTGATCCAGCGGGAGGTGTCCCTGCCCATGGCAGGGGTGGAACTGGATGGGCTTTAAGGTTCCTTCCAACCCAAACTCTTCTATGATTCCATAAAACAACCTGAACAACGCAACCCCCAGCCAGGCAGCACATTAAAAGAATGAATTTGCCTCTATAACACAAGGGGTCTGTGACTTCCACCAGTCCAGGTCTGACTGTTCTATCCCAAGCTGGCAAATAAATCAGAATGGTTTGTGCTGGCACGACCTCTGCTCTTGGCTGCACCCTCTTTATCAGCACTTTCTCATCCATACAATTCTAAATCCTCAAGTTCAATGGACTGCCAAGGGATCTACTCGTAAAATCTTTACTTAGCTGACAGCGTTTTGGTCTGAGTTGAGCTCTTCAGCCAAGCCTGTTTTTATTCTCTTCTATCCGAGAGCCAAACCCACCTCTCAGTGCAGCCCAGCATTTAGTTTAAACACACAGGCTCTCCAGTCGCTTGGGCCTCAGTGTATCCATCTTAAGGACAATGTGAACAGCGTCTGCGGTTCCTGCACTTACCCCACTCCCTGCTTAAACGCTTCAATCAGCTCGTTTTTCTTCTCCTGGTCTTCTACCCAGTACACACTGGGAATGACAAACTCGGATATCACACGGCACTCTGGGCAAGACCTGAATGGATGGACACAGAACAGCAATATCGTTACTTTCAGAGAGCGAAGGTCCTTGGTGAGCCTGCTGGAAGCAGGGGGCACCTGCCCAAGGCAGATATTTTGTCACCACGAAGCACCAGACACTGCCTCGCGCATTCGTGTAACACACACGTGCTTGTTATTAGTTGCAAATGAAGGAATCCAACGCAGTGCAGTCAGGGCTTGTGGTACCTTGTCTGCATTTCTAGACTTGAAATAAAGTAACAGGTATTTCCTCAACATGCAGAAAGAAACAGCATTTGCTAATCTCGATAGGAAGAAATAAACAGTAACCATGAGGTGAGCGATGCAGTTTCCACGCAGCAGGAAGTCAAAATGGTTGAAAAAAGACAAGGGAAGGTCTCTGCCTTTTGAAACGTGACCTGACTTGTGCCAGCAGTGAGAAGCTGTTCTCCAGGTGGCGTTACAAGATGGATTTCTACACAAGGAACCGAGATTAAGAACCAAATATCAATGTCAGATGCCTCAACAAGCCTAGGAAAGACTTTATCAGCCCTCTCAGTAAGTCCCATAAAGCAGCCCTGTCCCAGCAGGTGCTTTTAGAACTAAGCCAGGCCCCTCTGTCAGGTTAACTCAGCCATGACCAGGAGAAACATAAAAAACACCTTTTGAAGAGTTTATACCAGTATTTAAGCCACACTCAAACCAGATTCCAGGGTGGTGTTTGTGGAAGAAAGCCCTCACAGTCCCTGCTACAGGCAGAGCAGCTCTGTTCCTGTCCTGCAGGAACTCAACTCTCTGACGGGTTACATCCTAATGAGCCAAAGTCCACGCTAATGACCTTTCTAATTAAAGTGGGGCAGAAAAGCCTGTTTTGGCAGAAGACAAAGTATTTCCCACCTACTCCTGAGCATGCTTGTAACAGGGAGTTCTGAAAGAGATTCTCAAAAAAGGAAATTGCCTGAATTGGACATTTTAAATTCGCTCACTCGAAAAGGGGAGCATTTGGCAAACATTCCTTATAGAGCTCGGAGATGAAGGCCTTTACTCCAATACCGACAGATGTGTGATTAGTGGGACAATTAGCTTAAGAAAGCTATAGTTGAGAGAAAATTGCCCTAATCAGGCATGTACATACATAGAAAAAAGGGAATTACTGGTTTTGCACGCAAGGTACCGTGAGGGGCAGAGTCTCCCAGGGCCACGCGCACTCTGCCCCACTGTCAAGGCAACGAGAGGGGACAGTGACACTGAGTTACCAAGCTGTGCCCCCAGCGGAGCGCAGCACACAAGGAAATCGCTACCAAAGGATACCGAATGCGTCCTGCCTGCCTTGAAAGAGGCTCCTCATAGCCATGCTCCAACGCCCAGGAATCTGCAAGTGCTTAGACCAGGATTTTCTGAGCTCTGATCTCATTAATGGCTACGTTAATATTTACAGCTACAGCGTTCCTCTCACCGGTTTTACCTCAGAACCGAGTCAAAGCACTGACAGAGCCCACAGAGAAGAGACCCCTGTTAATACCGACTCACTTTATGATGGGATTCTCGAACTGCTTGGCACATCTCCACTGCCGGATGCAGGACAAGCAGTACGTGTGATTGCAGTTGGAAAGGATCCCAAACCTCCTCTCGGAGGCTGATGGCTTCTCGTATACCACTTCCATGCAGATGCTGCACACTTTGTCCTGGCTTGCCTGAAAGGCGAAGGCCTTCTCCATGTCGTGCTCAAAGGTCGCCATGCACATCTGTGACAAGAGAGACATTGTGGTTACGGCCGTCCAGGCTGCTCCCTGTGTAACACAACGGTCTGTGAAAGGGACCTGGTACAGGAAAAACACAGTACACCGACCACTCATGCTGCTGGTCTTTGTCTTCCTCACCACGAAGAACTCCAGTTCCTCACCAGCCCCGACCTAAACCTGGCAGCCAGTCACCCCTCAGGCCCATCTTCACCCAAATGATTGTTCATCTGGGCCCTCCAGCCGCCCTTCTTCAAGGCAGCTCCAAAACATCTGCTCTCCGGTCACTCTGTCCCTACTTGACGCTGCCCTGAACATCTGGGAGGAGGTGACTCGCAGCCCGCTCGGCGACCTCAGCCCACGCCGGCAGCCACAGGCCCTCCACACTGAGATGTGGTGTGAGCTACTAAAGACGTTCTTCTAGTACAGTTCTAGGGTGTTCAGGGAAAACGCTGCAGGGAAGTTTCTGATAAGGATGAAATGAGCGGTGCAGTTGCCACGCTTGAAGGACGGGATGTCATCCAGAGGGAACTGGACAGCGTGGAGAAGTGGGGCTGTGAGAACATCATGAGGTTCAATAGAGCCAAGTGCAAGGTCCTACACCTGGGTTGGGGCAATCCAGTTTCAGTCCAGAATGGGGGATGATGTGGTTGAGAGCAGCAGAACGACTTGGGGTTCTGGTTGATGAGAAGCTTGACCTGAGCCGACAATGAGCACTCACAGCCCAGAAGGCCAAGGGTGTCCTGGGCTGTATCAAAAGCAGCGAGGCCAGCAGGGCGAGAGAGGGGATTCTGCCCCTCTGTTCCTCTCTTGTGAGACCTCATCTGGAGGATTGTGTCCAGTTCTGGAATCCTCAACATAAGAAGGAGATGGAGCTGTTGGAATGGGTCCAGAGGAGGCTACAAGGATGGTCAGAGGGCTGGAGCACCTCCCATACGAGAACAGGCTGAGAGAGTTGGGTTTGTTCAGCCTGGAGAAGAGAAGGCTCCCAGGAGACCTTCTAGTGGCCTTCCAGTACCTGAAGGGGCTACAAGAAAGCTGGGGAGGGACTGTTCACAAAGGCCTGGAGTGATAGGACGAGGGGTATAAACTGGAGAGAGGGGCAGATTTAGGCTAGACATAAGGAAGTATTTCCTCACCATGAGGGTGGGGAGGCCCTGGCTCAGGTTGTCCAGAGCAGGGGTGGCTGCCCCATCCCTGGAGGGGTTCAAGGCCAGGTTGGATGGGGCTTGGAGCCCCTGATCCAGTGGAAAGTGTCCCTGCCCATGGCAGGGGTGGAACTGGATGGGCTTTAAGGTCCCTTTCAACGCAAACTATTCTATGATTCTATCATTCTATGACATAGGGAACAAAGAAGTTGCTGTACAAGGCTATCTGCACCTTCGTTACCAATTAAGCCCCAAATGCTCAAATAGACCACTTGTAGAATCATTTCATAGCTGGCTAATCAGTAAAACAAAAGCCTTTTGGAGCAACCAGCTTTTCTACAAAGCACATCTTTGGATTTTGAAGCAAACAACCCGAATCTCGCACCGAGCACAGCAAACCTTCCACCAATTTCACGTTAACATTACCATCTCGTGAGCCTTCCTCTGCTCTTGGTCGAAGGGGTGAAGCACTTGCAAGCCACATATCTCGCAGACGTCTCCGTGGAGGTAGAGGCAGCGCTCTCCGAAGTGGCAAGTGCCCGCTGCGGCGTAGGGGCACAGCTGCTCTCTGTCAGCACAGGAGCTGCCAGCTGCCGGATCTTCCAGGCCGCTGCAAATAGCTTCCAAATAGGAATGGGGCTTCACTTCCAGGTTGTCGTTTTGGTCACTGCAACACACCACATCGCTTGTGGCACTGGGCATCTGCTTTTCTTCACTCAAACCACAAAGATCTTAGGGAACAGAAACATGCTATAAGGTATATGAGACACCACACAAACCCCACACGAGCAGCTCCACATGCTTCCCTTCCAACAATTACCAGGATGTTTTTCTAAAGGTGCGGGTTTTTTCTTAATGAAATCGCATCTCTGAGCTCCTTTTGCTTGCAAATCGCAAGAATTTTTACAAACTACCTAGCAAAAAGTTTGCTTTCAAGATTTCTTCAGTTGTTTTTGTTTACAAATAAGATGAAAAGATCCTCTCATTTCACACGTGGGCAACTGGCCTGTTTGGTGGAACAGTGGGAACAGGGAGCAGGCATCAGTCTGAGCTCCCCTGCTCAGATGCCTCCATGCCCGCGTCCCTAAGGGTGGCACAACCCTCCCCAGGGCACATGCCACACACGGAGGAGCCAGGTTTCTCAAATGCCTTCACGTTGAGAATAAAAAGATCTGAGGGACAGAGATATTTTAACCAAAAAACCCAAAGTCAAACAAAAGAGGACCCCAAAAAATCCCTTAAAATCAATCCCACCCGAAAGGGAACTGCAGGCTAAAAGCCAGTCAGCCAGACGTGGTCATTAAATGGTGCTGACGGGCACGAGCATCCGCGAGGCCACAGAACTCAAGTAATAAAAGCAGACAAACTACCTAACCGCTACCGAGCACAACAGAGGAGCAGCTCAGCCCCACTTGCACTCACTTCTGTCCCTGAGCACCAGCGTCTTCTTCTCCCGCTTGCCAGCGACCTGTGGTTTGCTCCAGGGAGCCGGGACGCCGAGCTCGGGGGGACAATGTGGGCTGGGCAGCGTGGCTGACGAGAGGGGAGGTGGCGCAGGGGCTGCTGCAGCCCCCGAGGAGGAGAGTCTGGTGTGGTCATACCTGCCAAAGGAGAGAGACAGCAAGTGTCACAGAGTCTAAACCAGGCACAGGAGCAGGACCAGACCTGAGGAACACTGAAACAAAACAATACCGCTCTCACAAGTTGACTAAAATGCTTGGTCTCTTTCAAAGCCACACTAAAAGGCTTCTCAGCCTCAAAAAATGAATGTCCCTCAAAGCAAACCTGTATTTTCTTCTCCAGAGATGCCAGCACAGCTGTAAGAACATTATTCACATGCACACTGAATTAGATTTTCGTCACTCCCTCAAACAGGTTTGCTGGCATGTCTCAGAAATGCAACATCAAAACGTTGCTCAGGAGGGAGTGACATTCCATGATCTCTGCTTCCTCCTGAAAGCAGCAACACTCAGACTCCCACACCACAAGAGAAGCTGGAGTATTTGCAGGCGGCATAAGAAAAGACTTGAAAAATACAGTAAAGCTACAGAAATATCCTATAGCTGCAGAGCAGAAGTCAGTGAAGAGAAAGGCTGGTCCAGCACAGCCACACTTGGCCTGGATGGGAACAATACTCTCCACAACTGTTCCTGGTCCTGTACTTTGGTCCTTTGCGCCCACAGACCTGCCACCGTCTGAACCACTGAGTGCATCGAGTATCCCAAACCCTGCAAAACGCCTGGAGCAAATCACAGAATCATAGAATCACCAGGTTGGAAAGGACCCACTGGATCATCGAGTCCAACCATTCCCATCAATCACTAACCTATGTGCCTCAGCACCTCGTCCACCCGTCCCTTAAACCCCTCCAGGGAAGGTGACTCAACCCCCTCCCTGGGCAGCCTCTGCCAGGGATCAATGACCTTTTCTGTGAAAATTTTTTTCCTGATATCAAGCCTGAACCTCCCCTGGTGGAGCTTGAGGCCATTCCCTCTCGTCCTGTCCCCTGTCACCTGGCAGAAGGGCCCAGCTCCCTCCTCTCCATAACCTCCTTTCAGGTAGTTATAGAGAGCAATGAGGTCTCCCCTCAGCCTCCTCTTCTCCAGGCTAAACACCCCCAGCTCTCCCAGCCGCTCCTCATAAGATTTGTTCTCCAGCCCCTCCACCAGCTTTGTTGCTCTTCTCTGGACTCGCTCCAGAGCCTCAACATCCTTCTTGTGGTGAGGGGCCCAGAACTGAACACAGGATTCGGGGTGCGGTCTCACCAGTGCCAAGTACAGAGGGAGAAGAACCTCCCTGGACCTGCTGGTCACGCCGTGTCTGATCCAAGCCTAGATGCCATTGGCCTTCTTGGCCACCTGGGCCACTGCTGGCTCGTGTTCAGTCGCTGTCAACCAACACCCCCAGGTCCCTCTCCTCCAGGCAGCTTTCTAGACAGACTTCTCCTCGTCTGTAGCTGCTCAGGGTTGTTGTGCCCCAAGTGCAGGACCCGGCATTTGGCCGTGTTAAACCTCCTGCTGTTGGTCTCTGCCCAGCAGTCCAGCCTGTTCAGATCCCTTTGCAGAGCAAAGGGCGAAGCAGCAACAAACACACTTTGCATCCACCCTTTCAATCCAGTAGTGTCTGAGGTGCTCCCCGTGAACACCAAGGCCGTCACCTCCGTTAGATGTTACTTATCCACGGTGAGCAGCTAACGGAAGCTGCACGGATCGCTGATGTTCAGTCTCCCCATTCAAATCTGGTGCCATAAACTATGTAAAGGAGCAGCAATACAATCAAGCTGCTGCAGCCACAGCAACGCTGTGAGACCCCCTGTTTCCGCCAGGGGAAGGTACCAACCCAGGCTTCACATCCACGACAGAATCTTTCCACCAAGGAGCCCCTGGGGCACATCCCTGATGGAACATCAGGGCATTAACTAAAGCACAGGATTGACTAGAGCTTTTCTCAAGGAGTTCTATGCAGCAGCCCTCAGGAAAAGGTATGTTTATGTCCAGCTTTCTGACCAAACCTAGGAGAGTGCAAGAAAAACCTTTTGCTCCAAGACAGAACTGGAACTCCTTGAAATTGGAGGATGCTACACCGGGAGACTGGAGCAAAGCGCTGTGGAACGCTGCCTGCGCCCAGCCACACGGAAAGCAAACTGCAGCTGAGTGCTATTCCGTGTGAAGCGGCACATCTGAGGCATCACTTTTTACATTTAATAGTGCTGACTATAAAAAGAACCAGATGAAAACACACCTGAAACCTAAAGTTTAATTTCTAGAGAGTAAAATAATTGCTGAAGCCAAGGCAGAGCAGAACTATAACACTATATCCATAAGCTGGTTTTGGTCAGGAGAGAAAAAGCTCACATGTAATGTATTATTTCATTCCTTTTGTCATGTAAGAAGTCTGATCTTTTCCTGATGTTTGATTTCCCGCAGTTTAAAGCTGACTGCACTTGATTACTGTGTCCAATTCTTCAGAACTGATGGCTCCAAGAGGAGCCAGGCTTTTACCTGCAGCGAGTCCCGTAGGCGCACTGTCCCTTCTGGTAGTACTTGCAGATGGTGGAGGATTTGCTGGTCGCTAAGTCATGTGAGAACAGGCACTTCTTTCCCTCCCGACATACTCCTTGTAGGTAGTACCTGAGGAGAAGCAGCTCTAGTCAGAGACAGATGTCTGGTAGAGAGGGACAGTCCTGCTTCCCAAAGGAAAGTGACAACTGCTTCCTGGCTGAAACAGTCCTTCCTCAGGATAGAAAGCCCCAGGAGCAGGCCGCACCTGGGCCCCTGTGATGGCTCCCTGCGCCTGGGCCCACGAGGGATCACAGAATCATAGAATCGCATGGTTGGAGAAGACCTTTAAGATCAAGTCCAACCAAACCTGTCTACTACTGAACCATATCCCTGAGCACCTCCCTCCTCTACCCGCCTTTTAAATCCCCCCAGGGATGGGGACTCCACCACTGCCCTGGGCAGCCTCTGCCAGTGCCCGAGAACTTTTTGAGTGAGGCAATTTTTCCTAATATAGAATCATGGAACAGTTTGGAATGGAAGGGACCTTAAAGCCCATCCAGTCGCAACCCCTGCCACGGGCAGGGACGCCTCGCACGGGATCAGGCTGCCCAAGGCCCATCCAACCTGGCCTTGAACCCCTCCAGGGATGGGGCAGCCACAGCTTCCCTGGGCAACCAGGGCCAGGGCCTCCCCACCCTCATAGTGAAGAAATTCATCCTGTCTAGTTTAAATCTGCCCCTCTCCAGTTTATACCCATTGCCCCTCGTCCTATTGCTCCAAACCTTTGGGACCAGCCCCTCCCCACCTTTCTTGGAGCCCCCTCAGGTACTAGAAGGTCACTGTAAGGTCTTCTTGGAGCCTTCTCTTCTCCAGGCTGAACAACCCCAACTCTCTCAGCTTGTCCTCGTACGGAAGGTGCTCCAGCCTTCGGATCATCCTTGTAGCCTCCTCTGGACCCACTACAACAGTTCTGTGTCCTTCTTATGTTGAGGATTCCAGAACTGGACACAATATCCTAGAGGAGGTCTCATAAGCCACTGCCCCATGTCCTAACACTCCAAGCGTTTGCCAACAGTCCCTCCCCAACTTTCTTCTAGCCCCTTCAGGTCCTGGAATCCAGTCTAACCCTCCCCTGGTGCAACTCGAGGCCAGTCCCTCTCATCCTACCACTCGTTACTCGGGAGCAGAGCCCAGCACCCCCTTCCCACATCCCCCTTTCCGGAGCTGCAGGGAGCGATGAGGTCCCCCCTCCTCCCCCAGCAACCCCGGTCCCGGTCCCTCCCCGCTCCCAGCCCCGTTCGCCCCTCCGGCCGCGCTACAGCCCCCCGTGTCCTCGCCGCAGGGCCCGGCGCTGCCCGGCCCCGCACCCACCTGCAGGTGACCTGCTTGGTGCTCATCCTCGCGCCGCGCCGCGCCGGCCCGGCCGGCTGCCCGCGCCGCGCCCCGGGGTTCCGCTGCGCCGCGGCAGCGGGGGCGGAGCCAACACGAATCCCTCCGCCCCCCGTTCCGCACGGACACAATTCACTGCTGCGCCGGGCGAGGCGGAGCGCCGCCGGGTGCGACCATAGAGAGGCTGGGGAGGGTGGCGCAGAGCGACGCCATAGAGAGGCGAGGCGGGTAGGGCGGAGCGCCACCATAGAGAGGCGGGGCGGGCAGAGCGGCGCCGGACGCCGCCATAGAGAGGCAGGGCGCGGCGGGCAGAGCGCCGCTATAGAGAAAGCGGGCGCCATGGCGGACAGCGGCATCGTGCGGGTGCGGCACTGCGGGGCCGCCATCTTCTGCCGGCGGCCCCCACAGCGCTGCCCCGCCTGCGGCCGCCCCCTGCCCCGCGCCGGGCTCCTCGCCGCGCCCCGCCGCCTCCCCAGCCCCTTCCGCCACGGCCACCGCCAGCCCCGCGCCTTCCTCCTGCGGCCCACGGCCGGTGCCTTCCTCGGGTAGGGCGGGGGGCACCCCGGCCCCGCTCCCTTCTCTGAGGGGAGGGACACGTCGCCTCCCTCTTTCCTCATTCCGCGAGGGGAGGGCAGGGGAACGCTGCCTCCCTCCCCTCTGAGGAGGGGGAAATGCCACCTCCCCCTTTCTCTCTTCTCTGAGGAAAGGTGAGGGAAAGGCAGTCTTCCTGTTTTCCTACCCTCCGAGGAGGGGGAAAGGCCATCTTCCTTCTTCCCAGAGGGGAGGGGAACGTCATCTCCCTGTTTCCCTTCCCTTTGAGGATAGGGAAATGCTGCCTCCCTGTTTGTCTATCTTGGGGGGGGAGGAACACCATCTCCCTGTTTCCTTTCACCGAGGGAAGGAAGGAAACATCTCCTTGCTTTCCCTCTCTGAGGAGAGGGAAACACTGCCTCCCTGCTCCCTTCCTCCCTCAGGGTTGGGAAACACCATCTCCCTGTTTCCCTCCTCTCTCAGGGAAGCTAGATACACTGTGTCCCTGTTTTCCATGGAGTGTGGCCTCCCGCCCCACTTGGGGCCTGGCAGCTCCCAGGAACGGCCTCTGCCCCCACTGCCAACTCCCCTGCTTCTCTTCCAGAGAATACGATGGGAAGTCTGACCTCCACGTTGGAATATCCAACAGCAACGGTAAAGAGGGCTTCAGGGCCGCCTGACCCCCTTGCTTTGCTTCCATACTGTGTGTCTGGGCTGAGCGCCCTGTTCGGCCCCATACAGGATTTCTCTTGTTCCCTGAGCGTTACCCGTGAGCATCCTAAGCCTCCTAAAATCACCACTGCAACACCCAGATACTCAAGGCTCTGCTGCTGGAGAGCCTGCACCTCCTCAGTGTGCTCCAGGTATTGGAACTGGGAGTGGAGATCAAAGATCAAAAGTTTTGGGTGCAAGAATGCCTCTCACCATGCAGCTGCGAGCACACATTGCTTCTGCTCAAAGCCACGCACCTCTCCTCTCCCACCAAGTTGTTCAACACAGCATGAACAGGTGATGGCTATTCCCAACATAGGGAAATCAAAAGCGAGGCAGCCTACTTTTAAGATGTTTCAGGAAATTTTGGCTTAAACACAAGTTTTTGCTAATTCTAGAAATGCCCCTAAATTATAATCATGAAAAAAATATCCCCACAGTAAAAACACCACGTTAAAAATCATCTCAGGTTCTCCTTCAGCAGGTACCACCCAGCAGGACCTCACCTGAGATGTTCATTTGATAAAAAAGTGGTCCAGTTTGTGAGTTAAAGTTGCATTCCTTATCAAAAGATATCTGAAGTTACACTGTAAAAATGAGAACTGGGTGTGACAAAAGTGAGGGCTGCCTTTTCTCTTCTGCAGCCACAGAAGGGCACTGATGGGAAGCTAGGGAATAGCTCGGCTAAGAGGGAATGGCAGCAGGGAAAACTAGCAGCCACTTCCATCACTTAAAAATACCAAACACAAAAGCCAAGGCAATGGATCTAATTCTCCTGTGCTGCCTGCGTGTGTGTTGCTCTGTTTCCAGGTGTGGTGTATCACTACAATGAAGAGGGCATTCACAGGGCTGGAACAGGATGGGAACAGTGCATCAGTATCCCTCTAGTACAGCCAGACATGTTTGGGCTGCTTCAGCAGTGGGATGAGCTCCTAGAGAAATTTTCTGTGGGAGAGGCCTGGCTTCCTCACAGGTAGGTAGCTTAATAGCCTGATGCAAGAGGAGTTTTCAGTCTGGGATGGTAAATTGGGCTGTTCCGTGGTTCGCTCCGAGTCTTGCTCCATTAGAACACACAGACCTAACAAACCGGTCTAAACAACGCTGTCAGGCTGTCCTGAAACACACGGGCCTTGCTCAACAGAAAGGGTGTGTTTTTAAGTCTACATAACAAACTCATCTGCTGGGATGTAAAACCTCTAAAGAAAAAAAAAAAAAAAAAAAAGAGATCATTTTAGGGAAGTTTTCTTCAGCAACAAAGGAATTTTGTGGGGGGAAAAAACCCCAGTGCAGTGAAACACAGTCTTTAAAAGTGCCCTGCTGAGTATAAAATTGGAGAAATCCAGATGCAGTTCTGGAGTTCTTCCTCGTAGGTTTCAGCACCTGTAGGTGTGTTTGCATTCACAGGGTAACCCCAGTGACAAGGTTCCTGAATCCTACTGCCAGGCAATTTCTTTGTTAGTGATCAGAAGTGGGAAACACAGGCTCATTTCCAGCTCCTCCAACTGGTTCCTAACATAGCTTTGAACAGCTGAATACAGCAAGGCTTCCACGTATTTTGAACTAAACCTGTATGTTCCAGTGAGAACACTCAGTTCTTTGTAGCTTTCTGTGAGGTTAATGCCTGCTGACAGTGTTACAAGTTGTACAGCCCAGCTAGAATATGCGCTGTCACACGCCAGATGATGGAAACACGGGTCCTTGAACCATTCGTTGTACATTTAACAGGCAGCCTGTCTGAGCACAGTTCTGTGGGGTGTTTCACTTGGTGAATGCAGGGGTCATCAATATAGATGAATTAAAAACATACAGATGAAAACCAACCCCACGACAAATCAGAACCAGGTTTTAGTACTTCTGTATGTGCTCAATTATAACATTTCAGAGGTGATACATTATCTCACTAGTACCAGGAAACAAAGGGATTTGACCACCAAACTGCTGAAAATGTAACATCTTAAAAGAAGTTCAGGTAACATCCTTCTTTCCCAATGGACATGAACTGTGCTAAACTATCCTGCAACTCCTTTCAGTTCAGGTCAAGCCTGATTCTAATTGTCCTGATGGCCTTTAATTTACTGGAAGGAGGGTAATACAACAGCAGCAAAGATCTGCAGCCATAGCCAGGACCAACAGTGTCCAAAATGACTGGGAGATACTGGGTTTGCTTGTCGGGATATAAAGACACGCTTCCCAAAAATGAGATGTGAACTGGAAGACACAGCTGGTAATGAGAAGCGTATTGCAGAATTTGGTGCATTAGAAATATAAAAATGAAAAGTTACCTGCTTTGCTTAATTAATCCGAACACCATGATCCAGTGGGAGGTGTCCCTGCCCATGGCAGGGGGTGGAACTGGATGGGATTTGAGGTCCCTTCTGACCCAAACTATGATTCTATGAATTCCCAGGGCTGACAGGCAAACCTCACAGGAGATTCCCTGGGGCCACACAGACCATGGAGCTGCTGATAAGGCAAGGAATGAGTCGCAGGGCTAGGAAGAACAAGGGAGAACTGACACAGGGGAGGCAGTCACGAAGAAACTCGAAGATTAGGCAGATGCAAACAGAGGTCTGAGCAGCTCTGGATGAAATGCAGTCACACAGGGCCAATGGAAGAAGCTCTTGAGTGGTGAGGGAATAGAATAAATGACTGAGGTAGTTCGTGGCCAACAAAAGAAACATTTGGGAGGATCCGAGAAGCCTTCTGACAGTGAAAAGAACAGGTAGGTGCCAGGTGAGGGTAGCAGGGGGCAGTCCTAAAAAGCAGGAACATTTCAAACAGCTGTGCCTCTTATTCAGCATCTCTGTCTTTGCACAACTGGCATGAATTGCTGCCAGTGGGAGATGACTGGCGCACCTGAAAGCAACTGCACCAACACACCAGTGACAGAATTTACTTGATTCCTTGGAAATCAAATACTTGATTAACTTGGAATAAGCTTCCAAGTTAATGACACACCAAAAGAAGTGCCTGTGATGGCACACAATTAATACCACTGCCTGCCACAGGAAGAAGTTTTCAGGATAGGAGTGCCAAGAGAAAAGCCAAATAAATATAAAAAATAAGAACTTATTATTGTGAAGTCTGCAGCCCTCTGGTTTGTTTGTTTTTTTTTTTTTTTTTATGCTCCCAGTTTCTAGCATTCCTGGCTGGAAGGTACAACTTGATATCAACAGAGTATATTTAATCACCAGCTTTAAAGGAAAGTGGTGATAGTTCTTAGCAAGCACGTGCTTCTTTATTTCACTCAGTAAGAGTGAAAGTAACTAATGGATTAATGCTAACTCTTATGAGATGTTTTTCCTAGGTATGAAGAACATGACCACAACTGCTACACATACGCACTGGCATTCATTAACAGCATACTGACTGCACAAGGGAAACAGCAAATGAGTAAAAGTGAATTCACGGAGAAATTTGTGATCCCACAGACAAAGAAAGCTTCTAAATATATTGCTGTGCATCGTGAGCTAACAGCTAACGAGTTCTACATTGTACCCCTTCCTGATGAAGAAAAGCAGTGCTGAAGATGACAAGTTGCTACGTTAAAACATCTACAACACGCAGTAGGAAAAAGAAGTCTTCACATTCTCATTCTCAGGGTTTAAGGTGCATGATCTACTTTACTGTATTTAAAAATAGATTTAACTTTACTCATCATGGAAAGATCAGGAGACTGAACTCGTGCATTTGGATGAAATGACAGACATACAATATGCACACAAAGGAAAACTTCTATGGGAACTATTCAGACAGAAAAATGTTTTCCTATTTACATTCACTATATGCTCTGTTCTGACCAGATACTTTATATCAGAAATCATAACTGCTGTGTAATTAAGGGTTTCATCAAATGAACTGTGGTAACTTAAGCTGTAGCACACCAAAATGTTTCTTTTCCTGTCACGTTTGTTTACTGATGAGTAAAAAAAGGGGAATTTTGCTTGTGTGCTACTGAAATCCTATGTCCATGACTTAATGCAGATTCACCACATGCAAAGCTATTTTTCTTTAATTACTAATAAATAATAAATAAATCCAGCATCTTGAAAGATATACTTTCCATTTTGTACATTTATTCCTCAAACCAAGACAAATTATAACAATTTAGTGTCCATATCTGTTCCTAATTGTAAAAAGGAACAGACTGCTCAGCATTTACCTCTGACCTAAAACTTTCAAAATTAACAAAACAAAATTTAAGTTAAAAATATGAAAGAGATTGTCCAGCAGCACTTTTCTGCATTACATAGAAGTGTATGCTGAGGTCAAGATTGCACAGCCCATAATTTTGTGCAATTTTGCTTTGCTTACATTCTAATTTAAGAGAACAACTTCAGCTTATTTTCCTTTTGGTAATGTCTGCAAAGCAAGCTGGTTTTAGTTGAGGCATAAGTCCTGTTTTCTCAAAGGTAGAGAAGTAATCATACGTGGTGGGGGTTCTGTCTACCCCTAGGTTTACACGCCATATACACAGACTCACTGACCCTGCCCCCTTCTCTCCAGCTCTATACACCATCTTACACATTTCCCCTTGCCACGTTCTTTGGCTTCTTGCTAAATTCTAAGGTACAGCTCCTATATTATAATAAAAAAACCACAACCCAATAGAGAGAGGCAACCTGAAACGTGCTGTTTGGCTGCTCCTAGTGCGTGTCAGAATTCCTCAGCTATGATTTGCCTTAGAGAAAGAAATGATGGCATGCTATTTCCAAGTGAATCGGAATCCGTGCTTCATTGAAGTACTGTATTTTAACTGGTATAAACACAATCCCAAGTTAGCAGTGCTAGGGTACAACCACCTGGTGTACATTACTCGGCAGCACAGTACTGAAACGTGAAGTGCAGTTGCCTGCATGTAGAAATAAATCACCTTCCCTCAGCCAGCCAGCACACGCACCCCAGCTCAGAACAGCCACTGTGCAATTAACATTTTCATTTTAAGTCTTTCCAGCAGAAGTCAGATTAAATGAAAGCAAGGACTAGAAGATCTTCCAGTCTGAGTTGGATGCAGTTGTCTGCATTCGTGGCACAGCTTCATAATCCAAAGTGCTCAAGTAAACAAGATTGTGGGTTTGTGTTTGGTGGAAACAGCCTGAGCTGACAGAATTTTTACTGGCCCCGGAGAATCTTCTTTGACCAGGAGGCAAAGCCCCCTTTATAGCGCTTGACAACAGCCCAAAGAAAGTCTAGAACAGCATCACTGCCACTGTCTATAACATAGCTGAGGGACATGGTTTAGTATTCAATAGGAATGGTTGGACTCGATGATCCAATGGGTCTTTTCCAACCTGGTGATTCTATGATTCTATGATATACTTAGTGTTGCAGCAAATGTGCTCTCTCACAACACGGGGCAGGGGGAATCTTCACAGCAGGGTGAAGAAAAGAAGCCTGTTGTTCAAAGAGTAAGGTGGAATAGCTGAATCTACTTAAAATGCAGTGTATTTGATACTTAAACCTCCTGGCTGTGCTTCAAAGAGAGCCGACTACCTGCTGGGTTGGTTTGTTTTCCAAATGTGGCTTAGCCATAGCAGATGCAGTATTTAGGAACCTGCAATCTAGATGATTAAATCTTACAAAGACGGAACAGCAGGCACCTAGTGTAGAGAAGCAGAACTGCTCAGCACTGTCCACACTGGACTGTACAAAACGCAGCCGTGTCTGTTTTACCACACACGACATTCGGGTTTGGGACTTCCGTGGCTCTGCAGGAGGTGGTGCATACTCAGCACTCATGCCTGGACCCGTCAGGATACTAAAGGCACCATCGCGAACCACTACACAAAGACAAACATTTGCAGGCACGTACTCTGAGCTGGGATACAGCTTTAATTCCCACCCCCCCCGCCATATGCATTATTATAATTCAGTTATGTTTTTCAATGCAACATCCTCTCCAGTAAACAGGATATACTTCATTTTAAATAGCATTTATACACACCAACTGAATACGTTGATAGTAATCGTTCTGAAGCAATGGTTCACCATGAGATCAAGGTAAAACCCCAAGATGTGGTTTTCAAATAACCAAGCTTTTCCTATGCAGTCAAAATTCATCTTTCTCACTGCGCTCACGGGAGGAAACCCAACGAGCTACAATCAGTTCCTGAAATGAAAACCAGCAACTATTACAGAAGTGGGAAGAAAAAAAAAAGACCAATCAGTGAGGGACGGGGTTTAAACCTCCAGCAAAGCAACTTCTACTATAGGACCACTGTGAAATTGTAGAAGAGGACTATATTTGTTCCTGAAGAGAGCTAGTCTCACACTTTTTTCCTCCCTTCATTTCAGAATATATGTTAAACTTGCAATCTCCACAGGTATCCTGTTTCCCCATGCAAATGCTTACATTGACTGCAGCAGCAACATTAAAATTTAGATCTGCAGCCTTTAAATAGCTTGTAATGCACTTCTCCAGCTTCAGGGCACAAAGCAATCTACTTTACCTTATTGCAGCTGTGCCTGCAAAAACCAAAGCATGCTAAAGAGCAAGAAACAGTTCAAGGGAGCTCTTAGAGTTAGCTGTCCAGCTGCCCCAGGGAGAAGCTACACAGGCAAAGGAGAGAAACAGTAATTACGCACCTGAACCTTAATTCTTTTCATACATTCTGGTGTTGACATCTCTTTTTCAGTCATGTCAGATGGTTTAATCAAATAACATAACATCAGCTCCTGTTGGTAAACAGAAAACACAAATAAATGAATTTCAACCGATTTCCCTCTGTACAAGCTTTAGATTAACTAGAAATGCAGATACTGAGTTTCCTACAAGATGTCTTCTGCAGAGTAAGTTGGGGATATGCATATCTCATGCAATATGTATCTCATTTTCCTTATCAAAGCATAATGCTGCTATGAGATAAACTAGAACTGGAACTTGAGCAGCCTGATCCAGTTGGAGGTGTCCTTGTCCATGGCAGGGTGGCTGAAAATGGATGATCTTTAAGGTCCCTTCCAACCCAAATCATTCCATGATTCTATGGTGATGAAGCTCTATCACAGAGAAAAACTTGTGGAAACCCAAGTTTCACCATTCACAAGAAAATCCTGGTAGATTTAAAGCCCTACAGAGGGCTTTAAAAAGAGAAGTGGCAAGGAGGAAAAAGAGTCCCTCAGGTCTTTCTGTTCCTCACACAACTTATAAGGTTCCTAGAGAACTTTAACAGGCCTCTTCTAGGATTCATCTGGATACTGACAAAGGAAACTCCGGTTTGCCTTCTAGTAACTCAACATGATATTCAGCAGACTAGAAACAGGATTCTCTTTCCAGCCTCACTCCAACTCCCCGTTCCTTAGAACTAAACTGTACATTTTTGATTTGTGGAAATATAATGGAAGTTTGGCAAGGAGGAACTGTATGTAAAACACATCGTAGTGACTCTGCAGCTGGGACATAGAAAAACACGTAAATCATACTGATCATTGCCTAGTCTTGTCTGCTTGACAAATAGAACCATTGTGTTTAGGTAACAGAGGACTATGATAAACTTGGGGTCCTCTTAGAAAACATGCTTGAGATTCCTACCCTGCTGTGGGAAAGATCAAGCAGAGTGGAAAACTGCTCTGCCTTTCCCTTATAAAATACAAGCAAAGCGTCAGGTTTGGGATTCTCACTTTCTAGCAAGGACAAGCTCTGCTGTGCCTGCGTTCCCGCTTGAGTTTCCTCTGCTTGGGTGCTGTTTTGGTGTTCCTCCACTTTGTGAGGTAACGGAAATAAATTTACTTTTCGCATTTTATCTACAGCTCTGTGGTTGTTCCTGCGTTCTGCCTCTGCATTAGGCTCACGCATCATTTTAAAGCTATTTTTAAACCAGCATTTTACACTTACCTTAGAAGCATTAGCCGTTGTTCTGTTCAACCCAGCCAAGGACATCCAGCTGAGTGGTCTGCGAAGAGAACCTTCAAAGTTATCATCAACTAATTCAGCAATGACAGAGTAACTGGAAAACAAAGCAGATGGGACAATTCAAAGAAAGAAAATTACCATTTTAGGAAGACTGTGAAACTCAGAGTCTAAAAACTGGTGTTGAATACGCTACCATGCAGTAAGGAAGTTGTGAAACTCGAGTCTCTTTCTACCAGGCAAAGAGGAGGAAAAGATTGTCGTGAATATGCTTACTGGCACTTTCCCTGCCCACCTTTCTGCTGATGTTCGCAGCGTTCTGTTACAAATGACAATCTGACCAATTTATTAACTAGGAATTCAACATGACTAACTAACAAATAAAGACAATTACCATCCCTTAAAAGCTTTTTCTCCCAAATTACATACATAATCCATATAATTAATATATTTTTAGCAGTCAGTATTACTAAATCAAATTACTTTCCTGAGTGCATTCATCATACGAGTGCCAAACATGCTCACTGCAACTTTCAATTTTTAATGTCTTACTTCTGTTATATGAATTAAATAAAACTGTGCTATTTAGTACCTCTGCTAAGACTTCCCCATTCCCACTATGAATGCACTTGGCAAAGTATTGAGTGACAAATATGCGCCTAACCAGTGAAAATACTAAATCTGTGTGAGAGAAATTTCCTATTTTGAAAATGAGATGGAAACATGAGCTTCAAACCTTGCATGATAGAAGGGGGGCCCTTTTCGATACAGCACTGAAATGAAAGAAAAACACCTCTGTTAGATAATCTCAGAGTTTCCATAGGAGTTTAATACCTGGGTCCATAAATACTGTTAAATGTGTTGCCAGTTCTAATTACATGAAACAGAACTTCAACCCCTTTGAATTGTGCTCAAAATTAAAGTTGTCCCATTAAGTGGATAAAGAAGAAGAGACAAAAATGCCCTGGGAACAGCAGGGTGACTCTGGGCAGGGAAGAGGCAGGTAAAGAGCTAAAGGACAGTTAGCAACTGCTGGGGAAAAAGTCTGGGATGGAATTTTTTTGCAACAGTCATGCTTTTAACACCACATTTGCAGCAGAAGCTGAGCCACTGGAGTACAAGTGAAAGACCACAGTAAGCCACCAATTTCTGATCTAAGCAAGCCATTTCCATAAGTTTTTGGAGAGGCAAATGGCAGAGGTTCTTACATACTGCCTGCCAGCCCCACTCAAAGTTCCTTCTCTATCCAAGAGTACAAAAAACTAGCAGCTGGACTGCTGTAACTTGGCTAAATGGTCACGCTTCCTCTTGCCCCTTTGTCATGAGTTTGTAAGAGGGGGCTTCCTTTAACTAGCACAGGTTTTCTTTTCTGGGTGGCTAGCGCAGGCCCTGGCAGGAAAAGGACAAGCACTGCTGCATTCCAGCGACAACCATGATTTGCAAACTACCCATTATAAGCCATTGTAACAATATAAACTCTAAGAAGGTGCTGCCAAAGAACAGGAAGCTAGAAGAACTCCCACCAGCCTTAAATCAATCCACGTCCTTTGTCTGGCACAAATCCAAAGGCAGTGACATGCCAAACAACAAATTAAGACCAGAACACAAATGAACGGTGAACAAACTAGTATCAATTTCAGCAGCAAAACCCCATCTACAACCCCAGGTTGTAGAACAGCAATGCTGATCTACAGGACTGGCTCTGTACAACCTTAAACTCAAATACACAAACCCCACAATTGCAAAACTGCTTCAGCAGTATTAAAACACCTGCTGGTTTGTATGCATATGTTAAAAATTATCTCCCTTTATGCACATCTTCCTGCAAAACCAGGCATTACTGTACTGTTTATGTAGACATGAGCTGAATGTGGTTCTTTAATTACTTAGTGAGGCCTTTTATCTCCTTAGCTAGTGGATTCGTGATGTTATACTCCACTCTCCTACCTTTATTGCTAACCTAGTCTAGCCAAAGGGGTCTTTTGCCAGCTCCAAGTAGCAAAGCTTTCTCTCTCATGACTGAACTCATCCTTGGCACTGGAGTTTGCACTGCCTGGAAAGAAGTCAGTTGCAAATTATCTCATTTTTTAAGGCAGCTACTTACAGAGATCAGTTCCATACTTCAGCCCGACTTTGGGGACCCAACCCTTACTGCGGAAGTAGTGATATGCCATGTAAGTCGTTTTAAAATCGGGCTTCACTTCACTGAAGAATTCCCACAGCTTCAAAATAGTTAAGGGCTCCTAAAAAAGCACAACCAAAGGCATTTAATGTCACTGTATTAATATTACAGCAGATAGAGAATACAGTGTGTAGTAGAGCATAACAGAGTTGAGATCTTAGGAAGAAATGTTTCCCTGTGAGGGTGGGGAGGCCCTGGCCCAGGCTGCCCAGAGCAGGGGTGGCTGCCCCATCCCTGGAGGGGATCAAGGCCAGGTTGATGGGGCTTGGAGCCCCTGATCCAGTGGGAGGTGTCCCTGCCCATGGCAGGGGTGGAACTGGATGGGCTTTGAGGTCCCTTCCCACCCAAACCATTCCATGTTTCTATGATTAACCAAGGCCCCTGTTTACTGTTTACAAAGGCTTGCAGTGATAGGTCAAGGGAAAATAGGTATAAACTGGAGAGGGGCCGATTTAGACTGGACATGAAGATGAATTTCTTCACGCTGAGAGTGGGGAGGCCCTGGCCCAGGCTGCCCAGAGCTGGGCTGCTCCAACCCTGGAGGGGTTCAAGGCCAGGTTGGATGGGGCTTGAAGAAACTGGATCCAGTGGGAGGTGTCCCTGCCTGTGGCAAGGGGTGAAACTGGATGGGCTTTTGAGGTCTCTTCCAACACAAACCATTCTATGATGTTATGATATTATTCTTCCCATACTTGCTTTTTCCCACATTTCCTACCAAAATTACAACAAGAAACTCTTCTCTACGGAAAAATTACATTTAACTACATCTGCCTTGGTAAACATCAAAGTTCCAGACCAGTATTTCATTAACAGAAATATCATTGCTTATAAGGAAAACTTTCCAGCCACTCAGTTTGGTATATCTTCCATCATAACTGGTAGCACAAATAATGCCACAGTAGGTAAAAATTTCTGAACAAACCATCTCTAAACTAATGGTATCCCCGCAATCCAAAATTAATCCAATCTCTTACCTCACCATAATAAATACTTAAACATCCTAGAGCGTACACCAAAAAGAAAGCCTGAAAAAAAGTAAACAGAGTAAGTTTAACCACTAGCTAGGTTCTTCTTGTAGTTTATGTTCCATGCAAGAATAAAGGCTCAAATTAATTTTATACAAGAATCCTAATATCATCCAGACAAACAAAGTGCCTCAAAGTTTCTTTTGAGATCTGCCTTCACGACCCTTACATTTCAACAGACACAGCACTACAGAAAATCTGTGGCTGTGCAGTGGACTCCTGAAGGCACCATGTCACAGTTCACACATGTGAGTGTATTTAGAAGTAGCAAAATCGAAGCAAGATTTATATAAATGTTATTTTTCTGATATTTTTACTCTTAACTCCTACCACCGGTCTCCTGTCAGTGGAATTATTCCTCTAAAGTGAATGGGATTGGATCCTACATTTTTTTTATCCATATCACAGGTTATAAAAATAATTTTGATGTCTAAACCAATCCAAATACGTAAGAGATTGAGGCAAATGCTCTACTTCAGAAATGGGCATTGAATTACATTGTAACATAGATTAATGTTTACTTTTCAGATTAAAAGAAAACCAACTTGTACTTGAAACATACCTCTTCCAAGCTGAGCTGTAAGTACTCAAAAATCCTAAACGGATTTCTTCTGCATACTAGTTTTTCCTTCTTGACAAGCTACAAGAAAATTTACCACATTACTAAAACTTTAAACTGGAAAAAATAATTCTGAAAATAGCACTGATACAGTTTTTCTAAAAGATCAGGATACTCTTCTTCCTTACATTTGCTTGTGCCTCAGCAGAGCCATCTTCAAGACACGAACTATCATCTTCTTCCTCTTGCACCAATACATACTCTGGAGCACATTTTTTTGACATAATCATCTCACGAGATCTTTGCTTGGCACCCTCCTTAGACTTGCAGCTGTCATGCACGAGAAAATCATGCATCTGGCAGGATGTTTCAGCCTTTTCTTTCAAGTTACCTTGTTCCTGTTCTTTAGAGCCACCTACAGGCACAGGATCGAATGCTGGATCTCCTTCCAGTCGGGCTTTCTTTTGGCCTCCGTTCTGATTCTCAGGGCTGAGGGCTACTACACTTCCACTGTCTGCAGAAGATGGTCTGGAAAGTTCTGTATTTTCTGTATCTGGGCCCATTCTGTTGCAGCTATTACTGGTTTGTTCAGCTCCATCCTCTTCCAAGACTGGAAGCTCAAGAGGCTTCGTGATATTTTCAAGGATTTTGGTAACCGAGCTGTCATCCAATCCTTGCTCTTGCAAAATACTTTTAGCCCACTGAACATGGTACTGGTACCTAGTAAACAAGTAGAATACATGAGAAGTTCTAGGCCATCATATCCTTTTAATTAGTATAAAAAGACAAACATTCAACACAGATCACAAAAATCTGAACGCCTCCACCCAGCACACACAAGGTAGGAGATCTCCAGGAAGCTGCAGACGTTATGGAACATCAAGACTCTGCTGCCTCCTCTGGCTTTGTTTTGCCTTTTAAATTTCTGCAGCAACAAACACCGTTACCAAACATTGCTCAAGAATGATGCAAGGAGGACTATTGCTATGCAGCTTCAAGAAGCAAGAACTTCAGCAGGCAAAAACTCCCTTCTCCCATGGAAGCCTTAAGCCTGTATTCTCTGCAAAAATGTCTTGGTATCAGAGCCTGCGCGATTAAAAGATGCAATAAAACTTTGCATATAGAGCACTCGCACACTTCACCTATTATACAGCTAACTGCTGAGTATCTTCAAAACTCTGTTTTAACTGTCTTGAAGCAGCAATGACAGCCCAGCAAAAACATCAGCATAAAAATCTTAAGCAGAAAGTACCTTTACTTTTAACCAAAACCCTCCCATCCCTGAGAAATAACAATAATTCTACCAGTGAGATAACAGCCAAAAGCTGTAAATATTTCTAATATTTTTCAGTTTGCGTTTTGTTTCTCCTTGAAAGATAGCATCAATATCCACTTGAAGACATTACTTTTGATTCTGTAAGTGTTACAGGCAGCTGAGTGCAGTTGTCCTTATTCAAACTTGGACAACTCTGGCGCAATATTCTTTATTTCCCAAACAAAAATCCTAACACAGCAGTTACAGACCAGTAATGAAGAACTATAAAGACAACTAAACGCAAATTTCATGTGTCAATGCAGAATGTCTCATAAAAAAATGTACATAATTCAGTGCTGAACCTTTTGTTATAGAAAAATAGACTCCTCGTTGTCCTATGATTTATACCGTATGATTTGCACTTACAGATGGCAACTGAGACAGATTACGATGCGTTTCCTGCACTGATATGATTACACTTTCACTGATGTTCAGCTGCATTTGCTGGCACGTAAAACAGCCAAAGCAGACTAGTAAAAATAGTTTGGTACTGTGTGGATGGTTGGACATGTTAAGGTTGGAAAAGACCTCTAAGATCATCAATTATTTGATTCTATGATGAGTGTTTCTGCAAGGGGCAGTAACTCTAGTAGCAGTAGTAGTAATTTCGTACTGTTTGCCTTAACTGAAGTCCAGTATTAAAGCAAAAAGAGTAGCTAACTTGCACACTCTTAAGTTAGTTCATATACTATTTAAGCAGAACAAAATAAATATGTGCTCCAAGACCCTGTTTTGTTAAGTGTACAAACAGAAATGTTCACAGAGACTTCAAAATTAAAACAAAGTCATACATTTATGTATAATAAAAGTTCAAGAACTGCTTCAGCTCACACTCTAGCAAATTCAGTGAAGAAATGGATTTTCAACAGCACATCCTGGAAACCTCTCCTCCTCCTCCTCAGTTCAGACATAAGTTTATTACGCTTGACATTATTATGAATTAAATACTCATGCTACTATGCATGCCCTCGATGCTGGCTTCCATCCAGTAATTAATACCTGCAAACTTACAGGAAAAACCATGCTGAATATCATCTACTCTATTTCCAGTTTTTCATATGTGATTCATAAATGAAACAAAATATGAGAAAGCAAGTTGTTGTCATCATTTATACAGCCAACAATCTGAAAAGCAGTAAGATAAAATCTGTTTCCTAAAAAATCCCAAAATAGATTAATGTAAATTAACTTACTTTTTAGATGTAATTATAGGCATGTTTATATTAGCACCTGTATGAAGAAAAAAAAGTACATTTTTTTAATCAAGATAAAAATATTTTCATGGGATTTTGGTCACTGGGGTAATCTGCAGCCTAGTAATTACCTCCCTCCCTTTTCAATGTTCTGCCACTTTGGTTTGACCTGGACACAGCAGAACTAGAATCGGTATAGAGGTAACAGCCTGCGCAAGAGGAACAACTAAATGCACTACTTTCCTCCAGCCTGAATAAAGACAGTTACAGAGGGATATAAAATCCAGTGATTTCTATTGAGACTTAACTGTCAAGGAAAAGATGAGTACAGAATGAGAGCCTTTCTATAAGCACCCAAGAGCAGAGCAGACGCAACTGGCTATGAGCAGACTTAAAACTTCGTGCACCCTTGCCTCAGGACTTCATGGACACTTAATCTACAGATTAAAATCAAGAAAAACGGGTCAGGTATGTGAAGAAAAGCCTGAGGATGACACCTTCACTTACAGAATTCCTAAGCAACATATCAGGGAAGGCTAGGAGCGTGCACTAAGGAGTCATTGACATTTATTTCCTGTTCTTGTACTCTTCCTAGGCATGTTGCACTGTCTAGCACCCAGTATGGGGAGAGAGAGAGACATCCTTGATCTGACCTAGCACAGAGATTATTTTTCTGTATGTAATTTATAAACACATATGTTCAATAAGTGAAGTGAGAAGCATTGTTAGAATAGCAAAGCAAGTATAAACTGGCACAATTTACCTTGCCACTTGGCAGCCAGTGAAGGATCCGAAATGCTATACACTGGCCGGCTTCTCGAAAGGATGCCTTTTCCAAAATAGCCCTTCAAAGAAAAGGGAAAAATCCTCATTATAGCATCAGACAAAAATGAACTTCTTGCAAAATATAAAATCTTTACTGCCAAGACTAGCAGGAAAAAAATAACTGAAACTCTGCAGCATTTCAGCTTTGCCTACAGCTTGTTGCTTAGCCTCTGATAACCAGTGCAATATTAAACACTGGAGCACTCAAAGATTTAACTAGTGGAAGTGCTGGGTCTTTGTCTTCAATTCTAGACATCTGTCACTTGGCATCTCCAACCAGATTTTTGAAAGTAGATGCAGAAGAAAACACCTGAGTATCAACGCTGTCACAACATGATAGAAAACAGGTAGAGGGATAAAGCTACTGCACAACAACAGGGGTGAAATGGTACTTGACATAAGAGGCCTAATGTAGCTTATTCTACTCGGGAAAGAATCGCTCTGATGTTAAAAAGAGTTATACAAGGCTTTCAAAACCATTAATGTTCAAACTTTCTGAGTTTTAAAAAGAAAGAGCTTTGGCAAGGTTGCATGAAGTTTTACAAGAAGAAATAAACAGAACAAACATGAAGTCTTTGCATCTGCTTCTTTTAGCTCACCATATCACTTCATTTAGAAATTTACTTGCTGGGATGAGGATTAAATACTTTCCAGATCTGATACAGAATAAACATTTTGTACTGATTTGAGGAGAGGAAGGAAATGGAAAGTTACTAGAGGGAAAGGAAAACATAAAGGCAGGAAAATTTTCGTATTATGCCCACCTATGTCTAAACCACTTTTAGTGGTTTAGACATAGGTGGGCATAATACGAAAATTATGGTGGGCATAATACGAAATACTAAAAGTGGTTTACCACAAACAGGGTACCGCACCTTGTTATAAAGCTGTTCAATGTCTTCAGGGCTCCTCACAATGACATTGTTGTTAATGATTTCGGCTTGGCATATTCTGAAATCCTTCCCACCTACATCCACAGGAAAGGGAGACTCATATGACTCAAAAACCCTTCTTTTCCTTCTCGGAGGATGAAAAACTGCTTCAGCCATTTCCTAATATGATGTTTCCTCCTAAAGAGTGGAAATAAAAACATTTAGTGTTTCGGAGTTAGAGCTCACCCATTTTTACGCTTTACGGCAATATTCCCTTCCCAACATGAAATTACCACTAAATCCTAGAGCACAATCCAGGTTTAACTCTGTCACTATCACAGCAGACAGGCGGCAAGCAGGGGCTCGCTGCCTGATCCATCAGCCTCTTCCCCTCGGGCACCGCAGGGATGCAAACCAGGACACCGGCTGCTGGGAACGCTGGAGGAACGCGAGAGAGGAGCAGAGAGCAGAGAATAAGCACAAATTACAGCCGCAGGTGTCTCAAGATCCGCTGGTTTGGACACCGAAGGGAAAAGGCACGAGGAGCAGCAGAAGATGGGGAGGCTGCCCTTGGGGAAACCGGGACCTGATCCCGGGAAACCGCCCGAGGGACCGGCGTGTGGGGAAGGACAGGCCCGTGGGACACCGGCACGGGGAGGGGACACGGGCTCTGCTGGAACACCGGGACACGGAGGAGGGGGACACGGGCTCTCGGAACAGCGGGATACGGGGGAAAACATGGGCCCCGTGGGACACCGGGACACGGTGGGGGGGGTGAAACGGCCCCGTGGGACACCGGGACGGGTAAGGGACACGGAGGCGGGGAACACGAGCTCCGCGGGAGCAGCGGGATACAGCGGGGGGGGGGGGGGTGGGGGGGCACGGGCCCCGTGGGTCACCGGGACACGGAGGGGTGGGGGCCACGGGCTCTGCTGAGACACCGGGATACAGGGGAGGGAGGAAACACGGGCCCCGTGGGACATCGGGACGGGGGATACGGGCCACTCTGGGACACAAGGGAGGGACACGGGGACGGAAACGGGCCCCGTGAGACACCGGTGGGGGGACGGGGGGAACACGCGGCCCTCACTGCCACACGAGAACCTCGCGCCGCCGCGGCCTCCCGGCCCCACCGACTCACGTGACTACGCCCCGTCACGTGACCGCAACCCGCCTCCGGCCCCGCCCTGTCCCTCTGACCACGCCCCCCTAGGGCCCTCCCTCCCTCCTGTTGACCCCGCCCCCTGATCAGACCCCGCCCCCTGCGGCGGCGTTTCTGATCACGCCCCCACGCGATCACCCCTTCTGATCACGCCCCCACGCGGCTGATCACGCCCACGACCATGTGACCACGCCCCCTCTTCCAGTCAACCCCGCCCCGTATGACCACGCCTCCTTCCCCATGACCACGCCCCCATAGCAACCACACCCCCCGTGGCCCCGCCCCCGTCTCCTGGGCAGTGGGTCTTTTCTTCCTAAAATCTCGCGTCAGTCTCCCGACTTTCACTTGGAAACCGTTCCCCTTCGTCCTCTCCCTGCCCTCCCGGATCCAGAGCCCCTCCCCAGCATCCCTGGAGCCCCTTTCAGTACTGGGAGCCGCTCTAAGGTCTCCCTGGAGCCTCCTCTTCCCCAGGCTGAACAACCCCAACTCTCAGCCTGTCCTCCTACAGGAGGTGCTCCAGCCCTCAGATTATCTCCGTGGGCTCCTCTGGACTCTCTCAAACAGCTCCATGTCCTTCCTGTGCTTAGGACTCCAGAACTGGATGCAGAGCTCCAGATGAGGTCTCACCAGAGTAGAGCAGAAGGGCAGAATCCCCTCCCTCGCCCTGCTGCTCACAATTCTTTGGATGCAGCCCAGGTCATGGTTGGCTTTCTGGGCCAGGAGTGCATGTTGATGGCTCATGTTGAGCTTCTCAGCACCCCTGAGTCCTTCTCTGCAGGGCTGCTCTCAACCACACTGTCCCCCAAGCTGTATTGTAGCTCAGGGTGGCTCGCGCAGCCTGTTAGCAGCAGCTCTGGTGATGATGCGGCTGAGCTGAGTGCAGGAGCATGCGGTGTGCCGTTAAAAAATGAGTAAGCCTAAATAAAATGTTATAGAACCATAGTATGTCCCAAGCTGGAAGGGACCCACAAGGATCGAGTCCCTCTCCTGTCCCGCACTCACACCACATGTCTGAGGGCATTGGCCAAAGGCTTCTGCAATATCGTCAGGCTTGGTGCCATGACTGCTTCCCTGGGACCTGTTCCACTGCTCTGCCACCCTCTGGGTGAAGAACCATTTCCTAATGCCCAGCCTAATACCCCCCTGGCTCATCTTCCTGCCATTCCTTCTGGTCAGAGAGCTCAGCGCCTGCTCCTCCTCTTTTGTGGAAGCTGCAGCCCACAATGAGGTCTCCCTTCAGTTTTCTCCAGGCTGAACAGACCCAATGACTTTGGCCGCTCCTCATATGGCTTCTCTAAAACCTTCACCAACACCATGTCCTCCTCTGGACACTTTCCAGTAGCTTTATGTCCTTTTTCTACTGTGGCACCCAAACCTGCACCCAGTGCTCGAGGTGGGACCACACCAGTGCAGAGCAGAGATGTCAAGGATTTTCACTAGTGAGGAGCAAACTCCCCTCTCTGTGTTCATAAACAGTGGGCTTGTAACCAGCTTGAGCTTTGCTCATCAGCTTTATAAATGTACCTGCAACGGTAATACAACCACTTTTCCTTGGTTTCAGGTCACATTGTGATGTGCCACTATCGAGGAATAAAGATCAAGATGTTGTGGCTCCAGTGCCTCTCAAAGGATTCAATCTGATTTTAAGAAGAGAGATCAGTGAAGTCATTAACAACAAGTTGTAAAAATGCATTGCTCTTTATGAGGTATTTTATCCCTTATTCCCATTTTACAGACATAGAATCATAGAGTTGTTTGACTGGAAAAAGACCTTTGAGATCGAGTGCAACCAACCCTGTCCACTACATTTAGTGGACTCGTGTGGCACGGGGGCAGCAGTGATGGTTGTAAGGGTACACAGCAAACATGGAGCAAAACATGAGAATCCCAAGGCAGTGTTCTCACAGTCCACCAGCTTGCGGGAGAATTTATTTTGAGCAGTGATTCACATACAAAGTGTTGAAGCTAAATCAACTGTTGTGTTCCTGTCACCAACGCACACAGAAATGCTCTGAGATCTTCAGGGTCATTCTTTCAGCTCTGCCACTAAAATGGTGAACCAAAGTATTGTAGGTAACAATATGAAAGTAAGACAGCTTCAAAGGTGTTATTTTGTTTGAAATTCCATCTAAATTAGTCAAATCAAGCCGCTTTTAAATGGCAGTAGAGTTTATCTATGCTAGATACACCTATATTTTTCTCCTTCTGCAGACACGTTACTACAAGATGTACATTACAGTGAGAAGTAGACAAAACATAAAAAAGCTATAGGTCAGTTGCTTTCCTTCACATCTCCTTATCTTCATACAGCCTTGAGAGGGAAACCACAGCGTGGGCCATCCTGCCAATTCATCAAATCACACTCATAGTTCTAAAACCAAATATCTGCTCCCATTTCTGATTATAAGCCCAGATTGTGCTTCAGCCAGAATCTTTGCTATCTGAAGGGCGTGCGTCATGCTGGGGTTTTTTAGGCTATCAATAATTGTACAGACACTTTCACAGATATCTGGGTCTCCCTTTTTGTGATGAGACAGCAGATGATGAGATGGCAGCTAAATGTCTAGGCTGTAGCTCTGAAAAGCAAACCCTCAAGCTTACGGTGAATCACAAACTGGGAATGAGTTAGAAATATCATCCTGCTGTCAGGAAGGGAGTGACAGGAGGGACCTGTGAGGAAAGACTTGAGTAACCTGGGCTAGAAAAGGTAAAGTGGGCAAAAGAGATCATTGCAAAGAGGGAGACTGACTTTGTTCTGCATGGCCACTGGAAAGTAACAGGAGCAAAGAGACTGTCTTGCAAAATAACGTTGTACCTGTGAGGTGCGGACAGCACTGTCATTCCCTAGGAGGATTGTGTTATGGCCGTCCCTGGAAATAGTAAGAGACGGTTAGACAAGCACCTTTCCGCAACAGTTCAAGTAAAGGTGATCCTGCCTTGCGACAAGGAGCTGCACTAAGTGCACTGAAGATCCCTTTCATGGGAGTTTTCAGGCTTTATCCTTGCAGAAGCGTTTCTCATCTCCGCAGTGCGGCAGGAGACGCGATGCTCTGCACTGCCCTACAGAGGCTGAAGGCCTGCAGCTTTTCTTAAATCATGTCTCAGATTTCCAGTGTTACAGTCTTTCAGTTCACGAATGTCATTATGAGAACAGACTATTTCATGGCTGATTCATTGCTTCTAATATGAAGTACTGAGTTGATTACTATTTCTTGATACTCAGCTGAATTATTGCCTTGCTATTTATTAAAGTCCAAACTAACGTCAGTTATATGAAAAAGACTAACGTGACCCTCTTTTCACAATCATCATGAGAGCCACTTGGTTTTAACTCTTCACTCCTAGAAATGCATTGCCTTAAACTTTGACACAGTTGCTTTGCTGCATAGTTTTCAGTTTTCAGCTGCCCAGCTCTCACTGTCCTGATGTTTACATTGCCATACCCAGACTTTCTAAGGCATGATCCCATTTGGGGACACTAGAGCATGCGTAGCAGTCCCTCTGAGCTAGCAATGTGTCTTTCCAGGGGAAGTTAGTAGCTTCTGCTCTGTGTAATTACAAGATTTCTCAGTCAGTAGTAAAGGGGCAGTAAAATAGAGACAATGGAAAGCCATGCTGTCACCATCAGGCTTATTGAACTCTTTCTGTGACTACATACGTGATAATGTCCTTTAAAATATACAAACATATTTGCAATCATTTCCTGTCAGCATTTCTGCAGTTTGTTCACAGAATCACCAGGTTGGAAGAGACCCACCGGATCATCGAGTCCAACCATTCCTATCAGTCACTAACCCATGTCCCTCAGCACCTCGTCCACCTGTCCCTTAAACCCCTCCAGGGAAGGTGACTCAACCCCCTCCCTGGGCAGCCTCTGCCAGTGACCAATGACCCTTTCTGTGAAAATTTTTTTCCTAATATCCAGCCTGAACCTCCCCCTGGTGGAGCTTGAGGCCATTCCCTCTTGTCCTGTCCCCTGTCACTTGGGAGAAGAGGATGTTGTGTCCATCTACAAAAATGGTGATATTACAAAGTTAACCTAGAATAATTTAGATGAAACATTACATTTATAAAGTAAGATCTCATTTAATAGTACAGTAACTAATATTTAACAGCTTATCTTAACCGATTTTCTTGATATGAAGTTTATACTTACAGTGAAATTGAGCTGCCATTTGCAGGAAAGTTCTAGGGAGTTTTGTTCTCCAACGCGCCTGTTTTCTGGATATTTAGGGAATTTTATAAGGAGTTGGGAAGTAAATTGCCAGTTGTATATCAGGCAGAACATACAGGCCAGGTACTCTTTAAACACATATTTTACAATCTTAGTCTTATTAAAAGAAACGGAAATGTCAGCCTGTAAAACTATTTTGCCTGTAAAATTATTTTGCCTGTAAAACTATTAACTACTCTCACAGAATTTAGTCATAAAATTCTAAGAGAATGACCTATTCTTGTAGTGTCTTTAGATAATGTGGGATCACATAGAATCCCATGAAATTCAAGTCACGATTTCTTACTAGATTAATTCCTGTCCCTGATTTCTGTGGAATGTTCCTGTAAAATTTTCTTATACCATACTAGTTGTAGTCTGCAAGATTATGACACTTCCTTTTAAGTAAAGCCCATTCCTTTCTCACAAGGTGATTTGAACAGCAGTTGGAGGATGGGCTGTCATTATTTACATTAGCCAGTTCCAGTTTCCCTAGACTGACAGAAATTCCCATGGAAATCTGGTTACATTAACTTTGACAGAGATATGGGACTGTTTTTGGAAACTTTAGAAAAACCAACTAGGGAATAGTTTTCATTTTTATTAATATGCAGTATCTTCATTTTGTTTATTAAAGAAATAAATCAAGGTTAGCTTCTGCTTAGTTTCAGATGGTTTTCACAGGAGACAAAAAAAGAGAAGCAAGACAAATATTGGCCAAGCATCAACTCAGTAAGAAATCCCATAATAGTAGAAATCCCGAGGTGGACAGCAATAAAGTGAGTAGCATGAGAAAAGAGAATGTTAAAAATGAGTACAAAGTTGGCATACTTACTGCAGACAGGGAAAATGATCTTGTGTTGTTGGAGGTTAAACGTACCATGGTATGGAATTCTTACAGATACATTTGATCCAGCTGACATCCCATCACGTGTGGATACGCCACGAGGGCTCCTGACTCCATGGCAGTGCGCAGTGTCACATTTTGACATCACAGCTAGCTCTCGATCTGTATTGCAAACATGTGCATTTAAAAATGGTGTAAACATCCATTTTCCCTGCATCAAGGCTTTCAACACCCCCAAAGTTACCGCTTTCCTTCTGCCCATGGCAACTAATGCAAAAGACTTGAGCTTGCTATTTCAGGGGAAATTAAGGGCACTTATGAGCTCTGATTTTTGCGCATCCCTTCAGCTCCAGTGTCAGATTTATTTACCTTTTGTTGAAGAAACATTTGTTCCTTCATGGGTCATTAGTGTTTCTGCTTCATCGGCCTCCTAGGTAAGTTGCTAAATGACACGCAGCTTCTGTTTTGCCAAATTCTGACTCTGTCACCTTCACCTCATGCAACGAAGCACTGGACCAGGCAGTGAAAGGCCAGGACAAAACTAAAGGCTACAGCAAGATCATCCATTTCCTTTTTTATTTTATTACCATTGGAAAGCAAACTGTAATCATCCGATGTCTCCACTAGATGTCCATATTTCAGCAGTTTTCAATCATAACTTCAATGAACATCGCTGCCCTGTGCAAAACGCATAAAAATGCTATGCTTCATTGAAAAATGTGAATACAAGATAGACTTTCACATTATTGAAGCTGTGCACCTGGCTTTTTTGTGTGAAAAGGCACTGACTGTAGTGCAAAACACTCAAACCCCACCTTTTGCTTTGTGCATCTTATAGTCCCAGAAAAAGATCCTTTAAGGCTGGGAGACTTTCCAGCCGTTGAACGTTGTCTCGCTAGTTGTTTACAACCTTGCCTTTCTTATTACTTTTCAAATTATTCTGTTTTCTATTAATGTGTAGGAATAAATAGTTGGAAGAAGCTTTCAAGATTTTTAGTGGGTTTTTTTTTTACCATTTGGCATCTCATTTTTCTATGCACAGTTCTTTTTTGCCTTCAGATGTCTGCAGAATCCTAAACAGCTGGCTCAGATTTTTAAGATACGCCTGCATAGTTGTTAAATAATTGCTTTTCTCATTAGATTTCTCTTCAAATATAGATGACTAATATTTACTTAATTTTCTGGGTATGTAATGGATTTTGAAGGGCATGGTTATGCTCCTATGCACATAAGTACAGTAATGGAGCACACGTTCTTTTTTGTGCTCACAATGTTAAACAAACTGTATGCAGACAGCCTTTTGGCCTTGGCATTCGTTTGCTGAAGATGATTTTCATTGTTTTGGCTGTGCAAGGGAACCTTACAGAAATGGAAAGAGCAAGGTTCGTGCTCCATTTTAAGCGCGTGCTCATCTTCTGCTGAAGCGGTGAGAGCTGAGACGTGGAAAGTGCCAGCTTATAACTCCAAACTTCTCCGTATGCGCTGGCCGAAGAGCATCTCTGTTGTCCCTCTGCTCCATTGCCTCGGCAAATCCAGAGTCATCTTTATGCTGCCAAATTCGTAACTCACTTGCTTGATTACCTGTGATATTGTAAACAGAGATACCAGTATATGTCTTCTGTGCTGATTTTATAATTTGCCTACCCATTCATTAATAACAGGTCAGAGACCAGTGATTTAGTTCAAATACAAGGGAATTCCAAGGAGCTGAAATGAAGGCCTTAGTTAAGATTACAGTTTATCCTGAGATGAATTATCTTCTAGGAGTAACCTAGAAGAGAGACTTTTCTCATAGAATCACAGAACGGTTTGTGTTGGAAGGGACCTGAAAGCCCATCCAGTCCCACCCCTGCCATGGGCAGGGACACCTCCCACAGGATCAGGGGCTCCAAGCCCCATCCAGCCTGGCCTGGAACCCCTCCAGGGATGGGGCAGCCACCCCTGCTCTGGGCAGCCTGGGCCAGGGCCTCCCCACCCGCACAGCAAAATATTTCTCCCTTAGGTCTCATCTCAATCTTCCCTCTTTCAGTGTAAAACTGTTCCCCCTCATCCCATCCCTGCACTGTCTGATCCAGAGCCCCTCCCCAGCTTTCCTGGAGCCCCTTTCAGTACGGGGAGCTCCTCTAAGTTTCCCCAGTGCCTTCTCTTCTCCAAGATGAACAACCCTGACTTTTCACTGTTGTTCTTCTTGTTTCCCAGCCATTTTCAGGTTTGTTAAATTTAAGAACAGTATAGATTCTAGAGAATGCTCTGTACCAGATCATTTTAAAGCAGCTTCCAGGATCAGATGCAAAGCGGGCAAGTAGTGATTGAGAATTCCCATAGACTCACGTATAACATCTGAAAATGAATTTGTCTCCAACTCTTTTACCTCATTTACAATATTGAGGAAACAGTATTGGTTATTTTTATTATATAACACAATGAAAATTTGTTGTTATTGCATTTAATCGGGACCATGCCTGATCCAGGAATGTGCTGTAACGCGGCTGTCTGCCTTTAAGCACATAAACAATTCTACTGGATTCAGATATTATCTGAAATTTGTCTCAAAGCTCATCCAAAATGCTCTCTAGGTTCACGTGTCATATCTGACAAAAGGACAAAATAACAAGCAAATTAATATAAACCCCTAAATCATCACATTCTAAGACCTGAAATAAACCAAATAAATCAATTTGCTGCCAAAAGAATATATGTTTTTAAATGAAAAAAAACCCACCAGAACTTCCTCTTATGGAATATATCCCAATCTTGAATATTTACTTTCCGTTTGTTTAATAACAGGAAAAGGTTTGTAGCTCTTCTGTTGAGTTTTACATGTCAGCATCTTGATCTTCCTATGGTATTCTTAAAACTTCTACCAGGAAAGAAAACAGTGCCATGGCCTATACTAGGAAATGTTCTGTTTATTTTAAATGCATTTATGAGCACACAAAGGCAAACAATTACCTATCATAATCTGAGGGAGCAACTTATAATAGCTTAGTGTCTCATTTGCACTTCTTTATATAGTTCTTCGGCTTATTTGTCCCTGCCCTTCCTGTGTTCTGTTCATTACCTCGCTCTGTACCTTTTGAACTCAGGTGTAGATTAAATCCTTTTTTTCATTTCCCCATTACCTGTGGGGCTTTGCTTCTTTTGGTGTCCCAGCCATAATGAACATTGGGCTAAAGGTTTATCACCCGTTAGTGGATCCATCGGACAAGGATTATCGCTAGCTTGAAGAAATGAATCCTGAACTTCTGAAATACCCAGCCCTTAGACCAGACTCTGAAAGAAAGGACGACAAGTTGCTTTCAAAGATCAGGAGATCTCTGACAAAAGTACTTTTGCCTATCTTGACCTTACTTTTTATATTGTGGCAACTGCAGTAACTACAGTGAATCTTTGAGTGGTTTGGGTTGGAAGGGACCTCAAAGCCCATCCAGTCCCACCCCTGCCATGGGCAGGGACACCTCCCACTGGATCAGGGGCTCCAAGCCCCATCCAGCCTGGCCTTGAACCCCTCCAGGGATGGGGCAGCCACAGCTTCCCTGGGCAGCCTTGGCCAGGGCCTCCCCAGCCTCGTTTCTTCCTAAGTTCTCATCTCAATCTCCCCCCTTTCAGGTGGAAACCACTATCCTTTGTCCTCTCCCTGCACTCCCTGATCAAGGGCCCCTCCCCAGCTTTTCTGCAGCCCCTTTCAGTACTGGAGCTGCTCTAAGGTCTCCCTGGAGCCTCCACTTCTTCAAGCTCCCCAACTCTCTCAGCCTGTCCTCATATGGGAGGTGCTCCAGCCCTTGGATCGTTTCTGTGGCCCAGTGTTGCCCTAAGCATGTTAAAAAAACTGTAGGCAGACCAAACATTATCAAATAGGCTAGGTTTTTTTCACAGAGTTGTAACAAGTTATGGGCTTGTTTAAACAGTGAGTAAGGTACAAGGAGCGAGCAACTGGATTCGTGAGGATTGTAACTGTGGACACAGTAAGTTTGAAATCCAGGGTTCAGATCAGAAAAACCCCAGCCTCATAAAAGGGAGTACAAACAGCAAGGAAATCCCATTTCCATCTGTCACTCTGTGTAAAGAACAGTCATACTGGAAAGAATGGTCAGCTTTAGGGAGGCTGCTGGCGCCTGGGCTTTGAGGATATCTTGTATACTTGAAGTAGCTGGGGGGGATGCGTGACCTGCACCCAGTCGTTCTGTATCTTCACTAACTTAGCCACACCATGGATCTCTGGCACGGACACCAGAGCTTCAGAGGTAAACATCAGGCTCAGAGACTCAGGCTTCATTGATGGCATCTGTCTCCTGATTACCGGCATTAAAATGAGATGCAGCAGAAAGCTCAGATCCTTACCACTCCTTTAAAAATGACTGGTCTCACATCTATTGAACAAACAAGCAGTGCTGTTGTTCTGAGATAATTTACCGATAGTTTACCAGGGACACACCTTTCATAACTCAAATTACTGTGACTGGTTATCGCTAGAAAGAGTAGGTTAAGCATGGCCTTTTAAAACTGCATGCTAATATGGGCATTATACTTCAGCTAAGGTAGTCTTTATACGAAGATACTAAGCCTATCAAATGGAATTTAAACACTATTTAGTAGTGAGGGCTTTGTAAGCAAGACAGGATTTGGAAATCTGAGGGTAAAAAGGCAGGAGATGGCCTGGAAAGAATTCCTGCATTATGCCAAGTATTGAAAACCGAAGCATAGTAACCCTGATCGTGAACATGGTCACCGAAAGAGGCAACTGTGTTAGTATGAAAATATTAATATGGTATTAACAACATGAGCAAATTAAAGAGTTTGGTACAGGACGGAACTGGTTGGTCTGAACTGTACAACCAGTCGACAGTGCTTGACATCTCAGAGGATGTGTGGCAGATTGAAACCGGCCTCTCTTCACCTGTTGGAAGAGTGGCATTTTACGTGGTACTTGACTTCAGAATGGATGAACTAATATGGAAGCTACCGTATTACAGAAGGCTTCGATTTCATTGCTCAAAATGCAGGCTTTTACACCTTGGGATATGTAACTGCTGGAACTATTCTGAAGTAAAAAGAGAAGACTAAGCACTTCATTTTTATCATGCTGTAACTGTGCTGTTATCCAAGCCCACACTTGGAGCTGGCCTTGGTGTGTTTAACTCAAGGCTAAACTAAAGCACTTGGTCTTTGTTCTTCTTTTACCTCAGGATTCCTCCTGCATGAAGTAAAAATCACAGCATTTTTAGCAGCCACATTGAACCCTTCCTGTGTTTCTGCAAGGTGATTTTCACACACGATAAAAGTTACAACAAGCTACCCTTCTTTTGCTTCTTATATAAATCCACCACAGAGGCATGTGGCCAACAACGTGGGTGGCTGTATTTGAATATGAACCACCTTGTCATCGCATTGCAGCTTGGTATGAAATCTACCGTGCAAATTATGACATGATTGGATGGAAGGAGCTAATTAACAGTCACATTACTAGTACAAATTGGTGTTCAGATTTGTAAAACAATACATACAAACACACAAATCATACACATATACTTGAACGTCCCAGCAAAACTATAGATAAACATCTCATTTCTCATATACTGTCCCTGACAAGAGCAGATAAAAATTGCACACGTAATTTACTGATCTAAAATGTATTGGCTTTCAACATTTATCGTATTTCATATGAGTGATTTCCATTCTATTCTACCCTGGAATATTGGAGAAAAATGAGAGGTATTTGAATTGTTTAACATCTTCAACCTGTCACAGATGGAAAACTCCATCTATAGAAAAATGTGTTCCATTCACTGCGTTATACCCACAGAGTCCCACAAGACTCTGCTAAATGCCTTTAGGGTGCAGTGTTATGTATTTGGATCTTGGATTGGAAAAATCACTTGTAACCAAGGAGCACCCTGATGAATATACCTCTGAGAAGGATCACATGCACGCTTCTTAAAGTGTTTGAGGTCTGGAACATCTTACGCATACTCAATTTGTTGTAGATAGAATTGTATGAGTTTAATATTGAGATTGCCTCAAATAATGGGATAAAACTTCCTGCTTTGTCACACTGTTGTCCACCCAGAATGAACAAAGGATCATTGTATGCTGATACATAGAACTTAATCATATGAGAACGATAATAAAATTGTGAATGAATAGTGTTCAAGACACATATTTCACATTTGCATATCTTCATTTTACATGCAAGTTGCTTTCAAAGGGCACTTGGGATTTTGCACCCTAATTCTGTAGCCATAGGGAAAGCGAGGCGTTATATTTAACAGACCGCAGCCACGTACTGGCATCTGAACTTACTGATGGCTGGAAACAGGCTCTTTAGCTGGCAGATACAAATTTCTGTGCTTGTTTCCAAGGAATGCTGCTGTTTCAAAGGTGCCTGCTTTCCTTACTTTTACCAGACCCTACAGATCTGCGATGCCTTTTTCCTGAAAACTGCTATTTTAGCTTAGTTTTCATTTTAAGTTTTCCAGTTGGAATTGCTTACCAACACAAGCATTTTAGGTATATCTGAAATTACAAGTCTGATGCAATTTGGATATATCTTTGTAAAAATCTTTTTCTATGACTTTTGAATTGCGTTATAAATAGCTGTATATTTCTGTTCATAATTTAAGAGTTCTCATTCTTAATGTACTTCATTCACTTAGCTTATATTAGCTACTTGTGTCTTGCCTTAACCTTTGTTATTGCTAGGGTAGGGACTGTTAAAATGCAGCCATGGAGCAGCAAAGTAAAATCTTGAATTAATGCTGCTTAAATTCAAATATTGTGGCAGTGGGTATAATTTTTAAAGCTAAAGTTACTCAGTGGAAAGTCTCACTGGTCTCAAATTAGCAAAACCTTTGTAAAGTTCATATTACTAATCTATGGCATTTATACCAAAGGTGTTGAAATCACTTACGCTTTTGCTGACTCACTTCCCCCACGGGAGAGCTGGTGACCTCAGACGTACCCTCACGGAAGTTCAGGGCACATCGTTGCCATCTGTGCCATAAAGAACATACTGAACTCTCAACTCTAGTTCATCCTAAAATTTTTGCTTAATATCCCTTGTTACATTGCGAGCCCAGGTCTATTTCCAATGCCATGTTCTTTTATAACCTGTTCTGACTCAGATGCTCTGGTAGTGTGGTATTTACAAAATATCTGTATCGCCATGAATTTATCTTGCCAGGAGAAGTTAAATGGTTACATATTAAAAAGATTTTATAAGCATGGTATGCCACAGTAAACATCAGTAAAAGCTGTTCTAAAACTATTCGTGTCTTTTGTTGGGAAACAAATTACTGAGGCTTGAAAGGAAAGGCTGCTTTGTAAAAGGAAGGAGAATTAAACATACTGAGGTTTTAAAGGAACTCCGGTTTGCTGATTAAGTGCTTTCTATAGAAATGCAACTCATATTTCCTTCTTTCTGAATTCTTAAATCGGGCTCAGCTGCCACTACATGACTTTCTTTACTGTGGGCGGAGGTTTATTTTTAGTCACAAGAGCAGTATAGATTAAGACAGCAGGCTGAAAATCAAGGCGCTTGCATGCTAAATAAATTGTCACACACTTGAACTCTTGGTGTCAACTCATTCATCTCACTGTGGTGCAACTTAACTTTCTGTTAGAAAAAACTTTTCAGTAGCCGTCTGCCAAGGCTGTAAAGCTGCCTTACAGCTGAGACCCTTTCCTCATTTTTTTTGAAAGCATCTTTCAGTTTTTAAGCTTCATGCCTTTTATTTTACTGAGCTTGAATTTTGCAGTACTTTGAGGTGCAGAGTGGAGCTGGAATTTCAGCTTCTTGTCTATAAACTTGCCTGCTGACCTAAGAGCAGAACTGCTTGGCAAGTAGCACTGACTGTTTGGGAGTCTGATGAGTGCTGGGCACTATAACCACCCTGCCCTTTTAGAACACAAGTATCAGTCTCAATGCATGATGGATAACTTTGTTCAAAACAAGCCTCTCACCAAATATTTAACATCACCCACTGACAGCCTGGTAACCAGCTGGTAAAAGAGAGAATTAAGAGTTTTTTAGATGCCTACTGGGCTGTTTGTACATTTTTTCTGAGCAGGTTATCACCTTATTCTAAATTGAGACACCCAAGAGTTCCAGCTTTTAAATTAATGATTTTCCTTTGCTCTTGGAAGTATTGTGTCCACCAATGCTGTTTACCAAACTATAGTTTATGCTGAGCTACTGCTTTTCCCTCCTATTCCCAGCTTGTTGAATCAACACATCAATAGAGAAAGTAATTCTGGTGTAGTCAGCATAAAGTGTTTGTTACCTTATTAAAGAACGGAACATTCTCAATCATATCCTCTAGCTTTCAGACTAAAGTGGTTAATGCTTGAGGAGTTCCCTGAGATCCACACATAATCTCTGGTAAATATGCTGTTTGATGTACATTTACTGCAAGTCTACTCTAAAAATTAGAGTGCACACAGTGCTGCTTCTTCTCTTGTGTTGTACTTTGTTCCTATCAGCTGACCAGGTAAAAAACTTCTTTTTTTTTTTTTTTTCACTCCACCTCATACTGTAGAGTTAACACAATTCCAAGTGAGTGAACTGCTGATTACAGTTCAGCTCCTGAAACTCCAAACAGAGTTTGTTTACTGAGTTTCAATCAATTGCAGCTATACAAAGTTGTAAGTGACGCTAAGGGTGTAGTTTGCTGATATCAGGCATGGTACGGAGGAATTTGAGGGCCTAATCTGCCCTCTAGAACTTTATACTTTTGGACACATGCAAGGAACCTGGAAGACTCTTCTCTTGCATTCCAGAATCCAAGCTTGTAGTTGGCAAGAAGGTGTCTCTGCATTGTCTGTAGTCAGTATAACTTCTTTAACACAGAATCTACATAGTCGTTGTTCTCAAAGACTTTATAATGTCATGTGCAGGTGTTGCTTGCTGTGGCAATCATACAGAGCAAGTACCCATGGATTCTTGCAAAAATCTCACGATTCACAGCATGGTTATCCAATGGCAGCCCGATGGCAGTATATTAATGGAAAGTCTTGGAACTACAAACTATTAACACAAGTCATTGCAAGACTGTTGCATGATTGCATCAATCCTTGCAATGGGTGTGCGAATCCCTCGAGTCAATGCTGTCTGATTAAAAATGACTTGTGGTTGGGTTTGAATACTTGGAACAGATAAAACAGATTATGCAAGATCTGTAGACTTTCCCCACAGACTTTCACAGAAATGCCACATTTCTGACACCTTTCCAGCAGGCTATTTAGAGGCTCCATGCTCTAGGCAGACAGGATACAAGTCTGCTAATAGGAGTACTGGGTCCCGTTCCCCACTGTCATGCACTTGGCAAATAACACCTCACTAACCCCTATTTGCCAAACAGAATGAAGCCACTTACATACCATTTACTTTCATATTAATAGAGAATTGTACTTTTTTTAAAGACTTATTACTTCTTATAATTCCTTTTAAAAATCCTTTAAAAGTAATTATTTTACCAAAATTCATTTAGAAATGATTATGTATTCATAGGGACAGTAGAATCTATCTAAATGCAAATTTACTCCTTCATCCTGTTAAGAATCTGTAATACATATTTAAAAATCTCCACAAACTTCCTTACCCCGTAAAGAATATTCTGGTCCCATAGGTAAGCAGCAGGAATTTGAAAAGGCTATCTAATGCACGTTCATGGTCTGTATGCAGGTTGCAGCAAATTGGAAAAACCTAGAAAATGTGGATTATAGTAAAACTGTTCTTAAGGATATAATTTAATTGTTCATTCACTTCTACAACCCCAAACCAGCAGCACTGGCAGAAGTTCAGATTATGAAGTATAGAAAGGCACACTCCAGGACATCTGATAAAATGAGGGTACTGTATTTGTTCATGTAATATCAGTTCTAGAGGGTCTGAAAACCACCATTTGTTTACATCATTGTATCACTTAAAGCAGGAGAGGTATTCACAGAAAATTCCTTGTTTCTCCTTTCTGCTGGTTCTGATTTTATATTACGAGTGACATTGAATTAGAGAGAACGATGAAATAAACCCATGCTCTGTTAATCATAATCTTCACATATAAACCATACATATTTTTATGGATGGCAGATCAGTATAAGTATCCCCTAATGTGCCAGATAGTCAGTTAGGAATTGCTTAACTGTATCAGACCCCAGGTCTTTCTAATCTGGTTGTGTGTATTTCAGTGTGACCTTTCCTCTTGCTTCAAAGGATGGTGTGAAAAAAAGGATGAGGTGTCAGATTTCTGCAAAAGCTACTGTCTTTGCTGGGATGATAATCACGTTTGCGGAAAAAACAGGTGTGGTATGCCGAGTAAAGACCTAAACTCCATGGGTCTGAACTCATGCCAAGATGCCATGGCATGGCATCTTGGCTTGTAGCAGAAACAGGTGACCAGCAGGTCTAGGGAGGTTCTTCTCCCTCTGTACTCGGCACTGGTGAGACGGCTCCTCGAATCCTGTGTTCAGTTCTGGATCCCTCACCACAAGAAGGATGTTGAGGCTCGGGAGCGAGTCCAGAGAAGAGCAACGAAGCTGGTGAAGGGGCTGGAGAACAAACCTTATGAGGAGCGGCTGAGAGAGCTGGGGGTGTTTAACCTGGAGAAGAGGAGGCTGAGGGGAGACCTCATTGCTCTCTCCAACTACCTGAAAGGAGGTTGTGGAGAGGAGGGAGCTGGGCTCTTCTCCCAAGTGACAGGGGACAGGACGAGAGGGAATGGCCTCAAGCTCCACCAGGGGAGATTTAGTCTGGACATCAGGAAAAAAATTTTCACAGAAAGGGTCATTGGGCAGTGGCAGAGGCTGCCCAGGGAGGGGGTTGATTCACCTTCCCTGGAGGGGTTTAATAGGAATGTTTGATAGGAATGGTTGGACTCGATGATCCCGTGGGTCTCTTCCAACCTGGTTATTCCATGATTCTATGTTTCATTCTGAAGACGTAATCCGCTTTTCAACACACAATTGAAATAGCCAGGTTACATTAGGCTTCAGAGGAAAGAAATCCTGCCCTCGATACCAGTTCTGGAGCTGTGGCTACAGCAACCCAGCAGCTCCCGTGCAGGCTGTGCCATTCATAGACAGGGGTTGGCAGTGTGGCTGGAGACCCTCAGAGCCAGCCCTGCTCCTCAGCTAGTCACGCATATGCAGTCTTTTCAGAGGTGTGCAAAATAAACATGTGCAGGACAGCTGCTGGAAGGCTAAATGTTATTCAGTATATTTCTACCTCTCATTTTTAGAATTAGAGGTTTGGTACTAGGAAGGATCTGGAGTTCGTCATTGTAATTTAGACTTCTGCATAGAATATCCATGTAGATAATCGCACCAGTGTTTCTTCCACATATCAGAATTTCAAGGCAAACTTGACTGTTTAGTCTCTATCAAGTTGCTGCAAAGATAAATAATGCCAGTGTACATAAATAACTTAAATATAAGTACTTCAGCAGCTATGATATAATGACTGTTTGCACCACAATGTACCTAAATTCAGGCTGCTAACTGCTATTTGAAAAGAACAGTTACGAGGTGTGATCTACATTACGTTTCTGTGAGGCAGTATATATTCAGAATTAGCAGATTCTAACTATCAGTGAAGACAGGAGGTAGCAGATATCAACTTATTTCATAAGAAAAACAGGACACTGCTATATCTTATCATTACATAGCCTAAACAAAAAGGAGGTGCCAAAGTACTAGCTTTCTTCAGAGATACTGCACTGCTATCTGTCTGGTGCCATTGATCAGGGGGATCCAATGCCATCTGGATGTGACTGTGGTGTAGAGTATTTCAGTGTCATTATCAGGACATATAATCCTGTGAAAGCCGATGGGTCGTAATTTACTACCTGTGTGCAGCCACTTTGGGAAGAATTTCCATCAGCAGTCAGATTATAGTGGTAATAAAACAAAGCAAGTCTTCTAGGAGGAAAGGAAGCTTCACTTCATCAACTGCAGTGAAAAATAAAGGCAGACGCAGTAGCATCAATATTTTAAATTGGCTAGGAATGATGTTAATATCTTTAATTTGATGAGGCTTTCTCACACGAGTGGCCAGAAGCTTCATTTTATGAAACCAGCACTACAGTGTTCACAACCATAAAAGGAAGTGGAAGGGGTAAATGGACTGTTAGCCCACACCAAATTGTTTTCCACAGTAAAAATGCTAGTGTTTTATTTCATCTATCATTAGGTCTGTGCTGATTGTTAATATTAAGTATGTCCTCAACCTGAACTTCGTGCTGATCCTGAAGTAAATTTGTCCATTCTGGTGTCTATTATAACAGAAGATGTTGGGTTTGAAAGCAAATGCCATCGGAGTCATCTCCCACTCTGCCTTCATGCAGTATTTGAAAGCATCTTTCAAGGCTAGGAAGTCCGCAGCAGCAACTACTCATTTCTTTGATCCCAATTACTGAACTTCCCATAAAGTAAGAATGATAGCCTGTAAAATAAATCCTAGAAGAGCTCCTTGTCACAAAGAGACAATCAACAGTTGAGTGTTTCTCTGGCTCTTTTAGAGTTTGTTCCTTTCTTTCCTGTAATGAAATGCCAGCAGTCATGGTTGTGCTATGTATTGTCTAAGCTTGCAGCCTTTGGTCTCCTTAACCCGTCCTGGCTCAGAGACATCAATTCTCTTTTCCTATGGCTGCCAGAAAAGAGGATTTTCAGAGGGAAGAGAAAGGGGTAGAGAAAAAAGGGGGAAAAGACAAAAGGCGAACATCAGGAATGCCCTGCAATTCTCACATAAACACAGGTAACAATTCTTCCTCCTTCACCAGGGTCTTCCCAAGTTTCTCAAAACTCCGATATAAGTGAGGAAGAGGCATCTCAGGAAGATTAAGATGACTAAGGTTGACCCTGAGTACTAGGGTAAATTGCTTTTAAGATCCCCAAAATTGAACTTACCATGGAAAAATTAGTCTCCATTTATGGTCTTTCAGTATTCCTTATTTTTTTAACCAAAGTTCTTTTTCTTAATTGTGTTCCATTATTTCCAGTTGCATTTGCAAACACGCTGCCTCCCCCTGTGAACGCTCTCTAACATCTTAATGCAGAGCATTTAGTCACCATACTTCATTTCCATCACTTGGAAGGCATGTGAAGGGCAACTATGGAAAATATAAAATAAGCAGGTCTTCCCACTTTGAGGCTGACCCCAAACGCCCCCCGAGGTTCACATGGCCCAAGGTTCACATGGCTTTGTCTGGGATGAGACGAGGTGAAACTTCTGCTGCTTTTTTCAAGCACAGGTCCATTGCAGCACTGCAAGGTCCTGTTGCATCAACATCAGGTTTCAAAATAGAGTAAAACCAACTTGGCCCTGACTGACTATTTATTTGGCGCTAATGTCGAAGACAGCAGCAGCGTTACTGACAGCAAGAGGTGTCCAAGCATCTGTCTTTAGCTTTCCAGTGACCCTAAGGAGGCAACCCACAATCCACATATTTTAATTGCCACAGGGTTTTGTGGGCTGTGGAGGGGTGGGAATGTGGGCACGCATTTTTCTGGAGCTATAATTAATCCTACTTGTTGCACATGTGTGATTTATGTGAGAGCCTCACCACTGCGGGAATAAAGGAGTTGTTATAAAGAGATGTGGAAGTAAAGTATTTGAAGGAAGAGGAATATATAGCAATTTCACTGTCTTTAATATTGTAAAGGCCATTTTAAAATACAGTAGCATGCTGCCAAGCATTTTTCTTTAGTTTTCTACAGCCTGAGGATTATTCCAAGAGTGTCCCTAGAGTTTTTTGGCTACTGAGATCAGGATTCATCAAGAATTTGGCTGCAACAAAAACCAGAGCTTGTTAAATGACACAAATTGGGGCTTCCAGATGATCTGACAGTAGATGTAGCAGAAGGACAGGATCCCTTGCTCGCCTTTGCTCCTTCCCAGAACACCCTGCTGTCAGTGTTTGCCCCAAAGGAGCTCGGAAGGAAAGAAAGGAACCATTCTGCCACAACTTTGCTTCCACTTTGGCATAGGCATGTAAGATATAAGCTGGGTATTATTCAATGAACGATCTCTTTTGAAGCTTAGACATCTTTTAAACAATACTCTTCAGCTCTATCCAGGTAGATTCTACACTAACACAGCCCCTCCATCATATTTCAGAATAAATTATGGCACTGAAAAATAGTCATCATACCAGAAGCATTCTTTTGTCATAAATTATGCATGTGCTGACCTACACATTTTCTGTGACCAAAATCAAATGTTTTACAGAAGTATGTCAGCTGACATCGATGTCTTTTTTGCCCCCATCTTCCTCTTTTTACGTACTGATGCTAGGAGGTGATGCTGTGCTGAGTCACCCGTGCGGGGGACAAGACACAGCAGCTTGTTAGTAAACAGGTTTCACTTACATAAGAGCTTGTAAAAGATTAGTTTTCATTTCTAGGTACCTTCCTTGACATGGACCAGTTGCAAAAGATAATCCCCTCCTACGCCTGCTCAGAATACAGTAGTTTCTTTGCTTGCATTGTTTACAAGACAACATGCACTCTCTGTATTTAGACTGCTGGGTAAAATGTAAAGGAAAGGGATTTGACATTTTGTTCCCTCAGTGAGCATCCTACCATCCTCACATATCATCTCATAGCACAGGCTGTTTTCAAGTTATTAATTTGAATGCAAAGCTTAACACAGTTGTATACACATTGATATCATTTGCTCAGACAAGAAATTATTCCATTTCTTTTCCTGTGAAAGCTTAAAAATTGCTATAGAAATTACCTGGCCAATATGTAATTATCTATAATCACCAGCAGCTCAGCTATGGTATTATCTGCAGCTTCTAAGATAGAAATTGTCAGGGTTCAAATTTGGTGCTTGTGCAAAAGTCTGTGGTTCCCGTGAGAGTCTGGTAAGCTGGTAAATGCAATATTGGCTGTCTTCATTTACAGAAAGATTTCCAAAGTAGTACTGTGTTAAATTACAACAATTCCAGAACTTAATCCTAATGTTAGAAAATATGCTAAGGCCAGCATTGTTGAACCCTGCACTGTGAAGCAGGCATTAGTTTGTCTTTATGCAGAAGTTATGCTCCTTGAAAAAATGTTTTATATTGAACACAAACCAAAAGAACTTCTGTATACATCAGCAAAACTATTGAATAAGGTAATGAAACATGGAAGCTCATGGCATAGCACTTCACAGAAAACAAACTGGTTTTGGTCCTGTTCATATAAAAAAGAGGCCAGTGAATTAGTAAGCCCTGCCGTCAATTATCTCAGCAAAGATAAGGCTGAAAGCCTACAAACGCTAAATTAACAGACAGCCCTAGCCTTGGCTTTCCAGGCTGGTGCCTGCAACCATGAGTGACTTTACAAGAAGGACTTACAGTCCTCCTGCCAGAATTATACCCTCCCATATGTAAATAGACCTAATTCTCCAGAGATGCAATTTATCTCATATGTATAAACAGAGGAGGAATAAATGAGTAAACCAAAAATCCTGGTAGGATTCCATACATCCAGCTATTCTTCTCAAACCCTTGGAGGAACGTGACAGAAGCAGCAGATGATACAGGCTGTTGAACTTACCTATTACATTTACTAGAGCTACGACTTGTGAAAACAAAATAATCAGTCTTCCTGTCTAATATCCCAAGATGCTGAGTGATTGCAAGGTGGAGTCAGGGTATGAAACCTGATATATTTGATAGGTAGAGTCTCTCTGTCAAGGATGTGGCTGCCAGTCACAAAAGGAAAACAAGAGACTTCTGCATTACATACTGTGGTGATGCAGGTGTGTGCAGGACTAGGCTGAAAATATCCACTTGCTCACCAGCGCTGGCTCAAACCAAGGGCCCAAAGAAAAAGCTTTTAGCAGGAAGGACACTGCATGCTCCTACCTTTGAGCAGCAATCGCAGGAAAGGGCGCTGGCTGAGAGGCACGATGGACAGTGCAAGAAGCTTGAAGAGAATCATGGTTTTGTTGAGTTAGGAAAAATAGCAAATATTTCATGAAGTAAATGATACTGTTCTCATCTTTATGAGCAGAAAAGGGACTTACAGCCCTAAATTCAATGGCACTCACTTGTCATTAACAGGAGAGGCTTCTCCTGTTTGGAGGCAGCTATAAAACAACATAGGACTTAACTATCAGCCATCAAAAGCTTTTAGGTCTCCAAGACTGCTTGGAGGAACAGAAGGAATATAAGAAGCCAAGAGAACAGAGCAGCTTTGCCCGCCTGAAATGCTTAGACATCATCTAGCTGCTTGCTGAAACAACAGAGAGGTAAAACAAACAGTCAAAAGCCAAGGCAGGCAGAGAGCTGGCCAGAAACATGAGTCCAAACACTTCTTTGATCAGTATTTTCAAAGCCAGTTTATCCAAATACTACTGAGATACGGCAATAATTCTTCACACTGTGATTCTGCCTACAGATCTGTCCTAAACCACTCTGGTATGAGGGATTTCCAGTTCTTTCTCACACATGCCCGGCACATTGCCTCTCTTATACATTAGCTCAGGCTCCACTCCCCCTTCCTCTGGTGGCAGGACAGCCTTTTCTCTCCTGGTGAGCAACCAGGCAAGGCCACTGCCCCGTTGATCTTCACTGACTCATACATGGGGAAAGGAGGTGCACCAACTACCTCTCTGTACACAGAAAACATAGAGGGAATTCTCATCTTGCTGCATTTAGGAACATTTTTCTGCACTCTGCCTGGCTTTCAGACAGAATATGCAATGTAGCCTCTCTTTCTGAGAAAATGACTCACAATGACTTCTGCTATCATCTGAGGATGTTCAGGCTGAACAAACAGCATGTGACCTGAGGCCAATTACAGCCTGGAACTCAGATTAAAAATAAAAGAGGAATGAGAATTTTTGTTGCAGAATCCTCTGTCCTTCCAGAGGTAGAAAATTTTCTAATAGGGAAAAAATGCAGCATTTGGTTTTATTAAGAGTGCTTCTGTTTCACTAGTTTTTTCTGACCCTAAAAACACTCATATTTTGATGGAGAGCAATTCCCTACAATGAGTTTGGCTTAGAGAAGCAATCTGTGAAACAGCACAAAATATATTCTTTCTCAGACTGGGAAAAAGAGAACCTCATGAACAATAAAAAACAATCAGATTGAGATTTACAGGAGGTACATGGGGGGGTCAATATCCTACTGCCAAACAGGGTCAGAATGAGAAGAAAGCTTCACACAGTTGTTGTTTGGAACAAACCTTTGGGGAGAGTCCAAACTAGGTTTTGCAAGGGGCTTGTCTACCTTGAGTTAGTTAACGGGAGATGGAATACAAGGTCCAAGCAGGAATTGGCTCTGAGTATTCTTTTCTGTAGAGCCACTGATGAATGATGGTTTGTTGCCATGCAGGTGACACAAGAGTGCATACAATGGATCCCCTATTGGAAACAACTGTTGGGTGGGGTTTTAGGGTTTTGTTATGATTATTTGTTTGCTTGGTATTAGTGTTTTTTTCCAGAATGCCCGTTTCTTCATTGCTTATTTCTGAGCAGGCACAGGACTGTATAGAGCTGCACAGAGCAGTCAAAGCCATAGAAAAAGGCTGTTTCATTCACTCCATGCTCTCTGCTTTAGCACAGCATTTGCTCTTCAGTTAATCAGTCACCAGCTCCTTCTAGATGGCCAGCTTCTTGAGGCTAGAGCCAGGTGCTATGGTCCAATTCTGCTGTAGTTACACATTTACCCAACCCTGGATTCCCCAGCTGGAGTAATCATCAGACATTGGTACAGCCCGTAAGTCACAAAGTTCTCTTGCTGATAATTTCGTCATTTCTTTATCATTTGGCAGCGAACCACAGCTATCAGTTTGGCAGAAGCGAAAGCAGTGGCAGTCCGCTTACAGATTGTCACTCCACTATTTTGTCTATATGCCCAATCCTACAAAAGCAAGCCAAGGAATTTTGCTAACTCAGCTACAGCTCTTGTGTTTGCAGAGCTTTGCAAAGCGTGAGTTCCCAGAGAAGAAATCCAAGAGCACGCTGTGGCAGGGAAAATCATGTTTTAAATACATTTAGTGAGAATTACTTAAACAGTTCATCAATCAAGTGACAAGCAAAAAGTAAGATCCTATTTATAATACTTTTTTGCTTTGGGTATAGTAAAAGGTTAGTATACAGCAGGAAATTAAAGTCGTATTTTATTTTTCCACCTGCTTCTTTCTATTAGACCTCGGCCAACGGTGTGTAGTCTTAGTACATTCCATAACAGACCTCAGGGCAATGTGGGAGCAATAATGAAACACCATTATATTTTCTGAGAGCAGCTGCCACAGCTGATGGTAAGATTGGAGGCTCACTCCATCTATAGGTTATTGCACACATTTTCCAGCCAGCTGATAACAGGGCAAACAGCTATGCTGAGCAGCAGATAAGCACCAATTTCTCCAATTTGCTTCAGGAACAGATTTCCAAGAGCATCTAGGCAGAAGAAAGATTTCTTTCTTATAGCTCTATTTTCTTTCTTCTCATAAGTGTTCAAATCTGTCATCTAAACCCAAGAAAATCCAGGTGATTAGTAGGCTGGAACTTTCAGCTTCTGCTAAACTAGTCCAGTGTGTGGTTTTGTCATATTTTCTATAAATTTAAGACAGAAATGACATAGAAGACTCAGTAATATAAAGGATATGAGGCAAGACTGTGTTCACTTTTAGTTCAGATCAAATTAATAATCATATTGTCCTCAGCTCAAGAAGCATTAAAGAGCACTTGGGATACCAGGGTTAAATGATGCTGTTTCAGGAAAGCAAGGTGGAGGAGTTGGAGAAGGACCTGAACATGCCAGATTGAAACAGAAAGAGAAGAACAGTTCTAGAAGGGAGCCAAGAGATCTTCTAATCCATACTCCTGTTCTGAGGCAGGAGCCGAGAGTCTTGAACTATTCCTGATAGAGTGACAGGGAAAAACAGAAGTTACTGGTAAAAGGACCTGAAAGTAGCTGCTGTAGAAGAGCATTTGTGCATAATTTCCCTTTTCCTGAATTAGGTTTCTTTGAGATCTAATGCACAAACCTTTCTGTAACAAGATGCTATTGTACAATAGCAGGTGTAGCCTGTGCTACTGCAACATCCCCTGCTTTTATGAGGCAGCCTGTGAATTGCACATTCACACCGGTAGTTAAACACACGTTAGGCTGTTTGTTGTCTCAAAGGTGGGGTTTGGCAGCAGGCTGTGTTGGAAGCTCCAGATCTGAAAAATGCTGTTACCCGTGAAATGGAAAAAACCCAACACATTTAAGCAGAACAAAGGAAACACTTTTATGAAATTCAATTAATTCCTGTTATCACAGGAGGATAGTGAGAACGTTCACAGACCAAGATGGTTTTTTCAGTGGATGAAACTTTGCTAATGAGAGCAGGATCGACATATGCATAGAATTAGCATTTCTCTCTTGGAAAGTAATAAATAAGTAGCTCAGATATAGGGATAAGCACAGCAGCACCAGTAACAGCAGCAGCAGCAGCTGATCTTGTAATAGCTGTTGCTCAACTCAACCCGTTAAAGGTGTTCCATACTTTCTGCTAAAGGAGCAGTTCCCCACATTTGAATACCTGGGCTACACTTAGATGAAAACTCTGCCTTGGACCCTCCTCCTTCTGTTCTTTGATGCACCACTAAGAATTTTCACCTCACTCACTCACCCACAGCCTGCAAACGCTGCTGCTTCTTCCAGCCCTGATTGCGCATTATCCCCATGGCAAATACAATTGCCTAATAGAAACAAACATTAAGAAAGCTTTTAACGTATTGTTGCTTGTTCTCTAATAACAGATGCAACAGCTGAAAACAAAGAGGAGAACTGTCACCCAGAACAGCCAGTTCTAGGCACCCAACATTTTGGGAGGGGCTTTAGGAATATGCATGGTGAATTTTGAAATGAGCTCCCAGGCAAGACTGGACCATGTTTTTGGAAAGGCAAATTTAGACCTTTTTTTTCTTGAGTATTGAGAGAAATGTTATCATCAGCTCACACTTGCATTACAAACTCGGTGATCCTCTTACAATGATTTCCAGGAGAATGGATTCATAACTCTAAATGCAAACCTAGGATATTCTTTGACAACTTGATTCTGCAATTAATTTTGTTTCAGTCTGAAAATACTTGATGGCCTTTAACATCTTCTTATGCCTATGGTGCAAATGAATTACACGGATCCTCCTCACAGGAGATCGGCACTGGGCAGGACTGAGCATATGTTTAGAAAGCAAATCTCTCATCTCTTCCAATAAGGCTGTGTCAAGGTCCCTAGGAAAAGCCACTGGAAACTATCTTCAGTGAAGTGAAATCACTGCAGCATTTGGGCCCTGAAGACTTGGAACTGACCTTGGCAACCACACCCCAGCATGGAGAGAAGCATATACAATCACATCAAGTGATGTACTCAACAGAGTAAAACTTCACTGTTTTCAGACTGACTTAAAATTTCCTGTGTCTCAGGTTCTCCTTCGCCTGACAGAATAATCATGTCCTGCTTGGTTTTGCAAGTCTCATGAATGTGAAAGTGAGAAGGAAAAGATGAGACTAGAGGAAGAAGAAGAAAAGTCAACTGATGGTATCAGCTTGGCTAGGTTCCATGGATAAATGATGTTATTCAGCTACGGAATTAGAACCATAGAACCATTAAGGTTGGAAAGAACTCTCAGCTCATCCAGTTCAACCATAAGACCAACACCACTGTGCCTACCAAACCATGCGCCAAAGCACCACATCTACACACTGTCTGAACCCCTCCAGGAATGGAGACTCCACCACCTGCAAGGGCTTCACCACTCTGTCAGTGAAGAAATTTTTCCTAATATCCAGTCTAAACCTCTCCTCGTGCAACTTGAGGCCACTTCCTCTCATCCAGTCACTTGTTCCTTGGGAGAAGAGAACAGCATCCACCTCACTACAACCTCCTTTCATGTAGTTTGGAGAGAGCATCAAGCATAGTGGCACACTCCTTGGAAATTTCATATATTATGTGTGAGAAAGAAGCCTCCTGTCTCTGACTGGAAAGAAGATATGGGGCATCACATTGTTGTGGAGCATTTTATAGACTATGATTTGTCTCATTTTTTATCTTGTCATCCAAAATTTACATCCACTGCCTGTAGATGGAGAAGCATCTCTGGAGTGAGAGACATCACAGCCTGAAACATCGATCTTTGCAGAAGACAAATGCCATTCTGAACTTTCCCCTTTGTAAAATAAGACTTCTTGGGCTGTCTTAAGTAATATGAAATCAAACCATAATATACATGCACATTTTTTGCCTCATAAATAGTAAATTAACTACACTAGAGGACCTAGAGGGGACCCAGAAATCCATTCAGAAATAGATACTGTCCCTCCACCAAAAAATATTGTCATTGGTGTGACTTACGTATCCCTTTTCCTGCATAAACAAAGCCCTGATAATTAGCTGAGCTCTTTCCAGTGTCTTGTACCACAGTTTTCTGCAGGTTTTAGATCATTAGCATCCATTAACTCCTGAAATATCAGAGAGAATGTTAAAAAAAATATCTATTACTGCTCTAAAAGGAAAAGAATGTTATGAAAACAAACTGTGGCTTTTTAGGACTTTTTGCAATTTCCTGAGGCTTTTTCTTGAACTGGGGAACATCAAGTCCTCACTCTCCAGCAATTCGTGGGAACAGTAGACTATGCACGAGAGACTGGTTAGCCTAAGTCTATGAGAGAGGGAGAGAGAGATTAATACAATTGCCTGGTTTTAAAGTGTCTTTGAAAGAGTGCTGCTGTCTCTACAGCACATGCTGGATTTGCAACATGAATTGTCAGCCCATGTTGACACAGATACATTTGAAATGCCATTTCAAAAGACCATAACAAAAGTATTGATGGCTTTCCTTACCAAGAAACAGGGTTTTTCCCTTGGAAAGCAATTCAGTTTCTACCTGAGAAATGAAATACAGTGCTTTTTGTTATATTTCCAGTTCTCTTTCCCCATCTCCTTTTCAAGCACCTTAAGGCTGTGCCATCAAACTCAAAGCAAGGACATAGCAATCATGGAAAGCAGTAGCAAGAGCCCATTTTCAGCCAAACATAAATTTTGGCTGCCAAGTAGTGCCTGCATCATACTGTTGGGCATTGGGATTGTGATTTGCTTTATTCAGATACTCATTGCACACAATAGTGCCACACTGCTGATCATTCCAGTCTGTAAGGGCCTACTAAGGTTTTTTTCTTGCACAGATAAAGCTTCACATCTTTATTTGCTGAACCTTACTGTATAGATTACAGTCACTTATTCCAATATCTCAAGATCAGGTTGAATTGAAGTCTTGCTCCAGAACGTTTTAAGTCTCTGTGATGTGACTAGTAATGTTCTAAATGCACTGTATATTTTGTCATCCTAGCCATTAAGCAAAGCTTCAAAGCAGAGAGCACTCAGGAAAATCCTTGTGCTGCCCAGCTAGTACAAGTTCTCAGTTTGACAACAAACTATGGAGAAATAATTTTTCATCCATTTCTTCATCCATAATAGCTTCACCTTTCAATGCCTCACTAGCTCATTTATAAGAACGTTACCTTCAACTGCGCAAAGTCATGCTATAGCTTAGCTACTACTTCCTTCTTACTCACGAGGCCAATTATTCCATCAAGAAAGGAAATCAAATTAACATGATGTGATTTTACTCTTGACAAAAAGGTATCTTGCTATTATCTTGCTGTTGGCTGGATATTCTTAGATGGGTAGTTCCTCAAACAAATCAGCAACCGGTTTGGAATTTGACTGATCTGTTATTCTCCCGGTCCTTCCTTTTTCCTTTAGGGAGGAAAGAAAGACAAAAAAACCCTAAAACAAAACAAAAAAAACCCCCAGAAATTTGTCCTTCTGAAGCCTTTGAGACCTTGCTTCCCTACAAGTTCTTAACGATAATCATGTAATGGTTCAGATTGTTTCAGCTATTTCCTTAAATACTCCAGGGTAAGTTTCCTTACAGCTTGCTAATTTGACTATATCTAACACAGCTGAACATGTTTAACCTATTCTGCTCCTATTCTCTACACTCCAGCTTGTCACTAGTTTTAATTGTTCTTAGCATCTGGTAGGAATTAACCTTTTAATGTGAAGGCTTAAGCAAAGAAGACATTGAACAATTAATCTTTACTTTATCTTCTGTGATTTCCTCATCTTCCCTTGGCAGTACCGGAACCCTGCAATTTCTGTCTTTCTGTTATTTTTATTTTGACGTAGAGAATCTTTTCTCCTTTACTGCCTCTTGCAAAGAGTACTTTTCTGCTTTAGCAGGTAACACCAATAGATATTTCCCATCATGGGTGGCTTTAATAAGCCTGCACCAACAGAAAAGAAGCCCTTGATTTTGGGGGCAGTGTACAGAATAGCAAACGCTGTCCTAGCGACATCAGCTCCAGTGATGTGCTCTAGCCCAGGGACTGGATGCATTACATTGGTTAGAGAACAAGTCATTAGATAGTTTTGGTTTCGTTTACTGTTCATTAAACAGCTACAGTCACCTGAGATGATCTAGAGTAGTGCTTCTTCCCATGCAATCCAGGCACCCCTCTTCTGCTTTGAGAGGTGAGAAAGCAGCACACAAATCCACTAGGAGAGAGGGAAGAGTTTCTCACTTGCAAGCAAACACACACTTGGGGAAATGAAATTTTCCTACCTTAGCTTTCTAGTTTGCAAATTAAGATCTTGCTGGTGGTGCTTTGTAAGACAGCTGGTGGATTTTTCCTTGAAGGTGCTGTAATAGGGGGGTTAAGAACAAGGCTTAGTGTGCAGCTGGCTCTCTGGATGATGTCGGGCTGATCACTTACCTGTAGCCCCAGCACTCCAGTTTCCCCCATCAGTAAAACAAATCTAGCTGATCCTGGCTGCTATAAAACATTCTGAGCTGTCTGCTGAAGACCATTCCTGCACTAAACCTTCTCTAATGGGCTGGTCACACATCGTATTGTAAAACCAGAGCACTCAGAATGGTCCGAGTAGAGTAATGTGTTTTCTTTGGTAAAGGTGCGACTTGGAGGCTGAGATTTTATCTCTGAAACCACATTTGAAAGATGTACTAAAATGCCCAGTAAAACATGTTGGATTCCTAATCTATCGGGCAATTACTCATTTTGAATGAGCAGCAGCAGCATTAAGACACAGCTGGGGTAATTTCTAAGAAAAAAGAAGATACAATCACATGAAAACATTCCTGTGCCCTGCAGTCCTAGCACATGCAAAATGCCTACTGAGCTCTAGGAGACCTAATGTGTCTAAGCAGAGTGGAAGGGCCTTTATTTTGAACACAAAGTTCTTTACCAAGCAGCTATCAAACTGAAATTTTAGTTCCTGGGGATGTCAAGCAGAATGTACCAACTGTCTGTGATTTAAGACTTACCCGGCGTGCCAAGAATAGATTAGTTTACTCTTGGCAGTGGGAGTTGCATTTGTGTAACAACAAGCTTTAAAACCCTGTTAAGAAACATTGTCTGATCTGTAACGTGGGAGTCATTCATTTTGTTGTTGCTGCCTTTCTACTGAAAAGAAAAAAAAGTATGCAAGACATATTTCCAAAAATCTACAGGGTACTTTGGAATGTCTTCTTTTAATAAAAAGAACCCAAACACCGCAACAGATTGGGCAACAGCTCCATCTACTACTTACTTGAGGCTTGTTTATAATGTAAAGAGAATGTTTGTTGGAAGTGTCTCCTAGACACCCTACTGTTCCTACGCTATCTCACGACATGAATTGCACAGGGATTTCAAAACCAGTGCCTAAAGTTAGGCTCTTAAACCTATGTTTAAGTACTTGGAGTCCAGTTGCTTGTTGCTCAGCACTTCTGAATACCAGATTTTCTATTTGTTTGACTAAATGCAGATCAGAGAAACATCAAACAAGGGGCAAGAAAAGGCAAAGGGGTTAAAGCACTCACCTGTAATGTGAGGGACAAAGGTTTCAGGTCCTGTACTGCCTTCCAGATGAGCATTGTAACTCTCTGTGCCTGTTTCTTTGGGCAAAATAGAAAAGGTCCGTCAGCAAACAACTGGAAGAGAGACTGACTGCGATGGCCAAGATACCTGCCAGAGCTGAGGGAACCTAGGTGCTCTGGCTCAAGAATGAGAGTTTGAACTTGGGTTTTCACAAGGGCTTTTCTGGGCTGAGCCCAGAGAGTGGGAGATGGAGTTAATTCCAGCTGGAGGCCAGTTCCAAGTGGGGTTCCCCAGGGCTCAGTGCTGCGTCCAGCCCTGTTCAATGTCTATATTGATGACCCGGATAGGGGATTGAATGCACCCTAAGAAAGTTTGCAGATGACACCAAGCTGGGTGGAAGTGTGGAGGGCAGGGAGGCTCCAAAGGGATCTGAACAGGCTGGATCCGTGAGCTGAGACCAGTGGCACGAGGTTTAACAAGGCCAAGTGCCGGGTCCTGCACTTGGGGCACAACAACCCTGAGCAGCTCCAGATGAGGAGAAGTCTGTCTAGAAAACTGCCAGGAGGAGAAGGACCTGGGGGTGCTGGTTGACAGCGACTGAACATGAGCCAGCAGTGGCCCAGGTGGCCAAGAAGGCCAGTGGCATCTTGGCTTGGGTCAGAAACAGCGTGACCAGCAGGTCCAGGGAGGTTCTTCTCCCTCTGTACTTGGCACTGGTGAGACCGCTCCTAGAATTCTGAGTTCAGCTCCAAGCCCCATCCAACCTGGCCTTGAACCCCTCCAGGGATGGGGCAGCCACCACTGCTCTGGGCAACCTGCGCCAGGGCCTCACCGCCCACACAACAAAACATTTCTTTCTGAGATCTCATCTCAATCTCCCCTCTTTCAGCTGAAAACCATTGCCCCTTGTCCTATCCCTGCTCTCCGTATTAGAGAGCCTGTCTCCAGCTTTCCTTCAGGCTCAGCAGGAAAACTGCTTGAGAATTCTCACTTAATTCTCTTACAGCCGGAGCTGTCGGGGAGCATGTTTGCTGCCGTGTGGAGCTGGCAAGATGCTCCTTCCTGAGATGCCCTAAGGTTGCCATTGACCCCGGAATAGCTGCAGAAGGCAGGAACGGCTGGGGCTGCATAGCTCCCATCCCCTGGCACAGTGGTTTCTGGGGAAGGAAATGCTATTATAACGTGTATCCTCAGCCCCTTGGCTGCTAACCAAACTATCATAACTCTGAGCAAGACAGACACTCACACCCCGCCAGGGCACAGGCAGGATGCTGGGAACAGGAACTGGGGACAATGGGAAGAATCTGGGGAGCAGCGGCGGCCACGAGCTGTCCTCCAGTCCGCACCAAGAGTCAGCTCCTCCCGTGGCTGCTTCTTTAGAGAAAGCTATGAACTAGGGAAACCAGTCAGACACCGCTTTGTACACCAGTCTCCTCTCTCCCTCTTGTTTGAATAATGCCCACAACTGAATATTAATGTACCTCCAAGGGGAGGTTAGAGGGCGCTTGCTGGTACAGGAGGAATGTTCTCAGCCACTGAAAATCAGTTAGGCTTCAGCCTAGTTCAGAGATGATAGAGCACTGGCAAGAGAGTCACAGCACACATTATTGAGCATGGAAGTGTTGCTTCTAAGAGGGCAGTAATGGATATTAAGGAGTGCATCCAAGTATTCAAGCTCTCCAAACTTACTCTGTCCTGCTTGCAGAGTAAGTATTTCTTTATCCGTGACTTGTAGAGTGAGCTGTAACAGTCAAGGGAGTGAAACTTATTATTATGTTTCATTCCCTGGAGGCCAATTCTACAAGTAGCCTTAGTCACAGGAGAAGTTGGTCTGTGAAAGCATCATGAGGTTCAACAAGGCCAAGTGCAAGGTCCTACAGCTGGGTTGGGGGAGTCCCCAGTTTCAGTACAGGCTGGGGGATGATGTGATTGAGAGCAGCCTGAGGAGAGGGACTTGGGGTGCTGGTCGATGAGAAGCTTGACCTGAGCCAGCAATGAGCACTTACAGCCAGGAGGCCAAATGAGTCCTGGGCTGCATCCAAAGCAGCGTGGGCAGCAGGGCGAGGGAGGGGATCCTGCCCCTCTGCTCCCCTCTTGTGAGACCTCACCTGGAGGATTGTGTCCAGTTCTGGAATCCTCAATATAAGGATATGGAGCTGTTGGAACGGGTCCAGAGGAGGCTACAAGTATGATCCAAGGGCTGGAGCACCTTCCATATGAGGACAGACTGAGAGAGTTGGGGTTGTTCAGCCTGGGGAAGAGAAGGCTCCGAGGAGACCTTATAGGGACCTTCCAGTACCTGAAGGGGCTACAAGAAAGCTGATGAGGGACTGGTTACAAAGGCTTGTGGTGATAGAATGATGGGCAATGGGGATAAACTGGAGAGGGGCAGGTTTAGACTAGACAGAAAGAGGAATTTATTCTCTGTGAGTAGTGAGGCGCTGGCCCAGGTTGCCCAGGGAGGCAGTGGCTGCCCCATCCCTGGAGGGGTTCAAGGCCAGGCTGGATGGGGCTGGGGCACCTGATCCCGTGGGAGGTGTCCCTGCCCATGGCAGGGGTGGAACTGGATGGGCTCTAAGGTCTCTTCCAACCCAAACTATTCTACGATTCTGTGATTCGAAGGAGTTATCCTCAGGATTGGGTGCCGACAAGAGTGCTGTTGTGGACAGAACATAGCAGAACTGAGTAGAGAGAGGGATATTTTAAGAAGTGCTATACATGGAGTTCTTTTCTATTGTCTCTTCTTTGCCAGCAGAGCCTTTCCAGTATGCAGGAGAGCTGGTCTGTATGGAAATGCAAAATGGGATGCGAGACAAAAACATCCAAACGAGATGAAGATGTGGTTATTCAGTGAACTGGATGTGTCCAGCTCCTAAACATTGAAACCGGCTGGCATAGAACAGCCCACGTCCGTTGCACTGAACTCAAATCTTATCCAATCGAGAGCTGCTAGTATCCAAACTGGGAACACTTAGGTTATGTCTTGTATATTATAAACGTGATTTTTTTCTAAACACAAGCAGCTACATTCTAGGCTTGATCCCAGGTTTGGAGATCTTTTCTTGGATTCACTCAAACTCTATATAACTTGGTTAATTACATTCCTGGGTTGGGATTAGTTAACGAATACAGCTTTACTATGTGCACACAGAAATGCAGAGAAGAGCAAACATCAATGGATGATTACCCTTAACATCATAAGTGGATACTTTACAGCCCCCTGTTTCCTCCCCCATCATATATGAATTAAGTTGTATAAAACCCAGCAATGATGATTTATTATGGCAGCACAAGGTAGAAGTACACTGCACTGATATTGCATTTTGCAGCTAGACACCTCACAATCTTCTATGAAGAGCGCATTAAAGGCGGTGCTTTATGAGGATCCAAAATTATCTTACATCACAAAATACCCACTCTATGGAATAGGATTTTTATTGCTGGATGCCAAAAGTACCCTCTTCAGAGCCTGAACTCCTCCAAGCCACCTTTGCAACTCAGTTGCATATTCAAAATCCATTTTTTCGTATGATTTCACCCACTACCATTTCATTTTGACATAGTGCCATTGCCTCTAACAGCATTGTACCAGATTTGAATCACATTTACAAGGAGCTCTGGACATTTGCACTATAATGATAAATGCAACCATCACTTCTTGTAGAAACATCACTTCTGTTCACGCAGAAACAAAGTTAAAGAACTCCCAGTGACTTAATTTTCCATTATCTTTATGCATTTTAAATTTTCACAATAACAGCTGCAAAATAAAAGAAGATATTAATTTACTAAGCATTTAATATATTTTGGGTTTCATTATTTTTACCCACCTCCCCTGTTTCTGATGGTCATTTGTAGTATTTTTCCCCCACTGGGCTGCAAGTTCAAGCTTAATAGTAAGAGTCAGGGAGTTTGATTCTGTAAAATGATGTTTGTGAAGGAGAAGAACCTTGAAAGTCCAACTTCCTTGAAGCTGGCTTTATAACCCTCATTTACATTTCATTGTAAAGACACACTGAATATGAATACCTAATGTTTGTGCTTCAGGCTGCCCAGGCAGCATCTGAAAGCAGAACAAGGTGCGTAACCTTGTGTCTTGCCTATAAGAGCACAGCTGCTATGGGTTTCTCTGCCTCACAGTCTAGAATTCACCTGGCAAAAAACCCACTCTTGTAAAATGCAGAAAAATGTGAAACCTAAAGAAAAAGGAAGGATAAACGATGTGTAGAAAGGTTCATCTAAATAGCCAACGCATTTTTTGATGAAAGTTCAGCTGGGAGATAGCAAGCAACCTGGAGGCAAACCCACTGCCACAAAACTATTCTTTGCCCATCCTATTGCATTGGGCACAACTGAACCCACTTTGGGTGCTGGGGCTCTAGCTCATTCCTTTCCTTTTCCATTCCTTTCCTTTTCCATTCCTTTGCTTCTCTGATTTGTGTCTGAACTGTGAAAGCACTTTGTGAACACTGTTCTCTCTAAAAGGACTTTCCCATCCAAATGGACCAAAACAGGCATTTCAGATTTTAACAGCCCTAAGTCTCTGTGTGCATCTGCACAAATGTTTGGAACTCTGCATCCAAAGCAGCGGGACCAGCAGGGCAAGGGGGGGGATTCTGCCCCTCTACCCTGCCCTTGTGAGACCTCACCCGGAGCCCCGCGTCCAGTTCTGGAGTCCTAAGCACAGGGAGGACGTGGAGCTGTGAGAATGAGTCCAGAGGAGCCCACGGAGATGATCTGAGGATCTAGAGGATTGTGTCCGTTTCTTAAATTCTCAGCACAAGAAGGGAGGTGGAGCTGTTGGAGCGGGTCCAGAGGAGGGTACAGGGGTGATCTGAAGGCTGGAGCACCTCCCGTACAAGGACAGGCTGAGAGAGTTGGGGTTGTTCAGCCTGGAGAAGAGAAGGCTGAAGAGAGATCTCAGAGCAGCTTCTAGTACTGAAAGGGGCTACAAGAAAGCTGGGAAGGGGCTTTTTATCAGGGAGTGCAGGGACAGGATGAGGGATAATGGTTTTCAGCTGAAAGAGGGGAGATTGAGGTGAGATCTTAGCCAGAAATGTTTTGCCGTGAGGGTGAGGAGGCCCTGGCCCAGGTTGCCCAGAGCAGGGGTGGCTGCCCCATCCCTGGAGGGGTTCAAGGCAGGGTTGGATGGGGCTTGGAGCTCCTGATCCAGCAGGAGGTGTCCCTGCTCTTAGCAGGGGGTGGAACTGGATGGGCTTTGAGATCCTTTCCAACCCAAACCATCTTATGAGACTGACTATGAACTCTGCATGTAGATTAGCCCACGTGGTTTTGGTTCTGGGTAATATACACAAAAAGAAGGAAACCTAGCAACCCTAGTTGCTCAAGAACTGCTGATTTGGAGAGATTCCATCGATCAGTCCATGATACTACCTTGTTATCAAACACACACCTAAATCCTGGTGGTTTTTTGGTCTAGAACTCAAGCCTTGCCCTTGTAGGAAATCCACCTCCTTTGCTCTGTTGGGACGTTTTATTTACTATAAGAGGAAGAAGAGAAATCTCCTTTGCCAGTGAGCAGATGTCCACCAAAACGATGTTACTGACTGATCAATTGCAAAATCCATCACTGCAATCCTTCCTCCCACCCCAAGCTTAGTTGCCAAAACTTACATACAAAATTATTACTGTAATTTTTTATAGTCACTGGGAAAAAATTATCCATTTTGTCTTGCAGAATGATGTGAAATGAATCTCTGGCCTCAAAAGAAAAAAAGAAAAGTCTATTAAAAGTAGCTCTTTTTCCTCCCTCCTCCCTCTCCCAGGCCCCTTTTTCTCCCCTCCCCCAACAATAAAGGATGTTTTGGAACAGCCTTTTCAGGAAACATCTCCACAGCAAAATGCAGCATCATTTATAATATTTAAAGCTACGTTTTTGTTGAGATGGCTTGGCAGGCTCTGCTTGCAAATCTGGCAGGATATGGCCAGCTGAGAGTTCGCACTAACAAACTGAGGATCTGCTGACACAACAGAACGCTTTAATCATCATTGCAGCAAGCAGGACAAGATCTTCTCCGGCACTGCCAGCTCTTCCCAGTGTGAGAACCAATGGTGCTGCGGATTTCTCCTTCCCTCCCCTGCCTCTGGAGAGTACAGTTTTCCCTTGTTGTTTCCACTGAACTAAAAAAACCTTGTTGGGTAACAGCATATAATATAATGAGCAATGGATATTCCTCTTGGCCAACACTGTTATGAAAATGCTGCCCATTTCCAGCACAATAAGGAAGCTTAATAATTAAAAAAGTAAGTCCTTAAACAGTATGTGCCTCAATAGAAGGGCTATTTTTCATTTGCAGGTAAAGCTCTTTTGCTGCTGCACTGTGGATGCCCTATTCTAAAGCGGAGCTAGCAGTTAGCTAGCAATATTAATAATTAGAAACTTGTCCCATTGGAGAGTTGAGAACTAATTGCCCTTTGCAAATGCCTGTTGAAGAAAATCAGTTTCACGTTTAAAAGAAGTCCTGAAGAACTTCACCCTGAAGATCTACGAGTCACTGCTTTGAGTGAGGCTTGCCCAGAGAATTCCTGCTCTAGGATCCAGATGAACTACAGTGTCAAAACTATGTTCTTGCATCATTTAGCGCAGGATGCAATACATCAAACAATAAAGACCTGCATCAGGAATGAGACTCAGCTCAGTTAACCACCTATATTTTAGGAGCGTATTGATGTACAGATGCTGTTTACTGGCTTCCTTACACTAAAACCACTTGCAAACGGAGTCTCACAAGGTGATTGCTGTTGCAGTGGAGAAATCTAAGACCTGTAAGAGGCAGCCTGAGCAACTGGGCTGGGTGCTGAGCTGATCCTGGGTAGAACATCACAAAATTCCCTTCCTGCTCCCTCCCGTTGTCGCTATGTGTGAATGACTTGGAACAGCGCTGGTGTCTGTCAGGCCAAGCGTAGCAGGGCTCTCTAATCTCATTCAGGAACATTACGTGCCTTGCATGCAAATAAGTATGATTAGGAGACGTTTCCAAGATTACACACTGCACATGTTGGGAAGAAGAGCTGGTGTCTGTGCAGGTGTGCAGCTTTTCTCTGGGCTCGGCAGAGTCCTTGCCGCAGAACCAGGGCTGATGAGCCAGCAGGCACGGTGGCACCTCACCGCCTCCAGTCCTCGAGCTGCAGCTGCTCGTACCCTTCCCCAGCTCAACACCGCAACTCGAGGAACTGACCCACAACTCATGCACAGAGGAGAAACCCAGCTGAATGTATGTGTCTTGGAAGCAGGGGGCTGGCACTAGGGGACTGGAGAAAGAGCAGGGTGGATGGCAATGCAGGTTGAGCAGAAGTGAAAATGCTTATATCTAAACCTTCTTTTTATACTGGAAAGTGAGCAGTACATATTTTGAGGCAACTATCAGAATGCAGGAGCAAAAAGGTAACAAGTAGCAGTTATTTTTCACTAAGTGGATTTCTTCCATACAGGGTTGACTGTTGATAGGAATGGTTGGACTCGATGATCCAGTGAGTCTTTTCCAACCTAGTGATTCTGTGACTAGTAGTGGTTTCTGGTAGGAGATTTACTGTCCATAAATGCTGTCTATGTCCTTATTTACGTGTACACACACAGAGAAAAATACTGCACTGCATCTGAAGTTTGGGAATCTTTTCCTTGCTTCCTGTTGCTGTCGGGTTCATCCCTGGCTACTGAGTGTTTTCTCGAAGCCAGTGAGCAACGTTTAAGATGTGCTGCTCGGCCACTCTGAGTTCATACCTATACCCTGCATATGAAAATTAAAAATCAGAAACAGTTTTTCCGACAATCATCGGCACTCTTAGGGCTCGTTAGTGCTGACGAGTGTGCAAGCATGTTGCTGTATCCGTGTAGCTGGAGAGACACCTACGCAGCTCATTTGTAACCAGGGCAGCTGGAATGGGATTTAAGAGGAGGCACATTATGGTTTCCAGTGTCTGACTGAAAACCTGAGGCACCTGACAGCCGAATGACTGCGCTGCTGCTCCAGGAGCAGAGTTTGATGGAGGGTTTCCCCCTCATTTTTGTTTTCCTCCTTCTATAAATCTGCAGCCTCGTATCGCCTGTGTTTACCAAGCGGATGCCCGTGTAAGGGAGAGGGATTACCTCTCTTTTAAAAGGAAGAAGGCCCACTCAAAGGTGCTCAGCTTTAAGGTAGAGTTTGCAATTGCAAATCAAATATCAAATCCTGATCCCTCAGGGCTTAACTGTACCCGCGGGGAGCCGACACCCCAAGTTCGTGCCAAAGGCAAAGGGCAGGGCAGGCCCCGGCGCTCCCGCACCACAAGCCCCGACAGAACTTATCGGGAAGCCCGTTTCCCAGACCTCGTTATTTCAGCCTGGGGAAGGGCTGCCTGTGTCAGGAGAAGGTGCTGCTAGCAACACGCAGCTCAGCTGCTTCCCCTCACGCAGAGCTGAAAGGCAGTTCTCTACCTGCTGGCTTTCCATCGCTGCCACGGAAACAGGGACTAAGATGGGCTCGGGTGCCTTTGCTAGGATGACAGTGATGCTGGAAATGTTTTTCAATCATCTAAATGTTCATTTTAGGCCACTCACAGTGATATTTACTACAGAACTGGTCACCAGTGAACTCTGTCCAAACGAAGGGATTTTTCCTGGTGTAACAAATAGAGAATTTTGAGCCTCAACAAGAAACATCTGGGTGAGCCGCTGCCCTGACTGTGATTTACTGCCAGTGTTTTTCTACTGAAAGAGCAGATCAGTGTAAAATACGAAGCAGAATAGCAGGTCTGAAGTTCTAAACCCTGTGGGAAGGCACCTAGTGCCTCCCCAAGCACGACGTCCCTGGGTTGGTGCAGTGACGTTGAACAGACGGCTGAGGAAGGACAGTGACACACGAGCGAGTTCTTTGAGGCAGGCAAGTACCAGCTGACTGCTCCTGATTTTGAGTTGTTAAATGCTTTTAGTAGCACTGAAGATCAAACCTCAAATTGTTCACGTATGACACGGCCCATTCTAACCAAAACTCCGGAGTCTGCAGATATTACCCACTGATGAACTCCCATTAGCAAGTTTTTTCTGTTTTTAATAAATAAAGTCCCATAGAAACAGAAAGTATTTACAATTAGATCAAAATTCTGAATATAATTCACAAGAGAAAATGCTGGTTTTTGAGAAAATGTTTTCGTATCCTCATAACAGTCATTTGTTCTAAATTAGTACATACCGATTGTCCATTAAATGAACATTTTTCCCTTAAGACCTATTCTTGTAGCAAAGTATTTTAGGCAAAACTTCCTTACCATGATGTAACCGTTTAGAATCAGAACATTTCTGTGATTAGTAATTCACATGAAAATTAACATTTTCCATGGCTTGAGGAAAACATGATGAATAACCATCAAAATGTAAGAGAAGACAGGAAGTAGGGAGAACAATATATTTTATTAGAGCAGCTTATACAGTTGAAAGAAAAGTATAGGTGTTGGGGCATTCAGACCCTTCACCCTAATGAAGGGTAGCACCTGTTCCTGCAGAGATGTCTTCTCTGTTATCCTTAGACCACTGCCACCACCATTCTGCTGCCACGCTCAGAGCAGATGGATTGTACTCGTCTGCATTGGAATGAACGGCTTAAACGCCGTCACTGCTAAACTGCTGCTTTCAAAACCAGGGTTCACCTCTTAGAGCTCACGTGCTTCTTGGTTTTACAGAGCTTTTCCCCGTAACAGTCATGAACTGAATTTCATCATCAGTGCATCTCTCCCACTGCCCTTCCCAAGCGACACTTAACACTGCTTACGAAGAGCATGCCCTGGAATCCTTCTTTATTGCAGACTGATTTGGACCTCTCATTGCTAGTGAGGCTGATATAAATCTGCATTGCAAAAGAAATGCAGGCTCAGGTGAATCGTCCTGGCTGTGTGTTATTATTCTAGGAATTCAGTGTCAGAGCTATGATCCATCCCAGCGCCGGTCTTTGATGCGTCCTCCTACGGGAGCAGGGAAGCTTTGCAATTAGATAAAGGTTCTCCCACTACTGGCAAAGCTTCAAATGGCCGGTGTCTAGTGGAAAACAACTTAAAACAAGAAGAGAGAGAATATTTGCTTTTGGATTGTAACACCCACAAATTAGTGCACGTGTAATTCCTGTCAGAATCCAGTGCTAGCATCACGTGCCTATCCTGAAATATGCTGGAAACGTGCAACCCGGAGCATGAACGTGCAATATTCCATTTGCTTTAGGGCAACCACTTCTAAGTTACTTGAAACGATCTCACTGCAAACTCAGTGGAGACCAAAGCTGTTTGCTTTATCCTCATGCTGACTTCATCTCAGTGCGATTTCACCTGTTTTAAACTTTGAGGCTGAACGACTCAATTCCCCAACCTTCCCGGTGGGCACAATGCTTCCTGCTGACCACGGGCCCAGAGATTGTCTGACAGTGGTAGGAAGAACCACTTTCACGTGCAGAAGGCATGAACGTGAGGGTCGCTTTAGTATTTGCCTCTGTCAGCCTCTTTCTTGCATAATTTGCACCAACTTTCCAAGGTCTGCGCTGGGGGTCAGGCCAATTTGCACTCCCTGAAGATCCAGCCTGCTCACATTCACACTCACATCACCTCTCGGTCCCCTTACGAACCAAACTTCTCTCACTAAGTTTAAGGCACGAGTTTTGCTACATGGATAAATTACAGACATGGTGAGGAAGCCAAGGCTGTTCAATTGAGGACCCCTCCTTATTTCAATACATGTTACAACTAGTGGTTTTATTTCCAGCATTTTGGGTCCACCAGCATGGATCACAGCGGTTTTGATCTGCCAAGGGTCGTGTTCACAAGCAGTAAATGTGGGCAGGCAAAGTGTGAACCTAAGGGAATCTCACACCAGTACTGTGGATGCCAAAAGCAGATTGTGTAAGGAACTTTATGTTCTGTTAAATTCATTCACTCTCTGATGCTTTGCTCCCAGTGGAAATCTGCAGTGACATTATAAGGCAACGTATATAAGAAAATTAACAATCTTAACAGCAGTGAATATCTCAAAGAGTTCTTGTTCCCAGTGATAAACAGTGACAGCTCAGGTCAAACTAACATAGCAAGGTTTCTATTACCAGTTCATGTTTTAAAGAATGAATTCAAACCTTGCTTTTATTTGGGAGAGGTCACGCTTATTCCAATGTTCCATGACAGCTTGGACTGAATATGCTGTTTGATAATAGTTCATCAAATAATTTGGGAAGGTCTCAAGCCAAACCTACTCCAGCTACAGACTCAGAGGGTGACTGGAAGCTGCGTTAGCACTGGCTGCAGTGGGATGAGCCTTGGCAGCCGTGGCTGCACCCGCCTCGGCCTTGCATGAGCAGCAGGAGCGAAAAGACTCAGTTGCCTAGAGAGCGATTCCTTAACTCATTCTTGAAATGGCATCTAGATGTTGGGTTTGCCCACACACGATGGGCTTCACTCTTCCTTACACTGAGATGTTTTCACAGGGCTCCATCAGCTTAAAATGATATTATGGGAGACACAAACAGTGCCAGACCTGGCATTTCTAACTGTTGCCTTTGAAGCTCTAATCTGTAATTCAATTTAATTGTTATTTTGCTGATGCTTTGGGAGCACAAAATCAAACATAATGCTTAAAACGTTTGCCTAGAAATGTATAAGGAGAAAGATTTTTATTTTTAAGTTGAAAATTTAACTGCATGCTTAACCAACCTCAGTGAAGCATCAATCATACTGGAGAAGCAATTTTAAGAAATAAGGTAGTTTATAAAATTCATTCTGAAAATACTGCCAACAATTTCACGATATAGATATTTTTAATATTAAAAGTAAATTGTAAATGTGTCTTTATAAACAATATGCATAAAATAGATCTGCTATACTAAGCTCTCTCTTTTTAAATGCTGTTTCACAGTAATTTCTTAGGTATGCAAAGTTTTCCCTCAAAGAAATAGTGCAATCTGAAGAACATACATTATGTCAGCGGATTAGAACTACGATGTCATTAATATAAGTCTTTATAGATTTCTTGTAGGAGTGGGTGAAGACTCATATCTGTCTCCGTTTTCTTTATTATTTGCAACAGCTGCACGTGTTCCGTTACAATCTGTCTGAGGTCCGTCATTTTCTGAAGCAACTTTGCAAAGAGCTGGGATGATTCTGGGTGATTCAGCTTTAGCTGGAGCTCCAAAGCTTGCAAAAGGTTGTCTTGTATGTCTTCGATGGGCTTCACATTTAACAGACCTGGGCGATCTAGGGAGAAAAAGTGGGAGTCGTTAGTTTATGAAGAATTTGGAAACACCGCTCTCACGTATTAATTGTTAAAGATTTCTTAAGTCTATCAAGCCGTTCCATCTGGTACTTCCTGCGAGCTGCGTGACAAGTTCTTAGTATATTTATTAGTAAGATTTTTACTAGAATTTGCTCGCAGAAGTTCTAGAACCCATCCTAGAGACAGCTCAAACCTTCGCAAGCTGCAGATCGAGGCAGGTTTAGACAATCCTGCCATGCGTTTTCCACAGTAACCTGGGAGCATTTATGGAAAGGCGGGACGAGATACAGGCAGGGGACAAACAGGCAGCACCAGGAAATTTGCTTGCGGAAAAGCAGAGATTTGCATATAGTTGCTACCATTAAATATGTTTCCTGCCAAGGTGGTTGCTAACCTATCAAAATAAGAAAATGCCATAAATCCAACTTGTGCAGTCACACTAACCTGGGAGATTCAAACCCCACAGGTTCAGGTCTCCACGCCCAAGTTCCCGTTGCTGTTAAGAAGTCTCCTGACAGCTTTTAGCAGCAGCTCCTTAGCTCAGCCACAGCTGCTGATGGCAGAGGGGGCCACGGGATGCAGCTTGGGCAGAAATTGCCTTCTGGGCTCATGCCAACAGCAAATTCTCCTCCACACGGAGGAATCTGGGATGGATGTTTACAACCGTGCACTGTCACAGCTGCGAGAGTCCAGCATAGGCTTTGGCATAGCTCATTCTTCGGCAAGAAGCAAAAATCTTTTGCTTTTAACCATTATTATCTTTCATGAGAATAGCTGTTCTGTTCTTTCTGTCTGTCCCCAAATGCCTTAAGTGGTTGAAATTACTATTTAATATAATTTGTAACATGTGCTTCCTAACTTGAGGTAATAAATTATTTAATTCTACTGCCATTATGGTTAATAAAATTGCTTAACATTATTAAATCCTCACATATAATAATGACCACCAGTAATTCATTACTGATAAACTACTTTATGCTGGGTAACACACCCTGATTACCAGAATACTCCATGAAAAAACAGTCAATAATTTAAATAACATTTGCTATGCAGCTATGAAATTAATCTCATAGGTTGATCAATAAAAAGCAGTGCCAATAGCTGGCCTTAAATTACTTTCTTAAGGCAACGTTTCCATTTCAGAAAGGACAAGAGGTTGATCTACATTAAAAATAAAAAAAAAAATAGGCTGTTATTTCCTCTGATCTGAACAAGGTTTCTGTGCATCCAATTCTACTAACTCAGCTTGGCTTGTGTTCTATACCAGAAAAAAAGTTCAGAGAAAACAAAGCTTTTTATAAATACATCAGGGTTTTACTTCACGGAGAAAAAATTGCCGTGCAAATGAAAAGGCCAAGCTGGTGTCCGAACAAATGAGTGTGCACAGACATGGTCGGGCACCAGGTAGGACGAGGCAGTTAACTTTCACAGATGTGAGGCTTGGGGACAGTTTTTCAGAAATAGGAATAATGGCAAGTTTGAATATGGAGCTCAACATTTGTTTGACAGTGGATTTACGATGTGACTGCTTTCAGTTGCAGGGAACTGGACTCGGTGGCCCATTTGGCCCCTCTTCCCATTTGGCATTTCCCGCTGGCAAGCTGTGCTTGTCTTGCAGAGATCCCTTACTTAAACCGTTCAACCGATAATACCATAAAATACGGGTCAGGAAATCTGCAAGTAAGTATCTGCCAGTAGGAAATCACCTCCAAACAAACAGCCCCTTTTTATCATTTCCTCTGGTAATGGTACCGAGCCATTTTAAAAAGACAAATAGAGAATTTTTGATAAACTGTAGATACTTCTTTTTAGATTACCTAAATACATTACATGCGCTGCAGATCCCAGCTGCTCTCTTCAGATCTTTCAGTACTTGAAAGCTGTTCATAATTTGGGCTTTGGGCAGCGATAGCTTTAAATTTTACTTCTGTGTCGCAGATGAACTCTGAACCAGCTGGGTATGACTCAGTGATATAAAAAAATCAGAAAGCACAGAGACTGTGGCCTCGATTTCCTCTGAGATTCATCTCCATTTGCCCCCTGCTTCTTTTATGGTGGGAATTTTTAGGGTGTGAGGTTTACAGAATCAAAACCCAGTTTGAGCTCTGTGCTCCCCAGCACAACTTTGGAGTCCACGAAGCAAACCCAGGAGATCAGAACTGAGACTGGATCCCACCGAGGAGCAACCCAAGCTTGAGTGCCCGGGCTTCACTGAACTTCAGTGAGACTTAAGCTCTTAAAACCCTTAAGCTCCTTGGAAAAACCCAGTGGGTTTGCCTAAACCTAATGGTTTTATAACGACCCAGTGGAGTCAGCACCAGAAGAGATTAATGTGACAAAAGCCTAGGTGATCATAAGATGTTATTTTTAAATAAGCTGATTCAAGTGAAAGGCAAATTCCCATTGAAGGCAAGAGAGTTTTCATGAATGAGAACCTCAGGATATGGCCATTATTTCTTGGGTGTTGACAGTTTGCTATTCTTTCTCAGTAAAAGATTCTGACGGAGGGAAATGCTGTTTCTGTTCTGATAAACATATCTAAACAACAAGAAAAAGGAAAGAGGAGGCAAAAGCTCTAACATGCAGGTATTATGGTATATTTCAAGTTGATAAGATGCTCGTAAATATACGTGCTCCAGAGCCACTGCGTTACTGTAGCAAAAGGTGAATTTTGTGCATCTCCAGAGAGATGTGGCTGGATTAAAAAAATACAACGGCAGCAATCACCAGTAGGCGTAGAGGAGAATCTAGACAGAGACGGGGAAGAAACAGAACGGGAGTAAACGTGCTGTGACTCTGTGGTGGAGGCCTTCGAAAGGGCTAGGTGAGACCAAATCGGTGTTTGGAAGCTCACAGGGAAAACTGCAAGGGGAACTGGTGTGGGGAGTGGGAGACAAAAGCGAATGAGTTGCAGAGGGGCATTCTTATGGTACAGTGACATTTGATTACAGAAGGCCAAAGGACTGAGAGGTGAAATGATTAAGGTGAGAGAGAACTAAAAGTGAGGTGGACACCACTTTTCAACCTCTCTGATAGAGCAGATTCTTGGTTTAGCTTTTCGTGTGTGCTGCTAGCACCCTGCATTATATCCGTTCAGCCTGTACCAAGAGAGTATCTCATTTTTCTGGTGCTTATTGCTTTTCTTTAGTCAGTTCTCTACGTTTCCATTCATCATCAGACGGCTGTTCCATTTGGTTCTGCAGGAAGCCGGGCTAAGTAAGGAAACGTTCACAGCACCTGGGCAAGGCCCCTTAGTTTGACTATCAGCAGTCTGACTTGTTGTCAATTGGTATTCTGTACTGTCTCTGGGAAAAAATTGTTTGTTTATCTACTTACATCTTTGGATGCTTCTCTCATGTTCCTAACAATAATTACCTTTTTTTTTTCTGTTCCTCACATAGGAAATAGCCCTTTGCATGCCTTTACTCATACCTTTATATTTTAACATCTTTGATTAAGTGCATTCTGCAGTTAGATACACATTCTACATTCTTCATATGATACAACAGGCAAGGGTATAGCTGACTGAAGAACTGTGTGACTTCTTTTGCTGAGGCAGATGTGACTCAGCACTCTGACGTTTTTCTTCAGAGACTGTCACACACATTGCAGTCACCAGGACTTTGGTTCAAAGCCCACAGCGATTATCTGCAGGTCTTGCTCCAATTTAGAAGTGTTTTTTTGTTCTAACAGGTTTGTTACAGCAGGATTTGTGTAGCAATCTAATATGAACTATTTCTTGGTATCAATTTTGCTGAGCTCAGATTGTAGCAAAAGCATTGAATTTAGCGTATGAAGAAGCAGCAGTGATTCACTCAAAATCTACTGTAAAGAAAAGGCTCAGCAAGGCAATGTAGCAACATTTCTTAGTTCAAATACTGTTCTGACTTCCTGCTGACTCTCAGTCTCTGTCTCTTTGCAGGTATATCTTGCTACGATTCCCAAACACCACTGTCTCCTAAACATCGCAGAAGATAATATACAAAAATTCAAGTCCATCTATGACATGTAAATATGCTACAAAATTACCTTGTGAGCTTTTTCTTTACTTAACATCAACCTGCTTGAGCAAATTTGCTCTGTTTATAAAGGTAGAACATCCCTCTAAGGCTTGGACAATTATCTTTCCTGCCCAAACACAGACATCCAACTTGTTCTCCTTAAACCTTTTTATGACAGACTTCATTTTCAGCTCAGCTGTATATCATATTTTTAAGATGCTTCTGGTTCTTTGCCATATACACCACGGCACTCACGGGAGGCTGAGGATATGCCTCAGTGGCACAGAGGAATGCCACAGGGAGGGGGAAGATCTTCAAGAACGTTTTCCAAACCTCATTGTACTAAAGTGTACTTTTCAAAGTTACCATAAGTAAAAGAACATTGTAAGGAGAGTTTGCCACTGCTGCTAACGGCATGAAGCATTTCTTCTGTAAAAACCAGGTAGCATCCTACCGCTCACACCCCTAGTCTCTCTGTCGCTTCAGCAGTAAATTCATAAAACTCAAATTCGTTTGCCATTTACAGGATTGCTTTAAAAGCACAATATACCAACACTAAGAACAACTCTTCAGCTTTGTAATAATGAGTCCCGAGTAACCTTTGGAATCATTGAGACAGAGTGAGGCTGCACTGAGCAGCTCAGAAACAATAAAATGATCGACTGTGGAAGTGGGAGTACTTTCATTCTGTTGCTATTACAGCTAATTTGTCAGCTTCTTATTACTGTTATGTGCCACTTTGCCTTTTTACACATAACACAAAAGCAACTGTTTTGGTATGAAAAGGCTGAGCTGCTTTATAGGGTTCGTGGCACATTCCAAACACTTACTACACAATGAAAAGCTTTCTACATGTAATGTTCCAGCTGGAATTATCTTTCGCTTTCCTTTCTCTCTTCTTCTTTTTAGAGCTGCATAAGAGACAGCGCCTGTGGAGCCAGAAGAACTATAACAACATAATTCCACTAGGCAATGACAGATTCACTTAAAACTAGAGTGCTTGGCTAGGATCTTTTTTTGTTTCACAAACTGGTTTTCTTCTTAAGATATTTGTACACAGAATTTCTTGAAGTGACTTGAACATTACAATATCCCTGCAGTTAGTGAAGGCCTTGAGGGAATATGTACTGGTTTTGAAATCCTGTTTTCAGTGAAATCATCCTGGTTTGCTATTCTTATAGTTCTTACAGAAATTAAGAACATAGGTCTTACAGAACCAAGAGCATCAGGCTATCAGTTCCATTCACCATAAGTTATTACAGTCTCACAGGATGCACGCAGTTCAATATGTATTGTATCTGACTGACAAGTCCACCATAAAAGCAAAGCTTAATTGTTTCCAAAATATAAACTCAGTTTTTATAAATAACTCCTATGCATTTTTGGAAAAAAATAAAGATTCCTGAATAAAGATAGCAAGAACCCTTTGTTATCAAGAGACTAAAGGATTTTTCTAGAAAGGACCGATTAATATTTATATGGATTTATATGGATCTGCTTTAGAGTGATTGAAGAACTAACTATCAACATTCAGCTAGTTCTCTACAGATCTCTGCTTACAAATTATTCTTAAAAAAAGACTTGTCAATAACTCTGGTTCAGCGCAGCCAATTTGTTTTCTGTGGACCATTGTCCTCCTGAGATCTAAAATGTCAGATTAGTTACATCATACCTATTTCCTCTAATATAAACCAAGCCCCATGGAAGCATAGCAGGCCTGGCTTTGCGGACGGCAAGCTCTCTTTTTATCGGTTAAGACTGGATTTTGAGAGGCCTGTTTCTCATCCATCCAATTTCACTACATTAGAAAGCGCAAAATATTGGCATGTTTTGTGTAATGCCCTAACAGCCATGTATAATTTCTCCTCCCTCATCAAAGCCAACCAAAAACATACCAGTAACATATTTTCCCTTCCTGAATTAATTCAGAGTCCTCAGGGATGATTGTGTTCAAAGGTTTGCAGGAGAAACTGTCTTCTGGGAACTGCGCTTGTTTGAAGTGGATTTAGTTGGTCTAATAAACTGTATTGTAATACCATGTTTGTACTGAACGAAACACAATGCCTGGAGTAATTGTACGTGATTTTAAATGGAGCTATATGTAACAATGCACTCTCAACAGAATGTTTTTGGAACAATAGTGTGTAGTTGTTGTGTTTGATTGCTTAAACATAATTTAATGACAAAATACTCGGCATTGCTCTGTGGAGGATCTGAATTCAGACCATTCAGCACATTCCTCCCATTGATATCTGCAGTACCATTCTCAGCCAAAACACACACAAATCAGTGGGGTAACATTTTCTTTGTGCAACATCCCTAATTGGGTGTTAAGAGCCAAAGTAAAGGACCTTCAGTCTGATCTGATCTCAAATCTGGCATCTCAGAGTCTAGGTGGGAAGGTTTCAAAGTGTGCTAATTCTGGGTCGCAGTTGCTAATTCACAAAATACAACAGCTACATCACCTCAGCATCAGGTAGAATGCACTGACTGTCTTCAAAAAAGCTGAAATTTTGCTGTCTTTCATAATGGAGTGTTAGAATACGTGTGGTCTGATACCCGTGCTTTCAGATTCATGCTTTGCTCAAAGCGTAATGTAAAAACATTAATACAAACAGAACAGATGAGTAAATCTGAAGAGAGCAGATGCATAATGCCTGTTTTTCTCAGGCATTAGGAGACCACTGCCTTGCCAAGAAATGCATTATCCCCACCTCACCCCCCACCTTTAAAGGCAAAGAAAACGTTACACGGAATGAAAAAACAAGAACAATAAAAAACCCACCGTAAATTCCTGCAAGCCAAAAGCCACATGGATTCTGAAATCATTATGGAATCTAAGCTATTTGGGTACAATTAGCAAGCCACACAATCTAACTGCAGGTTTAAAACATCCTCATGCAGAATTTTAACTTTTAGAAGCTCTTGCCAGTGAAATTCCACCCTTCCTGTTTTCAAAAGAGAGTCCTGATTTTGTTTTCTAATAACTGAACGGCTGATTCAGCAGGCATTTCCAGCTCCATCATTAATATCAGGACATCTATTTTTTCAGTTTCTGCCTGAAACTGAAATGAAGGCAAACAACATCAAGAAAGGTGAAAATAAATAAAAACACTACGTTTAAATGAACTCACTCCCACTCAACAGTGCTTAGCCCTTTCCTGTTTAGATAGAAGTTAGAAGTGTCCATTCTATTACATACAATATTATAGTAAATAAGACAGCACTTACCTCCACTTAGGATAATGACAGCTATAAATATTGCCAGGTCACTGTCATCTAATTCCAGTGCATTGAACTTCACAGCAAACTCAAACTTGGGCTCCATAAAGTCACAAAAAGGTTTTCTCAGGCTCTTCAGAAACTCTCGTGTCATGAATCCTTGTCCGTCAGAAATAAGAACTCCATCTTTATTCATCAGAGAAGCCAGGAGAGTGTATATGATCTCATGGACCCCGTATTTCAGGAGAGTTACTTGATCATTCAGGTCAAGATTCACAAAACCAGGAATGTTCTTGGCAAATTCCGTGATCTCCTGCACTGCCTCCACCGAGCGAAACTGGCATCGCTGGAAAATGCGAATTGCTACCTCTTTGTTCTCCTCCTGCAGTGGTGACACATGTTTGCACTTGATCTGATCTTCTCCCATCATTAAAGAGTTCATGTCATAAATAACGAATGGCTGCAAATACAAGGAAAGGACATTTTACTTTCAAACAGCCTTTCTATGAACATTTGAGTCCTGAGAGACTGAAGGTGCAACTCATCAGAAAACACATGGAGATCTATAAGGAATATGTCAAGGGTAGTTGCCCCAAGAGAGTTGAATCTTCATCAACCTATTAAAGCAAAAATATCACAGTGGGAAAATGATTCACAGAAAAGCAGAAGCAGTTCCTAAGGCCTTCTCACATATTCCGAGAGATGCACTCTAACACAGGGCTTTGGCTGATACCTTTTTTAATAATGAGGAGAGGAGGAAAGGAACACAACTTTAAAATACCCATGAATTTTGTATTTTTTGGTTGGCTTGTAGTTTTTTTTTTTGTTGTTGTTGTCTTTTGTTTTACAGAAGTTCTGTAAAACCAGAATTCAAGGTTTGCAATACTTATTAACAAAAGATTAATCTGTCAGTCCTTCTCCCTGAATTTTACTGACTTCTGTAAAACAGAATCTGGTAAGTGACAGTGACATGTCTGCACTCCTGATGACACAGTCCTTTTTTTTTTGTAGAAAGACAGAGTATATTCAAGTTTTGATTACTTCACACACTGTTATGTTCTTTTCTGGTTCTATCTTTCTAGAAAGTGCTGCAAGTAATAACAACTTCATGGTACTGATTATGTAATAAATTTAACCTTTTTGCTCTTAATTCCTTCAAAAATAACAAAGTCAGAATATATTTCAACTCATCAACTTGTCAATGGGAAAGAAAACACAAATAACATGATACAAACTACAGCAGCACAATTCAGAAAGCAAGAATGAGCCTGACTGGGAAATAAACTCAACTGGAATATAAATCAATTTTGAAAGCAGATTAGAAAAACTAGTGCCAGGAAAACTTGCATTCGGATCTGGAACCAATCTCAGAAATTTTTCAGAATGCACAGAAGAAGCTCCTGGTTTTAAAGAAATGGTTAAGTGAGAATTTCTTGAATTTGTCTGATGAATCTTGTCCTTAGAGGATAAAGGACTAGGTAGGTCACTGCTGCACTGAACAAATAGCTACTGATATTCATAGCTTTGTTAACATACTTGACTGATTAATTAAAATACAAGGATTCATACACCAACAGCCAGACTAGAGTAACTTGTTTTTCCATTTAAGCTCCTTTAGGATTATGGATTTTAATGCTCACTCCCACAATTTTATGTCCACTCGATGCTGCAAAACAGATTCAAAAATACCCCAAGATTTCATATCCTTCGTCAGCTTCTGCAAGCTCCTGAAACTCTGTTCCTTTGATTCAATGAGGTTTGAAGTCTACTCAGTACTAAGTCATTGTGGAATTTCTAATACTAAACACAGCTTTGTCCTTTAGAGCCTGATGGTGCCCTCTGAAGAGGACATTGTCCACCCACCAGCTTGGGGTTCCAGCTCCCACCTCCCATGGTTCTGCAGATGGAGGCTGGGAAGGTGTTTGGCCATCGGTTACAGGATAAGCCAGACACGAAGCTCCAACCCGCTATCACTAGGGAGGGGTGGGAGCCGACAGCTTTGTCTTTAACCGATACAGCTGCTTGGAAAAGAGAGGTCTATCTGCAAACTGAAACAATAGCCTTTCAAAATGGTTTTGTTAAATCAATATTTTCTGCTTACAAGAGCAGTGAAAGTAGTGTTGTAACCCTCGCAGTGGCCACAGGCAAACGCAGCTCCTGAGATTCAGTTAAACAGAGTGAGGTACGTCACTGGTTTGCCACTTGCACGAAGATTTCAGTGTGAAAAGAATTGACACAGCAGGCTGAGCAAAGCCAGGAGGATAAGGTATTTTTCAAGATGCAATCCTATTTTGGCATCAGAAAAAAACATTTTATACATAACTGTGTGTATGCATATGCATGTACATGTGAAATAGTGGAATAACAAGACTGTAGAGGAGGCTTTTAAAATGCATGTTTTAGTACTGGTAGGTCATTCCTTTATTTTCTTTCTAGAAAATTTTAAGTGGGGGCACCAAGTACAAGAAAAAGCCATCTGCTCAGTGCATGTACATGTGCTTTAGAAAGACTACAGTGTACCACTGGCCTACCGATGTTAGAAGATGAAAATCAAGAAAGAGTTCAAATAGCTAGAGAAATTTTTAATACAAAGATTCAGATGAACTTTGTGAGTAGAATTTTATGTCAAATGAGCACTGCAGGTCCCAGAAAAGGATAAGTTAGTCATTTTAGTTTTGACATGCTCACTTAGCCCATCCAATCACTTTCAGGTAATGCAGATGATACAGCAATTAGAAAATAACATAGATCTAAACTCTGCCCACAGTAAACAGCTCGATGTCCCAGAGCACAAAGTCCGTTACAGCTCAAGTAACTTTAAAGTTGTGACCATTAAATACCGAGGGTCACTTTCAGTGTTATTTTCTAAGGAGGTATGAACATTTGCCGTGACAAAAAGCTCAGTTCTAGCTCTCTATTGTTTTATTGCTACAGTCCAATTTGGTGAAGTTCTACAATCGTCAACCAAAAAGGAGAACATCGCTGATGGTCTGCGATGTGTTTTCTGCAGCATCACTGTAACTTTCAGACAAGACCGAGCTGTGTACCTGGGACCTCAGAAACAAACCTCCCAGGTTTCTAAACACACATTTGGAGAACCAGAAGATCAGAGCACTGCAGGAAACCCTGCTCAGACTTTGAGATGAAGACCAGTAAACTAATATATAATTACACTCCCCGCCTCTGTTTCCCAACACAGGTACATGGACATTAAGAACACAGTTAAAATCCTTACATTGCTGTACTAATTCTCTCCGAGTAATCTGTGTTCTGATCGAGGGAACTGCGGAAGGACTTGCAAAAAGCAGTGACCCCTAAGTGGACTTTGTGTATCAGTTTTCTGCAGATAAGTGAACTGCACGAGTTCAAACTTGATATCCTCCACAAGGGAAAGTTATTTAGATTGTAAGACTCTGCCGTATCTGAATTTTTCATGTGGGGCTACAACCAAATTAGGGACAATATTTAAATTATGACTTTAAATTCCTTTAAAGAAAGCAACCCTAAATTTTCACAAATTATTTTCTGTATTTGAAATTATTAAAGAAAATTAAATACAGCATCTGTTGCTATTGTGACAATAGAATTTCTGCTGATGACTCCAGAAAATATACAAAACTAAGTTAAAGGTTTTAGAAAATTATTTTGCTCTTTAGTTATTAAAATAGTTACAAATTTTAAAACCTCCCATAGTTACCAGATCTTATCTATCCTCCTTCTCACTGATACAGAAGCCTGTTATGTACTGCCAGGGAAGTTTCCAAAGCAATCCACAAGTACACATATCTCTCTGTTCCTTAAAGATTTTCCTCTACATTCCCCTAAAGTTCAGATGCACCAACTCGGGGTACTGACCTGATCCAAGATAGCCCAGTTAAATGCAGAAAGTCATCAGAGCATCAGAAGAACAAGCACCACAGAATCATAGAATCGTTTGGGTTGGAAGGGACCATAGTTAAGGCTAGCGATGATGTTGATACTGGGAATCATTTGACACATGAGATAGTCTGTTCCTTTGGGTTCAGCGAGTACTGACGATATGCTAGGATACCGATGCTTAAAGAGTATAGCAACCAATTCCTGACAGCTAGATAGTCACCTTAAACAGATAGCACGGCAGATAACCTTTGGTGAAGGAGAAGGAAAACGGGAAGAGCGGTTCAGAGAATACAGAAAGGTTAAGATGACCTTCAAATTCTTGTACCGGTTTCAAGTATTTTATTAGGTGAACTTGGAGTTTTTTCAAATACTGTTTACTTATCCTATCTCAAAACATTTCCTGTGTTTCAGAGACAGCTTGAAATATGTAACTGCCAACAGCAAAGTTGCTCTTTTTTAAAGAGATGTGTTGTCAATGTGGTAAATCATTTACTCAAAAGAAAGAAAAAAAAAACAGAGAGAACTAACTGATTTGTCTGTCGTCTTTCCTGTCAAGATCGCCCTCGCCTTGGCTTTGGTCAGAGGGAAGGACTTTATGTATGAGTCATACAAATGCTTGGCAAGTGCTCGTAGATCAGCAGATTCAGGGTTTAACTGGTCGATGTCGCTGGAAATCTCTGCCAAGAGCTTCTCCTTCTCCGCTTGTGGCATTCGCCCAAACCTGATGGCTGAAGAAGATGACAAGCAATTACTATAGCTATAGTTGTACCTAGAAAAGCACACTTTAATAGCTTTTTGTTTCACCTTTTGTTATGAACTCTTGAAGTTCTTATTAACACGGTGCTTAGGCAAGTAAGAAAAGGATTATTTTCTCCAGTAATATAGGCAAAACAGCTGAAGTGCTTCAAAGAAATGTAAACAAGCAAGTCTCAAAGAGGAAATCATCCGTGTGCCTAAACAGTAAGATTACAAGATCTCACTTGGAAAAGCAAACCTATTGTCAGCTCACCTGACAGAGTTCATGGAAAACCACTGATCCTACCTCCAATCTAAATAAAATGTAAAGAATCTCTAAGACATTAAAATTCTGTTGGCTTAGGGTAGGAACCACCTCTCAGCCATGTATTGTTTTGGGCAAATCACCATATAGATCTGGGATTCTTCATTTGTTTAGAAACAAAATACTCGCATGCCTTGCAGGAATAAATTCCTACAGAGCGCAGCAGAACTTAAGGCAGCAATTGCTATAAAATGTTAGCAAAAGAATTAAGGAATGAGCAAGAAGGCTGTGCAGGGAATAAAAAAGCCAGAAAAAGCTGAGCTCTTCATGGTAACTCTATGTGCACATGGTACAGAAAGAACAGGGAAAGGTTCCACCAAGCCATGTGATTGCAGAACTGCTCAGTACCAGAGTTAGGCAGCTGTTCGCCTCAGATATTTACACCCATGCACTTACTGTCCAAGACATTCATTATCCACATGGGGACTGACTTGGGAAATATTTCAAATGAGCCATCAAGATCATCGTAGGATATTGCAGTAAACAGAATGTATTTTATTTTATGAAAACAAAACAGAACAAAAGAGCATCAAAACAAAAAAACAAAGGAAGAAATAAAGGCTTGCATTTTGGCCTTAGCGGAAATGGAAATGCTATAACTATTTTTTTTTAGCCATTAGTGGTTTCCCTGGATAAAATAAAAGTGCTGTTAGGATCATACATGTGAATGATTATACTAGGGACGTTTCTTTTGGAAACGATCAACCACTTCTGTCTTGGAGTTTGCTCGCAGTGTGCTGATGGACAAAAAAGACACGTTTTTTAAGAACTAATAATTGTGCTGGAAAACTCAAAAGCCCCCATTAGACATATATCACATTTCTTGATAGTTTCTCTTACTTTGTGGCTGTAGAAACAAGGCTGTTTATTTTTACTACTGTACTACATTTCTTTTTCAGCAAACTTAGTCTCCAAACGATGTGTGCTGAATATTTCATATTTGTTTGGGTATTCTTAGAGTTAACATATCAGAATAAAAAACATCGTGAAAGGAAACCTATTTCAATAGGTACAAACGATCACATGCTATTATTTTCCCCTCAGAGCCGGCTGCTTATAATTTTTTTCATACAGGCAATTCTGACTAATTGCCAGCTGGTATTTGTCTTGGATCTTGTAGCACAGCACATGGATTTTCTTCTCTTGCATGGGAAACACCAGGTATTCTTAATCAGCTACTAACGAGTTTTCAGAATGAGATCCCTGTCCTCCTTCCTTCAGAGAGCAAAATATTGAGAGCAAGATTATTGACTTTCTGTTTGTTTAGATGACAGAGTGTAACGGCCGGGAGACCGACACCATTGGGTAAAGCAGTAATGTCACTGCATGACCATACGGTAACATTCCTGATGTGTAATAAACAGATATCAAAGAAAAGGAGAATGAATATTTATACTTAGTGTAACCTAACTACAAAAAAATCTGCATAACTACAACAGAATTAACTCAGCTACACATGCTTAAAGGAACACTATGAATAAAGACTATTGTGCTTTGCAGTTAAAATGGATTATCTCACTATTAAAAATTATCACTTGTAGTTAAAAAAACCCCATGTATAGATGTTGATAACATTAAACCCACACTTGGACATTCTGGAAGTTCTAAAATGAGTGGAGTTTAAGTATTTAATGAAGTAAACAGAAGGAAAACTCACTGAGAATATTGTATAAACATTTACAGATTTTTTTTTCCTGATACTTTAAGGACTGATTCAATAAATATAATCACACTGTTGTCAACATAATAAAGCTAAAATATATTATTACCTATGTATTGTAAGACATTGTTATAGGGACACCATGTGTAACTAAAATGTGGGGTCAAGAAGGTGTTAAAATAATAATATCATTAATAAAACTGTTAAATTAAAAGTTCCTGTTGAAAAGTGCAGCTACACATTTGTTAAATTCCTATTTTCATTTAAAGTTACTATGCTTTTACTACATCTGGTTTCAGATCTAATATTAATTTAATACTAAATACGTGACATTCATAGGATTATGTTTTATGATTAATCTGTCCACTTTTCAAACATGCATTTTGCAATAGCTTCATCAACGGGGAAAACATTGTTATGCTTCAGTGCTTCTGATTGGATTCTTGCCAACAATTTCAACTCCTCATCATCATCTCTTTTTTGAGAAAGAATTTGCAAACTGAGGGCCTAAGTGAAGCCTAGCAAGACTTCTCAGACTATTACCATGGACCTCTTAATTGGGAAGAAAGCAAGGCCAATATCAGCCTCCTAGAAAGGACTGTTAATACAAAAGGGAGGCCAGGGCTACCTATGCCTATAAAATGCCAATCACTTCCAGAGACAGATGGAGTGCAATTTATTATAACCCGAAGACTTGTTAACACAGTGAGGAATAGTTGGGGGCTCCAAGGAACATGCCCTTTGAGACATTTCACCATCACATCAGGAACTGGGTGCTTTGGGCCAGAAGAAACATTTTGTTCCAATAAATCCTACTTGGAAACTATTTTAATATTTTATAGGGAATACACTATAACATTATATATGATGTCTTATAAGGTGTTTACAACAAGTTACAGACCCCTAACAGCTTGATGTGAATTCTGTAAGCTCATTCTGTAAGTATAGTAACTCTAAGCATGATGGTAACGGAGCATGAGACAGGATCCTCTCGTGGCAGAGCCTGCAGGAGCAAGTTCATATCATAATCTAGAATCTCGTTAGCATGAGACTCCCTTTCATCAAGGTTATTTTTGCAAGCAAGGGGTTAAAAAGGGGACAGTGTATTGCTTCCCCTTCCTATGTTTTAACACTAGCTTACCTCTAAAATAGTTTATGCACTTCCCCAAAGCAGTAAAAACAATAGGAATTTATTTTCTTTTTTCCACCCTTTTTTTTTTTTCCCTTCTCTCCCCCTTCCCCTTTTAATGAAGTATCCACTGGCACGTTCTTAATGACATACCAGAGAGTATAGACCTGACACTGACCACTGAAACTGAACTGGTTTATGTAGAGATCTTAGTGAAAAGATCGGGGTGTTCTATGCGGAGGCTGTTTTGTCATCACAGAATAACTGACTAAGCTGTACCATTGTATTCTTTTAAAGAATAGGAACCAGGCTGGTTACAAATATCTTGCTAGAAATCCTGACGCTGGGGAATGTGCTAGCGCCTGCGATTTTCAAGTCTGCCAGAACTGAGGGGGATATTTGCTTTCTTAACACTTATGGCAGTTTTCCACACAACCACATCTATGTGCTCTTGCACAGATACTGCCAGCATAAAACAGGCTTACTTTTAGTTTTGAGTATAAAATGACAGCATTGTACATATCCTATGTTTTCTAAACACCTCCTGTATTCCATACTCCGATTCCTGTGCACCACCTCTTGTCTCCTGTCCAAGAGCCTCTTGGAAAGTAAATCATGGTATTTTTGCTAGCAGTTTGGTATTGCTAAACAACATTGTTGATAGTTCTCTGTTAGAGGTTTACAATAGCACTGGTGCAGAGTTTATAACAAACGACAACTTGTGCTGTGTTTATTTTTTTAAAGGAAAATAAGATTGCCTAAGGGTGTTCCTGAATCGTGGTTCTGGTGAGCTCATCTATCCACAAGAAAGGGTACCAGGTTACCTTAGCAAAGTAGCCACATGTTATAAGCCCTAGTGCTTCCAATATCAAATGATTGCCATTCATATACAGATTGTATTAGAGTTCATCATACTCTTACTCTTTTTGAGGTCTCCGAATGAAAAGTGCCATAAACTCCAAACTTTGCTATTTGTTTCAATACTCTTCCTTGTCAGAATCATGTCTAATTTTTTGTTACCAGGTGTTTGAGAATTTGTGCAATTTTTATACATCCAGTCAAACCCTCCTGTGAATGTTAATGTTCAGTCAGAGCTTGTTTTCACGGTGCTAAGTTTTATGAAGGCAAGCACCCTGATGTATAATCTGTTTTGTAGGTGGAGGAAGACTACATCAATTGATGTGTGATTAAAGCAGCACAGAAATCTGCTCTATATTTTTAAGGACTATTTAACGTGGGGCCTCACGATGCTAATTTTTCTACAATGATTAGATTCCTCATTTTTTTTATTTTTTAAAAATGGATTATTTTTATATTCCTTCTGTGTAAATGAGAGAGGAAAAAACCCACAAACAACAAAATAAAGAACTACTAGTGCCAAAGGTGACAGGCTATTATAGAGGAAGTCTGTTATAATGCCAAGATGACTTTGATAGCAAATCAGCACATACGCCGTAATCTGGTAAACTAGGTTAATAGCATTAACTTCTATTCATGAATACATTCATGCTGCATTCAGTATAGAGCTAGGTATAACAAACAAAGTTTGCTCATAGTGCAGAAAGCTATTACATCAATGTCAAATGAGTCCAAACTACCCGTTGTTATCAAAGAACGCGCTAGCCGATTAGCTAATCAAAGCGGTATAGCAGGGGTTATCTCTCAAACAGCCAGTGCAGGTTTAAAAACCCACTTGAGCAGCGCTGCCAGCTATCGAATCACAGGCGTATCAGCTCAGCAAAACGGCCACTTCATCAGCAGAGTTTGTGGTCAGCAGACCAGGTTGTCTTCCAGCTGCATGAACCGACCTTGCTAAGCACGGCAATGAGATCTGACTGGTTTCTGCACCATACGAACCCATAGGGTGCGTGTGCCTGCAGCTGGAACATCTGATCATGCTCTCTTTCCCTTGGCAGTTATTTATTTACTTGCATTTACAATATTCTCCAAGTGTTAGTGATACTATAGGCACTATTGGTTTTGGAAGACACTACATGATACATTATATTCTTTGCCTTTCCATGGAAAAACTAGAATACTTATCCTCATGCCACATTTTTTGGCTTGCAGAAGTCACTGTGTGCTAGTCTGTACAGCACTCTTCTGACTGTCTGGATTATGGACTTTTTTAAACATAAATGAGTCCCCAAACAGACTATGAACAGCTTCTTACAGAGGAAAACACAACACAGAGCTGGGGTGGATACCTGTCTGAGCTTACTGGAGGCATGTGCCCAGATTGAGAATTCACTGCCCCCAGAACCAGTAACAACAACATATGGCCATGTGCGCTCTTTTTCCCATTACAGTAGCTGGTTTTATATAAACAATATCTAAGAAGAAAAAAAAAAATATTTCTAAAAAAAATATAAAGCTTCTGCTTAGTGGTACTTTAGAATACGATCTGAGCAATTCAGGGTTAAACACAGAGCAGCATTGTGGCTAGAGAAGGAAAAGAAAACAATATTCAAAGCATGAGAACACTACTGTCTTTTTTAACCTTCAGCCAAGTGGTATGTAGCATTTATACGTGAAAAAATGTGGCTGTAGCTGCTAAGTGTCTCCTTGCATTCCCCATTTTTCTAAGGGCCCTGCTCATTTTGCAATCCTATATCTGTGCAAGGACAGTCATAGACTGGAACCCTCAGGCATAAATAATCCACATTCTGATTACAAGCATTTAAAATTCAGATAATTTCCCTACTCAAACGGATGAATTTTAATCTGCAGATGCAACAAAAACGTGTCTCAATGTCACTGCCAACATCCGGAGTTGCATTTCTGCATGCTTCTTTATACAGACCTGTTGTCTTCAAAGGTGGAATTTAGTTCTTTTTCATAAATTCGTTTGTTCATAAATGATGGAGGAATGAGGGGGTTGTTTCATGCAATGTAATGTAACCAGAGTGGGGGGCAAGAAAAGGCGATAGTTGCATATAAACATTAGTGACTCCAGGACGTGGTTTAGTAGGCACAGTGGTGTTGGGCTGACAGTTGAACTGGATGATTTTGGAGGTCTTTCCCTTAACGACTCTATAATTCTAACTCCCTGTTAGCTGAACTCACTGCAAGAGCAAATGAAAGCATTCCTCCAAGCCCTGGGACAGCTGGCTCTGTCCTTTCTGCCTCCTCTCTCTGCCTCCCCGGACTCCCATAACCACGGCCCCTGCTGGTGCCACAGCTCCTGCCTCGGCAGCAGCTGCCAGGGAAGAAAGCAAGAAATGGCAGGTGAAATGTTACATTTAAAAATATTTCTTGGACCCCTCATGTCACTAAGCCAAAGAGAATGGTCTTGGCCTTCCCCTTCTTGACAGAATGCACATGGTTCCCATTGACATAATTGGAAGCTGCGTTGCTAGGTTATGAGAGAATTTGGCATGCACCTTGAAAATAATAATAATAAAGCCTCCTGAATTACTATAAAAATACCCACAGTAGCATTTCAAAATTAGATTTATTTTTAAGTGTTACTGTTTCATCCCAGGAACTTGAAAACCATATTTTCTATTAGCAAAACATTTCCCATACCACTTTACACTCGGTGCGTGTATTAACTTTGCAAACCAGAGTTAAGCTTTCCTCTTGGGGACAGTACACTCATTTTTTATACTGAAAATAATGAAAGTTCTAAAAAAACCACAGAGAAATAATTTTCCCAGTCATGTTTGCAATTCTTTACCCTTAGAATTACATAAGTCTCTATGTTATGACATTTAATTCCTGTTTTTACTCAACTTTGCCAAAGTGAGGCCACAAAGAATCTTCATTATGTCTCTCTATCCAAACATTTGTAAGTATTTCCACATGAATCGATACGTTACTTGTACAGCTGAGAGGGACTTTCTTCTAAATTCTATGCAAGAGAGCAGTATCATGATATGCTTAATGCTATCTGATTACCTACTGTAAAGAAGGCGATCACAGGACCACATCAATTGCAAACACTAAGACCACAACATATATCTGGCCCGCTCACTTGAAATATGCCGTGTTCAAGTGTGACGAAGCGCTGCTTACGACTTAGGGATGCTAACGCTCCTCAGTGAGCGTTCTGTGTGTCATTCAAGTTGCTAGTATTCACAAACTTCCTCAGTCCAATTCTCGTAATTTAAGTTTTCCACTAACAGAAAAGGGTTATTGAGCTACAGTGTGCAAAAGAGCCTTGACAGAAAATAAGACAGTGAACTGAGAAACAACGATTACACTAGGAACATGTTCAGGAAGAACAATCAACAGTACAATGAGCAAGAATGAGAGTGAAACAAACTCTGTGTTATATTCTGTATTTCATTGTTAAGTTCAGATCTCTGCCTATTCGATTTTTATATTGAAAGTAATTCCCAGTCATACACAGGCTGCTAAACTTGGAGGCAATCTCTCTGACAAGTATTTCTAAACTGCCTGGTGTAAAGAAATAGAAGACTCTAGATGTGAAAGCAGCCCATTCAGTAATTGTATTCATGTTTCATTATTATTATTATTGTACAATACACTGTGCATGCTTACCATTATGTGACATTCCAACGGCGAGGCATTTCTGAAATCTGCAGTATTGACATTTATTTCTGCTTTTCTTATGGATGCGGCAGTTAAGATCACACCTGTCATAAATTAGCTTTAATCTGATTGTTCTTCGAAAAAAGCCCTGGAATAAACATAAAAGCACATCAAAGGATGCAAGAAACTGCCAGTGTCATTGTCTCACTTCTCTGCACATACAAAGCACCTTTCCGTATCCACACTGAAGCTAACTTTGATTTAGACAGGTTTCCTAAGGAAGCAAGGCTCATGTAACCATGCTCTCTGCTTAACGCTCTGCTCCTGCTCTGAATTTCACAGCCAATTCCTGCCCAGATTGACAGAAGGGTGAAACTCAGCTGGGGGAGCTTGTGGGAATCAGTGCAGGTTAGAGGGCAGCAGGGAGGTGAAGCAGGAGCTCTACAGACGTGCTGAGCACCAGGAGCTCTGTGGCAAAGCAAGTGAAATTCCATCCATTCCACTGGGACAATTTGTTCTGAAGCGAACGTGAAATTTTCAAAATTTGAAGTTCACTACCAGCGTAGAAGACTTTCTATAAATCACAGCAAACCAACAATTCTGCCAACAGTAGTATGAGCTTAAGTAAATAAAAAAGGTTATGGGTTATCTGCTTGCGTAAATAAGTTTTTTTAATTCTATTTAAAATGTTTATTTTCCTTTTTAAGCCAGAGTATGTGAGAATTTATATTCTTTCACCTATTCTACTTATTTATATATTTTACATGGCATTGAACTAATTTTACAATATTTATTTCTGGGTTCAATTTTCTAGGTTGTTTTATTTTCTACTTTATCTCATTGTATGGATATTACAAGTTTGCAGAGTACATTGGCACATGAAAAAGCCAAACTTGGTGCTAAATTCATGGCAATTATTGCACAAAAGCCTTTATTGCACAGAAGTCTTCAAGAGATAAATCATTATGGAAATTCACAATTCTGTCTTTTTACGGTTTTAGAGACAGTTTCCCCAATCACTTATAATCAATTAACAAAGGTTATCCAAATTTATCATAATTTGTTCTTTGTAACAGTTAATTTTTCCCCACAGCTAATAATAACAATAAAAGCATAATGCCAAGTTGTTTTTAAATAATTCTCTGTAGTTTAAGTAATGAACAGCATATTTATTGCTTTATGTGTGTCCTAATTCTGTGCTACAAATTTCGCTCAAGCTCTGCATTGGATTTTTACTGTTAGTTATTTTCCTCAAGATATTGAAAAGAGATAAGATAAGAATTTCACGTAAAACTTTGTAAATTTTTCCTTTAATGAATTATTATTAGTTTCTTTCTCTGGTATTTCCTTTCTCGTTCTTGAGAATAGACAATTTTCATACCACTCATTCGTCCTTTGTGTTATAAACACTAAATATCATTGACATAAAAAAGCTGGTGGAGTTTTAAAGCAGAAAGCCACATTCTTTAATATCATTAAACTCTTCTGTACTCATCAATAAATCCGCAAATTGGGCAAATAAACTCTAATCAATCAGAATAACAGAGTCTGAATTATAAGTTGCTCAGAGTATTGAGCTCTGGAGTCAGGAATGAGCCTGCTTCTGCTGCGTTGCAGGAATTCAGACTCTACAAGCGACCTCAGAGGCAGCCGGAGCGAAACGTAATAGCATAATTGAGAAAAGCAGAAGTGCACAAAAATTTCATTCAAATAGATCAGTAACATAATAAAAAAAGCAAATTGAAGTTTTAAACCCTCCCATTTATTCAGTCACAATGTATATGCAGTATACGTGGAAAGTAAAGCTTGTTTTAAAAAGCATAGATCTCTGATTATTCAGACGAAAACAGTATTAAATGTTACTTCAGGCAGGATATATTCCTGATAACTTACCTTGCAGCCCTCACATGCGTGCACGCCGTAATGAAATCCAGAAGCCTTGTCCCCACACACGCGGCATTCAATAGCCATGAGGGAGTTGGAAGACTCCTCATGAGGTTTATTGTACAACTGAACCTTTTCCGAGAAGTAGGGTGGGGAAGGAGGCTCCATTTTGATCGCACCTGTGTATAGAGAAGATTAAAAAGATAAATTCAAAATATAATTAAATATATAGAAGAAGCAGGAAGGGATAACCACAAGCAACAGCAGCAAAGATAGCCAGATTCATAGGTCTGCCTCAAAACTGCAACGAATAGTAAACAAAGACACAAAGGGATATAAGCTGCCTTCCCTGACAGTATATAGGCTGAAAAATCTTGAAGAGGCAGATTCTGATGGAGAAAGTGTATTATAGATTCAGTTTTCAGCTCTGGAGTGTGGAATGACTTGAAGATAGTGTTATTAAAAATTTACATATGGAGACTTCACACCTGCAAGGCCTTGCTTTCCTCAGTATTTAATCTGGTCGTATTACTTTAAGGTGTTCAGAAGTACTGCAGAGAGGTAGACTGGCATTTCTTATCTTGTCTAAACAAATATTTAAGTATCTAATAGACCTATATATTGATTAGTATATTTTGTATAATATATATATAGGATAACAAAATACAAGATATTTAAAAGAACTTATCTCTCTCCTGGGGAACACTGTTCAACTTCGGATATAGTTTAGAGATTAATTTTCTCTTCCAAAAGTTTCAATTCACAGGAGCAATTTGTAATATTGAACAAGCTCAAACAGGTAAATATGGCATCTTTAAATCAATCATTCCTGCTTATAGAAGAAAGGTGTGACGTTTGACACATTACATTAGGTCACACTCCAGAAGTGAAGTAACACACATAGTATTATAATAAAGTGAATGTTTTTCTTTTCCACACTGGCTGCACTATACAAACTAGAAAGTTTTCTTTCCTATATAAACTAGGAAGAAACAACAAAAGTTGGAAATGATCTAAGTATAGATGAAACCGATTTATTCTGCCTAAGGTCTACTGCACTCTGTAGGTTGTAATTGAAATATTATGGATATCTCTAATTAAACAACAAAAAATCATTAGCTGGGAAAATGTCTTTAAATTTTTTTCATTGGTAACCCAGAAGAGGCACACAGCATCTGCTTTGCTGTGTAACCAAAATTAAACACAGCAGTTTTCCTAGCAAGAATTCCCTGAAAGAATTCTTGTCCAGATTACTGCAGACAAAACTGATGTCAGATCTAAGCAGATCTTTAGCAACGTTCCAGGGACAGCAGCAACATTCCCACTTTGAGCAGGAAGGCAGTAACAACTGATTTAAGAACAGGTCACTTCCTATCTTAAAAAGGGCATTCAGTGTAATTTTTTTTACTGAAGCTGGTGAAAGAGCTGTGTTTTTTCATAGTATGTAAACAATGCCAGCCCCTGAAGCTCCAAGGTTATGCCTGCGTTAAGAACACTGATAAAGTTATTCCAGCATTGTGACTCAGATGTAGCCAATATTTCTACTCCATCAGTTTCTTAGGCCTTTTAGAATCTCAAAGCTACACATAATAATAATTAGTACACTATGTATGCTAGAGCACTTTTTAGCATCCAGGATATTTATTCTGCATTGTGTGCATAGACCTTTGAAGGCAAATTACACACAGGATTCACGAAGGTTTCAGGATCAAATGGTGGGTTGCATGTTTCTAATAAAAAGTGTTTAAATCATAGAATCGTGGAATGGTTTGGGTTGGAAGGGACCTCAAAGCCCATCCAGTCCTACTCCCTGCCATGGGCAGGGACACCTCCCACGGGATCAGAGGCTCCAAGCCCCATCCAACCTGGCCTGGAACCCCTCCAGGGATGGGGCAGCCACTGGCCAAGTCTCCTGCTGCTGCTCAGGAAGAGTGAAGAGCTGCTATATGTATTGAACATTTTCTACCTGCTCTGCAAGAATATTCTGCAGGCATCTCTGATGTCACAGGATACTGGCATTTATTTAGGCATCTGAATGCTTTTAAATCCTTTTGCTAAAAGTACACTTTCCAGAGAATGAAGCAAATGTGAACATGAAGGAAATAGTAACAAAATAAAAAGCATACTTTGGCAATCCTGGAACTTGATATCATATTTATAATCAATGCTGGTCTGATCAGTTCTTGCAAGAGGAATATCTTCATAATGTGGTGAAGAGATGCTTGAAAAATCAACAGTGGTAAACGGCTTTATGTCAAAAGAATGTGTATGGTCTTCCATCACAGACAGATCCACTGGATTAATTCCAAAGTTAATGGGCCAAAACGGCATTTCTGTGTCAACCATTGTAATCCCTGAAAAAAAAAAAAGAAACAGACTTTTATAAGAAGCTCATTATGTCTGTGACAAGTTTGGGCCCCAGCTGAGGTCCAAGTCTCTCATGTCCAAAGGGCTGAGGTGCAAACTCACAACCAGGTGTGGGTGTTAGGGGAACGTTTAGACCCTATCTATCAGATGACTTGAGTTTATCACCATATAATCGCAGTAGGCTGTAGAGTTGCCATGGGTTGGAAGGGACCTTAAAGCTCATCCAGTCCCACCCCCTGCCATGGGCAGGGACACCTCCCACAGGATCAGGTGCCCAAGCCCCATCCAGCCTGGCCTTGAACCCCTCCAGGGATGGGGCAGCCACAGCTTCCCTGGGCCAGGGCCTCACCACTCTCATCGTCAAGAAATTCCTCCTATGTCTAGTCTAAATCTGCCCCTCTCCAGTTTATACCCATTGCCCCTAGTCTTATACCTGAAATCTTTAGTCATTCAGGTATGTCAAAAGTTTTATCCCAGATTCTTAAACCCAAAGCTCAAGGAAATTTAATTTATGACTTCCCAAATTACATATCTATATATATAGATTTTGAAAGCAGCAAATAAATAAAAAGCCTCAATATGCAAAAATCTACAGCATATTGAGACATAAAATGTTTTTCTCGAGTCTTCTGACAGTTCACTGAACCCAAATCCTTAATTTAGACATATTTCAACTACAAAAAAAGTTTAAGTAACAGCAAGTGTAAAGCATTACTGTTTATAACTAGAGTCTGTCTTTAATTTTCCATGATTTATAAAAAGAACGCTCTAATCTAAAAATAGAACAGATGTTATGGAACTAAAATAACTTGGTCACTTTGGCTGTTTAATTTGGACTTCAGACCCAATCAAGCGAGTAGCCTTTAACCTCTAGATAAAAGGAACTTTGTCTTGATCTACTTTGAATCAACCTTCTCTGTCACACTGCAGAAACTGTTGTTGCAAAATGGATAGACTAGAACAGCATGCCCTGTAATTTTGTTATCATCCTTTGTTTTGAGAAGTCTACAGGTAAGTTAAAGCGTGACTGTCCTCCCCTTTAACTCTGCTGAAGAGCTGAGGTCATAACAGCCAGGAATGGTTAGTTCTCTTCATCTTGCTGCAGGAAAGTCAACGTCATTCTTCCACCTTTAGGACTCAGCACAACTCTTTGGTTCTTCTGCCTTGTACACTGACAACAAATTATTTTTATTATTATACTTATTTCTACATTTCAGGTAAGAAAATCTCACTGCAGTGGGAACAAAGGAAATGCTGCCGTATCCTGAGCTGCACAACACACGCTGCCCCTTGTAGAAGAAAAGGGGAACCTGTAGCTCCTTCAATACTCCCCCCCACTTACTAGATGACGGATTCAGTAAAGTTCTGTAAAGCAAACAGTGTGAAAGGGTGAACTGCTGGCAAGGTTGCCCTAATGGTCAGTCAGCCATCTACTTTCCCAAAGGCTTCTGCCATTGGATGGCACATAGTCTCACGTTATCCTTAACGAAAGTAAGAGCTGCCCACAGGAAAAGAACAGAATTTCTATCTTCTGCAAGTAAAAATGATCCAATGAAAGTTGTCAGAGTACCTTGGTGTTACAGAGCATCTTCCAAATAGTCATTTTTTTTGTAAGGATAAAGGGCAAATTGCTGGCTGTCAACACTGGGAACTCTCTCTTAAACAGAATTGCAAATAAAGTAATAAAATGGGATAGACTCTTTCTTAAGAGTCTGTTTTTATAATTAACCAGACACATCTTTCATGAAATAAAATCAACAGGCATCTAAATTTAAACATTGGGTTATAGTCCTTTAAGAAAGCGACGCGGAGAATTATCTCCACTTTGTATCTGGGGGGCTGCCTCAGGGCTGAAGAAGGATGCCCGCAGGCACAGCCCCGCTCACAGCCCAGGTTCCTCCCATGGAGTCAACTCTGTATGTGCAGACGCAGCCATGAGGCTCAAAACCAACTGCAAGCAAGCGCATCATCCCCAGGCAGGAGGACCCGTACTGACAGCTGCCCGTGCTGCATCACCTCCCCTGCAGCAAAGCAGCAGCTGAAGGGGCTGGAGCACATGCTTAAGGCGAGCACAAGCTTAACTCGCTCACTAGAGAGATAATCACTTGCCCCTGGTTGCAGTTTTTATATTCCACACAGAGCAGATGTTAAACTGTCTTCCTGCATCATCCATGAAAACTCCATAAAATAATCTCACAATTCTGAGGCATTATCACTTTGTATTTTCAACTTAAAAGACTTCAGTTTGTGAACCGCTTGTGACCTAAACAGCCAGCTAAAGCCGGTCTGTATTCTACTTTCTGACACAGGGAAGGACTGCGACACCTCGGAGAATTTGATTATATATAACACGATTAATCCTTTGAAACTCCTGAATCATTAGAATGCAGCATGTGCATAAAATTCCGTATGTAATGATATACTACAGCTTAGAAAGACATCCTGTAAGTCCAGAAGTCTGGCTTGCTGGTCACAAGCTCCGAAAGCCAGAGGCTATAGGAATTCCTTAGTAGGAATGTTCTGGTTTCTCAGGCAACACAGCTAACTTGTTTCAGCAAAGTCTACCCATAATGCCAGAGCAGTTTCATTGTAAAAGTATTTCTAGCCTAGAACTACAAAGGTTTAGATTTTTATTAAGTTTTAGAGAAGCAAAACAAATAGGTAGGTAGGTAGGTAGGTAGATAGATAAAAGCAATATTCTCACAATCACTTAAAATGAGGGTCTGTGTTTCATGCCTGCTGTTTTTCCTTATAAATGGGTTTGGTTTTTTCTGTGTATCTGTTCACATCGCATGTTCTGTACGTGGGGAATAAAGGAAATAAAACCACAGAGATTACACTGAAGAGAAAAGCAAGGAATTGTGGGTGCACCTATCAGCTACTGGGGGTCACAAAGCAATTCCACTTTATGCTACTTGTATTTCTGCTCTAAGATAATAAATCTGGACCCAGCAGCCGTTTACCATTCCTCGAGCAAAAGCCTATGAACTCCACCCCTTCCCGAGGTGAAAATCCCATGACTAGGAATATCAGCTCTTCCCATCTCCAGGCAACGAAAAAGGCTTTGCTCAATTGTTCCACTACAAAAATGTCTACTTTTAGTTTTAAAAAATCATTATGTTGCCAATATACTTCTGCCTAAGATGTCCACAAAGGTGCCCAGCTATGGTACCACACACGTACACACAGGCACAAGTGTATTTGCAGTTGTCAGTTAAGATAAGGTTCTGGCATGGTAAAAATGCCTTAAGTAGAAAGGATTTACTCAACACACAAATCAGTTTGCATGTGCATTTTTAACTGCTTTCCTTCCAACAAAACCAGTTACCTTTGGCTAAGTCATACACCTACATCATCAAGGACTTAGCTCTATACATTTCTGTAGATTTTTATTTCCATTCCCAGCCTAACATGAACTAGAGAAGCGCTCATGAACACTGAGCATTTAATATAACCACAGCCGAGAAACATTTTGCCTCTCAGGCCTCACAGTTCAGAGATGTGCATCTGTTCCGAGGGATGCGATGCTCTCCAATAGCAGCACCCAACACAGGGGTTCTACAGGAGGAGAAACGGAGAACCTGTGGCTTCTACATCATCTTGGCTTTCCTCAATACTGTATAAAATAGAGCAAATTCCATGCCTTCCCAGCTGTAGAGACTGTATTTATACTATTTACTACAATGTCTGTGCAAAGAGTATTTTCTTACTGCACTTCAGTACAACAAAAGGAATAAAATAACTTTTGTTATGCGCATATTTCTGATTTGGTTTTGTTGTGTTTGGGGCTTTTTTCAATTTAAAAAGAGCAGCGATGTGACCTTGTGTACAGACACACCAATTAATAGCTATTTCTCAAAGATCATACAATAACTTGGGTTGGGATGGATCTTAAAGATCATCCAGTCCCAAACCCTCTGCGATTTCTTCCATATACCAGGAAAACCAACAAAGATCAGTTCATCCCATTCAGTTTTCCTTGAGAATCATAAAGAAGCCGGTAAGTACAAAGTTGCTAAAGGAATCTAAGATGTCACTGTAGTAGAAGTAGTAGTATTCTGTGTATATCTAATGTTCAGTCAGTCACAAGCCAGGTGGTTTGTGCTTATTTCTCTGTTTCTGGATAACAAGATGCATATTATAGCATTTCTTTAAATACCACCACAAGTAGGTATCAATGGTCCTAGATCAACAGAATTCATAAATATTTCCAAATGATGAGAATTTTCAGATTTGCTCAGGTTTTGGATATAAACCTCAAAGTATTTAATTGCAGTTGTGAAGTTCAAATCTCCACGAGACTGCTAAGTCTTAGTCACATTACAGCTATCCTGTTCAATTTAATAAAATTTGCTGTTACGTTGAAGACAGATTAATTTTACTGTTCCGTCTAATTTATATTATAAACTAATGTGAATGAAAAGAACTTTCTATGTGCTAGTTTTATTCAGGCCTTTTTGAAAACTAAAGTGTGAAAACTGTCCCTGTGTTTAGTAGCTAACTTACAAATATTTCTAGTTTGCATATGACATTACTTGATTTCTGCTGGGAATTTTGTCTTTTTCCCTCCCCATAGAAGATGAATGCCAACATTTCCTCCTGTTAATAAAAACCTCAACTATCTAATTGCAGTCTTATGGCTTTAAAAATCTAGAACACCAAAACACCCAAAGCATTAGTCCGACCAACAGACTAGTCCAGGGCTCTTTCGTGAAACTCATACGGGTTCCTGTGAGAGTCAGGTAATATAACCATGCGTAACATTGACTAAAAAGATTTTTCACGTGCAAAAATCACTCTCAGCCAGCAAAAGAATAGGCAGAACAGTAGCAGAGATGTTATTCACACACAGATGAATATGCTTTAAGAGTTAATAATCTAAAAGACCAGAAGTGAAAAAAACGAGAACGCTGTTGAGACAACACTGAGATATGAAAGCAGTTGTTATAACTCCCTTTACTTGCATTGAATCTCACGTAGCCAGCTGCTAAGTATTATCTACAAAGAGTAAAGGAAGGCACATGAACTTGTCTGACACATGTCTGCGTGAACCGTCAGCCAGTGACAGCTACAGTTAGCTAATCTGGTGTTGATTGTGAGAACGATGAGATCATTAAGTTACTCCGTTCAGTAACAACTGAATTGATTTCCATTCCCTAAGAAAGTTATTCAGTGCATTTTTTTTATATTAGGAAAACATAAAATACAACATAAGAGATTACCATGGTATGAAAAACATCCTGGATCACAAGCTGCTCTGTACCATAAACACTACCTGTGCTCAGTTAACCTGAAAGGCCTGTTGCACGACATTCTGGACGCACTCTTTCCAGACAAAACTACCAAAATATGACCCTACAGGTATTTAATGAAGCAACCAGAACATCCTAACCTCATATGAGTTACAGAAAATCAGAAGGAAAAAAAAAACCCAAACGTCAGTTAAAGCCCCTCATCTTTGGAATATTACTAAAATCAAGGCGATGGTACGATTATACCACATCAACAGGTATAAATATAGATAAATATGCACATGATGTAAATACTGTTGTTTTGGGTTTTTTTATAGTAAAACACATTTCATGGGATAATTTGAATTTCATCTCGTATAAGCGTGTCAGGTACGTCAAGTAAACTCATATGTAAGTGCTGCAGAATTTAGTGAGACTTTTGTCAATTAATTTAATTCAAGCAGGCTTAGGCCATCTCTACAATAATGTCATATATAAGTTGCTTAAGATCACACAACCATTCCTAGCTTTTAATAAAAACTTAAGAGATAAGGAAGGGTCAGCTTGATATCTCCAGAGATTTAGTTTAGTTATCTGCTTAAGAGGAACAGTAAAATGTTTTACATGTGCCTTGCAAAAATACATCTAGCATAATTACGGCACCACATTCACAGAATTAAAGACCTTCATTGATCTTTCAGAAGAGAATGCCGTGAAAGGACAAAAAGGACAGTCTTGTGATAAAACAATTGCATCCCTCTTTCAATAACTCGGTTCTGTCTTTGCCTCTGACACAGAAATTGTGTGGCAATGCATAAGTAGTTCAAGCCAGCTTTTTCATCAGTGCTGTTTTCAGGTCCTAAATGTGAGACAGAGGCTCTGATGATGCACTGTGTTCAGCATGTGATGAACTGACGCCTCTGGAAGGTGCAGATGGTCATCAGTTCTTGTAAGACTTGGGAAAATGGCATCACTTTGTCCTAGTCATTGCTTTTCTGGTTATTCAGAGAAAATTGTATCAGCTTACCACATCTAGTTTCTATTAAGAGGAAAAATAAATGATGCTACTGTTTAGACTTTGGTCTCAGTTCTCCACTTGGCCAGTGAAAGGATATAAACTTTCCCTGCCCGACTAAGTCCTTGTGTTACCATTAAAATGACAATCTTCTTCAGCAGGGCTGGTATTACTTTCCAGTTTTTTAATATTCCTGATTCTGTCCAAGTACAATGAAGCTTTACACTTAATTTAAGCCTTTAGGAGATACCTTCTTTAATCACAAAACGATATATTTTTCATTCATAATATCATTATGACAGACTTTGCATAATAGACAATATTTGCATAAAATAAAGCTAATGATTTGGTTTTGGCTAAACGGAAGTATGTGAATTTCTTCTATACTGGAAACAAGGGCGCAAAGCTCATGGACGCGGTCCATTTAGCACATTAAAAAACTATTGTATGGTGTGCAGGTTAAATGTCACAGCCACTCCGTAACGCAGGAGCCGTACTGGTCTGTGTCCTGCTGCTGCGGAGTCAGCAGAGGGAGCACAACATAACCAAAAGCCCACTCTTTCCAAGAGCTCTGCTGACACAGTTGGTGATGCTCTTAAACAAACAAACAAGCAAAACACCACATAGAAAGAGCTGTGCTGGCTGACACCCACCATTCAGCGTTGGGCAAAAATCACAGAGGAATTTTTTTGCCAAACTCATTAACTGCAGCAAGAAAAACTAAAGCAACAGCAAAAAAGCTGTAATGATTTGCTTTAAAAAACCCATCACAGAATTGTGTATTGTTATGTTTGCATCATCAAGAAGCAGAGATGAAAAGGATTTTTTTTTATCCATGCACATATTCAAAACCTTGGTATAATGCAGGGCAGAAATTGTTTCACTTACGTGATGATGTGTGCACTGAACAGCAACATATTGGTAGGACTTAAAATAGTTACCAAAAGCAGTCTTTTTCCAAGAAAATTACATATTAGAAACCACTCTGAATGTGGGAAAAGGACCCAGCCTTATTTAGGTGACTGACAGAATAAGTATTGGCAAATTTGTGTGTTGTAAAATCAGATGAATTTTGGAAACTCGGTGCTGCCTTTCAGCATTCCTACCCTGGAACTGTGTGTCATAGCAGGAACAAAAAGTACTTCTGCATGCACCTTGGACCCAAGCACACTCCTGCTCGTACACTGACTCACTAGACCTGCTGTTTTTCTTTTCAAGTCTGAATTTATCAAAAACATCTACAGGAATGAAAACTGAACTCACTGATGGACAAAAGAACAAAACTTTGTTTCAGTTAGAGAGCTCTAAAGGTCTCCCGCTGCCCCCTACTCCTTTTAATTTACCTGTAAAACCAGAGAAAAGATCTAGTATTCTGTAGCAAATGTTGAGTGTCAAAATCAGCTTTGTGATAACAAGTGACTTGGTGGAGAAGCAAGCTCATAGATGACTTGGTGCACTGCTTCTAACGCCAGCACTGACTCCAAGCATAAGATCAATTTTCTCCTCTGTTCCTCAGATCCAACCCTCAAGCCATCTAAACGTGGCCCTAAAATGAACATATTTATTAGGGAAGATATCTGATAATATCGAAAAGATGCAACACAGACACAGAAAGAATGGGAACAAACACTATATATAAGAACAAGGCAAGTGGTTCTAGACAAAATGGCTTTGTCATATCTTTAAGAGGAGGAGGAGACAAGTATCACTGTAGCAGGGTGCAGGCAAGAAGCACACCTCCGGAGTTAATCATGGAGTGGGAGAGGTATGAGCTTATGAAAGTCCACTGCAACCTGCAGAACCAGCACATGACCAAAATCCTTATAGCAAAAAGACAAGCAATAAGCTGGGGCTCAGTGGAACTTTAAAGGTGTCTCTTCCAACCTGGTTATTCTATGGTTCTATTCTATAGTATTCTATGATACTATGATTCTATACTCCCAGGAGCGCCTCGAAACACTGCCACCAGATGCAAGCTTCTGTCACAAAAGAGATCCTCAAAAAAACCGAATAAAAAGTACAGTGGGAGTCAGCCCATCCATGATCTCAGCAAGGCTGCACAGCAGAACGTCAGAAGAAACTTGAGAATCAATCTAAGTTCAAATGCTCAAAAAGGCCCAAAGCAAGCAACTCATAAATCAGTAGGAAATGTATTTTGTTCCTATAACTGAATTATAACTACAAGCTGTGATCACTAAATCTACAGTTCATTAAATTTACTACAATGTTTAGGAGGCAGCTGCTAACAGAAACAGGAGAAAAAAGTGCTCATTCAGAGAATAGTAGAGCTGTTTAATTTAAAATATACTTTATATTCTGTGCCTATGGAATTCACACAAAAGGGTAAATGGCCTGAGTTTCTTATTTGAAATAGCAGCTTTATATGTTCTTGCAGCAACATAAGGCATTGTAAATACAAATGCAAATGAGAAACAAGCTCAAAAATGCCACAGGCTACCCAGACATGCTAGAAATTCTACCATCCTATTTTAATTATTTAACATAGGACTTGTTGCATTCTGCTACTGGACATACATTGCTGATACTTTAAGGTATTTCAGGATATGAAGAAACTGATTGCAATGCTGTGCTCAAATAACAGCTTGCATAGAAAATGAGAGTATGGGACAACACAGGAAAGTTGTATGAGAAAAACTGATTTATATATTTGAAAAAGGAGAACAACACAGGAAAATTGTGAAGAACATTACTGTAAGATTCTGGATTGACAGAGTGTTGGGCTCTTGCTGGTTAAAGACTGACCACGATAGAAATGAAAGTGTTCTGCTACCGTGCTGCAGAGATAATTTCTAACCTGTCAACTCAAATTCAAAGGTTTTTTTTGTTACAGGAAGCTGCAATCCATGCTTTGTGAGGCACCATGTATTGAAACTGAAATTAATCCTGATGAAAGACTTATCTTCCAATGCTTTTTGTTTTAAAAGTCTTAAAAATAACTCCCACTCTTCAAAATAGATTATTTCAAATTATCTCAAAAATTATTATTTCATTCAATTTACAAAAAAAAAATCCCAGAAGCATGAAAAGATATAATCTGCTTGCTAGTTTAAAGATCAGAATAAACATCTGCAAAATTCTAATGGGCAAAGATCAATTATCAGTATTTACAATACGCCTGTTTCAACTGTAAACCTCAAATCTGGATCGTTTCGGGTTTGAGAGAGTTGAGGAAACCAGAAGCAAACAGCACGCCTCTAACTTGCACTGGCAATATTGTAAAACTATCTCAGGACATAAACTGTAGGCGTTACTCTCTATGTATCACTGTGATTTAAAAAAGGATCCTGACAGGCAGGCAATGAATCACATTTGGTTTTGCAATCGGAAAAGGCTGGCTCCTTAGGAGAAACCTTTGCCCTTGTTGGCAAAGCCTAACAGGGTCGTGTGCCAGCCTAAGGAGTGGGAGTTCTCTGGTCGTGGACATGGTCTCGCAAGGCTGAAGGAAATCACTCATTTTCAAACACAGAAAAACTTACTGCATTGTATAGCAAAGTTTTATCGACTACAAAGTCCCAGCACAATTCAATTCACAAGAACGGGTCCATTCTCGGAACCATGCTTGGCTCCAAGGCTCAAGGGACCGTTTATAACTGACATTTCTCTATACTGGGCAGACTTCATATTCATAGAATCATAGCATAGTTTGGGTTGGAAGGGACCTTAAAGAACGTCCAATTCCAACCCCCCTCACACCTCACACCTCCCACAGTATCAGGGTGATCAAAGCCCCATCCATAGAATCATAGAGTCAATCACAGAATAACCAGGTTGGAAGAGACCCACCGGATCATTGAGTCCAACCATTCCCATCAATCACTAACCCATGTCCCACAGCACCTTGTCCACCCGTCCCTTAAATGCCTCCAGGGAAGGTGAATCAACCCCTTCCCCGGGCAGCCTCTGCCAGTGACCAATGACCCTTTCTGTGACAAACTTTTTCCTAATGTCCAGCCTAAATCTCCCCTGGCGGAGTTTGAGGCCATTCCCTCTCGTCCTGTCCCCTGTCACTTGGGAGAAGAGCCCAGCTCCCTCCTCTCCACAACCTCCTTTCAGGTAGTTGTAGAGAGCAATGAGGTCTCCCCTCAGCCTCCTCTTCTCCAGGCTGAACAACCCCAGCTCTCTCAGCCGCTCCTCATCAGGCCTGTTCTCCAGCCCCTTCACCAGCTTTGTTGCTCTTCTCTGGACTCGCTCCAGAGCCTCAACATCCCTCTTGTGGTGAGGGGCCCAGAACTGAACACAGGATTCGAGGTGCAGTCTCACCAGTGCCGAGTACAGAGGGAGAAGAACCTCCCGGGACCTGCTGGTTACGCCGTTTCTGATCCAAGCCAAGATGCCATTGGCCTTCTTGGCCACCTGGGCACATTGCTGGCTCATGTTCAGTCGCTGTCGACCAACACCCCCAGGTCCTTCTCCTCCAGGCAGCTTTCCAGCCAGGTTTCTCCTAGTCTGGAGCTGCTCAGGGTTGTTGTGCCCCAAGTGCAGGACCCGGCATTTGGCCGTGTGAAACCTCATCCCACTGGTCTCAGCTCACAGATCCAGCCCGTTCAGATCCCTTTGGAGCCTCCCGACCTTCCAGCAGATCCAGCTTCCACCTCACTTAGTGTCATTGCAAACTTGCTAAGGGTGCACTCAATGCCCTCATCCAACCTGGCCTTCAACACCTCCAAGTAGCCACAGGTCTGCTGAAAATTTTACTAAGTAAAGGAAATTCACAGAATTCAAAAACTTCATTTTTGTGCAGCTTAATCTACATAATTTTTTTTTTTTTTTTTGCCACTGACTCATTATAAGAGAACAATCTGCTTCCAGATTCTTTGAAACTGGATTCTTGCTGTGCTAAATAAGGTGACTAAGAGAGCATTCCAGGAATCTTTCCATATATTCCAAAGATGTACAATAAGATTAGAGAACTTTCAATTAATTTAAAAATATATTGTCCTATCGTATAATGGATATAAGCTCTTTTTGTTAGCAGCAACAAAACCAAATTACCAAGGAGGTAAGAACCCATTTTCTAAGTTTTCAGTCAGATTTATAAGTTCAGTACATGCCGCTAAAAGTATTTCAAAGGAAAATACCATAGTCAAAAGTTTCATATACAGACTTTTGCATAACCTGTGATTGTGCTTTCAGATGCTACCAAACTTCTTTTGAAGTCAATGGAAAATTTTATACCTTCAACAGAAACTCAGTGTTCAAGTCACAGTTATGGAAAAACCTCATGTACAGGCTTTATTTTGAATCTTATATTATTGCTAATGGTATTTTAAAACCCACTTGAAGTTAAGCACTTTTAAAAACCAGTGGGTCTCTCCCAACCTGGTTATTCTGTGATTCTGTGAAAAACTTGGCACCTAGCTACTGAAGGATTTCTTTAGTTAGGGTACATTACTAAATCACATAACATACACACAAATAAATCAATGTACGTATGTACACTGAAATCCAGAGTTGTAAGAAACTAGGTTCTCAAGGATGCTATGTTTTTCTATGTAAAATTACTGTTTCTCACTAGCCACAGTGACAACCCTTAGCCCAGAGTTAATAAGATAAGCCTCCAGCCCCCATGAAACACTCCTTGCGATGTTTAGTCAGACACCTCCTGTATATTTAAACAGGAAAACAGCACTGCCCCAAATATTCTTGGATAGTAGAAACGCTTTCTGGTGAATGTATATTGTGCTCACACCTGATTCACGATGTGGAAATTTGACAACTCCTCTGCGGCTTCATAAGCCTTTGTGGGATAATCCAAGATTGAATCACGTGGTATGGCAAAATGCACAAGAAGAGATGCATAAGCATGGCAGCTGCTTACAAGACAATCAGACGTCCATTGGTTATTTAGTTTCATTAGGTCATCATCACTATGTCTTTTAATATATTTTAATATACTAATTGTGGACTCTATTCTTTAAAAAAGTGCTTAGTTGATAATTATCAACTGAAGTACCAATTTAGCAATAAGTGTTAGAATAGATGCACTGCTTTATGGGATTCAAATGTGAATACAAAGATCGTATTTCTTTCTGAAATTTTAAGAACTTGAATATTAAGTGTCATATATTATGTGCACAATAGCCAGTTAATTTTTTTCTCCTAAGGCACCTTAAGTGCACTAAATTTTATATTAACACTGAAGAATTTTTATCATATTAATACTTAAATAACCACATAAAGCTTTCTCAATCCACTTAGTTGTAGTGAAGAATTTATTGAGGTCTTTTTAAGGATACATAATCCTGTTGATAAGAAGCCTGGGATTCTTTCGTTTCCTCAGACTCTGTCACGTCAGTGCTTTTTAATGTTCACAAGACAGGCAACTTAAGTATTGTTTCCAAGAGATGAGCTAATAAGGCATACAGCTGTAATAGGGTAAAATATACTCATTAATATCCTAAATGCAGTTCCCTGCCATGGCAGAATACTGAATACTCCCACAGGAAGAGGAGGAGGAGGAAGAAACGCAACATGAGTTTAAACTCATTCCTTGAATTAAATCCCACTTTTAAAGTTTTTCCTGGCACTTGAATACATTGCAAATTACCCATAAAAATGCTTCTCTGATATCAGGATGAGCGGTTTTCATCACAAAGCTGTCATCTACTAAAACACTAAAAATGTAAAATGTATTTTAAGATGGTAAGACTGTATGTAGCGCTCACATAATTTGACTGAGTGCTGGTTTTTTTTATTTAGTAACACTTTCAAGATTTTAATCTGTTGGACAATCACTAAATGCTAAAAAGCACCCAAATTCATTCATTAATATGAACATGTTTAGTACTATTTGTGCATTAAATACAGGAAATAGCTCACCATGACAGAGAACAGACTTGCCTATATATAATTTTTCCTATATATAATTACGTATAATTTCTGGCATATGCAAGTACAAGATAATATTCTCTGTACACGCTTGAGTGCAGCCACTAAACTCTGTAATGCCAAACACACCAATAGAATAGTTTGGGTTGGAAGGGACCTCAAAACCCACCAAGTCGCAACCCCTGCCCTGGGCAGGGACACCTCCCACTGGATCAGGTGCCCAAGCCCCATCCAGCCTGGCCTTGAACCCCTCCAGGGACGGGGCAGCCACAGCTTCCCTGGGCAACCTGGGCCAGGGCCTCCCCACCCTTGTGGTAAAGAAATTCCTCCTTATGTCCAGTCTAAATCTGCCCCTCTCCAGTTTATCCCCATTGCCCCTCGTTCTACCACCACGAGCCTTTATGACTAGTCCATCCCCAGCTTTCCTGTAGCCCTCTCAGGTGCTGGAAGGTAACTAGAAGGTCTCCTGGGAGCCTTCTCTTCTCCAGGCTGAACAAACCCAACTCTCTCAGCCTGTTCTCCTATGGAAGGTGCTCCAGCCCTCTGATCATCCAGCCTCCTCTGGACCCGTTCCAACAGCTCCATCTCCTTCTTATGTTGAAGATTCCAGAACTGGACACAATCCTCCAGATGAGATCTCATAAGAGAGGAACAGAGGGGCAGAATCCCGTCTCTCAACTGTGTTCAGACTTTGTGTGGACTATGGTTATTTACACACTGTTATTGAGGTGTATTTTCATTAGCTGCTGAAACTCTTCTATCAGACTTTTCCAAACTTAGAAGGGTATTGCCAGTGATACACACACCACTGCAACGCGTCATGTCATCCAACGCAGAGCTGGAGGGCCTTACTCTTTACTCCATCGTATTTGCTGCCATTAGTCCAAGAAGAGAAACACCAGGCAAAAGAAAAATGAGTTCCCCTCTTTGATTATATTTAACAAACATCACGATTTGTACCAGCCTACAGTAAGAACATGCAACTAAAGCAATTTAGCAATAAAGACACATGAACTTTTGTGCACCTATCGTCTGTTGCACAAATATATCTCTTTCATCTTCTAAATTAGCAAAAAAAAAAAAAAATTAACCTTCTCAACTGTATGAACTTAGCAGCATATAACCTGCTCGGCCACTTTTCAGCAGTAGAGCAATCTCTTGTCATCTGCCTACTGTACTTTTGACCCTCCAAAATATTCCCAACTAAACTATGTTGACATGTTTTCACATGTGATCCGATAATTATTCTCTATAGTGTAGGATATGTATCACATATTTAGATCAATGTTCTTTATATCTCATGTACTCAGTCTTTCTAAATATTAATTTATCCAGATAGCTTTAAAACCCTGCCATCGAGGTGGTTGCAGGTTGCCTACACAAGGAAAGTAGCATCAGGTCACAAGCAGGGCAAGCTTGCTTCTGTTAACTGGCATCACAATGTTGTGCAACACTGTGACAAGTATTTAATGGACACCGGTAAATTAACAATGAATTGTGCTCTAAATTTAAGTTACCTTGAACAGTTCCACTTCTGAATATTCTATCAGACCACAGAACAAAACCATCAAGAGGAACTTTCCTAGTCTAGGTTTTTTGGAGTCAGTATACTCTTGATATTTGGAGTCAGTCATACTTTGGATTTTATTCCAGAAAAGAAATGGGTAGCAAATCACTGACGGAAATTTAGCCCTGAAAAGTATCATAGAAGCTAGATATAAAATATTAATTTTAAAGCCTGCCTATGTCTAAATAATAGCAGTCTGAGAAAAAGAATACTAAAGTATCAACCATAAAAGCTCAGCATTAAGTTGGCACGAATTTACCTCCTTTCATGATGTTGTATTTCTTACTTTCAACAGAAATTATAGGAATTTTCTTAGGAATTTTCAGTTTGATAGACCTCAGAAAGACTTCTTGCAAACTGCAACTTAAAACTATAGCAACTACTGAACAGAGGGGAAAAAACCAATCCAAACGATGCCCACAGTCAGAGTTAACTGTTAAACAGATTATACCGAGAAGCCCTAGAGCAGAACTGTATTATCTTGAGTTCTAAACCAAAGAAAATGGGTTAAAATCATAGGTTTGTGGGTGAACAGTATCCCCAGAAAACCCTAAGTAATCCTAGGTATCAGTCTATACACTGGACAAGTCACACTGTTTTCACTCATGTCATTTCCCTTCCTACCATCTGATGCTAAAAAACAAAACTCCCCTAACCACTCAAGAAGTAAAAATCACAATATATACATTCAAAAATGTATTATCAGGGTGGCACTATATTATAATTCCAAATAGGGCACAAGTTCAGTTGTTACAAGTTTATTTATGTCTCTGTCACACCCCCTTTTCTGAGAAAAGGCCCTCTGTCACAGTTTTTTCCAAGAACCTGTGACAAGTCTTTTTGAGTGGCACAGAATTTAATGGAGATATTTAACTCTTTTCCTAATATACTTTTCCAAGGGGGAAAAAGAAAACCCAAACCAACCAACATAATTTTCTCTTAAAGGATACAGAAATGACTTATTAAAACCAAAATGGGTATGTGCTGTTTGAAACTGAATGGAAAGATGAACACGCTCCCAGTCGCTCTTTGATAAAGAAAGTAGAGAAAATATTGGTAGGGAAAGAACATGATTTAATATTTTAGTTCTTCTGAAAATCATTAATGCACTTTGAAAAGATACAACCTGTGTAGTGACACAGTAATGCAAAATTTGACGAAGTCCTGACTTCGTTACCGATGCCTAAGCTTACTGTATTTTCTAATAGGACATATGGCAAAGTTTGGATTTCCCAACGTGCATGAAAATGAAAAGGAAATAATTTCTTTGATCCTGTTTTCTGCTGAGTTGCTCTTCCTCCATGCTATTAATATCGTAAGATTGTCTCTACTATGACTTGGCCCTACTTTTGTCAACCTTTCTGGTTTGAAGTCAAACTTTTGCCAATTTGTCCATTGAAATTGCCTGGCTTTCTCCAGGAAGGAATAAACATTTTTACCCATCAAGGTATGGAAAAGTATTTCACTTGCATGTGAAGTGTATATCACTCCTGCACGTCCTGCAAGCGTCATTCAGAAAGCAGGCTAGATTTATATTAATGTTTAAGCAAACACATATGCCTGGCAATACCCAGCACTCATTTTTGCAGTCTGTGGCTTCTGCTACTGTTCTTTGCTTCTGCAATAAACAAGCACTTTAAAAATTAAGTTTGATATTATTCTTCACTTATTAATGGTGATCTTCAACCCCCAGTGCCCAGGCATTGCAAGTCTCGCTCTTGTCACACACTTTGACTCTCCAAGTCAGCGGAGTTTTGATCTGCCTAGTGACTGAACAGCCTTAGAAATCATTCTATTAAAGGAAGATGGAAACTGGCACTGCTATTTTTGACAAGAAACCAGCAAGAGTTACAATGACTTCATTTTAGATCACCAAACAAAGAAAAGCATCCTCAGCTAAGAAATATTCACTATTAGGAAAAAAAGTTATTAATATAAAATTTACAAAATTATAGAATTATAGAATAGTTTGGGTTGGAAGGGACCTCAAAGCACATCCAGTTCCAATCCCCTGCCATGGGCAGGGACACCTTCCACGGGATCAGGTGCCCAAGCCCCATCCAGCCTGGCCTTGAACCCCTCCAGAGATGGGGCAGCCACAGCTTCTCTGGGCAACCGGGGCCAGGGCCTCCCCACCCTCGTGGTGAAGAAATTCCTCCTTATGTCTAGTCTAACTCTGCCCCTCTCTAGTTTATACCCACTCCCACTTGTCCTATCACTCCAAGCCTTCTCAAACAGTCCCTCCCCAGATTGTGGAAATATAACAGCTAATGCTCAACAAATGCTTTAACAATTAATGCTAAACAGTGAGGGTTTTTAAAAAAAATTTCTTTGTTTTCAGCTGTAAAGTGTCTACTTGACTAAATCAGTATAGACTGACTGTGCTTTGCATTTTGCACAGAAATATTGTGGAGACCCTGAAGTGTTTGTTCAGTCTCAGCTATAAAATCCCTGTGTGCCTTCCCTGTCACCTACACTCATATGGATTTCAGAGCCTACGGAGCTTTGCACGGGAGACTAACAAGTGCCTGTAGAGATCCCTGCTCACGTGAACTTGCCTGCTTTCCTTCAAAACATGAACAGCCATTCCACTTCTTTGACAGCATTTGCTAGTTCCAATAAAGGAGAATAATATATAATCAAGTCCTAACTCTGTGGCAGTAAGATTAATAATTATAGGGTTATGCAACATTAACAGTTGTGGTACAAGCAAAGCAGCTATGTTAAATTTTAACAGCATTAAAAAGAGGGGAAGAAAGAGATTGAGAAAATTTCAGTTCCCTTCTCTGTCATGTGTTCTTGTCATCATCTTGGTTTTTTTCTATATTTAAAATACTGTAAGAATTTCTTCTGCAAGTAATCCAAAAGGGCAGCTAACAGTAAATCTTTCAGCTTCATGTCATGATAAATAGATGTATACACCACAAACCCAGACAAAATGTATATTAAAATACATAGAATAATAGCTAATGTCTTATGTATTTTTCTGGAAGATTTATGGAGTAAGTTACTATACTGAGAATAATCATATCAATTAGCTTTCTGGAAAGCGTTATTTTGAATAATTACACGCAACTGTATTTCTTTAATCTAAATACAGGTTATTTTCACATACAAACCACAAATTATACACTGGAGTTTTGCCCATATACTCTGGAATACCTGATAACTTGATTGGTTTATTTTTAAATCCGCCATTCATCTTTAATTTGGACAGAATACCAATAGTTAACCTTGCAATAAATTATATTGATACCTCATTATTCTTTTAAGATGATTAATTTCCCAGGCAGGCAAGTTTACAGGGAGAAACTAAAAGGTATTACTGTGACTTTTTGTAACCCCTGAAGCAAGCCTGTGAACAACTAAACATCACGTGGCTCTGGTATATACTGAGGATCACCTCCTGTGACTTCTTCTCTTCTATTTTTTTTTTTAACTGCTAAACAAAAATCAATAGCTTGCAAATTTCTATATGCTGAATTTGAAGCATGACCATGAGACAGATGGTTGACCCCTTCAAAGATTCCAGTGTACTTCAAAGGAATCATATTAAAATGCTATTGAGATTATCACAAAAAATAGTAATTCTTAAGGAGCATCTGGATTACTTCCAGTGCAGCGTACTGTAATCTAGAGCTGAACAGCAGGATAAGACACTGCTTGCATTCATGGTGCATGCAGAGCTCCCACTAAAATTTTTTTGAACTACCTCTAGTGCAGAACATCAGATGGGTCTTCGATAGCAGACTGCTCCCCACACTCCACACTCTGTCCTTTGTATGTCAAGGTGTGAACACCTCTTTTAAGCCTTATTAGTCTACTCTGTACATAAGAAATTATTTTGCAGCAGTTTACATGAGTCTTTGCCAACAGCGATATATGTGGTTTAGAGGGATATGACAGGGATAAAAAAAAAGACAACTATAATCTAATTCCATTACACCTATCAAAACTGGGGGGGCTTGGGAATTTAGAACTTGGTTTTGATCTCTTGCCTTCACTCTCTACCATCAATATATTGTCACAAAATAGGTTAAACACCAAACTACTTGTGAAGTAGAAAATAGTTTTCATCAGCTTACAAGCCAACAGTATCCACCTAATGGCTTTATACAGGCATACCTCTCAAGTGTAACGGATGAGAAAAAAATGTGTGGCATATTATATAAAACTAATAATTAGGCACTAGTCTCCCCTGTATTTTGAGAATTCCTAAGCTGTTTCAGATGTAAACGTTACTGTACTTGGCTTATTGTTGGGAACTCTGGAATACGTGACAGGCTGAGAGAGTTGGGGTTGTTCAGCCTGGAGAAGGCTCCAAGGAGACCTTCTAGCAACCTTCCAGCACCTGAAGAGGCCACAGGAAAGCTGGGGAGGGACTGGTTACAAAGGTTTGGAGTGACAGGACGAGGGGGAATGGGTATAAACTGGAGAGGGAAAGATTTGGACTAGACATGAGGAGGAATTCCTTCCCTATGAGAGCGATGAGGCCCTGGCCCAGGTTGCCCAGGGAGGCTGTGGCTGCCCCGTCCCTGGAGGGGTTCAAGGCCAGGCTGGGGCTTGGAGCCCCTGATCCCGTGGGATCAGGTGTCCCTGATCCATGGCACCATGAGGTGTCCCTGCCCATGGCAGGAGTGGAACTGGATGGGCTTTAAGGTCCCTCCCAGCCCAAAGTATTCTATGACTCTATTTTGTACAATTCTAAATAATATTCTCAATGAGTCAGACAAGAGAATTTGGGGTCAAATACTGAGTCGTTAAAACTGACCATAAAATTTCTATCGGTTCACTCAATTTATCTTTCGTTGTATCATGATGGTAACATGTTTTTTAATAGGAATTCTACACCTCTAGGCCAATATCTGAACATAACATATTCAGAATCCCTGCAACACAAACACGCGTATCATATTATGCACACTCTTAACCTTCTAAGACATTCCAAGGAAAACACTGGTCTATAATCCCAGGTTAGGGAAGAGAGTAGAAACTATAGATCATAATAATACATAAACTAATCAATAAATAGCTTCCCACAAGATTTAATTCTAAATCAATGCAGAAAGAGTTGCCGATTCTATTATGTTAGCCAGATACAAAGCCCCTATGTTATCAATGGGCCCTGTACTGTGAATTTCGGGAGCTCATCTGGATCCTGTACCTTGCCAGTTGCATCTTTATTTTACTATTTGTTCTCGGATGTTCAAAATACTATTGGAAGCAGTTCAAAAATACATTGTTGGAAAATTGTTAATGCCCTAGTCATACAATGTCATTTTGAAGCTCCCTGGGAATTTAGATTTGCACAGCTTATTAGGATATGACCTTTCCCTTGATTTTTTATTTTAAGAGCAAGTTAACATGAAATTTCCCCAGTGGGAGTTGCTGTGTTTCCTTCACAGATAAGGAAAGAGCAATGGCAACTCTGTATAGAGACAACTTTCATACGTTTCTACAGTACGGACAACTTGTGGTCTTGACAGACATCCAATGCATTCCTAGAGGTTGAGAGGAAAGTCATGCGGTATTTTAACTAAAAAAAACCCCAGGAACATAGCAAAGGTATTTCCCTGAATCTTTCACCCTGGTGTTGTTTTTTTTTTTTTTTGTTTGAGGGTTTTTTGCCATGTCATTTGAGATTAAGCTTTGAGGAATTTTAAGACCTCCAGACTCCTTGGATTCTGAGGATCGGGGGTGGCTCTTGTTATGAGACAACGGTTTGTTTCTGGAACACATTCATAGTCCTTTGGGTCAATAATTACCACCTCTACAGCAATCCTTTTCTTCACGATACAGATCTTGTCTCACAAATTCACACACTTCAGCATTTCCATGCTTATTAAATTAGTGTAATTTTTCCTGGAACCTCAAGAAGTTGACGTAAGAGCAGAAGGCTGAAAAATCAGTTCTCAAAAGGTTCCTATGTGGCAGGTATTCAAAATAGCTAGTAAGAATAAGATCTCAAGTTCCCTGGTGGTCAGCAAGGGAGATTCCTCAAGAGCTAGATTCAGAACAGCTAAAGCAGTCTCTTGCTCTAGATTATTCTGTAGAGGAGAGATTTCTTTCTTTGTGAGATGGGCTGACTTACCAACTACTGATAATGGTGTTTAAACGTTTTAAATGTGGATTAATAAAGAAATGGTTAAAAAGAATTAAATATTTTGCTTTTGGATATTCAGGGTAAAAAATTTTAGGCATTAATCCTTTGCTATACAAACAGCATTTTTGCTCAGCTACAGATACTAAAAGGAGAAAAGAAACTGATGATGAAATAAATTAAATTGCTTTTTTTAGCTTTTCATACAAGTAGTCTGCTGACTTAGTACTTTAGGTAGGTGCATATCATGTTCTTAACAACAATGCCACATTATATTATAAGGTAATGCAGACTAATAGAAATTCATCGTGATCATATTTGAATGTCATAGCTATTACATGTCCAACAAAAAAATCCAAAGATTCAGTTGATTTCTAAAAGAACTTCAGACAGTTTTACAAATTCGTAGTTCTCCTCACAGTAGCGATGAATATTGTCCACTATAATTTTGCCATGCAAACAAAGTGGAGTCCTTTAAATTTTCCAGCTGTTAACAAGGGGGTGTCCCCATTAGTTAAATTTGCATTTCCAGGAACAGCCCTTCCTCTTTCAATGACTGATGAGATATGGGGTTTACTACTCTAACAAGCAAGTAGCAGACAGCCTTAAAACCAATTTAGATTGTATGCAGGCTGTAGGAGTTAATTCACAGTCGATCCGAGGCTAATCTGTCTCTCTTGGGTAAGTACAAAGCCATTATCTACATCACCGGTTAAAGACCTCTATGAAACTTATGTACCTAACAAAGGAGTAAACAAATCCAAACTGATATGATGTTCTGCTTATCGCAGTGCAGTATGCTGATGTCATATATACTTAACTTTTCTGCAAACAAGTCTACCAAGATCCTAGAAAAATGCTAATAATACAGAAGGAAAAAATTACAAGCCATAGACTACAGACTTACAGGAAGAACTGTGTTGACTAACACCATTTCTAACAGCAGAGTGTATCAGCAGGCATGTTTCAAAAGTGATTCAGCAGAAATTCTGTGTCTTTTCCTACTCTGGTGACATAGACTCTCAATGCAGATGCATAGTGTAGGCACAAAAAGTTTATTTACAGAGGGCAGGACTGAACATTTCATGTGAACACATTCATACCATGATAAAGAGCTTTGTCTCCCATTAGTAATTTCAAGAATTGTGATTTGGTACTCCCAACACACCTATAATTGAATTCCTCAGTCATAAAATCACTGGTGCCAAACAAGTTCCGATATCTTTTATCAAGCCTCTTTTTTTTTTTCTTGTCATTTGTTAATGTATTTCTTATGGAGTTTTTCTTCTTTTTATAGATACATTTGCTTTAGTTATAAATTAACCCCGGAATTGACTCTCCCAGAGGCTACAAACTAGTTTTTTATTCTCTTGAAAAAGATTCAAGCCATGTGAATTTCTGATTTGGAGCAATTTGGATAGCAGTCTGTAGTTCAAGCATAGAGGAAAGGAAATTTCAGAAGCTTGATAAAGTAATTAGAAATAAACTGAAAAGTTTTTTTTCTGTGCGTAAAAAAGGTTTTTTTCTATGCCTTTTGCTCTGGAAACCACGATTAATTTACCAAAAGAGAACATATTTGCCTGTGGGATTTCTGGTGCTCCCAGTTCCTTGTAGAAATATTAACTAAGATACAACCTCAATCTGAAAGGTCTTTCTAAGGAGTTCCAGCACATCCCAAAGGTGTGGAAGGTAGTTTAAAATTTAGACTCCTAGTGCAATTTGAACCGTATTATAAAAACATTAATATATTCAAATAATGACCATTAAAAGACTATTTTTTTATTTGATAAATGTAATCCTAAAGTAACAAGGCTTATAGCATTTGCTGTTTCAAATTGTGTGTGGTCTCTTTCTCTCCCAATACCTATGGAAAACACTGGCTTCTTCCAGCCAAAGCTGACTACAAGGTAGAGGAGCAAATATGCTTAAATTGTTGTTGGGGTCACCACTAAAGAGCAACAGTTTGAGCTCACTCTGTACCAAATAACAGAAAATCCAAATTCCTATAGAGGAAATGAACTGAATCAGTTCTACTGCTCAAAGAGCAATTTGTACAAGGATAGACTAATACTTCTTAACAGCCAGGACGGCACACATTATTTCCTCTCCTTGTCTTTCTGTGCCCCTCTTAGCTCCATTAATTTAAGTGTGAAAAGTTTGATTAGATTTGACATAAACACACCAGATAACCATGTTTTTATGGTTTAATTCCTGTTTTCGCTAGGATTTTCCAAGGTGAAGCAACCTGGAAAAAGTATGCCTTCGAGATTCAGAAAATGGGAATTGATCTTGCAGAACTTTGCATTTCTGGGTCACTCTTCCCAAGTTAGATTGGTTGTGGTCATGCTACCTTGTACACCGTGTGTAACAAGGTGCTGACTTAATCCAGTTTGGGGTGGGTTAAAAATGACACTGTTTTTTTTTTTTTTCAAAAAAAACCCTACTTTAAAAATTACTTTTTAAATTAACAATAAAGCAATGGAGAAGTCCTAGGCTATTTCTTCTATATAAATAATTTTCATGCTGTGCTTTCCATCCATCTCTAGTTTCCCATAGTCAAGACGATGTCCTTCTTGCAAAGGCAGATGCAACTTCCTTCTCTACATGCCATTTCTGAGATTGCCAGTCAGTTCTTCAACATAAAAATATTAAAATTTTCATCTTACATTGCGCTTTCTGTCTCTGATTTGACATGTTTTTATTAGTGCCTCATCTTCCTGAAAAATGTTACAACTCACTCTATATTTCTTCGATGCTTCTTCAGTTTAATTAATTACCTACAGTAGATTCTTCCCCATATTTTGTAAGTTTTAACAAAACATGGTTATGTTTTGCTCCTTTTTTAAAAATTGACAGTGACACAGCTGAAAGGGTTTTAACAGTCTAACTATTTATCAACTTTTACAAAGAAATGAGATATAAAATAGTGGCCAAACTGTCAAATATTTTATCTCTTAAATCTTGAAGTCTTAAAATACATGCTCATCTCTTTCAATTTTATGATTCAATGCTGTCTATTTAATTAAAATAATGTTTAAAATCCATTACTTTTGTTTGCACTGCTTGGGGAAAATCAGTCATTCTGATTTGGCCCTAATACTCCTTTGTAACCCTCTCATTTGTATCAATGAGATGTCGAGCATGCCGGACAGATTGCATCGGCTCTCCTGAAGGAGCAGAATCAAAGTTCTACACAAGTACCACCATCTACTCTCACACCTTGTGTACACATTTCATAACTTTGTTTGCACAGTGTACTTTCACTTGAGCCAGAAAGAATTTTCAGAGCAAACAAATTGTAATGTATTCTCTAAAGGCGAGTAACAATGTTAGTTCTCTGTAGTTCTTGGGACAGACAACGGGACAGTCAAAATGTTAAAATACTTCCCATATTTTTCAGAATAATGACTGTATCACATAAAAGGATGTTGCCAATATCTGAGCAGATATCTGTCCTGAGAAAGACAGATAAGAATTTTGCCATCATGAAAACAAATTCCAATATCAACTTAGAATCATAGAATCATTAGGATGGAAAAGACCTTTGAGATCACTGACTCCAACTGTACCTGTCTACTACTCAATCATGTCGCCAGGCACCTCACCTCCCCACCTTTTAAGACCTCCAGACATGGTGACTCAACCATCTCCCTGGGCAGCCATTTGAGTGCTTGAGAACCCTTTTGTTGAAGACTTTTTTCCCAATGTCCCACCTAAACCTCCCCTGGTGCAGCTTGAGGCCATTCCTGCTTGTCCAATCACCTGTCACTTGGGAGGAAACACTGACACCCATCTCTCCACAACCTCCCCTCAGGTAGTTGTAGAGAGCAGTGAGGTCTCCCCTCAGCCTCCTCCTCTCCAGGCTAAACACCCCCAGCTCCCTCAGCCACTCCTCCTAAGACTTGTTCTCCAGCCCCTTCACCACCTTCGTTGCTCTTCTCTGGACTCGCTCCAGGACCACTGCTGAGTGCAGGGGCAGAATAACCTCCCTGGATCTGCTGGCCACACCATTTCTGACACAAACCAAGATGCCACCTGGGCCACTGCCGGCTCACGTTCAGTTGGCTGTGGACCAACACCCCCAGGTCTTTCTCTGCCAGGCAGCTTTCAAGCTGCTCTTCCCCAAGCCGTAGAGCTGCTTGGGCCTTTAGTGTCCCAAGTGCAGGACTCTACACTTGGCCTTGTCAAACCTCACCCTGTTGGCCTCGGCCCATGGATCCAGTCTGTTCAGATCCCTCTGCAGAGTCTCCCTACTCTCCAACAGATCAACACTTCTTCCCAGTTCAGCGTTGCCTGCAAACTTGATAAGGGTGCATTCGTTCTCCTCACCCAGGTCATTGATAAAGATATTGAACAGGACTGGACTCAGCACTGAGCCCTGAGGACACCACTTGTGACTTGATCCTTCACCAGAGGTTAGAAAAAAAATGTTAAGAGTATTTTTAAAGGTTTTGAGCCTTACATTATACGTTCTTTTATTTATTTATATGACAGCAAAATGGACTGACAACATACGCTAAAATAACTTACATAGATTTTTCGTTTAATTAAACAACCATAAACCCCCATTTCTTTGTGTGCCGCAAGTTTTCAAACTTAAAGGTCCCCAAGTTATAAATTATTAGTTTTGTACAGCTAAAAATCTAAGACTGGAACTTTAAGAACAGCTCATCTTGGTCCGCAGGCAGGAAGAAACTTAAAAAGAAATTATAACAAATCTGAGAGACTTTTAACCTAATTCAGTTTCAGCTATACTAATAAACTATTGAGTACCAGGACTCTCCTATCACCATATTTCTTCCATTCACATTATCAAACTCTCCTAGTCATCAAAACTGGGTGCCAATAGCTAAGCAGCCTGTTGCAAATGGCCCATGCCCATGCTAACTCCCAAAGTATTTCTGGAAGGCTTTTACTTGGCTGAGCTAAAACCAGACCAGGGACAATTTGAAGAATTTAACCATTTAACAACACAGTTCCAGTGCCTGTGCCCAAGTTACAGCACTTTTTAACTTACTAGTATGGATCCAGCCTTTGAGTTCAGTTAGACTTCTCTGACACCAGGGAATAGAATTGCTTTGGGTTTTTGTTTTCACCAAGTTATTAAATTTTTTATCAGTGTTTCTTCCTAAACGTGGGTAGGTATGCTCAGTGCTGGGTCCTGTTCAATATCTTTATCAATGACCCGGATGAAGGGATTGAAAGGACCCTTAGTAAGTTCACGGATGACACTGAGCTGGGAGGAAGTGTAACTGCCACCTAAGAGAGGCATTTACCTGCCAACCTGTGTCATATGAGCAGAAGAAATACTTCGCTGCTTCAAAAGTCCACTGTATAAAAATGACAATAGTACAGCAAATTGGATACTGGTTACTAGTTATCTCATCTCCTGCTCTGAGAATGGGTACAACAGGCACCTCTAAACCTCCCCTAGCTTCTAGGAGCCAAAAGAATCTGTGTGCCCTGTGGTTGTAGAAAAAAACCTGACTGTTCTTCAGATGGATTATAGAGCATCAGAGGGCATAAAGGAACCTGTTATGAATAACAGCTCATAGAAGATGAAGCGAGTGAAATCCTGTGGGCTCTGTTGGTATGTCTTCCCCATGAGCACTCATCTGTTTCTTTCTTGTCCAATGTAATTTCAGAAATTCTGATTCAGAACATGCTTTCTCTAAGGAGCTATACAACAGTTTATATGACATACTGGGATCAAAACCAGTGCTATTTAGTATTTAGCTAATACTGTCTTTAATTTCCATATTCATCGCTAAATGAGCATGCTATCTTTCTTACCATTCTGAACTCCAGAGAGTTCCTTTCTCCCACAGAGTAACTGCCAGGTATAATTACGACATTCATTAGCCCTTCCTGGAGTAATTGTCAGGAAAGCGGCAACCATACCTGCATCAATTTCTTCTTCCTTCTTGGATTTTTTTTCTGCTTTCCTTCAAGGACAATTAGAGTTTCTCTCTGCTTTGTCTCTCACCTTAAATTGGGTCTCTCAGCTTATTCAAAGCAAATCTTTTCCTCCCTTTATTTTCCCCCTCAAAATGCACATTTGTGGAGGAAAGGGAGAGGTGGTCCTACTGTTTCTCACTGCTTTCACGTCTACTAATTCACTGTGGGTTTATTTTGTTCTGTTTTATAATGTCAGAATGAATGGATTTAAATTAAAATGAGATTCACAGTACACTTATTTCGTCACTGACAACAAGTTACCCTCCTGTCTAAGGGTCAAGCTTCAGCTGAAATGTAAAATTGCCACATGCTGGATAACATTGTGCTGTGCCTTCCTGTTAGTGGACAGGGGAGGAGACAGGAATCTGTTGCACAGCCTGCGTCAGAGAATGCAGTTGCACTACAGTATATCGACTTCAGTCTATGTACAAGTTATTGTTATTCTAAACTTACCTCAGGCTTCAGCAATATTCACTCCCTGTTCTCCTGTCCTCAGTGACAGGAAAGCTGTCACTTGTTGTTAGCATATCAGACAGTTCCTGTTCTCAGAGGAGTAATAAATAATGCTAGATTTAAAAAACAGAACAAACTTGGGCAGAAAAAGAACAATGAGTAGGAATGTCAAAATACAGTGTGAGAACCACGTTACAGCATCGTCAGCATATCTTAAACCAGAAAAAGCTGAAAATCTCATAAGAGACCAGAGAGAAGAATTCAAAATCAAGAAGGTTCCAACAATAAACTTGAATTTCTTTCTCAAAGTTTAAAACATCTGTATTTTTGAAGGATTTCCCTGCTTTTTAATATTTTCTTTGGTAAACACAAAAGGGGGCTAAATAAAGAAAAATAAGAGTCTTAGCCGATCTTCCCACTGCCTTACTTCAAAAGTTCCTTTAATTAATTTCCTTTCCTGATAACTCATTATGGATTTCAGCTTTTTCACTCTTTCCCAACTCTCCTCTCTGCTGGGCCTCCAGTGTCCCACACGGGCCTTAGATCCCTGTCTTAATCCACCACAGCAACCAATGTAATCATGCTGAGCCCTGGTAGCCTCTAAGATTAAAGATACTCCAGCTATTTCACAATATTTTAAAGCCACGGCCTGTCTTAGCATTGTACATTACTCCACATATTCTGCACAGATTTTTTTTTTAAGGGTATTTTTTGTTTGTAAAGAAGCAGAACTCTGTCAATAGTATTTTTATCTTTCAAAACCAGAATTGATAGAAAATACAGAAAGCAGTTTTCTAGGGTTTCATTCGATCTCTCACCTACTCAAAGCTGGCACCCTGGTGACCCAAAAAAGAATGGAAAGAAATGCACATGACTTCCACATCCTGCTTATTACATCATGAAGGATGAAACAGCATATTATGTCCAACTCAGAGGGACGCTGTACTGTATGTAACTCTTTTCTTGCATAAAAAAAGCCTTTCTTAAAGCCATGACTCATTAAAAATTGACAGATAGCACACTCCAATACACAGAACACTGAAAAAGCATGATAGACTGTTAGACACAAACTCATCTCATAATGGGATCAGTTACTGAGATATTAGCATGTTATGTGTTTTTTTATGTAAATTAAAACATAAAGGTGATTTGTGGGGAAAAATACATTTTTTATGTTCTATTTTTAGACTGAGTTTTTCATTGCCAAAAGTTTTCAAGAAGGTATGTCTACAAGAAAATGTTTGCTGTAGGAAGAATAGGTTCTTGATATTGAAGGCTTTTCCAGCACTTCAAGTGCTGTCAGGAATTCCTGCCTACGCCAACTGTGCTGTAATAACTATTTCTTAATAAATTAGTAATCCTGGTCTAAGAAAAAAAATCCTCAAATCTTATCACCTGTGTCAAAGTAACTTGCATAACCTGATGCCTTATCCTACCCAGCCCGAGTAAAACCTAAACCAGCGCGACGATCTCAAGTGTAAGTTTTACAGAAGGTATTGGGGTATTGGATTACTGTAAACTCCCCCAAACGAAACAAGATGTGAACATAATAAATATCCGCCACACCCAATTTAACTGGGTAAAGTTAGGCAGCCTGATCACATGAGGCAGACCCAAAGAACAAGACTTTGGGCAGTGCCCAAAGGAAACTGTGCAAGGAACCCTCTTGGGTCTCTTATTCATCATGCCATAATGTGCTTCTCTGCATCACAAACAATTAACCAGTTCAAGACAACTGGCAAGCTCACATCTTAGCTTGATACTCCGATACTCCAAGAAGCTTGCAAGACAGAACCAAAGTCTATTGGCAAGCTAATCATGGAAAGCAAGTGTGAAATTTGCTTGCAATAGCACTGAAGTGCAACAACCCAAAAATTAAAAAGCAAGCTAGGAACTACTAATTAAGGTCCTGTAGGATTCCTGGAAATTATTTTGCGTTGCTTTGATAATGAAAAATACTTTAAGGCCATTGTTAAAAAGCCGAACCTTTCAAAGTAATTCTTCAATCTGTGCTTATTTCCTATTTTAAATTCAGGACCTGTCATAATAAAGTTCTGCAATACTAATTTTAAAACTTACTCTGTAGTCAATTGTATCAACTGATACTCAGCTGTGCTCTTTACCAAATAACCTACTCCAGGCCAATTTAGTCATTCTAGCAATAGCTCTACTGTATATGTAAAAAAAAAAAAAAAAAAATCCTGAAAAATAAATCTCTTAAATGGTGCTTATTTCATTCAGAGAACCGATTTACTGTGAAATCATTTTGTTCTAGAAAAAGCTTAAAGTTTCATCTTGTTTATCATCTCAAACCATCTTCAGCAACAGCTGGAAATTCTGAAAGTGAAAGCACAATTGCAGAACTTTTCACAGTCTTTAATCATGTTATAGGCAAAACTGAAGAAATCTGCACCTTTATATGAGTGCCTTGCAACATGTAGTCATTTGTCAAACTCCTTTTATGTTGGCAATTACTATGGGATATTTAAAATAAATACAATTCTAGCCTGCTTTTCTTAATATTTCTAATGACTGTAAAAATCAAGTATGTTAACATGCCTTGATGTACAAATAAGGCATCTCAGATATGCAGTTTAAGTGCAAGCGATGGCATCCAGGAGAGAGTCAGAGAAGAAATGCAGCAAAAACCTCAAAGAACTGCAGTGAGCCAGCAAAGTAAACCCATTCCCTGTCAGTGGTTAACTTTAGCAGAATCGGAGGAACAGCTACATCACTAGGCCAGTGTGAGAACTTTGTTTCAGACATACTACAAGCTAGAAAGCACAGAGCAGATAAAACAATTTTTCATCATCTGGGAGGGAATGAGAACCTCAGCCTAGGGGCTCTTCAGAATTTCTCATGACTCAGTTAAATACGGTCCTGAATAAGGTTAGAGAATACAGATAAAATTCCAGGTAAATAAAGCAACCTTTTGCCCTCACGTACTTCTATACTTGCTTATCTATAGATTTCTCTGGGTGTAACTGAAAATAGAATTTGGCTTTACATTTTTTCTTTTTACATTCTTAGTACGATTAAAAACCAAATTAGCAACATGCCACATTATAACATGCACCTACTAAGCTTAAAACCTGAGAGTAAGCATAAAATTTTGTACCTGAAATACCACTGAACAGAAACTCCAAGTAAAATGTATTCAAGATGAAAGGATAGACTCTTCAGTTTTATTTACTGTGGACATAAAAGTCAGTACCTAAAACTATCATAAGGAAATACGTACATTATGAAAGGCAGTAAACAGAGGTGGCTGCATTTTTCCACAAGCCCCCATATTAGATAGCACCACAAAGCAGCAGGTCTAGGTAGTAAAACCTGTTTTTCTGACCACCCCTACTAGAAGATCATGGTGTGAGTGTTAAAGCCTGTAATTAACATTTTTCTTTTCATAGTTCCTTTTTTTTGGTGTAACAGAGTGACTCTTTTGGTAGTCTGGCATATGTTTATGCCACCATAGTTGAGAGGTTGTTTCATGGCCATAATAAAATATTCCTGTACCATATATATTGAAAATGTACATAATTCCATTTGTATCTAGATAGCAACCCAAGCCCAAAGCCTCTCAAACTTCAAAACTGCTGCTATACAACCATGAACACTTATAGCAGTTACACAACATCTCTCTTCAATAAACCTAAACAGACACACAAGTACTATGGACTTATAATGCATTATTATAACATAAAATCCTTTTTTATGCAATGCAATGTAATCATATATCGTGTAAAAAGTTTAAGACAAGATCATAATTCTGGGCAGGGCTACTTTGTGCAAATAAGAAATTCTCTGAGAAGTACTTTGTTTCAACTCAGTGGAAAAACACAAGACGCAATAAGAGAACTTCCATCACCCTCATTTATTCTACAGCCCTATTCCGGGATAGCTAAAAGTGTTTCTATGAAAATAACATATTTAGAATTTTATATGTACAGACAGGTAAGTTAGAGGAATAGTAGCTGGAGATCTCCTATAAAAAGCATAGGATTCTGGCAAAAGGGAATCTAAAATATGTCACAATCAGATCTGTGATAAAGAGGAAAGACACGAGTCCCCATGGAGCTCGTGAAATTCCAATACCCCATCAAACTGTACCAAGTATAATATTTTCCTCCCATAATAGCTGTTATAAGGCCAGAACTAAAACTTGTGTCTCACTTCGAACTCTAAAATAAACTAATACCAACTGCAATCTCTGTATCAGAATCTTAGGATTTCATTTAGAGTTAAAACACGTTACGAAATCGATCATGTAAATTCCGGAACAAAAAGCAGATAAATACACTACTCCTGTTACACTGGCAATTCTTAAATAAGCAAAACCCCTATGTATTTTTCTTTAGATACAGTATATATTTGTGGTTCTTTCATTTCAGGCAGTTAGTCTCACTGAAGAAACAGCAACCCCTTTAGAGTCAGACCCTATATTTTCAGTATACTAAACCCACAGACTGCCTCCAAATGTAACTGCACGAAAGCAAGCTGTGTACAGGGCAAAATTTCTAACACTGCGTAGAGGTGTCAAACCTGACCCGACTGAAACATCAGAAGTGCCATCAACCTTGGGATTCTTTTCCTAGACTCTCTGCATCTTCCAATAAACCAACATTTTTTTTTTTTGATGCCAAGGAACATTCTGTCCACTTCTCTGTTGGGATATTATCCAGTATTTATTATACAGTGTTATCAGATGCTATATATAGCCTTTCAGCATGACTGAGGTAAGGAGGAGGCCACTCTATAACACAGGGTTAATACATTACCGAGACACATTCCCTGCAAGTACATATGCAACCATACACACATGTTCGTCACAGCATTCATCAAGCACGCTTGTGCCTGAACATACGTATGCAAAGCTACGCAAGCTTCGAGTTTTTAAAACTGCTAATTATCAACCAGCAGAGTAGACTTTGGGATTCATAGACTGGAATTCATAGACTTTGTCCTGAATGTGCAGGCTGCCTGGCATGAAGGTGATCTGCTTAGTCATGAGGGAAGGGGGTGGCTTATGCAAGTCCACAAAGCATCATCTCTTACTGGATTCCCAACATTCACAGCCCTGCTTTTGAGGTTGTTGCTTACCTTCTCCTTCCTAAGCAGGATGGCTTTTTTTCTACTTGCAGTGAAACCTAGTGTAACGGCAAAGTAAAACCAGTTGCATTTCGATAACTGGGTGCTGCTTGGAAGTTGGCAGAGAATTTTTGCTGTAAATCTGGGGATTTGTTACCATACCTAACTGGTTTTCTATTTATCACGATGCAGATTAGAATCTGTTACTGTTGTAAGCGTCTATTGCCAATGAGAGAATAGATTTCTTTCAATGGTAATTGAAAGAATGGCAATTCTTTAATTTTATATTATTTTTTAAATCAATCACACTACTACATTGTGTCTCTATTGTGAATTTGTACCTATTTGCATTCTCCTGTCAGACAGAATTAATGAGAGGGACAATATTTTAATCTGAGTAACAAGATGGCCCCAATCTTGACAAGGCTGCTAGGTACTACTGCAACACAGGTAATTACAAATATCGATGTAGTCCATGTATCATTTAATTGGGGAATGATGTAATTGTTTAGTTCAATGCCATAGAGTGGTTTAGGTGAAGGCAAACAGGCCAAATAATATGATGGAAGGTGTGGGAGGAGTAGGGGAAACATGCGAGCCTCGTCAAATTTGTGTAAGTCCTGCAAAAGCTTTCAGATGTGAAGACGGCAGACTAAGCCTTGGCGGGGGTAGGGAAGTCGTGGTTCTAAATTAAAAGAATAAAAGCCTACAAAAGATTTACTCATCTGTTTGCCTTGTGGCATGAAGAAGAGCTGACATCTTGGGAGCAACAGGTAAAAGAGAAGCCTATGTTGCAGTAGAAGACCTGATGCTGTAGTAGAAACTTAGTCTTTCCTATGGTTGCCACATACATTTTCTCCTTTACATGTCCTTGTACTGGAAGTATCCCAAGTCCCACTCACCGCAGGTGCTGGTACTGGTAGAGTGACAATTTGCTTAGCACCTGCATTTTCTACCTGGTATACTGTCACCAGAACCCAAAAGGAAGCACCACTGCAAAATAACAAACTATTCTCCATCAAAAAACTGCTTGACTGAAAAAAGATGGACTATCCTTCATTTTAAAAAAAAAAAAGCAGGGGAGTCAGGGGGATGGACGGGGAGGGACAGACAAAAGAATTTTAAGAGCTTTATCATTTAATGCATGAATCAATTTACATTTCATGTTCTAAATACCGGGGGGGGGAGGGGGGCATTTTTTTTCCCCCCAAGTACTTTGTAGCAGTTAAATGAGACCTTTAAGAACTGTCCTGTTTAATAGGAAACCCCAACTTCTGTTTGCGGTAGGGGTAAGTAGGACTTCAGTGTAACAGTGTTCTCCTACTTTGGATTATTTCTAAGCTTTTCTTTTGTTAGTTCACAAGAAGTTAACTGACTCACAGAAAACATGTTGTATGAAGTACCTAAAAAATACATCCCTGCTGTTAAAAGAAATAGACTCTATTATGGAACTACAGTATAGAAAATTAGCACTCATCATCTAATATCATGCTAAATTCCATTAGTTTATGAGGGATTAAAAAAATTAAACTAGTAGCAGTAACAGAAAGTATTGTATCTATGACTTCAAAAGAACCAAGCATGGAGAATTTATAATTGTATTTTAATTTCTCTTGAGTAACTTCACTGGAAACTGCTTCACTGCATGCCAGAGGAGAACACGGGGATAATCCTCGTGATGAAAGGTAGTAAAAGAAACTCAGATTCTGAATATCAAGTACGCACAACTAGTTGATTCACAATTAAGCTACAAAAAGATGGCTAGTAAATATATTCAACACCTTTCTGAACTGATTATATTTAAAAAAAAACCAAAGGAGTGCCTCAGCAATCAAGGTGAAAAAATCATGAAGTGTATGTATTTCATTATTTAGCCCAGCTTCGTACCAGACAGAGTGTTCAATCTACTGGTAAACTTTTCCTAGTTTCTACAATATAACTTTTTGCAAACTTCATTTTATTAACCACTGGTGTAAGTACATTAATAGCGATAATTATCGTAGCTGGGTCTAAATCTCTTGTATCGACTTAGAAACTGACTCACAGTTATTTAAAAAAATACACAGAGGAGTCAGATTTAGAGGCAAAATTGATAGTGGGTGTTTTTATCAGTATCCTAAGGAAGGTTAAAAGGCACAGCTTCAAAATGCTTCAGTTAATTCTAAAATTTTCTCGGCTTCCTTTTTCATTATAATTTATTGTGTGAAATATAAAGTTGAAGCAGGAGAAAAAAGAATTATTTGCATATTCTATATTGCAATTGAAGTTTCATTGAATGATGATGTTTAATAAATTGTATTATCTGGGAATTCAAAATTGAGGCACTTTTAAGAAATACTTCCTACCTTAAGGCTGTGTACATCGTCTCTGAACTGCTGACAGATACTGAGATATTTCATAAAACTGATGCCTCAATCTCTAATCAATTGTCGCAACACCTTTTTTTTGTGACAGAAAGAGAGAATAAATGACGTCAAACACACGACTTCATGCAACAACTTCTCGACTTCCTACAAGACATTCTGATAACAACGAGAGCACAACACATGAAACTTCTTTTCAAAGGAGACTATCACATGTCCCAGTTATTCCATGCGTGCTGGGAATTTCTAGTTAACTAGTAACAAATCGCAGTAACCTTTTAAAAGACAAATTACTGATTAAATGATGGGATAATTGGTACCAGAAAAGCTTTTTTCTTTTTCTTTGAATACTCATTTTTAGATGGAACATTACAATCATGTTCCACAGCAAAACCTTGTCCAGAGATGGGGCGGCAAGTCGTGAATGCAAGACTCATCCCCGTTGTGCTGATGGTTGGACTTGATGATCTGAGAGGTCTTTCCCAACACTAACGATTCTGCGGCCCTAACCCTAGTTATTTCAAGGATAATTATAACCGATACTTCTCATTTAAAGGAATCTGACCCTCACAGACACGGAGAAACGATTCCCTGAGCTTTTCAACAGAATAAATACCAGCCTGACGTCACGGATCTAACCAATACATCATGGTGAAGCCAGCGTTGTGTTGTCAGAGCCACCGAGTTACAACACGCCGGCAGCTCGCCCTCCGCATCTGTAGGACACCCTGGGGAGAAGCGACACCAGGAAGGTTACAACACGCTCCCGCCAACCTGGGGCAAGAGTGGATTTCAACACCGCAACTGCGGGCGCGGGAAGGCTTCCCCGACTTCCCGCGGTTGAGAAATTTAAAAGGCGAGAAAAAGAAAAGGAAAGTACGTTCATTCATGAAGTGACTCAGCCAGGTGAGCCGCTCCCTGCTGGGATGGACCCCGGCACGCTGCCTTCAGCCCTGGGCCCCTCACCACGAGAAGGACGTTGAGGCTCTGGAGCGAGTCCAGAGAAGAGCAACGAAGCTGGGGAAGGGGCTGGAGAACAAGAGGAGCAGCTGAGAGAGCTGGGGGTGTTCAGCCTGGAGAAGAGAAGGCTGAGAGGAGACCTCATTGCTCTCTACAACTACCTGAAAGGAGGTTGTGGAGAGCAGGGAGCTGGGCTCTTCTCCCAAGTGACAGGGGACAGGACGAGAGGGAATGGCCTCAAGCTCTGCCAGGGGAGGTTCAGGCTGGATATCAGAAAGAATTTTTTCGCAGAGAAGCCCTGGCAGAGGCTGCCCGGGGAGGGGGTCGAGTCCCCACCCCTGGAGGGGTTTAAAAGCCGGGCAGACGAGGTGCTCGGGACGCGGTTTCGTGGCCGATCGGCACTAAAGCCGCTGACCCAAGCGGCGCTTCCCCAGCCGGCGGCTCCGCTCCCCCGCCCCGCAGCCCGCCCCGCACTGACCTGCCGCTGTCAAGCCTCGAGCGGGAGAAACTGTTCCCTTCAGCGGGATAAACGGCCCCGCGCGGCGCCGCCCCCGCCCGGCACCGCCCCCCGCGCCGCCCCGGGCCGGACCTGCGGGCGGGGAGAGACGGGGGGACGGGGAGGGACGGGGGGACCGGGGGGACGGGGAGATACGGGGGGACCGGGGGGGCGGGGAGAGACGGGGGGACCTGGGGGGCGAGGAGAGACGGGGGGATCTGAGGGACGGGGAGAGACGGGGGGGCCTGGGGAGCGGGGAGAGACGGGGGGACCGGGGGAGCGGGGAGAGACGGGGGGACCTGGGGGGCGGGGAGAGACGGGGGGACCTGGGGGGCGGGGAGAGACGGGGGGCTCTGCGGGGCTGGGGGCTCTGCGGGGCGGGGGGAAAGGGGCTGGGCTGAGAGTCGGGGAGCTGCGGGGTTGGGCGTGAGACTGGGAGAGTGAGATGGGGGGAGCTGCGGAGCGGGGAGCGGGGCTGGTGGGGAGATTGAGGGACCTGAGGGGTGAGGAAGGAGACTCGGGGAGCTGCGGGGCTGGGTCTCTGCGGGGCTAGGGTTGAGATCTGGGGCTCTGCGGGGCTGGGGGTGAAACTTGGGGCTGTGCGGGGCGGGGGAAAGGGGCTGGGGTGAGATCTGGGGTGCTGGGGGTGAGATGGGGGAGCTGCGGGGTGGGGTGAGCGGGGCTGAGATGGGGGCTCTGCGTGGCCAGAGCTGCGGCCGCAGCGTTTCCCGGCCGCTGGCCGCCCCCTCCCCGAGCCCTCATCCCGCTGCGATGGGACGAGAGGCTTTTCTCGGCGGTCTCAGCAGGGACGGAGGCACAAGAACGTGGATTCCCGCTGCCCCCTCCCAGGGAAGCGGCGCGGAGGGATCAAGCCCGGACAGGCGCGAGGCCTCCTCCTCCCTCGCCCCCTGAGGCTTCGGCGGGGGAGGGGGAGGAGAATCCGTGAGATCCTCAGGCTGCGGAGGGGCGTCCTGGAGCCCCGGGATACAACGGGTTATCTTGGAAAAACTCCTCATCTCCTGGACGTCGTTAGAAGGCGAGGGGGATCCTAAATTTGCCTCCTTGTCATCAGGCTCTTGGAAAGACTTTGCTCTGTTATTTCTGTACCTGTTGGAGCCCGATCCCCCCAAGCCCTGGTTTACTCGCAGATACTCGCGGTGCCCGCGGCTTGTTGTGTGTGAGAAGGATCTTTCTGTCTGCAGAGGCTTGGAGCCTTGCGTTAGTTTTGATGAGAATTCTCTATTTGTGTAGGCTTGACGGAAGCCTTTCGCCTGCCTTCTGCCTTCGCAGAACAAGGAATTTTTTCAACCTGATGCTTTCCCCTCCATCTGAATATTTTAGCCCTATGTGGGATTGTTTTTGTTTGCAAGTTTTCTTCTTCTTGTTTTGGTTCGTTTGGGGTTTCCCCCCCCCCCCCATACAGCAGAATTCAGTAATACTCTAACTCAGATACTGAAAACAAGTAGAACAAAACCTCAGAATTGGCTCAAGATGCCACGGATGAATGAACAGACAGGTGTGCGTGAAATAATCTAATAACAGCGGCTTAAATACCTAAACTCTTACTATTTCTAACCGCTTTACAGCTGTATCTCAGGTAAAGTTGCGATGGGAAGAGAAAATAAGATGTCTTAGCTGGACACCTCCCCAGGGTTCAGTTTTACCTCTGCTGAGAGCAGAATCCGCACAGCTCTCTGTGCAAACTGCTGGAGAGTATTCTCATTTAGTTCAAATACCTGAAAAACAGAGGAGCCCTTGCACAATCCTTGCACATTTTATAAAAATCCGTATAACTGGGAGCATCCCCGAGGTTCACAGGTATTAATAAACATCTGACTGTGTCTATAAACCCATCATTTCAGCCTAGAATTTTCATAAATTCATGAGTAAAGCAGAAATACAAAACATAGTTTAGATTTTAGTTAAATAGCATGGACAGAACAGGCATATCTCAGTCCAGAGAAACCAGCCAAACGGAGCTTTTAGAGAAGTATTACAAATACCGTATCATTTTATTCCTGTTCTAAGCGTTTATTCTGTCAGCAAGTTCATCCTTTGAACAGAACTGATAAAGCAGAAGCAATAATGTTGACTTATGCACAAATTATATACATTTTAACAGATTGAGGCAGGAAAGGCAAAAAAGAGTCTGATTTTCTGTTTTACACAGATTTTTAGGTAGTATTTGGTACCACATTAGATGTTTCTTTTAAGAAGACAATAAGTCTTAATTTGAAGAGTGGAGAGTTGAAGAAATTTTCTTTGGTAGTTAAAAATATGCCTTATTTATAATTTGAATTAATCTGATTTCCTTTATCAACAGAAAGCAGGGTTTTTTCACACACGGAACATAAAGCCAATCATTTTTGTATTGATAAAGAAATAGAACAGGCTAGAAGTTCAATTATAGAGTAATGAAATGGTCATAATAAAGAAATTATCAATTCCTTATATAGCTTTTGTTTGCATTATTTGATTGCACAGTTTTTGATGACGTGGACTTTCTCCCCTGCTTATCCAAGAGAATTCCTAAGTTTGGCTGAGCGCTTTAGGCACTGGGAAACAAGGATGAAATGTTAGGCTCTGGCCTTCCTGGGTCACAGGCAATTTTTCCCCAAGTTCAAAGAGAAGCAGAAAGGGCCTCTCAGCATGAGATCTAGTTTAGAAATTGATGATAACTTGCCTTCACAGAAGATCAGGTTTACTGTGTTTTTCATATTGGGCATAAAGGCGTTAGTTAATTTTTTTCCAGTTTTTCATGGAACGGCTTTTTGAAGATTTTGGTGCATCTGAAACAAAACCCTTCTGTGTACACTTATTACTGAGTATATATTACTGATATTAATTATGAAGAAAATTGCAAGCAGATTATTTTTGCCATATGATTCAATTTAGTCCCATGAGAAAGAGTACTTTGTGGAATCTCAAGATGGGTAAGGATATTAGTGTGGACCAAGTAACCCACCTTAAATATTTTTATTTCTTTTTTCCATCTTAATGAATGAATTTTTATGCAACAGGTTCTCAAGTATGCCAGATAGGCGTTTATGGTTTGATCCATGTTTAGAACAATTAATATATTAAAAAGACTTGGTGCATGATACTGTGATTTTTATGACTGGCTTGAAAAGGAAGGAAATCTTATAAGGGTATAGAAGTGAAAGATTTATACCTCTTCCTCTCTGCAGATATATTAGTTCCAGCTTTTACTTCATTATGTTGATGTTTCCATTGTGTCCATGCATTAAGTCTCTAGGTGCGTTACAGAAGTTCAAAATCACAAATCACCCAGTTTGTCCCATCTCAGTGTTCTGGGCAGAATGAAAAACTGTCTGGCCAAACTTTTAACATCTAGAGGGCAACCTCATACCCTAGCAGTGTGGCTATAAATCTAGCAGCCAGAAGAAGATGTTCTGATTGTGGAAATCGCATTGGTTTAAAGTAGTGGAGTTTAAATAAGCTGAAAAACCTATCCTATTGCTGCCTTCTTAAAAGTTACCCAGTGTACTTTCTCTTGGGTTATGTAATTTTTAATTCACGTATCTGGCGTTGATAACGAGACCTTTGTCTTAGTGTATTGTACTGTCTTTATTGGCAGTTTTTGGTCTGGGAAGATAATGTTTCTAAAAAGTATTTGATAATATTCCACTGCAATCCTACCTTCAATTTTCACATTCTAAATATACACACTTTTACTTGAAGGAAATCAGAAATTTCAGCTGCTATCAGTGGCATTTTGTATGTATTTATGGCAAAACCTGTACCATGAACTGCATTTCTTTAAGCAGTGATAGAGAACTGAACCTAGATAGGATTCCAGACTCTTTGGAGAGTGCGCTCCAGCACTGTTATACTGCATTTACGTGCTGTGCCTTGGATCCAGCAGAAGTAGTAGGACTGGGCATAATGCAGATTTTTCATAGATAAAAGTAGAGCAGGTCAAAACAAGGACCCTTTTAACTAAGAATGATCCTCCTTTTCCTGAACTTTGAGGCTTAGATAGAAAGAGACCAAAATCCAGATCATGCTTGCTTTAAATTTAGTAAAGCCAAGATCACACCAGGCCACCTACCTCTGACTATAATGGGGTTTTTTCCATGACCTTTGGTCTCTCCCCAACTCTTGACTTCTCTGATTTCATTCTGTCTTGAAGAGAATAACTTACTAGGATTGTCCAGTTCTTCTGCAACTAGATATTATCTTCATGTTCTAGTCCTGTCCTTATCAAATGGGTCCACACTGCATATCATACACAGCAGGCAAAAGAATGTGTAGGAATAAAGAGCTCAAGAATATACTGCTATCCATCAGATTTATTAATCTATCAGATGTTTATTTCTGAAGGAATAATTTTAAAACCACCAAGACTCATTTAAAAACAGTTTATCCTAATTTCTTGGGTGATTAAGTTAAGACAGATTTATGAATGTAACCTACTCAGCTTCAGAAATTCAGATTTCTACAATTAGTACATGCTTAGACATCTTAAATTAGTAGCTGATGCAACCAAGACTTAGAGTTGTGCTAATGTAGGATGGGAAGGAGGTGGCTAGTCTTGTGGTTAAAGCATGGGACTAGCTGCTGAGAGGACTAGGTTCTATTCCTGGTTCTGTCACTGACTTCCTGTGGGTCATTGTCTAAGTCGCTTAGCTGTGCCTCGTTTCACTCATATTTAAAATGGAAATAATACTTACATTGCTAAAGCACTGTAAGACTGAAATAATTAGTGTTTATACAAGTATTTTATACTCATAAAAGGACTTTGTGTATAACTGTGTCTGTGGGTCAAAAACTATATTCCCAGTGTGGTTCCTTTCATATAATTTGCAGTATAATTTAATATAATTTCTCACACAGTGATTCATTGATTCCAGTGAAGAAGACTAAAAAACTCAAAAGTGCAAAATTTAACTTAAATCATCTCCTGCGTCTAGGTTCAAATTAACCATGTTGATGAAGAGAATTGAGTTTTCTTTGTAAGAGTGTAAGAAAGGGAGTGTTGTGATATTTACTCCCTCATAATTGTTAAAAAAAAATTAATTCCCCCCCTCCCATTGTTTCTTTTGGAGGACTGGCTGAAGATCTCTTGGTACTTCCATTTCCTATAACCTTTGTCCTATTTTATAGTTTTTATACATTGTTGTGGTGGAATTAATTTGAAATACTATTTTTAAAATCCCTGTTTTTTACATATTTTACCCTAATCTCCAGGGTGCCTCTGATAGTTGTAGGAAGTACTGTTGGTCAACTAAATGATGATTCTGTAGAAAAACAGTATACACTGCAGCCCAGTGAAAGTCATGGAAACCAGAGCATCTCCTGGTATTCTGCCTAGCCCTAAGGATTAGCTTCTCAGTATTTCAATCACAGTAGCGTGGATCTCACATTCTTGTCACCACAACTTTTATTTCTGTTGCAGTGGGAAACTCTGGAGGGTTTTAAACCGAGGAGATTGGTTTGCCTTTCAAATGTCTGGTCGATGAGGTTTATATACTTCGATACTTACAGACTTTTAAAACGTTTTGTAGTTCTTTAGGACAGATACAGGTAGTAAAGACTGAAAGAGATGGCATTCAGACTATCCTATAGATTTAATTATGTTAACCGAAATATCTTCATTAGTCTTTACAGTGAATGGCTCGCATAGCTTTCAACAAGATTGAAGACTAAGCAGCTTCCAGTTTCTCTTTGTAATTAATATATATTATTTTAACACTGAACATCTTAAAATTTTGTCATGTTAGTACTGTTATTTCTGGAAGAATCACCAGGAGGAGCGGCATAACAATGAAATGCAAGCATCCTTTGCTTACATCTCACAAAATATATTGCAGAGTTTTCTTTTTCCATGGAAGTTGTGACCGCAGATGTAGACTCCAACAAAATAAACACAAAACTCCCAATTCTAACTTTTACACATGGATTCACAGGCAGCAGTGCGAGACCACTGGCAGCAGCATAGTTAAAAAGTACATCAATATTTGTAGCATTAGGGCATAATGTTTTTTAAATGTTGTTTCTGTGACTGTCCACAGGTGCTAAACTCAAAGGCTTCTAATGGCCTTTTCTACTGCATTAAAAAATATCTACTTCTTCTGTGAGTAAATCTTCATCATAAAAATGTGCTATCAACACGCTTTTCCTGGGCAGAGGAACAGTCACTTTAATCCTTACTGATCACTGAATGTTGTTTTGCAGAAGTACGAGAAAATAAAATGTGTTCGGGCAATACATCTTGAAATAGCTGTTATATGAAAGTCATCGTGTTTCATTCATACAAATAGCTCCATTGGTTTTTCAGCTGCTCTTCTGAATTGACTCTTGTTCGTCTTTTACAGAAATCATTATTTTCATTTAAGATCTTAAGACTCTTAAAACCCAAAGTTAATAACTGGTTTTCAATCCATGCTAACCGTTAGAGGATGCCAGGTAACTTTAGCAGTGAATCAGGGGCTATTTTGGGAGAAAAATATTACAATAATTTGCAGGAAATAACCTTTTTGTTCCAAAACAGCTGTCATTGAACACTATTATATCTACAACAATTAAAATTATCTTGGGTAACTTTTAGTATTTGGCATTGCTCCATTATTGTTCAGTTAAATATTTTTCAAGTATGTTAGGACTTCTGCCCACTGTGTGCTTGAAACCCTTCGTTATCAATAGAGAAGCTCTCTCTCGTTTTTGTCATATTGTGGTCACTCATGGCAGGACCTGCGATACCTTCTGTGAAGATTCTTTGCTGTTTCATATAGAACAGCAACAGAATTTCTGCTGAGATCTGATGACTCAACATCGGCAGTAGACCTTTCTAATGTGAAGTGTCGAATGTCAAAAAAAAAAAGTAAGAATAAAAAAAGTATGTGCTAACTAGAATATGAAGTCAATTAGGAAATGTGTGCAGACATCCTGGTGAATTTAAATAGCTGGTTGGATCAGAAATGGAGGAAAAATAGCATTGGGTCAGGAACAAAACACAAAGTAGCCAGAAACCTGGTATTTCTCATTTAGGATATAAATACTCACTGCTGAAAAATTCTCTGTTACAAAATGTTACTGATTAAAAGAAAAGACAATTTTAGGGGCAGTTCTTGGCTTTAATATGCTTCAAATACTGATTGAAAAGACAAATCTCCCACAGAGCTGAGATTTTTTTATTCACTCAGATTGTGACTAGTTGATACGGAACTAACACTTCTTGTTAACTGTTTTTCAGAATATAGTGTTAATTGTGTTGTTATTGCACTTGTGATTCCTATTTATGGCTTTCAGTTCTCCGTACTGGTGGAGCAGAACTGAAGGAGGAGGCTCCTCAAAGAGTCTATCGAACAGATGTAGTGTATGGTAATATTTTATCAATAGTATATTTGCATTCTAGGGTGTGCTTACTTGTGTTTGTGTCAGTATAAGTTAATGTAGAAGCATTCCTTCAAAGCATTCCATGGATCAGATGCCATCAAACTCATTATTTTTTGTAAGATTTTTATCCTGTGAGCTTAATTATTAGTATTTTCTTACCCTGTGTATTGTGTTAGCAAAAAAATGCAGGTTTTGGAGTACATAGAGGATGTTGTGTTGATTTCTTGTATTTGAGTTTTATATCTGCTAATAAATAATAAAATGTAGCAGTTAAGTACACTGTGGACTAGAACCTGGCACCCTGCTCTTGTTTCAGTTCAATAAAGTAAATTTAATCTGAACTCTCCTACTCCCATTTGAAAATTTCTGTCGTTTGGGCCGGCTCACCCCTTTATGTGTTCATTTCTCTCTGTGGACCTTTCGTCTTAGAGTGTACAGTTCTTTTGTCCAGCAGTCGAAGCTGTAGTACTAGGTTAGCAAAGGGTAAAAAATAGGGGTAGAATAGTAGGGGAGAAAATCTGCTGAAATTGGAAAATTTTAATTTAAATTTATTTTGTATTTAATTTATTTCACCTCAGCCATGCTTAGGTGCAAAGTGTCCACAAATAAAAAGTAAATTGTTTTGTGGATTTAGACTTTTTTCTCTAAATTTGCATTATAGATAACTGAACTTAGTTTTTCAGTGTAATGTAGGTTTTTTTAAGGGTATCACATAATAGCACAGAGACCTTAAAATGCATCAGAAAGCAGGATTTTCTTACATTAGCCCCTCTTCTTAGAAGACAAACTGAGTCACAATTGAAGTAACATTTTCAGTAACAGCTGGTTTTCCCTAATTTTTTTTCAGTCATCATTTACACCTGCTCCAAATGAACACAGAATGAGCAAAACTTCAGTTTAAATGTAAATGAGAAAATTTTACAGCTACTTCTTCCAGATAGACCACAAAAGCTTCAACTCACTGGCAAAGAGCTCTGATAATTCAACTCTTACAAATAGAAGGATTCCCACTGAAAGAATTACTAGAAGATTACTAAAAACGGGTAAAAAATGTTATTGGTTTTAAGAATTTAGCCTGTTCCTCAAAATTAAGTTATTACAACTGCTAATCTTGGCTCAGAACAAAAGTGCTTTAGGGTAACGGCTCTCACTTATGGCAGCAAACTCCTTCCATTCTCTCTTTTCTGTCCCCAGTTTCCTGTTGACTCATCAATCAGCTCCAATCTCTTTTTGTCTGGAGTTCTTCATTCACAAATGTACCTTTTAAAATGTATTTGATTTTTTTGATTGTGAACCTGAGCTCCATTTGTGTAGGTTTTTACCTCAGCTTCTGTGTTATATAATGTTCCCAGCTTTTAAACTGCATGGCATGATCTCTTATGATCTGACCCATTCCTCAAACCTTTCTTTAAATTAATTTTTATATTTTTGAGAGTCAGACCTTGTGAAAATGCATGCATTTCTATAACTGGCAGTACTTTTTGAAACAGAGAGCAGTGTTTTGTGTTTCCCAGTTACTTTAAGCTGCTTCTTTAATGCTCTGAGAACACTTAAATTGGGAAAATAAATAGATTTCTGAGAGCCAGGTGAAACTAGGCATGTGGAAAAGAAAATGAGCCAACCTGCTATGAGATCTGAGGGTATGACAGCAAAACCACGGGTTAAATTCAGCTATTTTGCTTATCTTTCTGTCGTTTAAGAATGAATATCTAAATATTTTATATTTGTATTTTTAGAAGAACCGGCAAAGTTATTTATAAGACCATATTGTGTATTCTTCCACATGTCTAAAACCAATTTTATAGATAGTTCTTCCCAACATTTGAGTTCCGTTGACTTCCAGCTATGCTTTTACCTTACACTCTTACATTCTACTGCTTTTCCATACGCCAATGTCTGATACCCTTCAGTTTAGATGATAACAGCTGAGCTGGTGCTGAAGCTTTTCTGTATGCCCATCGAGATCAATTATAAAACTTCCCCGTGACTCACTTCAAATTGAAATACATCCCTCACCCTGATTTAAAAGTAGAGAGGTTGTCCTGGATGTGTGCTAGTCTTTTAAGCCTCTTCTAAGTGAGAAGAGACTAAAAGAGTTTTAGTATCTTTGGTTTGCTTAACTGCCTTCTTTTAACCACTGGGTTTCAGCTGGAGGAACGTTATCAGCCTGCCTACATCCCCAAGCTTTTAAAAATCATTTCTTTACACTTCTGTTTCTATTAAAGGCAGCCGCAGTGCTGTGGTGGATGCTCTCAGAGAGCACAAGGGGGCATATCCTGCTGTCAGAGCTGTGTTCGCATGTGACTTACAACAGGAATTGTGTGGGTGTCTTGAGATCAGCGGTGGGTCCGATGCATGCTCTGCCTGAATTAGCATCTCCTTCTGCTGGGCAGAAGAAAAAGAACTTCACCCCATGGCCAAAAAAGGAGAGAGAGCATCGTGCAAGTGTCCATCTGAGGTCCCAGGGGCTGGAGCCCTTGGCGAGCTGGCTTCCTGATGGGAGAGAGGGAAGAGGGAGAGCAGAGAAAGTTTCTAATGCCGCTGATAAATTGTATGTAGGGTAGGGGTGGGGTCACAGACAAAAGGGAAAGGTGGCTTTCTGAGGTTTCTTATAATAAGGATCAGATTTTCTGTGTTCTTCTGACCTTATTATTACATTAACTGAAACACCATTTTGATTTTCTTCTTGTGCTTGGGGAAGCGAGGAACTAGGAGGGCTTTTTGATCTTTCCTGGGTACTCTGCAACAATGATTCCAAGTGTGAGCTTTGAAACACATGTTTAGAAAGAAGAGGTGTTAGCAAGAACCAGTTGTCTCTTTGCTCTGCTGATTCTCTTGCAGTTTCCTTTATTCACCTCGTAACCATTGCTAAATACTGTTAAAAGGGATTACAGACCAACACAAACTAGTAAAAAGGAATACTTTCCTAATCTAGAAATTTATGCTTATTGCGTATAGAATCATAAAATCATAGAAGAGTTTGGGTTGGAAGGGGCCTTAAAGCCCATCCAGTACCATCCCTTGCCATGGGATCAGGTTGCTCCAAGCCCCATCCAACCTGGCCCTGGACACCTCCAGGGATGGAGCAGCCACAATATAGAGGGTAGGGCACAATGATAACGACAAAACATCCCAAACGTCAGAAGAAAAGTACCAAAAATTACTTTAAAATACCACTTTACCAAAAATAAAATATTTGTCAGAAAAAAATATTAAAAAGACTTCACAGAGTCTTTGCATTGATTCATGGAATGAAAAATGAAATGTGGAGGAATAATTCCCCTGACCAAAACTAAGCCGGCAGTTGATGGAAGGATAGCTACGATTTGATTAATCACATTCTCACCAGCTTGTTTCAGAAAACACAAGCTACAGGTGGGGCAAAGAGAGGACATTTCCAAGGTGTAGATGTTTCTAAGTTCTTTTTCATAGTAATATCTGTCTTAGACCATTCCCATCATACCTTCTGAGAAGAGTCTTTCCAACTATAGAATCTCCAGTTTGTTTTTAAAAGTTTTTTTGTGCTTGCAATTTTTTTTCTCTTTTGTTCCTAGAATTTGAGTCTGCTTTGAGCTTTCTAAAAATGATTGCATTCCTTTCACATGCAATATTACCTATCCAATGATTAGAAAACCTGGCATTAGTGAGACACATTGAAGGGAAACATAGACCTGAATTACCTATCATGTTCCCTTAGGTGAATGTCTTTCACTGGTAGTTTATGGGCCAAAACGTTAAACATTAAAAATCTGCTCTGCTGTGTACAAGATTCTTTGAGTAGATAAATGACCCTATAATAACCTAAACTCTTAGAGCAGATGTTAATTAGGCTGTGAGTAATTTTTAAAACATTGCCATAGTGATAGTATCCAGAATGTTCTTTGCCTGAAGTAGGCTTTGGGAAATGCCTTTTGCGAAGTGGTTTTAGTTTTTCCTGGAATATAAGTGAATAAAAATGCATCCATAAATTATTACTTTTTAATGTTCTTTTAGCTGCTCAAAGCAATGAGGTGATTTGACCTGTTCATGGACTTCCTTAAAGGATAGAGCTGAAGGATAGAGCTGTATTTTGCATGATACAAAAGCTGAGGAAGTTTTCTGTGTCACCAAAGATCCTGTATATTTGTCAGTTTTAAAAGTGGCATGGCAATACTAGCACTTAAGCAATCCCAGATATGCTTAAATGTGTCGTCTGCCACCACCATGGGACAACTGACACGGACAAAGTTATTTGTCTACATCAATGACTGCAGGAATCACAACTTCAGCTTTTGTCTGACAGTAAGGTGAGTGGAATATCATCTCTTGCTCCTTTCCTCATAACTATGGGTAGTCTCTAAGGGGGTGCTTTGCCCCAATTTTTTGTTTTGGTTAGCAGTCTTCAGTCCATTACGGAAAACAGACAGGCATGAACGGAAGAAAAACAAAGGGTTCTTGTCTGCAACTGTGTTTCCCAACTCTGCAGAGCTGTTTCAGACTCCTATGCAACCTTAGTTGCATGAATGAAGGCTAGTGAGCAGGCAGGAATACCCATTCCTACTAAGAATCAAACCATCCTTCTTGTATAGAAAAAAACACCTTCAAAAATGGAAACTGTGAGTGACAGATTTTGCTTGGACTCCTAAGCACATGCTGTGGGGGAGAGGAAGGTGCTAGAAAGTGGCACCTTGGGAGGTGAGAGAAGGAGCTTTTATAAAGACATCAAGATCTAAAAGATGTTCTATACACATCAACTCTGCCTGATAATGATCCTCAACTTCTCTGCCTTATGAATAACTTTTCACTGAATCTCCTTTTCCATGGACACCGAGGTGGTTTTTTTTCTCCTTGGATAACTGTGTGCCAGGCTTCTGCCTGGCTTCTTTGTTCGTGGCTCATGATAAAGTGGCAAAACTGAGTGTCAAGACTGAGGAAAGTTCCTGACACTTTTCCGCACAGGAACTTTGCATTATCAGAAAGTTTTTGAATGACATAGGATTCTATTTTGGCTGTATGTGCCAGAATGGATTTTCAGACATGACAAGGAGCGTCTTCATGTTTGATTTCAACAAGACCAAAGAATCTGTTTACGAAAGAGATAAGAATGATGGAATATTAGTAAAAATAGGTAATGTTTTCTGAATTACTTAACAATTCAAATGGGCTTCTACATCTTGAAGACCATTGGAAGACTATTGGTACATCTTAAGTGAAATAGCTGGGGGGAAACTGTACTAGAAGAAAGTAAGAGAGGTGTACTGCACTTTATGGTATTGTTACGACTCGTGGACATCAGGCACTTGGACCAACATGTAGGAAGTAAACACCGATTGACTCAGTAACTATCCATGCAGGGAAGGCTCTGCTAGTACTGGGAACCAGAGAAAAAAGTAAGGGATGTAATACTTGCAATTTCAACTACACAATTTCAGATTAAGAACATAATTGAAACAGGTCGTCTGAAGAGTGATGTATTACTACTCTCAGCCTAGAAACCAAGTTTTAATCTATCTCTAGAAGATATGGTTGATTATCAAGAATTAGTTAAAAGCTTGCTAGAGCACTTTCAGAGAAGGTTCCTGTATCTTTGTATTAAGTGACAGATAAAATCAGATAATAATCTTTTCTGTCTTTAACATCCACGATGTCTTTATTTTATGTGCTTGAATTTTGAAGACTGGTATTATCAAGCAATTACTTGCATTTGTCTGGAGTTGCTTTGATGCATTCTTTCCACTATGGTAAATAATATAATGAATAGCAAAATTCAGGTAATCTTTCTTTTAACATCAGATTTATCATCTGATTTTTTTTCTCCCTGTACATTTCCTTCATTGCTTCCATAATCTAAATGAAAGAACATCAATGCCTCCATAGCTGTTCACAGAATATTTTTCCCTACATGATATTGCTTCTGCTTTATAATTTAATTCTCTGAAATTCTGTCTTTAATCTTAGCTTCCTAAATGTTTAGATTTACCACTTTCTGGTTCTTCTCTCATTTATATAAAACGTGAACCATTTGGCATGTCTGAAACCACGTATTCTGCCAAACTGCAGAGAAGCTAATTGAAATACTCTGAGTATTTCAATTTCAATCTGCAGGCCAAATTCTCAGTTGTCATCAGCTCAGCTGGCGTAATCATAGAGCTCCACAACAGTACATGGAAATATGCCGATACAAATGGAGACTATAGCCTACTCTCTGTAATTGAGATCCGTTGTTTAGTTGCCTGGTGGAAAGGACATGGTTTGTTTTTTTTTTTACATCCTGATGCTGTTTTCTCCAGCAACATGGTTTCTTAGTAATTGCCACCTTTGTCCTCCTCATTACAGAATGTGCTATATCTAGCAGCTGAGATGAACTGTTGTACCATCCAGGACTCAATGGGGCAGCGGTCACATCCACTCTTGGCAGATAGTTGCAGCCTTGGATCCTGTTTCTTGTATCCTGATGCTGAGAGCTCTGTTTACTACAGTTTTCACAATAGCCTTTGAGAACGAGTACTCTGAGAACACAATAGTGTACCTCCAAAAGAGTTGCCAAGAGGGAAAAAAACCAGACTTCCTTCTTTGGCAGTGGTAGAATATAGGTAAGGCTAAGCAGCATTCTTAGCCAGCGAGAAGGGCACAATGATTTTGACTCCAATAACTCAAATTTCCTTTGAGAAAATGCATTTTTCTTAGGCAAGAGGAGTCTAGATGATTATTCTTGTTAAAGAAGGTTGCATATGGAGAATATAGGAAAGAAGGATGGGATTCAAATATTTAACGAGAAAGGAAACTACAGCCATCTCATAATTTTCAACATGCTATAGACTATCGGTAGCGAGAAATGCAACTTAAAGTAGAGGGTACTGGCAGTGCCTATGGAAAATATTAGGATATGTTGTTTGCAGGCAGTATATCACAACTGCTTATTTTATATCATTAAAAGAAATTCTAATAGGAAAAATAGAATGTGATATCATGAACGCCCATGAGCTGTTTCTGGAGGTACAGGAACAGAGAGTGAACCAGAATGTACAGGATTGCTGCTCCTCATCAGGGAGGCTGCTGCTTGAGCTACTTCTCAAGATTTTGTATGGGAGAAAGACAGAGGAGTTGGGACAAGAAGGAAGGAGACCATCCATAGTACCTTTTTTTCTACTCTTCCCTGCAGGGTGGAGAAAGAATGATGTATCTGCTACTGAGGGCAGGCTTGGAGACCAGCATCACTCCCAGAAGCAGCCTGGTAGGGGTATTGGTGCTAAAGAGCTGGGAACGCTCTTTGGTTTGTACTGTGAGGGAATGTGTCCCTAAGAGGTTGGAAGGATAGACACTAGAAGAGTGAGAAAGGGAAACAGAAGAGACAGTCATGTAATAAAAGAATAAATGGGAAGAGAAAATAGATGAGTAGAACATCATCAGCTTCTGGATTCCTAGTCATTAAGATTTCCTTGTTGACTGTTGCAGATTTTAGCAGCATGGGTGCAGGTTTTGAGTTGGCTAAGAAAAATGAGCACTGGAGTCCCATCACTCAGGCACTAGCCTGATCTTGGCTGTCCTGTATGCACGAGGCTTCTTTTTTTTTTAGCTAGAGTGTTATTTTGTTCATTTGCAGCAGCATTTACAGCTGAATTAGTCAGACTTCCACTCAACTCAAAAGACATATTTTTTAAATTAAGCTTCAATCAAAGAATAAATGGATTTAAATTACAGAAAAAAAGTATCATAAAACTTTGAAAAGTTCAGTAAAGCCCCAGACTTAGAAATTTTAGAGATCTGATAAAGCCCTCTATATTACAGCCTCCTATTCTGCGAAAGACTTCACTGCCACTGCTTTAATTCACAGTGCCTTTGAAATAAGATAAGGCTTGCGCCTTAAACAGATCTAAATCTGTCCTCACCTTTTGTATTCGGAATTTCTAATGTCTGTGTGTCAGTAATTGCACCGAAGGTGCTAGGAGCTGTGACAACATCAATGGAGTAGAGGTGAGACACGAGTGGGTCGTCCCTAGGGCAGGTGTACCCTGGTAAGGGACGCTGGAAACTTTTCCGTGTTCTACTGGCCAGATGCAGTGATTGCTCTGGGGAAGGGGAGGATGAGAGAATGAGCGTGGGCGGCGCACGGGAATTCACTCTGGTTGGCTGAAGGCTCCGCTCGAAGTAGAAATATGCTGACTTTTGTATGTATGTGATAAATGGGTTTCAAGAATAGCAGTGATTTCTTAATCCAGTTTTGCAAGTACAAACAATTACAATGCCTTGTAAAATAGTTGCTTAGATTCCATAGTCCCAATGTAACAAAGATCAAACTGCTTTTCTGCTTCTGATGATCAGTTTTACTCCTGATCAAAGGAGGAGGAGAAGGAATACCAGAGGTTGAAATAAAATATTTACAGCTTGATTTCTTTATATGAACTTCTGGGGAAAAATAGTGGAAATGCATCCTACTATTTTATTCTCTGTTTGTGGATGGCAGTAAACATTGGTGGCTTTAAACACAGTTGCTGTTTTGTGCTATAAATGTCACATGAGTTTTCCAATTATTCGGTGTATACTGAAGTACCAAAGAAAAGCATTTCAGTTCTTCAGGATAAAGAAAGTTGTATTTTTCTTAACATTTTCTACATTAGTGATGGGATTTGGTAGAAATGCAGTTCTTTTTAAGACACATGGGAGATGAAGGTATTCTATTGCTATATGTATGCAGCTATATTTCAGTTTGGGAAGGAGAGGAAGGCATGTAATGACTTTTAAGCTCTATATGCCCCAAAAATGCAAAACTGGATCTTCATTTAAAATAAGAAATGTGCATTACTGAGGTATTCTCTTTTTAAGCCCAGTCCCTAATGGTCAGTGCTGTAATGGCATTTGAAAACACACAGAAAATAAATCAACACAATGTGACAGTGTTGGCAGGATTAGTTTTTTTTGTGTGTAAGATAATCCCCGGACTGATCTGGTATATATTGTCTGAATTGTCTTGAATCCCAAGGGCGAGTTAATTCTTCTAATACAAGGCTCAACATTGAAGGTGTTTACACTCTCAAAGGAGGGAATTACAGAATCTATGTACAAAACTACAAGACAAAAAGTTATGAAAACGTGTTTTGGTTTTTTAACCGGTATGCTATAATGGTATAAGTTTAATTGCAATTGTATCTTCCCTATAGGTAGCACAGCCAAGATTTGTTTCAGAGCCCACGGGTGGAAAAAACCAAGCCCTATTTCTCTTCTTTTTCTGTTCCCTCATTTCCCTCCCATCTCCCTGTTGTCAAGTGGGGGAAATTGGCAGTGAGGTGGTGTATATGTGCACCTGGGTTGGGGCCAGAGGAGCAACCCCAAAAGCCTCCTTCCTGCAGCTGCAATAAACAAGAAAGTGAAACGCAGTGTGTGCCTATACTCAGCCAAGGAACTTGGTTTGAACATTTTTATTGTAGGGGTATTTTTTCTTTTTGTGGGGTTTTAGAGTGCTGTCTAAGGTTTTTACTTCGTAGAAGGCTTTTAAAGTCATGTGTTAATTTTCAAAACGATTTTGCTGTCATGATGTGGTTATGTTTTTGTAGGTCATTCAGTTATTTGTAGCCCACTGCCTCTCTGTAACTCATATTATTTCCTCTTTTTGCAAACCCTTTAACTAAGATTTCATGTTGTCTGGAGGCAGAAGTTTCCAAGCTATTGCTGCCCAAGTCGAGTTTAACCAAAGAGTAAAAATGAGGAAATCATTAAGTGTATTTGAATTTTATCATGCTTTCAGCCTAGTATCACTGGGACTTGTAACTGCTGTGTAAGTAGTTTAGAACAAAAGCTAATACAAGTTAGTTAAGTAATAAGCCTCAAATTTCTGTGTGGCTATAGGCAGCAGAATTTGCCCAACAGAATATTTTACACTTCCACTACTGTGACTCCCCTATTTGCAGCAAAGTTTAGGACTCATGGTTTGAGATTAAGCAATTATGTATGCCATTGCCCCCTGCTGGAAAGCATCTAAAGATTCTTAGTTATTCAGTAGTTCGTGTCATGGTAGACCTGTTCCTCCTTCCAAATGGATGAACAGCTTCAGTTTTCAACATTGAAACTATACTTAGTAAAAAAATCTAATAGCGGTGTCTCAAAGGTGTTGTGGTGTTAAGACAGAAGAAGCTTTACTTTAAAACTAAGAGAGAACTGAAAGCTGCCTTATTGAGATTTGTTTCGTGTATCCACACTGTTGATCTTTTAAAAAGCATGTGATTGATTGGTGACATGACATTGGGATCGAGGGGATCCTCAGCAAGTTTGCCGACAACCCCAGGCTCTGTGGCATGGTTGATACACTGGAGGGAAGGGACGTCATCCAGGAGGACCTGGACAGGCTGGAGAGAGGAGTCTGCGAGAACCTCATGAGGTTCAACAAGGCCCAGAGCAAGGTCCAGCACCTGGGTCAGGGCAATGCCAAACACAATAACAGGCTGGGTGGAGAATGGATTGACAGCAGGAGAAGAGAAGGACTTAGGGTGCCGGGGGTGAGAAGCTCAATATGAGCTGGCAACAGGTGCTCCCAGCCCACAGAGCCAACCGTGTCCTGGGCTGCATCCAAAGTGGTGGGACCAGTAGGGCAAGGGGGGGGGATTCTCCCCCTCTACACTGCTCCTATGAGACATCACTGGAAATACTGCCTTCAATTCTGGAGTCCTCAGCATAGGAAGGACATGGATCTGTTGGAACGGGTCCACACAAAGCCATTAAGGTAATCAGAAGGCTGGAGCACCTCCCATACAAGGACAGGCTGAGAGAGTTGGGGTTGTTCAGCCTGGAGAAGAGAAGGCTCCAAGGAAAACTTATAGCGACGTTTCAGGAATGATGGAGATAAACCTTTCAGCAGGACCTGTTGTGATAGGACAATGTCTTTTTAAATTAAAAGAACAGAGATTCGGACTAGATATAATGAAGTTATTTTTACACCAAGGGTGGTGAAACGCTAGCACAGGTTACCCAGAGAGGTGGGAGATGGCCCATCCATGGAAACGTTCAAGGTCATATTGGATGGGGCTCTGAGCAACCTGATCTGGGTGAAGATGTCCCTGCTCACCTCAGGGGTGTTGGACTGGATGGACCTTAAAAGTCCCTTCTAACCCAAACCGTTATAGGATTCTATGGAATTATTTTACATTTTGACATAACGATAAGCAATCACTCAGGCAGTATTGATTTGAATTCAAAAGAGGCGTAAAGGTGTAAAACTTATGAATAGTAACAAATGAACTGAAATTAGTGAGTAGCCATCTCACAAAATCAATAAGATTGGTCTCCTAAATGAGTCAGTTGGAAATTGTATCAGAAGTTGGTCTGACCTTGGCGGAACTGGGTGTGGTAGCAGCATGTGGTGTGATGCCTTAGGTTCTAGTGATTACTGTAAAAACAAAGAACTTGTAAGGTGAACATTGTATTAAGAGCAGCTCAGCCAACAGTGTAATGACTGAAATAGCCATTGAATGACAAGGGATGAATTCAGTACATAAGAAGTACCACTTTCAGGGTCCCTGGGTATTGCAAAAGGGATAAATAGCAGAAAACTTAGTTAATGTATCCTACTAATTTTCCCTGTTTTGATAATATTGTAAGTGATTCAGTACCTTTACAGAAAGTTTCACTGTGAGTTTGTTTTCTTCCAAAATACGTGGTAATTGTAGTAATATCAGGAAGCCAACAGCTGAAGAACATCTACACAGTATCTCTAGTGAGATGATAGCAGTAGACTTGGAAAATTCATTCTAACCAAGTCTGCTGAAGAGCAAAGAGAGGCCAAGCCTTTTATATTGAAGTGAATTTTTGGCATACATTTTCTGTACAGTGTTACAAAAGCTTATGTGCTTGGAGTAAGGAATAATACAGGCCACTGAGTGCAATCCCATCTGAATTACATGTATTGTGTGCATTGTGAAGCCAGAGGCTGATGTGAACTGTCTTTTCTCTTGGTAACTGAAAAGCAAGCCTCTGGAGTAAGATGCACAGAACTAGTAAATCTATACACATACGAAAGTTTGAAAAATGTCATTGTTCAGAGAGCACCTCATGCTGATTTGTTTGGTTTTTTTTTAATTTACTCTCTTTTGGGAAAATCTTCCTCCCCCAGAGGCATAAAAGACTTGCTATGAATCGTAGAGTTAGTCATAAGGTTGTTTGTGTTGGAAGGGACCTCAAAGCCCATCCAGACCCACCCCCTTTGCCATGGGCAGGGACACCTCCCACGGGATCAGGGGCTCCACCACTGCTCTGGGCAACCTGGGCCAGGGCCTCCCCACTATCACTGCAAAACATTCCTGCCTAAGATCTCATCTCCATCTCCGCTGTTTCAGCTGAAAATCGTTCCTCCTCATCATACCCCTGCACCTTCTGATTAAGAGCCCCTCCCCAGCTTTCCTGGAGCCCCTTTCAGTACTGGAAAGTCGCTATAAGGTCTCCCTAGAGCCTCCTCTTCTCCAGGCTGAACAAACAAATAACGTCTTGGAGCCCAGTGCTGTTCTCTTACGTGGAACATGGAATGCAGGGATCTCGCATTCCCATCTGGGCTTCCATGGCAGCCGATGGCTCACAGTACCTGCAGTGCCCAAGGGTCCTTTAGCCCCTTCATTTCTGCCAACCAGCATTTGATCAGTGTGGTTTCTCTTTCACAGTGGAACATGTATATTAGTATTCTGGTTTGCTTTTCATTTCATTGCCACTTATCCTGTATGGCAGCATAATTGATCATGGCTGGCAGTTACCTGCTTTTCAGCAATTTTGGAAAAATGACTCTCTGAGAAGATAGGTGATGATTTGCACAGAAAAGAGGCTTCTGAATTTTTAGGCAGCATGTTTCTGCCCCTCTCTAGCCCTGAAAATTTCATTGGTATCTTGAAAATCATAGAATCAGAGAATAGCTTGATTTGGAAGGGACACTAAAGCCCATCCAGTTCCCCCCCTGCCATGGGCAGGGACACCTCCCACGGGATCAGGTGCCCCAGCCCCATCCAGCCTGGCCTTGAACCCCTCCAGGGATGGGGCAGCCACAGCTTCCCTGGGCAACCTGGGCCAGGGCCTCTCCGCTCTCATGGAAAAGAAATTCCTCCTTATATCTAGTCTAAATCTGCCCCTCTCCAGTTTCTCCCCATTGCCCCCCATCCTGTCACTCCAGGCCTTTGTAAAAGTCCCTCCCCAGCTTTCTTGTAGCCGCTTCAAGTACTGGAAGGTTGCTCTAAGGTCTCCTGGGAGCCTTCTCTTCTCCAGGCTGAACAACCCCAACTCTCTCAGCCTGTCCTCGTACAGGAGGAGCTCCAGCCCTCGGATCATCCTCGTAGCCTCCTCTGGGTCCGTTCCAACAGCTCCATCTCCTTCTTATGTTGAGGGTTCCAGAAATGGACAAAAATACTCCCAGTGAGGTCTCACAAGAGAGGAGCAGAGGGGCAGGATCCCCTCTCTCACCCTGCTGGCCACGCTGCTTTGGATGCAGCCCAGGACACCCTCGGCCTCCTGGGCTGTGAGTGCTCATTGCCGGCTCAGGTCGAGCTTCTCATCAATCTGCAGAAAATTATGGAACAGAGTATTTATGTTTGGGAAACAAGTACTTCCTCCCTTAAGAATATACTTCATGAGATACTGATATACACACTAACCTACACTTCCATTTGCTTAAAATGTGAAGGATCCTTGTGCTGGGTAGCAATCAATTTACAAGGTTATGGCCTTTTCTGGCGTGACTCCTTCTTATAGCACACACCTGATTTTTAACTTTCATTGTTATTAAAGTAACTGTGAGTTGTTTCTAAATGCCCTTGGCTCATTTTGGTGCAAGTTTCATGAACAGAGTGTATAGAATCTACTTACTGTAGCAGCAGATATTGGGTGCCGATATTTCACATGGAAAACCAGCCTCCTCAAGGCCCAGTCTGTTCCAAGAAAGTGACTGACTCCTACAAGAATGACATAAATTATTTTAATTATTATAAAACAGCTTGCAGCGCTGCTGCCCTGAGATAGCTCAATAAACTGAAAATCACTTAGCCTTTTGTGTGTGTGTCAGAAGCTGAGTAACTGGGGGTTTTGAGCGGTTGTGCTGTTAAATCACTTTCGATGCCGATTCAAAAGGGCATGTTGCTGAAAACCACAGCTGGCAGTAAGATGCTTTTCTAGATTAGATGATGGATTGGATTTTAGAACTCTATTGTGCAAACTGGGCACAAAACTTAGTCTTGACTTCATCATCATTTCATTGCCTATTTCAGACTTATTGAACTTGATGCAAAGGAAATGGCAGACATCAAAAATTGTTTTAATGCTCCTTTCAAACTTCATGAATATAACCTAGAATATGCAAGTTCTTATTTCAGGAGAATGAACAGACTTTCTGGAACACAGTATGTTATTTGACAATGATTGATTAATTTAAATGAATGTTTTTTTTCTTGCCTGCGTCAATTTTATTCCCATATATTTGTAATTGTTAGGGATCTTTGGAGAGGCGTTTTCTAAGAATGAGGCTAACTGGAAATGTAGCTTTTAGATTTTTTTCTGGTTGTTGAAGGCCACGTTGTAACTGTAGCGTACCTCAAAGGAAGGGTTTGGTCTGTCATTGTCTGATGATGAAATTCGGTTGAGGTCTTGTGATATCTTGTTAAAATATGCACAGACCGTCATTGCTTCCTGTCAGTGGCCAAGGAAGCGATTTGACTATTAGACAGCAAGGAGAGAAGGGAAAGTAAGGTGGGATGGTCTGAGTTTTAGTCGGAGGGTGCTGAAGTTTTGAGGGCAGAAGTGGCCACTCTGCTGCTGCTGAGAGTGAGGCAGATGGGAAGGCCAGGTACAAGCACACACCGCCTGACGTTAACTCTAATACCCAGTGACAGGCCAAACAAACAACCGACATCTCCAGGAACAGGCATAAATTTTCCTGATTCTACTATTTATAATGCAAACTGATTCCTTGCAGTCTAAAATCACGTACCGATGTAGGTTTACTCAGTTTTCACTAGTCTTTCTCATGAAGAAAGGAATGTAAGCGTGCGTCTTTCACAAGTAACTTGCACACTTACAATTCTGTTTCAGAAGAAATACTGGCAATCCTGCCAAATACCTTCTAGTGGGGGCTGGCTTAACGTGGTGGGGGTGAACTCAGAGGGAAGAAGAGAAAGAAGAAGAGAAAGACCACAAGAATAGTCCTGCTGGGTCAAGCCAATGGTCAGTACAATTCAGTATTCCATCTCTGACTAATGGCAATACAAGGGGATAGTGAGAAAAACAAATTTTACAGGGTTAATTTCAGTAATCCTGGTACTTTAGTGCAGTACTCAAAATATGGACTAGACGTTAATGAGAATTTCCTGAGATGTTCTATTTTTTCTTAGAACTTCTACAGAATGGAAAAAAATTCTTGTTTGAGAAGGCCAAAATCATAGGGGAAAAAAAGGACTAATTAATCACCAGAACTATCAGGAATGTTTGCTCTCCCAATTACATTTTAATTCCAAATTAGAATTTCCTGTGCTTTGTGTTGTACTAACTTGCAGGAACGAGCTGGTAACTCACTGGGGAGCAGCTGCCGAGCTGTTGGAACAGATTCCCTGCTGCTCCAGCAGAGAAAGCGTGTGCTGGAGCTTTGTACAGCTCCCGGACTCCGAGTAAAGGCTGTCAAGCTATTTCTGAGTAATCCAACATTCCCATTTTCCCCGTTTCATGGCATTTTAAGAGAAAGCATTAGTGAAGGTTCTCCATCTACCAACCGGAAAGAAAATGGAAACGCATTCTTCTGAAGTGCTGAGTCACTCTGACGCTGTGAGCCAAAAACTGATGCAATTCTCCTTTTATCACCGGAAGATCTCTTGGGTAATCGCAGACACACCTCTCATTTCAATAGCTTCAGTAAAGGACTGTTGATTCCTCAGACCTAACCCAGACTGTGCAAATCACATTTTTGTTTTCTAGTCCTAATCTCTAAAAATAAAGGATTAAAATTGGAGAGGCTACAAGGGGAAGATATCTAAGGAAGCTTCAGTCTCTCACTATGGAATTGCAAGGTGGCTTATGCACAGAAACACAGAGGAAAATCTCTTCTAAAACATGGAGCGCTCTTCTCATGATGAGTTTTGATGTGTATTTCATTCTTAACACTAGTTCCAAGTCTTCATTTTGCGCTGCTTGCTACAATAATCCAGTTTTAATTGTAGCAGCAGTTATTGGAGCTCTAACTGAGCTAGGTACAAGCACTATAAAATTACAAAATCTCCATTTTCTGTTTACTTCTATAATGCTTTTCATAATATTGGGTTCTATCATTATAACTAAGCAATTTCTGTATGTAGTTAAGGTAATAATGTTTTGTTACCAGTGGAATGAGGACCAGCAACACTCTTTCATTTACTTTCTGTGATTAGCTTGATTAAGGAGAGATGATACAGTTCTAAGAACATTAAGCTTGACCTGGTAAGAATTGTAGTAAAAAATTTACTAACTTCTGTAGCAAATGAATAATGAATTGATGTCAGGAAATTCTTAACCTGGCATTTAAGCTGGATATAAGAAAAAGGTATAAGTGAAAAATTACAGACTTTTCAGAGAGCTGAGAGAAATGAGATCAATGTATTGTTTGTTTTGCTGTTAGAAGATCTCCAGTTTAAAAAATAATTGATATTCCTTCTTCCACACCCTTGTGCCATAATTATGTAAAGAATCTGGATTATGCTTCCGACTCGATTTAACTGTTTTATAATAAGTCACAAGCATACCTTGCCTACTTGATGATATTCCTTTAAGGTTGTGCCAGTCTTTCCATTATTAAATCATGTTTAGTGTTGTATACTGGTTGCTTAAAAAAAAAAATTCATCTCAAGCTCAAACTTGCTATGCATTCTCAGCTAGCCATATGTGCAAGGGAGCACAAAACCCATCAGTACTTAGGATGGTATTTTTCAGCTTAATGGAAATTTGGGCTTTTCTTTAAAAAAAAAATGAAAACAAATATTTCTCATAACGAGGGCTTCAGTTTGTTAGTGGGGACAATAAGCATAAAAGCAATTAAGATCTGCATTTTGTGTATATGATCTGCATGCTGCCCCTATATATTCCTCCCCTCTCACCCCACCATCATAAATCTGACCCATTTTTTAGAAAATTTAATATTGGGCTGAGCAGGAAGCAACTAAAAAGTAAGAGCTGTGTGTAGAGCAGGCAGGATTGCAAGTTTTAGGCACAGCAGTTCAGATACATAGGTAGGTAGGGGAGTCCTAGTTACCCACTCTGCTGCTACTCTGGCTTGTTAGTTTTGCTGAAGTTCAGACTCAGACAAGAACGGTGGGTGTTTTCTTAACCTTTTTAGTTACAGATTTTCCCTGCACACCAGCTATTCCCCACCGCTCCATATCCCAGAGAAACATGGAGGCTTTGCCACTCAGGGTAGCTGATCAATCCAAAGAAATTTTTAGTACGGGATGCTACGTGTTTTGTAGAACAAGGTAGAGATTTTTAATAGTGGAGTTAGTGATTTGGGAGTGATCAAAATGAAACACTAAGTCCCTTAGAGGTCACCACATGGAGCTCGTAGCAGGTCAGTGTACCGGCTGCCCTCCGTCTAAGTTTTAAGTGTGACCTAGTGAAGGTCAAAAATAGATGTTGATTTGAAATGCCCATCTAGACGACTTGCATAATGATCACTTGGAGAGTGAGCTCACTTGGCAAGTGAGCTGTGAGCTCATGGCATCCTGCACTTGGTAAGAGAATAGATGTGCTAAAGCATGCCTGCTGTAAGTTACTGTAAGGAGAGTAAAATCTCTCCCTGGCTTCGTCCTGAAGAACAAGTGTCCCAGTAACCTTATCCAGCAGCTCTGTTTCCCAATATGTTTCTCCTGACTCCAGTAACATACATTTTTGTGCCTTCAGTCTAAAACGTGGCCTCATCTGTAATATTTCTTGGACATAATTATGTTTGATTGCCCATTTTCCAGAATGGATGATTGAATTCAGTCTTTTCATTCATCTTTTTTTATTACCTTCTTTTTGTAAAGAGAACTCAGGCTACTTTAGATAAGCCTTCAGCTTGGTTTGGATATTTTTGGAGGCTTTCATTTGGTTTTTTAATTTGTTTGGGGGTTTTGTTTGTTTTTGTTTGTTTTTATTAAAAAAACAAAACAATTTTAGACTTTTGCTGTAGTCAGAGAGAGGTAGGCTAATAAACTCATCCCAATACCTCTTTGAAAGGTAGACTTATATCTGCAAGTCTGATACACCCCTCACATCCAAGCTCTCAACTACAAATGCATCCTGCACTAATGTCTAATGCCAAATTATTTCTTATCCACACACTTACTAGGCTGGGGACGGCTTAATCTTTGAGATCAGGGAGACTTATTCTGATGTGGCTGTAGACTCTAGACAGATAAATCTGCAGAAATCCACTGAAGGCAGTTTGCTTTTCAGAAGTTGCTGAGGGCATAATTTGGCTTTTTGCAGTTTGAGGGTGGGCTGTTTAACCCAAACAAGTTCCAGCTTGTTCAATTATAATTTAACAATATATTTTCCCCATGCTTGCTGTGTTCCTCCCAAGAGATGCTTGCATCTCCTTGATGCATGAAAGAATACCTGTATTTAATGTACATATTAAATAAGTCTGTAAATTCTCACATAATTTTACATTTAAAAGTGCTATTTGAGGTGTGTGTATATATAATTGTTAGATGCATGTATAGAAATAAAACAGTCTTTGCTCTTCCCTTTTTTACCTCCTCAAGACATGTAATCTACAAAGCAGGAGAATTGCATGATAAAATGTGCCAGAGTGGAATGCATAATTATTCCAGAGGAGGGTAAGTCAGTTCAGAACTTGTACTGACATTCTTAAGGGCAGCAGGAGTCGTCTTGCCATGAAATTACATCAGCTCTCTGTGGCCCAGAGTCAATGCACATGCTTTCCCTTTCTAGTAAAAAAAGGTGTGAAAAATGCTAATGTCTTCAAAAAACGTACTGCGGAACAAAGCTGAGTAAATGAATATATATTATGGTGCGGCGTTCACCTGTGAGTGAACTTGGATTTCAGGGGGGGAGAGATTGTGACATTAAAATAACCATTTCACTTTTTTTAATAGATTAAGTCATGGCTTGCAAACAGACAAAAACCATCTAAATAAGTAAAGAATGCTTCCTTGATCCTAGTTCAGAGACATTCCCATAACAGGTGGGGCAGAGGCCTTTAAATTACAGGCCTCCTCCATATACCCAGATTCGTTACAATTCCACCAGGCAACGAGCAAAGATGTTTTTATGGCAAGTAGTGGTGGATGTGGCCAGCAACGCCAACCGTCCAGGCTGCGAGAAGATGAGTGCTGGGTTGAGGTTGTGCAGTACCCGCTTCAGAGGAGGAATCTGACCCTGGCCTGTTTCCTAGAGATCTGAAGCCGAAGCTCACAGCCTTCCTGCTAACGAATACAGTTAAATTGTCACCCGGACGAACAGTTAATTAACACAGCTCAGCATGGTTCTGATTTACTATCCTTCCTATGTAGCAATCGGGCTTGGTCTGGTGAGCTGATAGGGAGTGACTAATTTCCCTTTCCCCACGAGAAGAGGGGAGGGAGGGAACATTTCCTTTCTCAAACCAGAATCTCACACTGGCGGCTTTTGGTGGTTCTGTTGTGAGAGACAAATTGTACATAGACTGCAAGCTGCTACGGCACCTCGGCAGCAGAATCTGTTTCCACACTAAATTCTAGTGGCAACCTCTTTCGTAGGGCACCTTGTTCCTCCCTGCATGGGGCCAGCACAGCGCGAGCCTCCAGTTAGGCACAACTGAAGAAGAAAAGCATGTGTGGGGGGAAATATGGCTAGAAATCTACCCATGCTCACGGCGCCGTTGTTAATGCAGGTTGCAAAGGAAGAAAAAAGTGCAAGAAGCAGAGACTACAGGAGTTTGGCTCGCACCAGCCAAAGCTGTGAAGTATTCCGTGATGATAGATAGTCAGGATAGTAATCTCCTCTTTAAAGGGCCCATCTGGAAGATTTACATAATCATCACTTGGAGAGATCTGTAGATCTCCAGGTAGAGCACACTTGGCAAGTGAGCCGTGAGCTCATGGCATCCTGCACTTGGTAAGAGAATGTCTTGCTCCCTCTGCTTCCTTTGTATGTTAAAACAGCTCCTCCTAACTTTAGAGGAGGAGGCATATTATGAGTAAAGATGCTCACATTTATTACAGTGGGTGGGAATGAAATAAGTACATTCTTCTCTCACACTGATGTATTTTTCCAATTATCTGAAAAGTTGTTGCCCAATACCTCCAGTTCCCACAAACAAAATTTCAGAAGACTGAAATGCCAGAATTTTATGTGAAACACCCAAGGGGTAGGAGAAAAGCAGCATCAGCTTATCCTGTTTTTCCTTACCAGCACAAATATTAAAAATCCAACATCTATGATGTGTGTTAATTCTTTGGGCGAGCATCTTCACTGTTCCGAGTAGCAGTAAAACCAAAGCCCCTCTTTAGGTTTTGCAACAGCCTTAAGAGGGCACACAGCATGCTAATGAAATTTAAGTTCCATTTATCTGAAGTACTGTCTGGCTTTTCTTCAGTACTGCAGGAATCCAATGGAGCAGATCTGCCTGTATAATTAAGTCCCTACATTAGAGCATCTCTTATGAATGCTTGTCACTCTAACAGTTCTAACAGACTTTTGAGAACTAGCTCTCAAATTAAAAAATGGTGAAGTGCCTGCCCATATACATTACTTATTTTTCTATTTTGTTTCTCATCTGGATAAGCAAAAGTTCTTTTGTATTGCCAGTTAAGGTGCTTTTGCCAGCATCTTTTACCAACATTACATTCTTAACAAAGCAATAGAAGAGCACACTCAGCTTTCATTTTTTATCAATTAAGCTCTCTTCACAGTGTTAGGAAGCAAAGATCCCTGCAAGATGACATTAACAATCCCAAACCTTGCCCTTAAACAAAAAAAATTGGCTGTTCTTCAGAGCTTCTAAATCCTTAAAGTTCTAAATCTGGCTGATTGGGATTGGTCAGACGAACAGGCACAGGTGAGGAAAGTGAGAATGTTTAGGAGAGGCAAATGCTAACAAAACCCATGTGTAACAAGTTAAGCTCTCAATTAATCCATTCTCAGTCTTGTCAGGTTTTTCACATTTTGCCCAGTTTCTGTTACCATCCATCACTTTTATAGAACAAAGAGCCAGCTACGACACCAGGTGCCTTCTCCTCCCCAGCACTGACCCTGCACTGGGAACCTTAAATGCCAGGTGACGTGAAATGGAGCAGTTTTCAAACACCACATCCACCCTTGGAAGTTCTGAGCTGTGCCAGTGCTCACAGAAGTCAAAATTCCAGTCCCAGTAAAATATAAAAAACATTTAATTGGTGGGTTTTTTTGGTTTGTTTTTTTTTTAAAGGGATCCTCTTTCTAATTCCTTGTAACATAATCTATAGGGAAAAAAACCTCCAACCTTATCTCTTTAACTCCATGTCTGTCTTAAAGTGAAATAGGGGAATGGTCTTTCTACTGTTCTTCCTGGATTATTTTAAATTAGAAGAGCTCACTTTAGACATTATTTGAATTCTTTCTCTTTTTTAAAAAGTAAAATTTTATTTTCATTCTTTCTTGAATTAATTTTTGACCTGCCAGAATTAAACTACAGATGAGCAAATCAATGTCTCATGAAACTTGCTGTCAACCATCATCTTGAAGTAGAACATTCCTCCTCAGAAAATGAGAAGGAATTAGAGGAAATGAGAATTTTGCAAATTTGACTGCTTATTTACATGACTGACTATGCATTTGGAAAACTAATTACTAATTTTAGGCACCTATTTTTAAACTTCTGATACAAGATATAAAAAAAAGAAGAAAAAAATTGTTTAGAAACGCATGTCTAACAAAAACCATTTCCATGTTGGAGACAGTATTGTCATTCAGAACATAAATTCATTTGTGTTGGCTTATGCGACAGTTCAGATCATCTTTCTAAAATTGCTCTCACTCAACAATCTCTTCTAGGGATCCAAATTTGCAAATGCTGCTTTGTTTGCAGCGTGACCTCAGCAGCTTTATATGGCCAGGCTGGATGGGCCTCGGGCAGCCTGAGCTGGTGGGACGTGTCCCTGCCCATCACAGCGGGCTTGGAACTGGGTGGGCTTTGAGGTCCCTTCCAACCCAAACTATCCTATGGTTTTGCTGGGAGAAGAAAGGGGTAGAGCTCAGTGAAGTTGCCTCTTGCTCCATGCGTGGGCGGTTACAAAGAGTAAGAGCTCTCTGTCCAGCTGAGAGGGAGCTCAGTACCATTTTCGATCCCTTTGTGTGTCCTGCCTGGCCTCCCGCTGCCGTTTTTGTACAGCCCGGGTCTCCCGTGGATCCTGCACCGTCCCTGGTTGGCTTCCTCGCCAGGATACGTGTCGTGATACGAGATCTAAGGAGGCACTAGGCAGCTCCTCTGGGGCTCATTCAGCCGCCTGCATCCTACCCAACCTCAGGGGAAGCTGCTGTTGATGGACAACTTGCTAGGAAATGTATGTGTCGGGTTCAATGACAACCATGCCAGTGCACAGACAACCTGCACCGACCTTTTCAATTTTGTAAACAGGAGCTTTATTGTACGCGATCTGCTCATTGGGGCAACGTTGGGTCGGAGAAGGGACTTTGTTCTTGCGGAGTAGGAAGCATACAAAATACACACAATATTTACAAAGTACCTTAGTACTATTTTGACTCATTTTTACTGGAGAATTAGTGGTTGTTTCAAAGCTAGATTAGTCACTCTGCCCGTAATTATCATCTCTTGACATCTGCTCTGGTGTTTTGAATTGGCTGCAGGCCTAATGGTCAGAAAACAGCTCCATCTCAATCATAAGACTGAACTTGAGTGGTAGCTCTCCAGATTCCTTATTATCCTGATTAATAAGTGATAGAGGAAAAAACACGGGCATAGAAACCTGTGGTATCACAGGCTGCATCTCCATGGAAAAGGTGCACGTGAATCGTAGAATGGTTTGGGTTGGAAGGGACCTTAGAGATTATCCAGTTCAGAGTATGGACCACATGTTCCTAGGCTAATAATCATAAAGACAAACTACCACAGACACTCACTATTTCTGTGTTACCATTTATGCAACCCTGGATAGCGATGTTATTGGATAACTGGATGTTGAGAGATTGCACGGGAATTCAAAGCGCAACCTGTTTAATGAAGTAAGACAAAATGAACAGTAACTTTTTGACTAGACCTTTTATAAAAATGCATTTTTTTTCCCTGATTAGTATTTTAGAGATGCATTATAGATTGTTTAGTGATGTCTTCACCGTGAAACCCTGCACGAGGAACACAAACGTGCATCAGCTTGCGCGTGACACGCTTTAGCACGCTTGGAGGTATAAAGTTCTGGCATTGTGGGGAGGCAGCATGTTATGTACATTGTGTGGGAGGATACACCATGCAGATTTGATTGCATCATCTTGCTCTCTCTTTTCTTTTCTTTCTTTCTTTCTTTTTTTTTCGCTCCAGATGGTAAAACAAAGACTGTAGTGAAACCCGTTTTCTCCCAGGAAGATGTGGGAGGGAATTTTATATGAGCAAGAAACTTTGCCTCAAGTTGAAATCTAGGGCCTGGACTAATGAACCACCTGTAATTCACATTGTACTAAATATTGCTGAAACTAGGCATGTACTAATCATGAACCATGCCAAACTATGCATAATTACTATGCTTTCTCTGTAGCAGTAATTAATTTGTGTTAGCAGCTTTGATTAATCTTTCTAATCTAAAAGTAAAGTGCTTCTCGGACATGAAAGGCTCCATAGCTGCTCATGGTTGTTACTGCAGCCCAGGGAAGGGTGTTTCATTCCAGTGGGGACAGGAGGGGACAGCACTTGAAAAATCAAAGTACAGCTCCTATTTCTGAACTAACAGCAGTTAAAGCATTCTGTTTTGCCACAGAATTCGTTGTATGAACTACAGGCTTCTGCACACAGTACATTCCTCCTGAAAGAAAAGAGAATTGTGAATTCAGTAACAGGGCATCTCTGAGGGCTGCTCCACGAAGATGAGGGTGACCTGCTGATCAAAGCAACCAAGATCTCATCGTGTAGAGGGCAATGCTATGTACTTGACATTTGTAACGTTGCAGTGCAGACTTACCCATACATGCACGTTAGACTCAAGCTGGAGGAAAGCGTTGCTGTAGGCTTGATTGTCCAGCTGGGATATTGTCCCAGTCGTGTCGCCTGTGTGTGATTTGGACACGACTGCTTTTCAGGAAATACGTGTGCTAAGATCATCAGCTTGGACTCTGTTGACAAACAGAGACCTACCAGGTGCTAATATACAAACTGAATTCTGGCATCACCGGAGATTAAAGTTTCCATAGTTCATTGCCAACCGCCTGGCCCAAGCCAGGTTCTTCACCCAGAGGAATTCAAAGCTGCTGAAAGGATTCGTGTCATCAAATGGCGATTGCAATTTGCCTATCACATCTACAAGAGGTAAAATTTCCGAGGTGAGCAGATGTATCTCTACAAACCCATTACAAATCCCAAAGGGATTTTAAGTTAACATTGTGTTGCTTGTTTTCTCCCTCGGACACGCTAAGATCGCAGTTATTTATTCTTGTTTCCCCTGTTAGCACTGTTCCCTGGCAAGGGATACTGCTGCGTGCCCTTCATGATAGGCAGACTGACATGATAATCATTTGGATGAGTTTGATTTAGATAATTATGAAAAAAAAATAGCATCAAAGTGTGGGATCAATTCTGTTTTCTCAAGTTAGAGAAATATTTTTAAAATACATATCTTATTAGAAAATGTAAATGCAGTTCCTAGAATTTATTTTTCATGATGCTGATTCAAAAAAGGAATTATTTATGATAGTTTATTTTCTTACAGTTGTGGTTTGTGTCCAGATATTTTACAATCATAAGGCTACTCTTTTCATATCAGTCAAAATAGACAATATATATAGATGTTGAAACAAGCTTTGTAGAAGACATTTTTTTAAATCAGGCATGGGACTTTACATTTATTAGAAGGTGTTCACAAAAATAAGGGTAACATCATGCATATTCTTTGCAACTAAACCCAGTTATGGTTACAACTTGGAAATCAATTTAAATAGACATATGGAGATACAGTAGTACATATACACTCTATTTATGACATTAAGTTAGTGTACTGGTAACTCTCAGCAATACATCAGAACTCTACGACCAGCTGATGGAAAGATTGTATAAGGAGGAAGAAACTGCTCCAATTTCTCACATTATTTATGTGGCTTGACAAGAATGTCAGTGTGAATTGCCTCCTAAGTCTGGGAGGCAAGAACAAGTCAAGACTATACTTTTGCAGTACAAAACATTTACACACAAAATACACATGCATTGCAGCGCACTGGGAATGGGCAGAGCAAGGAGAAACCCATTACTCAATGCTTTATTAACACACGTCTACAAAGGAGTCTCAAATAGGATTATATAGTTCAGTCACAGTAAGGCCACAATATTACAATGGATAAGGACCTTAGAATTCGGCATTCTGCGTTAGTGATGGAACCCTTCCTTCTTTACAGCTTTTTACACATGTTCCTGAATGGTAGCTCATCACAGTTCTCCTTCTATCCTTTTCTGTTCTGCAAGTTTAACATATTGCTCAATACAACAGTTAGCACAGTAGAGAAGGGTACTGGCACAGGGAAAACAAAACCTATGTAACATTCATGTAGTGTTTAGACTATATGCTGGGTGCGTTTAGATGAAGCTGCCTAATCAGAAAAAAGACTAGCAAAGGATTTCCTCAAGTTTCGAATAGTTTCGGCTTTTGCCTCATCTTCGTTCACAGACGATCGGAAGAAGGACGACTCTGTGAAACTGAAGGCATTTGTCAAAGACTGCGACTTGCTGCAAGACAAAAACGCAACATGTTTTGTATTGTCTACCAGCTTCCACCCACAGATAATTTGTATAAATTAAAAGAAAAGGAAAAACATCCACGAGATGCAGACAGGGAACAGAAGGGACATTCAGCACGAGCAATACAGTTAGGTGCAGCGCTTTGATTCCTCCTGTGCTTTGATTTGAGAAGGATGATCTTTTTATTAAGAGAACACACTGCTTTTTTACAGAGCTGGAACACCAGCTAACATTTGCAGTAAACTGGATGATGCAAATTAGAACATAAGGAAAAAAGGGTCCAAATCACCTTCCAACACAGGGTGATCAATACTTGTATCCATTAAGGCTGTGAACAGTTATGAACAAGTTACAATTAGGTCTATCAATAATAGTTTCCTAAAGCTGTAATGTGCTCTCTCTACATACATATATATATATTGGACATCTGATCTTTAATGGATGCTTAACAACACTTCATATATTTTCAAATAATACCCAAATCAGATCTAAGTTTTCTTTTCTATAAGCAGTTAGTCGAGCAATGCTAGTCTGGTTTCAGTGCTGCTGTGTAACTACAGTGTAAGTCTCTGTAAGCACGAATACAAGAACAAGAGACAAGAAGGAAAATGTCTGGAGTTTAAAACTTAACTCATGACTCGTCAGATGAAATAATATTTAAAAAGTAGGCTTGAATTTAAATGTAAAACATTAATAAGTTATAATCTTCCTACAATGATATCCATGCATTAGTAAAACTAGTTAACTGATTTCTTTTTTATCTTAGTCAGATTGTCTTATAGTCTCCACTGTCTGCAACTCCTCTACCCCCAAACTAATAATGTACAGCAAACAGTGCTACGGGCGTTTTAGGTTTTTCATAAATTATAGTTGTGTTAATGAGAATAGACTGATAAATGTTTGTTTGTACTCACTGAAAGAGGGAGGGTGGGAAGCAGCACTTGACTTGATTAGTAACACAATAAGTAGCCTAATTAAATATTTATTCACAGATTATTAACATGTACATACAGGTCGGGCAACAGCATGTGGGTGAATACAAAGCATACACATGCAAATAGAGCTAATCCTACAGGCAGGAGATCTGAGTCTCCCTGTGGACCTAAAACTGCTCTTCAAAGTTAGAACTACTCTTATTATGGCTTACATCTTAAAAACTTTAATTTCTCCTTTTTTATTTTACTTTAAATAGAGACCATTCTCTTCTACTTGAAGAGGAATGAATCTAGATTTGAACAAGGAACTAAAGGAAAGAGGAAAAGCTGGGATACGGTAGAGGGTACCTGTACTTCTGTATCTGTGCTTAACTGCTTTTCTTAAACATCAGCAATTCACAAGCTGTTTCAAACCAGTTTAGAGTAATTTTAAGAAAACTGACCTCCCTAATATCTACCTATATTTAATAATTGATTAATTAGGTTGAGTTTTATGATTATAAAACAGAGTAAAGAATACACAGTCCCAGGAAGGCAAGGAAAATACAATCATCTTTGCACAGTGTCACCTAACACATCTTTTCCACCGACTTGTGCTCAGGTGACAATTCAGCATTGGTTCATGCTCACATCAGTGTGTGAGTGGGTGGAAAAAAGGGGATCGGTGTTACTTGGATACAACGAAGCCTACGTGCCAGTCCTTGTACTTAGCAAAACAAGTCAAATGTGCCTGTGACTCTATGGGCAACAGTGTGTGTCAGGATCTCTATGCTGAAAAAAACAGCAAATCACTGCTAATCCTTGCCCTGTGTTTTCTGTTCACTGGGTTTAAGCAGTGAGAGGCGATACAGAGCTTTTTCGCAGCTGGCTGGATAGGGCACCGCTGGCACGCGGTGTGTCTGGGTTGTACATCGCTCGTGCTGGACCGTCAGCAGCAACCCTGCACGAAGCACGACCGTGCAGAAACTCAACCTGGCAGCCAGTGCCCAGCATGTTCACCTGGACTGGTTCTGACACAGGCCTTTTGAAACTGGGATCTGTTGTCTGAGTGACTGCGAGGTTAAAAGTTTAAAGAGATAAGGCTTCCTTTTCCCTGTGCAGGCTGACAGCACACCCAGACCATGAGTCAGTGACATAACAAGGAGAAAACGAATATGAGAAAGACGAAGAGGTTTCAGATCTAGTTGGGGCAGGAATTGCACAACTAACAAATGAAATGCTTAGGATCATAGAATCATGGAATCACCAGGTTGGAAGAGACCCATCGGATCATCGAGTCCAACCATTCCCATCAATCACTAACCCATGTCCCTCAGCACCTCGTCCACCCGTCCCTTAAACCCCTCCAGGGAAGGGGACTCAACCCCTCCCTGGGCAGCCTCTCCCAGTGCCCAATGACCCTTTCTGTGAAAATCTTTTTCCTGATGTTCAGCCTAGGATGTAACTAATGGTCTGTCTTCCTAATCATCAATGTAGAATAAGCTTTTGGAAATGGTTTAACCTCATTTGACGCTTGGGAACATTTTTTTTCTGAATATTAGAACAACTCCCAAATTACAGCTATGACAACAAAACCTGCGTTACATGGAGAAAAGAAAATGGATAAAGCAGATCTTACTTAAGCTGTGGATGAGACTGAGGCTTCTGTTGTGGAGCAGGCTGTGGAGCAGGCTGTGGAGCAGGCTGTGGAGCTGGCGGTGGAGCAGGCTGCGGCTGCGGCTCAGCTTCCTTTGATAACCTGGTGCTGGGAGGACCTTGAGCCTGGGGACGTGGCTGCTGAGTTGTAGGTGCAGGCGGACGCTGTGGCTGCGAAGCCGAGGGCTTTGCTGAGGGCTTTGCTGATTGCCCAGGCGGGTACATGCGCTGGGGCTGCAATGGCTCCTGGCTTTGTGATTGCATCCCTTGGGGTTGCACTGGGCCCCCTAGGTTCAGCACAAGAAAAACTTCATGATGTTATAGGATCAAAGGAGGCGTATAAGATTTCATAGCCAACACTTTAAAATAAGCCTTGAATGTAATTAATTCTACTTTCGAGGCAAAATTCTATGCCTATGGACTCTAGTTTCATGTAGTAAATACTACTAATCACAGTTGCTATATTAGTAACTTGCTTGGAGCCCCTATGATTCATCCTTAAAATTGGTAAGAAGTACCAAATTTATCCCAGCAGCAGCAGCACTGACTTTAAATCACATCAGTGGATTTACACCCAGTACAATTTTGGCCCAGCTTCAGGAGGGGCTGCGAGAAAACCAAATATACCAGTAATATCTATTTCAGCAATACAGCGACTATTTTCTGTGTAGTCACTGCATTTTTATTCCTCCAAATTTGTGAACTATTTCTGTAATATTCCTCTTAGAGTCACTCTTGTAACAATAAAACAACTTTATACTGAAAATCTCCAGCTAATTTAAAGCTTTTTGATAACCTATTTAACCCCTTAGTGAAATATGTCAAGCATGTAACAAGAAACACAAGAAAGTTATTACTAATTCTTTAGCAAGGAGATCTTCCCACTGAGAAGGAAGTATACTGGCAAAATATTGTATCAAGTGTGAAGCTACAACCTGCAGCAGACACTTAGGTTGTGAAATCCATGGCTGAGAGATGCTACATCATCATACAGGGTTTTTTTTCTGCTTTCTGACTGAAACAGCGCTGTGTCAGATATCAGCGGGCACGCTGCTGCTCTCTCTGTCAGATGTCTGAATGTGGTTTTCCGGGGTGCCTGTTGTTATAATTGAATCTGTATTCTCGCACGTGACAAGACAGAAAGTCTGTGTCAAGGGGAAGAAAGGACAGGATGAAATTCTGACCAATCCGTTTGCATAATGACTCAGGCAGAATAAGCACTGTGCTGAACAGTAAATACAGAAGACAACTGATTTAGACGTTCTGAATATTTGGGATTTTTTAGTCTTTCATAGACACTTAGTGCAAGTAAAAGACTTAACAATCTACTTGGGTCTCTAAAAGAAAACCTTCGTATCTGGAAGCACTGCTGCAACATAAGGTTTGGTTTTAATTGCTGGTATAGCTAGCTTGCCACTCGCTATATGAGATTCCAGTGTTTGTGTCTGAGAACAGCATGTACTAATGCTTCAATAAGTTTTAATACAGTTGTAGCAGCGTGTGGTGGTGTAGAAAGATAAATAGCACGTCCTGTGTGTTAAAGAATGTGCCTTCATTGTTTCTTAATTTGAGCCTCTTTTGTAGGAAATATTTGAAGGTGATAACATGGTCTTGCAACATCTTAATAAGAATCGTTTTCTTATTAGTCTCCTTTCACTCAATATCAAAAACCAGAAAGGTCTCTTTCCCCCACTTGTACATACAGGCTTGAATGCCAGAAACTTTACACTGAAGACAGATATAACTTTCTTTTATTGCACATTAAGCTGTACAAGATATTTCACATAAAAGATATACTGCTGTCACACTTCCAGCATTTGCTCGCTTTCTTGCAGCTGGGTTGTACAAAAGGCAACAATCATGAAAGAAACTTTTACCAAAAATAACTCAACAAAACTGAACATTAAGCCTACACTGTAGAACATCTGTTCCCTGTTACCCACAATATTGCACCTAAGCATGCTCACATGCAGAGAGACAGTTTGGCTTGCTTCTTGGCTGTGGTATGGAGTAATAGCGTGTGCCCTCGGAAAGCCTTTACAGTCAACAGCTCCTACCTGCAACACCCATCTCTTCTTTGCACACACAACTCACAAATGTCGTGTGAAAAGCACTTGTGAATACCTGGACTACTACATGCAGAAAATACCAACTGCTTGAAATAAAATCAGCCATCAGATTCATTTCTTCACCCCAGGGCAGTATGGTTTATTCGTTTGTATCTGGAGATAAGGATAGGTGAACCTGATTCTAACTGGAATTTTCTTAATATAGAACAAACTAGCCAATGCCGTCGTCGGAATGATCACTGACCCAGACAAATGCTGATCACTAGAGCAAAATATTCATGTAATTTACCAATAGGTAGTAAACAGTAGCACCACAAACATTTAAATAGCTAATAATGCATACCTCAATTCTCATCTTACCAGCCAGCTTGTACAAATAAAAGAAACACTAAGAATGATGATTCTCACTGATAATTTTTTCCAGTGTTTGTAAGGAAAACAGAAGCAGAACATAAGACTGTTTTCCCTTTAAACAAAATTGTTTGCACTAAACTAATGGCCACTACTCATCTCTGTACACATTCAAGATAATAGTTTTGTGGCTCACTTGCAACTAAGCTTTATGGTATGCTAGCCGTGTGCAGCTTGTGATCCTAGGCCAGATTTCTCACACCAGATTAACTGCCTGCCTGTGTATTTCATACACTGTTACGTTATAAATTGGTTCTTGTGCAAAAATCACAAAGAATTCACCTACAGAAAATCTAGCAGATGTCAGGCACCTCAAGTCTTTATCCATTTCTGAGTTCCAGCAATTATTATAAACCCTATTTATGTGGATAACGCCGGGACTGATTTTTTCTTTTATAGCTATGTGGATACTTCTTGGTTTAAAATAGCAGACCTGAGCTGGTGGGGAAAACCACTGACATTTTTGTCTTGCATCCTAAGCAAGGGGCAACGTCCCCAGCTGGTTATGGTACCTTGGTCTACAGTCTCCTAATACCTCAGTAGTTGACAAAAATGAGCTCTTACAGGAAGCTTAACAGTCCTTGAAGTAATTCTCACTAAATCACCTGGGATTTAACTCTTAGGTAAGTATAAGATTCTTGAAAGTATTTGCATTAGTTTGCATTAAAAATCTCCACAGATTACTAATTCAGAGTGACAACAAAAGATACTACTTAATTGAAATAGGATACATTAAATACTCACACTTTCACGGAGATATTGCACATAGGTGGCCCATTTACATAGCTTTGTAGCTAATAATTTAATGCAGAATTACTAAAAATATGAATACCAGTATGTAAAATAGAAGATATTTTAAATATTCCTTGGAAAGAACTGCATCTTATGGAGTCACTGAAATATTAGACTTCCACGTGCGTGTAAGTAAAACTCAAACGTTAACATCCTTTATAAAATTATAATTAAAAAGCCTCACTAGCAAATTCTAATCTAGACTTTTAAAAATATATATGGATCACCTACCTAGTAGTCATGCACACGCACAAAAAATAAAGGCTATGAGTACAGTGTGCACACACTCACAGAGTAAGCAAAAGTATTTCGATTTGAACCGTGGCAGTATTTTACTTAACGATATATAATACTCCAAAAATACTGTCTACCCATCCATACTGTACAGTTGCACGGGGCTCTAAGGAGGCACATTCTTTGTACACTGTTGACAACAGCCCTGAAATCACACATTTTACAGAGAAAGGTAGGTAAGCATTACACGCACAGACATGAACAAGGAAACAACCAGACGGTATAGTTGACACTGCATAGAAAAAACACAGTCCAGGTCAGCACTGAAACAATGCAAAAATTTGAACAAAACTCATGTTCGCTTTTAAGATTGCGTGTTTTTTTTTTTTTTCATTTTTGCCTTAACCTTTGCTTTTAGTCTCAATTATCTAAGTAGCCTGGACTTGTTTTGGTCCTACTGCAACGCCATTACAGTCGAGAATGTACTGTAAACAACCTTGAGGTGGTGGTCGCTGAGGTGGGATTTTGTTTGGCTCTGGCTCCTTTAGTGATCCACTCTGGAAAACACATTAGAAAACAGAAGAGAAAAAAAAATTAGAGTAACTTAGTTCCAATTTTCCACTAATTTGACGTTATTTTCATTACAAATCTCCTTATTAGTTGGGGCTGAACATATACTTTTAATGTACTCCAGACAGCATTTTCTAGCCGAGTTACTGTCTCATATGACACATGAATCTTGAATTAAATGAAAACTCAGCTCTTAAAACCCATTTGCCTATGCAGCATGTGCTCCTGACACACACGGTGCCTCCTCAAATCTTACCTCTCATGGCGCGTGGTCCGTCTCCTTCACCTCCTAACACCTTGAACAACGTTTCTGTATCTCATTGTTCCTGCTCTCTTTTTTAAGATAGACTGAATAGAAAATGGATTTCAACAGATACCTTGGTGTGATTTAAGAAGTAATTTGGTTTTAATTGCACTCACTTGTATCTGGAAGCACTAGCACAGCAGGATTTGTTGCTAGTGGTAGTTTCACTTTGATTCGGTGACTGTAAGCGGGGAGGGCGACTGACTACTCTAGATTAGCTGTTTTGCTAAGCAAAATGAAAGAAGGAAGCAAAAACCACAGACAAATCATAAAAATAATTGAAATTATTTCATGCTACTCCATCTGACGTGTTATTAGAAACACATGTAATACTTCACTTTTCAAAACAGGAGATTTATTTGGCAGTATCCTTTTCAAATGTATACTTGTCAGGAGGAAAAGATGGACCTGAACCAAAACCCCGGAGCAGAGAACCCTGTGGGAACATCAGTATATGAATCCTGACTGTCTTAGGCCCATCTCTAATATTCTGAGAAGCGAAACATGTGAAATCATAGGATTTAACAGCCTGGGGTTTTTTTAGGGACCCGGAAAGTAAATTGCCATCTGTCATGAGGGAAAAAATCCAGAATGTATTAAAGAGTAAATGTAAAGTTAATTAAACATGTTTCTTACAAAGCTTAATGTTGTTTTTCCCCATAGATCTGTATTTGATCTTTGCACTACAGAACTAAATCTTACTTGTAGTGCTGTGAATTCCTGTGCAGCAACCTAGAAGTAACGCTTTTTAAACGTTACACCACCACTCTGTTATATTTGGCTGTTGCAAATTGCTTCGTCTGCTTAAGCTACGTAAATAAAAGGACACAGGAGAGGCCCAGAACTCTAAACATTCACAGTTACCAACCTTCAGGAGACCATATGAGGAGTAAAAATGATACGCACAAAACGCATGAGGCAAAATCCTTATATTAAGTGATAGTTCTCAGGAAGCATCACCGTAAGGATGGGGATATATAGAAAAGAATTTCATAAGGAAACACGTAGACACCAGAAAATTTCAAAGCACTTTAGTGTGGTTAAAGTTGTCTCTGTTTTGTTTCTCTCCTTCCTCTAATTGTCTGAGCCACACATAAAAGCTGACGTTCTGTCCCATGCTTCAGTAACTTGGTATCCACTCTGTACGCGCTGGAGCTCCCTGAAATAACAGGCAATTACACCAGGACAACTTGGATGCCAGGGAATGAGCCCAGAACCTTGAAAAGTTGCCCTGGAGGAGCTAACTCCTTTCATATTCCAGAGCCATTGTTCTGGTGCACCTGGCACCTTCCTCTGTGCGCCCTGCGGCGTTTGATGCTCTGGATTACAGACAGAGCCTGTGGTTCAGTTGCAGGGTGACACACCGTGTGTGCCCTTAAAGGGAAAGCATAAAGAGCTCCTTGGGCTCAAGCACCTCCGAGAGTTTCCTTGTGGAGGACCAAACAGTTTGTGTGATTTTTAGAAAGCACGTATAGTATTCTATAAGGAATATGACAATGATTGCTGTGTGACAGACTTCCCAGCCTTCCGAAGAGCCACAACACAATCTACAGGGTTCCTTGACCGTGGCAGAGGATCAACACGAAGGAGATGAGTGTTGCTACTATTCTTCTAAAACAAAAGTAAAAGATAATGTAGGTAAAACTCATCTTTTATTTAGAAACTGAAAACGCAGGCTTGTTAATGTAAATCCACATCTACTTTAATGTTAAAACAACATCTGCAGGGCCTCTGCCTCCTCCATGCCTTGAGGCTGCAGCAAATCTGCCATTTGTTCCTGCGCTGAAATGGTCTTGGGTTTTACCTCATGCACCAAACTGCCTTGACATGACAACATCAGTGCTTATGCAATCTGCATATCTCCCCATCTTACAGAGAAATTATTTTATCCTAAATTAAGCTTTCAATAAACCTTACATTTTCTCACTAATTCTTACCTCAACTGTTCTGAGAGCTTGGAGCCTTTGTACATGTTCTGTTGAAGATGTATTTCCCCCTCTCTAGTCACTGACTGCAGCTCCTGATTTTACCACCCACGCATCCTTTTTTTCACCAGATATCACCTGGTGCTTCCAGGAACCTCACCCACACTCCAGGCCAATCACATGGGTATATTACTTTTGCTAATTAGCCAACCCACCCAGGCTGACCCAAAAAGACTAATTAGCATTACATTCCTAATTGAGAAATCTTACTCATGGTTTTTCAGTGGCCTGCATTAATCCAGTCCTTTTCAAACATCTTTCTTTCAGACAGTCAGAAACCCTGATACCTGATATTAAAGAGAGGCTTTGAACCAGCCTTGTTTTCCGTCCTAAGCCAAGGTCTTATATAAAATCCAGGATTCTTCTGGAACACCAGTTGTTGGCAAATCACCTCCAGACTGCAACTTCTCCCCTCTCCGAGGTGGTGAGCCAGTGGCAGAGCTGCAGCTCCCTGTAGGCAGCGCTGTCTCTGAGCACAGATGCTCGACTGGATCTGTCCTGCAGATGTATTCACCGCTCTTGTTTTTTTCTTTTTCCCTTTGTTGCCCAACCCAGAAGCTCACCTTCTACCGAATTCACATTTTCCTGTGCTGCAGTTCTGATCTACGTATTTGCCTGTTGCCAAGTTCAAACGCTGCAGGAAGGATTCAAGGATTAGAATCCGGAATATGTATCAGGGAAAACGACCCTGAATGGATTCTTCTTTGGCTGCTCAGGGCTAAAGTGCAAAATTGGTAGTAAAGAAGCTAGAAACAACAGTGTTTAGTATGGTTTAGGATTACCTAACCGAGGTGTGGTAACTGCTGTGGTAAGGAAGCCTTTCAGATTTCATTTTATGGAACACAACTTTCATATCGAATCCAAAGAGAAGGGATTGCTGATGTTGATAGTAACATTATATAGGACTGCTTACAGTCCTCTGTTCAAAGGGGATTTACTGTTTATTTAACTATAATTAAAAAATACAACTTTGCTTGTGGAAACCTCTAAGCCACATGAATGCTGGAAGTATCCTACAGTGATTTCTCAACTCTGGGAATAAGAGTTGATGCTTCACTTGCACGATGGTCTTTAAGAATATTAGTGAGCTTAATTATAGCTAGAGCAGACACCCCACCACTTGTCCAGAAGACAGATGTCTCTAGATGTCTCTGCATCACTTCCTTCCTTTCTACACTTCCCTGATACAGTCTCCTTAAAATTTTAAGGGCAGAACTGGAGGAAAGATCTGGTTGTTCTTCAGACCGTGTTGTATTCGAATTCGATCAGTGGTGTTATTTCTTTTTCTATCTTGTATGTTTATATAAATGCAGATTGGATTCATACAGACTTGAATTTTGAATAGCTGAAGAATGCTGAAATGGGTGGGAGCAAAAGCAGCTACTTGGCAAAGAAATAGCCCTTTGGGCAAAAGAGATGCTAAACTAAGTCCCAACAAAAATTGATTTTGATTTGGCTGAGTTTGAAGACTTTGTGAACCACAGTTGGAGCACGTATAGTTGGTTTTGGGTTTCGTTTGGTTTTCTTTGTAATGCAATGATAGGAGCTTTTCATAGGTATTTCAATATTTGAGGGGAAAGACATGTTTTTCAGGTCAAGAAGTAGAGGGATCAATTGAGAATTGACAAAATATGAGCTGAGTTAGATCTCATAAAAGAAACAAGAATAAATTGTAAAACAATTAAGTCGCAGGAGACCTAAGAAAAAATGTGATTGCTAAGCAGAGAGGTAATTTAGATAATTTAAATACGGTGTCAATAGTAAATGAATGTGTGAAGTGTCCTAGATTGTGATAAATACAGCAGCAAGGGCAGGATGGCAAGCGGGATAAAAGCTAAAAATGAAATAAAATGTAAGATCTTTCTGGGCTCATATTGGTCAGAGCAGGTATTCTTCATCTTGGAAATCAAAACCAGCTGATTCACAAAATACAGAAATCCATGCAAGGTGTTTCTAACAACTGGAAGTGTACAGGTCACACTGGAGAAGGTTAAGCACTAATGCTGCAGGAGTTATGTTGCAGTAAGGAAGCGGCTGCTGAGGAGACGGGCAGTTACTGAAGCAAAACTAATGGGAAGGATATAACGGGGATGTGGGGCTCAAATAGAATTTTTTGTTACTTAAGTTGGTCCAAAAAAGTAGGTGTGTGCTACTCAAACCTGTCGATGATACAGAGCTGGAAGACTACAAGACCAAAATAACCTACAGAAAGAATGAAACTGATGAGGGAGTGTAAAAAAAACCCCAAACCCTCAACAACTTAAATGCAATGTCCAACGTAATTTCTTTATGGACTAATAATGTGCATCTGTCAGAAATGCAGAGCTCACCAACTGAATTCTAATGGGAAAGGTTTGTGCAGTGAAAAAACCAACATCTTATCACACGCTCAGTGAAGCACTTCCCGTAGGAGTCAGGCACGATGCTGTGGATCATCTACATCCACCCTCCTCAAGAAAGGCGAATGTAGGCTGATGAGGCACCAAAAAGTGCCATTAAACTGACCAGGCAGATGGATAGTTTGTAGCTGAAGCATTTGGAAGAACATGGCTTGCTTAGTTTAGCAAAATGAAGGTCTAAACACAGAACAGGTGCTTTTTGGAAATATATTGTACTGGTAAAGAACTAGGCAGGAAACAAACTAGACTAAAGGACCAAGAAGAAATGGATCAACTGAATATAAGCAGGCTGGACATATCTTATAATTCAGAAAAGCAGTAAGATCCTGAAGTGGCTTTCTGATTAGGGAGCATCTAAAAATAAGAAGCTCCTTGGTACCCTGTTGCTTACGGCTTTATACATTCAAGGTGCAGTGAGTTCTTAGTGGCTGCTAGTTCAGATTCTACTATTTCTGGTGAAGGTGAGATAGGTGATGCATCTGCTTCCCTGTCTGCCAGTCATGCTGAACAGGACTGCAAAGGTTTTGCTATTTATTGTATCATATATTCCCTGTGGACTAAGAAAGGCAGTGACAGGCCTGTTAACAGCTAGAAAGGAGAGCTGTGGGAAGGCACACCTTGAAAAGAAGCTGCCTTCTCTCTGTCTAACACAAAGGGGGCAGCGAGTGTTCAGTTTGCCCTTCTCCACTGAGGAAATCTGTATGGAAAAGATACTTTCAGCAAAGCTGATGCCAGTCTACTGTCTCTGTGCGCTGAAGTTGTGATAAAGAATCCAAACATTTAGAGCAGAGTTTGTTATCACTCAGCCAACGTTCTAAACCACCTGCATAAAATCCATTAAGATCTTCTGAATGGGAAGCAAAATGACTGCTAAGGGGAGAAAGCAAGGTATACGGCATAAGTTTTACCTGGAACAGTAGTTACACAATGCACTGAGAAATGGGTTTTCTTAAACATCAAAAGGAATTCTAACTTTGATTTTATAGGCAAAGTGTTTTCCGTTGGTAGATAAAAAATTACTTCCCAGAGAACAGTTTCCTTCTTCAATATTTTTACACACAATCATAAAAATCAACACCCTAGTATGGAGTCACTGCTGTTAAAAAGCACACTCCAGTATTTTTCTGGGATACTGAAGCAGGTTGTCCATTCCAACCTCATTTTCTGTTACTCTGCTGAACAAAAATCATCTCACTCACCCCTAGAAGAGATGAGGTCTCTAGAGAAAAAGTAGGATGTTGATTTATCAGGGAAAAAGTTTCTAAGAAGCAGCATCACTTGCTGAGGGAAGATGCTCCCCTGCCAGAGCCAGTCAGTAATTGTAATGGACAAGGGCACAGTTGTATTTTATTGCTTAAAGAAGCCAGATTTCAAGTTTTGTTTTTGAAAAGGGAACATTAAAAGCCTGCAGTGGCAGAGCAGCTTTCAGGCAGTTCCTTCCAGTGAAAAAATTGCTCCCCTTAGACAAGGAAGGAATGTGGACTATGTGATAGGAGACAGCTCCCCCTGTGTGCTAAAGAGACTAAAATGAGCCTGCGTGCACGTTTCCACCAGAGGAAGAGAGCGGTTAGAAACGACAGGCAAGGGCAATGGGGCAACACTGGGAGAAATGCACATGCACCCTTCCCAGTGTACACAGACACCTCTATATAAACAGAGCATGAGGTTCCCCCTGGGGGAACCCTACAGTGTTATGTATCTGCTCCTCCGGTCTTAAAAAAATCCCAAACTGATTGGTTTTTAAATATGGGATGGCAAGTGATCCTTGCATGAACAAGAACTGATCAAGATCTTCACAGTGAGCTACAAAGATCCTGCAACAGAAGCAGTGTGACCAGCAGGGAGAGGGAGGGGATTCTGCCCCTCTACTCTGCCCTCGCGAGACCTCGCTTGGGGTCCTGCATCCAGTTCTGGAGTCCTCGGCATGGGAAGGACATGGAGCTGATGGAGTGAGTCCTGAGGAGGCCACACAGATAGAGGGCTGGAGCATCCCCCAACCAAGGACAGGCTGAGAGAGTTGGGGTGAGAAGAGAAGGCTCTAGGGAGACCTCAGAGCAGCTTCTAGTACTGAAAGGGGCTCCAGGAAAGTTGGGGAGGGGCTCTTGATGAGGGAGTGCAGGGATAGGGTGAGGGGAAATGGTTTTCCACTGAAAGAGGAGAGACTGGGATAAGATCTTAGCCAGAAATGTTTTGCTGTGAGGGTGGGGAGGCTCTGGCCCAGGCTGCCCAGAGCAGAGGTGGCTGCCCCATCCCTGGAGGGGTTCCAGGCCAGGCTGGATGGGGCTTGGAGCCCCTGATCCTGTGGGAGGTGTCCCTGCCCATGGCAGGGGGGGAACTGGATGGGCTTTGAGGTCCCTTCCAACTCTAGGTGAGGCACAAGTCCACAGCCACACAGAGGAACTACCATGGGTTGGTCTGAACTGGAGTCTTTCCTAGGAGCTGAGATATAGTGGAGAAGGATATATAAGTGACTTGGTCTAGTGGCAGGTGGCCAGATGGAGCACTGACCCACCACTAGAGGAGTGTCTGAAATGATGGAGGAGGGGGAGGTTGCTTCTTTTTCTTATGGCCAAATCAAGAATATTTGAAAACGAGCTGCTCTGTTTTGAATTTTTCCGTAATTTCTCTTGGTGCTTATCCTTGTTTAAAAATTTTAACACGTATTTAGCACATGGTCCTTATTCAAAATAAACTGTGGCAATGACTGCTGGGGAGAGGAACAGAATCCTTGCAAGTTAAACATGGAATAAAGCCAAATAGCTTTGCTTAAACAGGTCATGATTTAAAGGTCACAGAATTCAAATAAAAAAGTCAAGTGGAGACAGAGAATGATAACAAAAAAGTAGATGGGAAACACCCACCACAGTGGGGAAAGGAAAGGAGACCAAGAAAAAGCCTCCAAAAAAAAGATATTTTTATTACATTCAGCCTAAGTAAACAAAATCAGAGAATAAAAATAGATGAAAAATAAGATAAAATAAAAATTCAAAAGGATGCAATATGATAGCAATTATAGCACTAAGAGAAACCAGCGAGATATAACTAAGACTCTCCTCTTCTGTTTGTGTATGTGGCAGCTATTGCCTTTTCCACAATGATGGGATTACTGGTTTCCTTGCTTTCATTTTGAAAAGGCTGATTTTTGCTCTATAATGGATTGAGAACATTTTTGGAAGTCCTTAAAAACATGCCTGTGGGACAAGAAAGTCTCCTGAGCACTTAGGAAGGCCATGAGTTATAGACTCATGAATCCTTACAAATTCACTGTTTTCTTTGTTCTTGAGGGCAGTCACCATGGCGTTTCAGGATTCTCAAAGATTTTGTCATGTGAATGAAGTCAAAAAGAGAAGGCAATCGCTATTACATTAAAACAAGCAGGGGAAAGTGTCTATTAAGCAGTAATACTTGTTATGCTGTTTAGTTTTAGCTAGCATTTTGTTGCCTATTGTATTGTAAAGATTATTAACCTTGCTTGGCTTGTCTGCAGGGAGCCTGTATTTTTCCAGGTACGCTGCTGCTGCTGCTGAGCATTCAGTATAGAGTATTCGGAAATAAAAATAAGATCAGACCACATCCTAAAAGCTTTTGTTTCAGTTGGACTAATTTCTGTTGATGTCAGTAGAAACTTGGACCAAATAATCCCAACCCTTTGTATATTCTCTCTTACAGCCTAAATGTCACCAGGTCCTTTATAAAAAGGCATTGTAAAGGCAGAATTGTTTAGTTTGTGCCTCATTATTTCAAAACAAGCTAAGGAAGATAAGCTCTGATTAAGTTTTTTATTTAATTATTATAATTTAATGGATGCAATCATAGCTAACAACCAAAAGCATTTCTGCAGCCATTTATCACTAGTAAATATACAGCAAGATATTTATCTGTTCCTTCTGTTCAGGAGTGACATTAAATAAGCAACAGAACTGAGCAATATGTGTGTACCTCCCTTAGTAATTACTCCATCTACTGGTAAAGGGTCTCAAAAAGAATTTAAAACAGTTTACCTTAACTTTCATGACCAATTTGTTAGTAAAATCACTGCTCAGCATTCGTATGCTGTGTCTCACTATTTTTTAAATTACTGTCAATATAAGAAATTTTAGAATTTATTTTCCTGTGTGAACTTTGTTTTAATATATTACAATATCTGAATGCCAAGTTCAAATGCATAAAATAAATCCAGTCTTGTGTAATAGAACTGTGACTGGTTTAAATATACAGACATCCAGCAGTTCAAATTTGAGTCTTCACCTCTGTTGTGAGCTCTGCCACTTATCTGAAGAACACAGCACCTGCCCTCAGTAGGTGTTTTACTCAAAGAGGGGCAAAACCATCCTTGGTGTAAAAATACACGCTAACATTTTATACTCATGATAAATAAACCTGACTTATAAACTTAGCTGGAGTGAAGCCTGCCTCAAATTTGGCCTTTTACCTGGATGTGGGGAGCTCAAGGTCCAGACGTGCTTATTTTTTTTTCTGCTTTCCTTAATTCCATACATCTATATTAGGATCTAAAAGGGCAGCAGCTGATTTTCTTGTGTTTTCACAAAGACAATATAACTAAAAGGGTAAAAAGCCCTCTGATTAAAATAAGCAATCTCCTCTTCCAAATATACACAGCTAACCCTGGTGCGCATACAAGTTCACTTATATATATGTACACGTTAAGGCAGCATGTTAATATATAGCCCACAGTAAGGTACTGAAAATAAATTAAATAAATACACTAAAGGAGCATTATGGGAGCATTTAGTGTTTGTAAAATGCATACCCACGTTGTTGTTTAATGTGAAGCAGCTCCTGTAATACGCTGCAAAGTGTGAGAATCCTGAACAAGAAGGATGTGGGAAGGTGGGTTCTCCCTCAGGATGTCGCTGTGGCTCAGACAAACAGCACTCAGCCTCCAGTACTTCAAACACTGCCTCCAAACACCTCTTTGACTTGAAAGAGTGAAGGTGGCTTTTACCTCTCTAACCTCTGCAAAGTGCAGCCTTTGGTGCTCTGTGATGTCCACCTGCCCCAGCAATACTCTGTATTGTTCCCTGCGACTTTTGATGGTGATGCTTCAGATCCTCTCACTTTTCTGAGGCTATAGATTTTAGCATTTTTCTTAATATAGAATCATAGAATCACCAATTGGAAGAGACCCACCAGATCATCGAGTCCAACCATTCCTATCAAACACTAAACCATGTCCCTTAGTACCTCGTCCACCCGTCCCTTAAACTCCTCCAGGGAAGGGGACTCAACCCCCTCCCTGGGCAGCCTCTGACAGTGCCCAATGACACTTTCTGTGAAAAATTTTTTCCTAATGCTCAGCCTGAACCTCCCCTGGCGGAGCTTGAGGCCATTCCCTCTCGTCCTGTCCCCTGTCCCTTGGGAGAAGAGCCCAGCTCCCTCCTCTCCACAACCTCCCTTCAGGTAGTTGTAGAGAGCAATGAGGTCTCCCCTCAGCCTCCTCTTCTCCAGGCTGAACACCCCCAGCTCTCTCAGCTGCTCCTCTTGTTCTCCAGCCCCTTCCCCAGCTTCGTTGCTCTTCTCTGGACTCGCTCCAGAGCCTCAAAATCCTTCTTGTGGTGAGATGCTATAGCTGCCATTTATCCTCTATTTCCGTGACTTCCAAAGAGAAATGCATGCAGCACATATAGTTCCAGGGGTCATTAGATCATTTAGCGACCTTCTTAAGGCAAGCTGTTCTTAAATTCTTCTGCTGCTTGTTAATGTAGATCTAATTACACCAGGGAGTGCTTTGCATCAGTTCAGCATGATTATCAGAAGCCAATACCGAAACTTTGTATTTACCCTCATTCAAGCAGAATGACTTAGTGTGATCTTTTAATTTGTTTATTTGTTAGGCGATCTTTCTTTCCAGATGTAATGAACTGAAATATGTTCCGGCAAGTGAGTGCCAAGGGACTGTGAGAATCAGAAAATCCTTGGTGGGGATGGGGTGGCCCGTAGATTCGGCGCTGGGGGTCTGAAGGACGATACAGAGCTGTGCAAATGTGTAAGTCATGGGCCTCCGTTCCTCTTCCCCTAATCTATGGTTTGACTTCAACTGAATTCTATGAGACTGTGCAAGGCAGAACATCATTTAGAGACAAGGACCACACCTCTAATTTAGTGCAGAAAAATTTACTTCTAATAAGCAGACCAACACTGAATTCTAGATTTCCATCTAACTCCATGATGGGTTCCTTCCCAACTAAGTGCATTTTCTTTCAGTTAAGATCAAATCAAATGACTGTATTTTCTGCCCATCATAAAAGCTTCAGTGATTTGAAACAAATTGCTGCTCATCATAAGTAGCTTCCTTTGAAAAAGGAAGCAACTACAAGAGCTGGAATGTACTAGAACTGTGACTGTTCCTGTGAAGCACAAGAGTAGGCAATGTGATAATGGCTTGCTCTTCTCTCCACAGGTAATACTTCTTGTTCACGTTTGGTCCCATTTTCTCTCTGAACAGAATAAAATAAAACTAGTGAAAACTGCTTGGGTCTAGACAAACCATGTAAGGGCTCAGGGAATTAAGAATGAATAAGGTAAAGAGAAAAATAGGAAAAATGGACATGAAGTAAACCAGAACTCTAAATAGCTTTAGATAGCTGAGTGAAGTCCCCTCGACCACAGTCTCTGCTGAGCTTAATGTCATTGCACTGAACTTCCCTGTGGGTCAAGAATATAGAAGGTATTAAAACTTTTTAATTTAACAATGTAAAGAGTGTAAAGAAAGGAAACAATTCCGGTCCTGCATTTCTGCTCTCAAAATAATTGAAGCACCATCCTCTTTACTTCTGCATAATTTGTTACTTTATTACTGGTGTGCTACTCTGTTCTCTTAAATTAAACAGAGCCAGGATTCAGCAGGGAATGCCGAGCTCTTTGCAATGTTGTGTCATCATGGATCTTGTGTCTCTGGTGCACAAATTTCTTCCTTCCATTAAAGACAACAAATTCCTTGTTTGTTTGCGGATAACACAACACAGCCTCAGCAGAGCTGGACTGAAACAACATTCTCCTGATACGATTTTCCTTAGCTTCAACTGCTAACGTGACTGTTAAGCCTTTGCATTTTACAGTAATACTCATGCACAATATAATATTCTACACAGAGTTTAGTTCATCACAATTCCTACCGTGCAGTCTGGAATAGATGCTTTACTCTTACTCTTTCACCTACAACCGCTGCTAAAGAAACGAGCCTTGAAGAGCCTGCGCTGAGCAAACACCTGCAGAGTTTTGCAAATCCAAAGAGCAGGAGTTTCTGCATTGAACTTTCCTATCGACAGGTGGAGACAGAGATAAGCGATTCCACTGGCCACAACACTTCTGGGGGTGATCTCACCTGCTTCGGCTTTTAGGAAAGACTGGAAAAAGGCTTCCCAAAAGATCTGTCACAAGTATTCAGACAAGGTTACAAAAGGTGAAAATCTAGATTTCTGTAATTTTACTGCCTGCAAGTAGAACCGGTTTTTTGCATGAAAAATTCTAATACCACATTCCTACAAAAACTTCTATTATTTATTTTCATGATGGCTGTGAGTAAAACAAGCTGTCATATTTTTTAATTAAGTAGAAACAACTTTATTTTTTGAAAGATTTTTTGATTGTACGTAGTTCTATCAGACAGATCTTCTCTGAGTCCGGGGGCTCAGAGTGGAGTTTCTTTGGAGTGGGAAGACTCATAAAGTAGCTGGTAAGAGTAAAACTAGCAGGCTTTGAATGCTGCATTCAAGAATACTTCCCATCCCAGCACGGTTCAATCGCACTGTCTCGGTACGCAGTGACCTGTACCCTGGGGCTGCAAGAGAAGAGCATGAGACACAGTCTGGTGGCTGCACCAGAGTCAGGTGGCAGGAGATGCGGCACCCAGATCCGCAAACTGCAGTTTTTCTCCTTCATGGGTTCTCTGCCATCCTGCAGAATTTGTTATAGAGCCCGTGCAAGTGTTTATAGAGAAATAAATAAATATGTAATACACAAAATATATACTTAAAAAGTCTCAATACATCTGATAGCTCAGATTATAGACTCAATGAGGTTAACAGGATCTGCACCTCTGAGGTTCCAACCTAGGCAAGACGGTTTGAGGCCTTTGGAATTTTCTCCTTCTGGCACTCTGACAGAGTGCGCTTTGTTCGCCTTCAGAGCATACTGCAAGGCCAAGCACTTCCATCAAGATTTGGCTGCACAGCTCTAAACAAAGACTTATTTTCCTAATCATTGATTTGTTCTCTGATGGATATTTAATTGGAATGCTACTGGCCATTGCAGGCATTTATAAATTGCAGCTTTCTTTGATGTATGATGCACCTAACGCCACAGGAGTGGGTAGATTATAAATAATTTTTAAGAATCCATGCAGATTACAAGGGGATTCAAATACGGCACATCTATAGCTGTACCACTGGCTGCAAACTGTTCATTTGAAAGCAAAGCAGTAAAACACACACATTACTCTTTAGTGTTTATATTGCTTTGGTTTCTAGGACCATGCACATACTTGATTTGGGATAAATTCCTAGCTTTGCATTTTATGTGACCTGCATAAATAGAGAGCGTCCCCCAGCTTCACCAGTGAACGGATGCATTTCTCAAGATGAGGAACTAATTTCTCGGGTTAGAAAAGAAGAAGACCACTCAAAGATTAAATGGACAGATTGTTTCTATTCCTAGGAAAAAAACCAAACTAAAACTTAACTTCACATGAGGATATACCTGTTTTAAATACTATAGATCTGTTTCATGATTTCCCCTGAAAGCTGGGAAGATTAATAGGTATTAGCAAACAGCACCTTCTGTGGCAATTCAGATCTCCTTTGTCTGTCCCAAGCTGGTGGATGATATGGCAAAGCGAATTTTAAAGAAGCCAAGTCTGATGCACTGAGAGGAAAATTAATAAATATTGCAAATATTCTGAAGGGATGGCTCTGATTTTAGTCAACTGCAACCCATAAATTAAGGGTAGGATAAGGAATAGAAGGTTAATGTTGAATACCATCCTGCTGCAAAGGCTGAATTCTTCAGTAAATCGAACGAAGCAGAAATCTAACACAGAATTAAGGAATTTAGGAACTTTCTTAAAATGTTCCTTCTGTCCTACTTTTGTTCTGGACTTACATAGGCAGTTTTCTGTGGAAATGAGTAAAAACTTCACTTACATAAAACAGAGAACCAATTTCTATGAATGGCACCAGTAACCATAAACATTTTTCTTCCTTTGTCTTCCTTAAAACCCAGGGAAGCACACTGGCCCAAGACCTTACATTGTTTCTCCAAAACTACAAAATATCCAATGCTTTAAATGATTGTGTATCTATTAATGTTACAGGAATGTCAACATTTTCATTTACGTTGACTTGTTCGCTCTGGGCAACTCTAAATCTGACTCTCTGCTTCATTTTAACATATAGCTAATTGACTAGCCCTGAATAAAAACTGCATTTTGACATAAGGTGGTTTATTTTCTTCCAGTCTTGTCTTTCTTTTTCAGTGCCTTTTACAATGGACTTGAGTCACATTGGATGGAAACTTCTCCATTGTATGTGGTGCTGTGGTTGAAACAATTTTGTGCTAGTTTCAAGTGGCTGCAATATAAATAGAAGCCATACCACTTTTTTATGTGGGGTGGTGTATTTTTATAACTTAAAGCATGATGATATATTTGGAGAACAAATTAGTCACTCTGCCTCAAGAACTAGTCTGTCTGAGGTGTGCCACAAAATTGTTTTCAAATTGTTTACCTGGTGTGGAGGCTACTGAGAGCAAAAATAGATCCTTGATTTAAGTTTGGTAATTCCTGTACTACAGTTTGGCTTATCCTGTTGCTTAACTGATTACCATGGAGCTGTGCCGGTCCAGAGCAGCGGTACAGTCCTTAATAGTTTAGTCACGATGTATTGTCATGGTTTATTCCTTTATTAAAAGAAGAATGTGAAAGTTGTGAGCTGGTAATGCTGCTCTTGGTCAGACCTACCACCTAGTTATGAAGACATGACAGATGCTATTTAGCATTTATGTAGCATTTTTCAAAGAATCATAGAATCGTAGAATATTTTGAGTTAGAACAGACCTTTTAAGATCATCTAGTCCCACAGGCAGGGACACCTCCCACTGGATCAGGTTGCTCCAAGCCCCATTCAACCTGGCCTTGAATACCTTCAGGGACGGGGCAGCCACGGCTTCCCTGGGCAACCTGTTCTAATGTCTTACCACCCTCATCCTGAAGAATTTCTTCCTTATATCCAACAAAACATCTACAGTCCTGTCACTACAGGCCTTGGTAAAACATGTGTCCCCATCTCCAACACTCTCACTCAGCCTTTTCTCACAGGAGAGCTGTTCCAATGCTTTGGTCATTTTCCTGGACCCACTCCAGCGCATCCATGTCTGTCTGTCACTAGGGACCAGAATCACGTCTCTCATACCTGCTGGCCACGCTTCTTTTGATGCAGCCCAGGACACCGTTGACCTTCTGGGTTGCAAGCTCACATTGCTGGCTCATGTCTAGTTTCTCATCCCCCCGCACCCCAAGTCCTGCTCCGCAGGGCTGCTCTCAATCCCTTCACTCTCCAGCCTGTACTGATACTGGGGGACTGCGGTGACTCAAAGGCAGGACCCTGTCATGCAGGTCCTTCTGGTGGTGTCCCCTCCTACTAGCTTCTTGACTCGACCCTCAGCTTGGTGTCATCTGCAAACTGGTCAAGGGTGCACTCAGTGCTGCTGTGTATGCCGTTAATGCAGATATTAAATAGTAGTGGTCTCAGTACAGCCCCTCGAGGGACACCACTGTAACTCTGGATATGGTCATCTGGCCAATTCAATTACCCATCTAGCAGTCCACCAATCAAATCCATTTCTCTTCTACTTAGAGGGAAAACTTTTATATTCTTAGAGCCTTTTATAAAAATACCACACTCTCAAAAGTTGTTTAAATGATCAATAAAATAAACTTCACACTTTGTATGCATAGAAATGGGAACCCAATGATGATTTCCAAAGTCTGAAAGCCAGCTGGTAACAATGTCGGGGCCATAAATCTTCCCACTTTAACTATCAGACCATGTAAGATAAAATAAGAGAAATGCATCCATTTGCAACCTCTGACACAAGTTCTCTTGTATGTGAAACATATTTCAGGAGTTTCCTAGATTTGAAAAGCATTTTTATGAATAATAAAAGATTATCATGTAGTTTATTTCTCATGAGAACAACAAGAACTATGGTTCCAGTATTCTTTCTGACATCCTCACAGCGGAGATAGTCTATGACACCACTGCTTCTTATTTCCATAACATCTGACACTGATATAAATGAAAGGAAACAGTGCAAAGCCTGGTAATTCACAGAATCCACAGCTATTACTGGTGATCTCATTTAAATACAACAACCCCATCAAACATGTTGGTAAGTTTCTGAATCCTTGTAGCTCACAGTATGTCTGCACAGTTTTCCAAACAAATTATCTGAGGAAAGATTTTGAGCTTAAAATCACAGAACAAGATGTTCTATTTTAAACCCCACAGTCTCCTACCTGAGGCTGCTGAGTGGCAGTGGGTCTCTGAGGAGATGGTATGGGAGTTTTGGACAACATTTGGTTCATTTTGCTTACAACTAGATCAGTTATATGTTGTCTGTCTTCAGTCTGATGCTCCCCAATCAGAGGCATCGCACAGTCCATGACCTGTGAAATAAAACAATACATCAGCTCTGGATATGGCACCAAAACAAACTTAGTCCATGTCTGTGTAGAATGTCAGTCCGCCTCTTTACTTGTTTTTAACAAAAGCCAAACAAGACCTGTGGAAATGGTGTATGTTACATCAGTGACAAAAACAAAAGCCCAAGCGCAGGATATCATAGAATCATAGAATAGTTTGGTTTGGAAGGGACCTCAAAACCCATCCAGTTCTAAGCCCACTGGATCAGGGGCTCCACGCCCCATCCAACCTGGCCTTGAATACCTCCAGGGATGGGGCAACCCGGGCCAGAGACTCCCTACCCTCACAGCAAAACATTTCTTCCACAGATCTCATCTCATTCTCCCCTCTTTCAGCTGCAAACCCGTCCCCCTTGTCCTCTCCCTGCACTCCCTGATCCAGAGCCCCTCCCTAGCTTTCCCGGAGCCCCTTTCAGCACTGGAAGCTCCTCTAATGTCTTCCCAGAGTCTTCTCTTCTCCAGGCTGAACAACCCCAACTCTCTCAGCCTGTCCAAATGGATCAAACTCATCCTGAATCCAGTTTGCTTCAGAGGGTTATTAGTATTTGCTATTTCTACACAGTATTTGTTATTTCTAGAGGGTGCCTACTTTTGACGCACCTGTGTTTGTTTCAGACGACATAAAAGGATAACATGATACTCCATCATTTGCACTGGACGGTTAGCTTTACTAAGAGAGCACATCTCCTATTCCTTGGCAGAGAAGCTAAGATCAAGGTGAATACTTTACAGATTGGGTTTTGTTGTTGTTTCCTTTTTTTCCTTTAAGAGCATGCAGTCTATTTTCCTTCACAGTAAAATAATTAATGACAGTTATCAGAAATCAGTAATCTTCAATATAAATGTATCTTAAGAATGACAAATATTTTGGGTAAGACTAACAGTTTTGTTAGTCTGTGAATGACTATCAGGAGTGTCACGCTGGCATTCTGCCCACGTTAGAGACTTGACAATGTTTAAACATACACAAAGCATCCTGTTTATAAATGGTCGATTTACAGACTGTACTAATTTTAAAATATCATTTAAACACATCTAGGGTCTTTTTTCAGACCTAGTTCAGATTTTTAAAATACTGGAGTTTCCCACTAAGAGGATTTTGCAGAAAAAAAGACATTTGTAATTCATGAAGTCAAGTAAGTTACTTTTGCAGATGCCATTAGAAATATGGGCCACTATCAATTACGTTCCCTTAATTCAAATCACTTCTATCTTTAATTTATATGTGTTTTGGTAACCAATTCTATGGGATGAATTTCTTTTATCACCTGGAAACCATATCCTGAAATGCACTCAACACATCTTTCTACTAAACTATAAGAACCTAAGGGTATTTACTAGCAGCTGCATGTTTAATTCAACACAAGACTGTGATAAAACAAAGCCCTGCCCTTCACACTATGGCCTTTCACCGGATTAGTCTGTGCCCTCCACTGCTACTGTGGATAATCAAATATTTGCAATCTGGGCTGCAAGACTGTGACTGGCAAAGAAGAGAAGAGAAATGCTGTTTAAGTCTGATGGATATGAAAGGAAATGGGATGGGATTAATAAAGGAGCCAGTGCAGATATAAGGCATCAGTAACTGCACAGGGATCATCTTTGGAGGAGAAACTACTCTGATGGCCACTGACCAGACATGATCCTTCACTGCGTAATGTGTTTGCTGTCAAAGGACCGAGAAAGATCTCGTGCTTGGAGCTTTATGAAGACCCAGCCCAAACGCTGCTGGGAAGGATGGAGTTTCAGGGGTTAAAGGAAGGGCAAAGGTAAAGTAATCTGTTGATTCAGTGGAAGAAAAAGGTGTTTCAAAGATGTTGAAATATGAGAGGAATATGAAGGAGTAGACAGAGGGCTTGCAAATGAGCTGTGCCCAAGGAGTCTGACAGAATGAAGACATGGATTTCATATGGAGAAAGATCTATGAATTACAGGAGAAGACAGGAGAATCAGTAAGTACAGAGGGAGGAGGAATTCATTTCATTGTGAATCAGGGTAATTTTGAAGGTACATGCTCAGGAGTGTGAGGATTGAGAAAAACTATTTACTCTGCTGTGTGGGTAAGAGCAGCTGGACTGTGTTGTTGCTGTGGGATGAACGTGTCATTCTTCTGCGTTGTTTTTTTGACCTGGATGCCTCCAACTGTGGTGAAAATTTTGACTGTAAAGGCAAAGGCTGATACAGATTTTAATTTAAGAGTTCTAAGTATGGGGAAAGTGACAATAAGTAAAACTGAGAGTTTGAGGAGGTCATTTAGGACTGACTGGGACTGGTGTCATTTCTGAGAAGTACAAGAGTGACTGGATATGAAGCAATCCCGGGGCTTTCCCTGAGGTCTCTATAGCAGATGCAGTTATTTGTAGCTGGAAATGTAACCACACCTGAGAAGTCGGAAGGGGAGAGCACAGCAGAGAGCCCACAGTGATCTCTGGGAAATGTCTATAGTCCCTCCGGTAGTGGGTGAATAACAACATTGGCAGAACAAGAAAGAACAGCTAGGAAAGTGAATCAAGCATTCCTAGATAAGGATCCTGTGCCTACAGACATATTTATATGCTCTTGTTTGAATCTGGAATGGAATAACCAAGCAAATGACATCTATGTCCAATGAAAACTGATAGATGAAGCTGAATTTGTACTTTGCCAACTCATGCATGCAGGAGTCTACAAAAAAAGTGTTAAAATACATAGAAAATGCAGTTAACATTACCGAGAAAAATTCAAGTACTTTGAACAGAATATGTGGAAGTGATTGGTTTAATCTAGAAAACAACAATTAAGTTAACATCACAGTGAATTTTACCCTAGTCAACCCTCTATTAATGAAGATTAGTTCATTATGAACAGAAGAAAACATTAAGATGGTCACGGATAAGAAGTGCTATTGTTGCTAATTTAAAAGTTTTAAAGTTACAGTATTTTGAAAATGGATAAAATAATCATAACTACTATATGAAAAAATATTAGTGAATAATTATTCTAAGGATAGAAATCAGGCAGGTCACTAATTATTGCTCCATTCAAATAAAAACTAAGGTTCTAGCAAAACAATTTTACCACCTTCACTCACTGTGTCAGCATTCACTTTTCTGTCTAAAAGAACAGATGATATCAATAGTTCTGGAAGAGTGTCTGGAAAATTTCAGCAGATTCAATCTGTTACTTCCAAAACAGAAAAAAAAGGCTCAGAAGAGTTCATTGAATAAACTGTTTTTTTTCTGTGACCTGAAGCCCACATATGAAGGACTACACCAATTAATTTAGAACTAATGCATATAGAAACTTGGAAAATACTTAGTTAAAAAAGGCTATTTTTTTCCTAGAACTGTATCCTCTTAGCCATTTATTATTAAGTTATGTTAAGTCCTATTAGGAAATGTATGAATGCCTCTTGTTTTGGAAATATGAACCTTCACAGACAGATGTGGTCCTAATTATATTTTAGTTACATCACCAAGAGTACTTTTAGACTCCTAAATTTTCAAAATTTCTTATGAGAGACTTCTGATTCAATCAACTACTGCAGCAAGATTTAGTTCCCTGACTAACCTGATGAGAGTGCATTCTTCAATGGACGGAAAGCCACTCCAGTGTGAAAAAAATTATTGTAATTATTATTTGTCACTCTTTCACATGTTTATATGTCAAGTGACTTGATTTAGAGATGATATTATGTTACATAGAATCATAGAATCATAGAATCATAGAATGGTTTGGGTCAGAAAAGACATCAAAGCCCATCCAGTCCCACCCCTGCCATGGGCAGGGACACCTCCCACGGGATCAGGTGCCCAAGCCCCAACCAACCTGGCCCTGAACCCCTCCAGGGATGGAGCAGCCACTCCTGCTCCGGGCAACCTGGGCCAGGGCCTCCCCACCCTCACAGTGAAGAAATTCCTCCTTATGTCTAGTCTAAATGGGCCTCTCTCCAGTTTATCCCCATTGCCCCTCATCCTATCACTCCAAGCTTTTGTAAAAGTCCTTCCCCAGCTTTCTTGTAGCCCCTTCAGGTATTGGAAGGTCGCTAGAAGGTCTCCTTGGAGCCTTCTCTTCTCCAGGCTGATCAACCCCAACCCTCTGAACTCCCCACCCCTGTTCTGATACTGGAGGTGCTCCAGCCCTCTGATCATCCTTGTAGCCTCCTCTGGACCTGTTCCAACAGCTCCATCTCCTTCTGATGCTGAGGATTCCAGAACTTAATGACGATTCCAGAACTGTTTCTAAGCAGTTGTTAAAAATCTGTTTGTTATAAGAGACTTCTATCTACAACATCAGCAAACAAGGAAAGAAACAATCCTTCTCACTCTCCTTTTTCATTCAGGATAGGGTCTGAGCAACTTTAAAGTTAACCATGCTTTCAGCAGAAAGCTGGACCAAGTGACCTCCAGTCTAAATACGTCCATCATTTGTGATACATCACTGACAAAGATACTACAAAATATTTCAAGCAGAATGTATTCTCACGTCTTTGTTCAGTCTTTGTGGCTGAATTTTGGAAATGCATGTGATTAAGACAGCAGTAGGCTTAACTTCTGAATACTTGGCAGTACAAACTCAGAGGCTTGTGCTCATTAAATTGTGCTGTAGTCAGTGGTGCAGCTCTGCCTGAGCTCGAAATTGAATAGTAGAGCTGGCATTTCCTAGAAAGCACAGCTTTAAGTAAAATTGTGCACAAATACTGCAAGAGGCACAGCTGGCTTCTGCCTTCTTTTCCCTTTGGACGCACTCCTTCACGCACTTTAGCCAACATTATTCAGGACGCTCGATACGGGAATAAATAAGTGTAAATGACAGCATACTTAGTGCTGGGCGTATGTCACCACACCTCATAGGGAATATACATGCTGGAGCTGGAGGTGTATTTCCTCGTAGTTTGGTAGACTGCCACTCCCTCAGAAATGGTGTGTGTTATGCCAAGACTTACCAAAAAATCAAATTCTGCTTCTTAATTTCTTATATTGGCTCACAGTGGCTGAAAATATACAAATACTCCTTATGAAATCCAAACAGTTTGCAGATTTCTGGGCTATAAACCAACTGGAAGCTAATTTCAATATATCTCAAGGGTAAAGATAAGCAAGTAGAAACAAGACACCTGCAGCAGCCACCCACATGTTCAATTCTGAGCAAAATCTGGGAGCCTGCCTGTGAGGCCACTTAAAAGGATGCTGTTACATTTGTTCTCTTTCACTGTATTCATCATCATGATACGAGCTTTTGTTTAGTTTCCCAGAGGTCTGTTTTGCCAAGAATGAACTGTGAAAGATAATCAGAAACACGAACAATGCTCAAGTATCTGTTCCCCTAGCACTAGAACTACAGAAGCATCTAGTTTAAAAGGGAAAGATTAAAGTCCTTCTACTATTTAAGATGTTAATAGACCTTCATTTGATGTCTTATTAGCAAGAATTGGTGAGACAGTTAAAAAGTTGGATGTTGCTATGATGTGTTAATAAAATTCTTGATTCTACACCTTCTTTCTGGCATGATGATGCTTGGCAGCTGAGTATTCCAACTGAGGCAAAAAGAAGAGACACTAAATGAGTAGCTAAGATTGTTATACAGAACATAAACTTGGCCTCCCTCCTGATTAAACTGATAATCTTTCCTTTTACTGAAGTGATTCTTTAATATTGTTCCCTAGTAGGATTTTGGAGATAGTTATTTGAGGAAAGAAGACAAGAAGGACTATAGGATAATTCTGCGGAAGGTGATTTCTTCCAGGCAACAACCGTTAGAAAACCATATTCTTCTAAAGGTTAAATTTACCTCTTACAGCCCCCACCTCAGAAAAGTGTAGAGAACCTGTAGCTTCATAGAAAACAGAGGCTGAACTGTGTTTGAATAATACTATCACTTTAATTATTTGTCATTCCTGTGTTCAGGCAAACTGGCCTGTATTTTTCTCCTGGAAATGTATAAGGTAACCCTCAACTGCACAGCAAGAAGGCGCAAATGAATATCCTCCAAAATTCCCTTTGGAGCAGCATTTATAGCAGCATGGAAAGTTGAATGGCAACTAAAAATGTATCATTTTTATAATGTTTGTGAAATAATAGTAGCATTGGCTTCAGCTAGAAAACTCTACAGTGGCTACAGAAATATGAAGACATTGATGCGCAAACTAGCACTAAGAAACCGACCTAAATCTATAAAATGGACCCAAATCTAGCACATAAAGCTATAAAATGTGAGAAACTGCACTTAAAATGCAATTTCTTGGTTTATTATTACATTGAGACCTACTTGGTCAAAGGAACATACACAACTCGGGACAGAGATACCTACAAGAAGCTAACAGTAATGAAGACTTGTAAATGTCTTTATGTCATAACAAGGTTTGTGTACGCAGAAGTTTTGTCTAGAACCACACTCAGTGGCACTGAGCAGCCTTAATTTATTTTCTTTCATTTTACTTACCTAATACTTCCAAGTTACTCCTGACCAGTCCTTACCCTACTTACACAGCAAGCACATTTGGCATAACTTAAAGGGCCAGGAGGCTTTAAATAAGAATGTTATCAACAAATTCTCAAACTTTTCATCCAATATATACAGAAGTGAAACTATTAGAGAAACTAAATCAGAAAAAAAGTATGTTTACCCTTCTCAAAGAAGTGAGGCATGGTGACTGGATCTAACATTAAAAACCAGCACATTCTTACCTGCAATGTAAGTGGACCATACTAGGTCATAGATAAAGAGCCAATTTATAGTGGTGTGTTTTTAAGTACAGCTAGAACATTAGATTCTCAAGACACAATGCTCTACTGATTCTGTAATACCAGCCACTGGTACAATTTGTTGCTCCATGGTTTTGGGGAATAAAAGAGAGCAGAATGCTAAAGCAAGGAATGACAAAGTGACCATCATAAAGCAGCTGAATGGCTAAGATTCTAAAATAATAAAATTTTTGATATAGGATAAAAAACAAAAAAGAAAGGGGCATGTAGGATTAATTAATAACCTTCCTGAAATAGTCATAAAAAAGTCATTTAAATGCTATATTTTCTATTGTTAGTTTAGAATGAATTTTTGTAAGATCATAGAAACATATAATAGTTTGGGTTGGAAGGGACCCATCTAGTTCCAACCCCCCTGCCATGGGCAGGGACACCGCCCACTGGATCAGGGGCTCCAAGCCCCATCCAGCCTGGCCTTGAACCCCTCCAGGGATGGGGCAGCCACCACTGCTCTGGGCAACCTGGGCCAGGGCCTCCCCACTCTCATCGCGAAGAAGTTGCTACTTATGTCTTGTCTAAATCTGCCCCTCTCCAGCTTATATCCATTGCCCCTCATCCTATTACTCCAAGCCTTTGTAAACAGTTCCTCCTCAGCTTTCTTGTAGCCCCTTCAGGTACTGGAAGGTTGCTACATGTAATATTATGGGTATTTTAAAATATAGCCTTGGATTGTGCATGTCCTAGAGCTCTGGAAAACCCTTGCCAAAACATGTACTAAGTATTAGCAGTTATTCCTGTAACTGTCCAACCATACCTATCTGCCACTAAACCATGTCCTTAATTACCTCGTCTACCTATTGTTTAAATACCTCTAGGGATGGGGATTCAACCACCCCCTGGGCAGCCCTTCCAGTTTCACTGTAGGAATGCAACTGGAGTGTAAACCCAGTATTTGCAGACTGACTGTCCTGCTCAGCTGCTGGTTCTCGATTGCAGCATGTACGTGCTAGCTCGAGTAACACATTTTTTTTTCACATTGAAAGTACACAGAAGGCAAAAGTTTCCCTGTACTGGCACAGACGGTCTTCTACTCTTCGTTATCTCACAGAACTGCTGCACAGTAACTGGCAAAATTATAGTGCAACAACTGTTGATGTAAGCTGGCTTTTTAGTAGCAAATGATCATAAGTTTTACAGCTGTTCTGTCGGATGTGAACTTCGCAAACAATTCTATATGTCAACATCTTATACAGATTCTAAATGTTCTTGCTGATGAGCATTACCATCTTCCAAACAATCCAGCTGATTCTGTAGAACGGCAAGTATTACCATGCTTCTATCCACTTATTCTTTTAATTGCAATACCTATTATGCATACTACTTAAAATGCTGCATAAACCCAGCTCCTTATGTTTCCTGCAGTTCTTAGAATGCTGTTTGCTTACGAATACGGCTGTACCAGGCATGGAAACCCTGCAGATTTGTGCAAGTTTGATCCATTACATAATTTGCATTGGCTACTTCATTTTGGAAGTACAGAATCCTAAACCTCAAGCTACAGTGAGTTCTGATATAGTAGGAAACAATAAGGTCTGATTTGGCCAGGCAGACTAAGAAAAGAGGATTGCTTGAAACCCTCCTTAGCATCCCAGGAGGTAGTGATTAATCCTATTTGTTTTGCTGAAGGTTTAATCCTGCAAGCTGCTCAGTGCTTTAAAGTGATGTTGACAGATTGGGAATTAATAGCAACTGCAATATGATGAATAAAATTGCGAAACTAGAAAAGAACACTTAGAGCTGTTTAACACCACAACAAAACAAAGTATTTCACTTCTGCAAAGCTTTTCTGTTATAAATAGAAGAAAACAACTCAAGAGCACAATCCCTAATTTCCAGACAACCTCCACGATTTAGAAAAAATACTTACTTTTGATTTAGCAAATATCAACCTCTTTTAGAGTGTGTGGGGCGGTTCTGAAGACTATCTCCTGAAGAAAATTCTAAGAACACGCAAGATGCTGAAGCAATCCTGAATTGTGTGATACGCAAGCAATGACAGCTTGTTTCATGGCTAGGCAAAGTCATATTTCTCTACAATAAACTTAAAGTAATTGAGAAACTTGAAGTTTTCCAAGTTACCAGCAGCAGAATCTTCTGATTCATAAGAAATCAGATCCTAAAGGTACCATTTAGGCTAGAAAAATGTAAAGTTGTTTCCACTTCATTCTTAATTTTCCTTTCCACGCAAAGGTATAATTTTGTCGGGATTCCCCTGGGATAGGGCTATCTATAAACCTTCCAGGAAAAACTGGTAAGCCAGCTCAGGAAAGAAATCGTAAGTGTTGGGAAAATGTGACATCCACATTTGGGTTTGTTTTGTAGCTTGTGTACATTTCCTCAAACACTGAAAGATGTTACCATATATAGAGTTACATTTTCCAGCAAGCGTTGCCACGAACTTGGATGTGTGGCTTTGTATTATGATTTAAATATTGCTCAAAAATACATATCCTTCCCTGAAACACAAATAAGCCAATGCCTAACTATCACCAATGTTCTTTACTTGGGTGTTCTGTAATATATAAAAGCATATATTGTAAAGAGTGGGATTGCTTACCTCAAAAATATAATCTTTTCCATCCTTTCCATGTACAGCTTTAACAGCACAGATGTCCAAACCACCAAATATTTCAGAACAGGTGTCCACCCAGAGCTTGTACCTGTTTCATAAAAACAAAGTTTTCTGTGAGTATCCCATCAGGCTCTTGTTTTCTATTGGCTTAATCTAATACTGCGTTCTATAGAACATTTGTTCTACATTCAGAATTTTCACTGTATTGTCAGTTTTACTGAATTTGTATTCGAATGGATACTGGCCTGATTACTTAGCTTTTCCCAGGTGAATCTCCAGGCAGACAGCACAGCTCCACCAACGGAAGGACATTTTGCTTAAAAAAACTCAGTTTTAAAGCAGTCAATGATCATAACTCTTTCCTTTTTCATTGGCTACCATGAGTAGAATCGAGAGCTGTTTCCTCTTACAGATGCTTTCCTGCTCTGGTCTCTAAGCTACCATGAGAGATTTGCCATATCAGTATTTTCTACTGCACAAAAATTGATGTAAGAAACAGCCTTTGACTTCATGGTAAGATCAAAGGAAACTCATTGCTTGGCTGAGAGCCTTATTTATAAAAAATTATCTTCAGTAATGGCATCCCTTCCAACTAAACTTATTAGATCACATCCTCTACATATTCTTCTTTCAAGCCTGTTCCAGTGGAAAAGTTTTTCTTTTACGCAGAATACAAAGTAATTGATACAACTGCTTGAAAAAATCCTGATGGTGATATTTTAGCAATGAAAAGAATTTTTTTTTTTCCTGTGAGAAACATGTTTTTTTGTCCATAAAGTGAAGTTGCTTTGGATGCTTGACAACTTCAACATCTGTAGATGTGCTGCCTGGCTGGACTGTTTGCATGCACTTGCTTACAAATAACTGCTTTTTGCTGTAAAATACCAACATGTATCTTAAGAAGCCATGAGGACAGCGAAACTTTTCTTTAATGGTAAATACCTGGACTTTATATAAGACGACGACGTTTTCTTTAAAACACTGGAACATCAATGAGATCTCTGAGAGCATTTCTAACAGACTATATTCTGCCAATAAACACAGAACTGGAAAAATACAGTCACATTCGGAAAGAGATGGTCTTGGATGGACCAGCCGGTAGTGTTTTAAACCCAGTGTTTGCACAGTAGGTTTGACAAGAGGTCACAGTTTTTATTTTCCCAGAGCCAACACAGCACACAGTAGCCTCACAACTGACAGAGTGGAGAGTTGTTCCTCAGGTGTCTGACATGAAGTGTCTGCTGTGCCAGCTGCGGTGTGCACACTTAGCAGAGGTCTCTGTTCTGGCCCTAGCTAGCGAGCAGCGTCTCTCTGAAACAGAAGGCTCAATAAGAATACCTAACATTGAAAATTGCTTGTTTGCTGCCTCGTTCTTGTCCCCTTCTGTGCCAAATTCTCCTCTCTTTTCTAACATTCTAGACTCAGATTTGTATTCAGTCAACAATGCCAATTCAGGCCCTGCTTTCAAAAGCCTGCTGCCTAATTCATGAGATGATTATAAATGAAATGCACGGGCATCACATTTGATTGCTTTTGCTATGCCAGAAAACTACTTCAACTCTTCAGAAAACTTCAGTTTTCCCATCTCCTCCTTGCCCTGCTTTGTGCACTTCAGCGTGCAACCCAGCATCATGTGGGGCTGTGAGAGACCCCCCCACCTCTCTCTTAGGAGAACACAGCAAGTATTTCTAAGCGTTTGTCTTCACCAGCATGAAAGAAGTTTTGTTGACTAGTGGATTTTTAATGGGAGAAGCCTTATCTTACAGTAAAAAATGAAGGCAGAAACCAAGCACACGGAGCGTTTGCAGTAGGGTAGCTGGACAAGGTTAGCATTTCACGGCATTACCCGTACTCGATTTTGTTTAAAGTGCCTGTGCTTTCACAGAGGAATAGCTCATGGGCTGTAATTACACACACTAAACCCACTCTTTCTTTTCCCTCCCAGTGCAGGCATAACCTCCCTTTCTACAGGAAGGTGGGAGGAGAATGAGAAAGAGAAAATAATGTGGCTCCACTCCATCCCCAGAGGGGAGATCAGTGAGGACACAGTCTAGACAGGGGTTGGACAGCAGGGAGTTGTAATTCCCGTCTTAGTTGTTTTCACCTTTCTCAGGGCAGGCAATGACACAGTTCCTGTGTCTCCCTCAGCTCATAAGAGGGACCAACTTGTAGGTTCCAGAATTTCAAGGAAAAAATACACCAGAAAAAGACTACTGTTGAATTTTAAAACACTTTTTAAATTACACTTATACTGTACAGAGTTTTTTCAGCTTCCACTGGTAGCAGCCTTTGGAGAAGCTGAACAAAAGAAAATTCATAGCCATCAAAAAACCTCACGGATATATTTTCCAGGGAAAAGAGGTCTGTATGTTGTGGAGGAACAAGGAGCAAATGAGTGGTATTGAGAGCAGACTTTTCTCACTAGAAGACCTGAGCTTCAAAGACTCACTTTAAAGCTACTGCAAGGAGAATGGTTTCAGGAAAGTGTCCAGCTTAAGGATGGGAGAGAAAAAGAAAAGCCCAGTAAAGCAACGTACAGAGCTGGAATGATGACACGAGGTCAAATAAGGTTCAGTACATCCCAGCATCTGGATAAAGAGCCTCAGAATACCATTCAGTGGAAATTTCAAAAATGAACGATAAGCAATGTAGCAGCATTGAAAACAGAAGAGAGTAATGTGATTTAAACAGGCAAATCTGAGCCTAGACTGCTCGGTCACAAGATGATGCAGAAGGAGAAAATTTAAAACGCAGCGGCATGGGGTAAGACTGTTAAGTAAAAGAGGGCAAATGAACTAGAGGAAATAATGACAGGTTGAATCTGGAAAATCGAATTGCAGTAGTTGTCTAGGTGCAGTTTTGGATGTAGGAACCCAAGAGTGCATGTAGGTATCTAAGGCTTAGTTTGGGTAGTCAGCTCTGAGATGTGTCGTAGAGGAACTCTTGGCTCATGGTGTTTAATCTAAGTCAAAAATTTCTTCCCAGAATGAATGGGAGACTTGCATCTATTCTGAACTGCAAATCAACAATGGGATTTTAAAAAAAATAATTTCAGATCAAATTCTGTTTATGATTTTTAATTACCTTTTACATGAGACTCGACTTACTTATCTGACATAGCAATTTGTTCCAACATTGCAGAGCCCGTGTTTGTCTTCCAGTTTCCGGATATGGAAGTTCTCCTGAAAGGGGGAAAATATTATAAAGACAGCCAGTGGTTTTGTGTTTTCACTACTTCTTAAATTAATCTGCTTTTCACATGAACACCATAGCAGCATTTACATCTTTTTCATATTTGGCAGCTTATAACAGAGCATCTAAAACACGAAGAATTCTAACAAGCATTGCAACTGTCAGTAATACTCATTTCGCTGTAGGCATGGTATGAAGTATGACATGGCTGTGAGATTTTTGTTCCCCATTTCTTCTTTTACGACTCTTTCTTGAAACTACTGTGATTAAGTGAAAGTGTTAGCAATAAGCTGTTATCAGTTAAAAATGGATTGAATAACCTGTAACACACAGTTACTGAAAATGTGAAGCTTCACCTTCTCATTTCAAATCCAAACCATGGTAAAGCTAGGTCCCAATACTAGAAAATTAGATGTCTATCTTTTTAACATCTCCAAAGCGATCTCAGATCCGCTTTAGAGTTGGATTTGGTTTCTCCTCTGGTTTTCACTCTTTGCTAGTTCTCTAATAATCAAAGCAGTTTCCGTCATGGCCTGAATATGCCAACTTTCATTTCACCTCTAAGGAAAAAAAAATTCATGTATACAGTTTTTTTCTCCTCAGCCCATGGGACTGTTACCAGGGCTGAGAAGATTACTGCTTTCTGAAACCTAAATGCTGTACTAGGAATAGGATAAGGATACAAATTATGAAGTGTTTCCAGTTAGTAAAATAACAGGAACATCTCTAATGTATTAAAAGTAAATTAGACTATAGATTTCTCTCCATTTTTTTATTAACCTAATTACGAGGGTCATTGGCAATTGCAGGGGAACGCGGCCTTTTCTATGGCAGCCTTTAAAGTCAACTGAATTTTAGAGCACTGAGTGCCTGTGTGATTCTATATACTTAGTTGGTGTGAAAGAGGAAGATGCATGCTGAGTGCTGAGTGTAAGGCAAATCTGACCTGCAATAAGGCTGTTTTGTGATTTCTACTTCATTTTTCAAGTGATATGTACTTCTATGTGTGTGTTTACAAACTGAAACTTTTAAGTTCATTACCACTGTATTCATATTCTATATCAGAGAGATAGTAATGTTACAAATCAGAATTCAACTCTACTGCAGGCTTCTCGAAGGCATTCAAGAGCATGCGCTACGTAAGGAGTGCTTTAGAAAACAAGATGTGACCAAATCAGAAAAAGAAACTGTTGTGAAGACTTCTCAGAAGTATTTAGTTCACGATTCTCAGCTGCACTGATGTGATCTCAGCACTGCTGACTAGAGGAGAAAAGAAAGTTTGCTTTAAGCCACGCTCTCACTCCCCAGTGTGAAAGGTCCCTCGCTGAACCTGGAGCAGCCTCACTACTGGATGCTCGGCTGGCTGTAAGGATGCTGTAGGGGCCAGATGAGGAATGCTATGGGCACAGACCTACCTGGTGTAACCTAAATAGCTCGTGGGCTGGAGCCACCGATGCTAGGTCTGTCACACAGAACTCCAAAGCAACAAGGCTGTTCTATTAAGACTGTGATTAAGTGATACAGAAGTACCAGACCAGGCCATGTGGCACGTTAAACCCTAGATACGATTTCCTCTACCGAAATCCATAGGTTTCCCACCCTTCCTTTCTTCTGTTCTGATAATTGCTAAGGGTTTTTCACATTGTTATTTCCTCCTCTTTTACTCAATACCAAATAATACAGAAAACAACTCCTAACACTTCTGAGTGTTTTACACTTAGGCTTAATCTGTTTTCACTTGATTTCATCTTGGCAAAGAAGGAATAACTTAAGAGTTGGGAGAAAAGGAATTATGAGTAGTAAACTAATTAACTTGAGCTTTCCCCTTTTCAACACCTTTCTCCATCATCTAGTACCTTTTAAAGTACACAATCCAAACTGCCTGGACAAGGACTAATCATAAGAAAGATGTACAGAAATGTCTCCCTACAATTCCTCTGTAGAGGGGCTGCTTAATGGTTTGATTGCATATCTCTGTCTTTAGTTGATGTGCTCTGTTTTTGCTTCATTAACCTTTTGATCAAAGTACATTAAGTTAGAATGTTGCTTTTGGAGAGATTTAGATGCACTGTTCTCGTATTTCTGTTTTTCTTCATTGTGTGTGACCCTTTAAACTCTTCTTTCCTTGAAATCAGATGAATTCCGTAATGGTACCAAGCGCAGTTAAGTATGCGTCACACAACGTTTTGAGGAGTTGTGGTATTTAGAGGGATCCACTGTTGCATCGTGGCTATAATCTCTACTGACAGATGACAAGCACCCATGTTTTGTGAGTCATGGATCCACTTATACCACAATTTCCCACAGAATTATAAAACTGAAGCTCTTAATAACTCTCTTTAAACTAGAAAAACAACTGTTCAGCTGGTATTTTTTGTGGTCTAAGCACTCTGTTCCTGTGTCACAGCGCAAAATGAGAACCAGCTGTCAAACGATATTCTACTGACATAATGTGTAGGCATGCACAGGAACGATTTTTCAGACAGTTGGTAAATCTCCTTTTTATGATGCTTTGTAACAATGTATCAGCATTTCATTTTTTGTGTGATTTAACTGTATGAAAGAATCTAGAGAAAAAATGATGGCTAGGCTTTTAGCATTTGGATGAACCCATAGTTTCTGAGCAGAAACTTAAAAATAAATAAAAGGTAGGAGGAACAGGCTGTCATTTTAACTTATTTTGCTGTCCCCTAGGCCAACTGCTTCTTCTGTGAAGAAACATTTATGATTGAAAATGATAAATTCACATTGGCTCACTCTTCCAAAATTATCCTAGAGACCGAACAGCATTTAAATTTTAAGTCAAAGGAAAAAACGTAGGGGTATCTCCTGTGAGAGGTACGAGTCTAACTTCTACCACAGGCAATGCACCATCGAGTTACCAACACTGCATCTGGTTGTTGGTGTCTCTTGGTGTGTCATAACCACAATGAGTTGGGCTTTATTCCTCAGATTCTCTCACTTGCAGGCTGTAAGGCAGAGACAAATCAACTCCATTTATTGTAAACAAGAGAGGAAGGGAGAGACAGGTAGCACAACACAAGAAATCTGCCTGTTAAAGCACCAACAAGAGAGAAAAGTCCTGGCCTAGCCTCGAAGAGACAGAAGTAGCTGTATGAAAAGGTCTGAAACAGAGAAAGAAGGTTGACAGGTGGCTGCAGACAGAGGGAGAACAAGGCTGCTGAATGGCACCGAGTAGAATAAAGGATGCAAGGTAGAACCTGGGACAGAAAAAGGCTAGGCCTAAGGGGTAACGACTAGGAGAGAGGAAGGTAGAAGTGGTGTGGGGAGGCAGCAGCAGTTGGGCCAAGATGTGCTTTGGACAGACAGAAGAGAGCTGACTGTGGGGTGTAGGAGCACAGCTCTATTAGACAAAGCAGGGTGGAAGTCTACAGATACAAGACTAAAGGCAGGAGAAGTCAACAGCCAGGAACACCAATGTATGACAAACAAGCAGAACTGGAATTAACTTTCCTGGAGAAACCAGGTGCTCAAAGCTGTCTCATTCAGAAGCATTTGTTTGCGATTCTTATTGCCTGCAGGGAGAGGTGGGGGAAGGCCAGCACACCTGAAAAGCTGTAGGGAGCTTGAGTGGCACAGTTTCTGTCCTGCATCGCTAACAACTCTGAAAATTGCCAACAAAGGCCTCCAGAAACCTCTCAGTCCTTGACAGCTATTCAAGTCTTCTGCTTTGGTCACTATTTAAGTCCTCTGCTTTGGTCACTTTGTACAATTTAAATTTCCAACATATGTTTTCTGCAAAATTTAGACAGTTCTGGGATCAAGATAAGGCAGAAGGATTGAGTGTCCATAGTGCTGGGTGGGTCTGACCTACAGGAACAGTATCCCCGCCTGGTTTAGTGCTGTGCTTTCCGAAGGCCCCTCAGATACAAAACGAGAGGCACACGGATTACTGACTTCTTTTTGAAAGGCTTAATCTTTGATATTCTTTCTCTTTTCAAGTCATACATCAGGGAAGGCCAGCAGTTACTCTTACTGTTTTCATCTTGTGACTGTAATGTCTTCAGAGAGAAATCAAGAGTTTGTAGCCTTCCAATATCAACTTAAGGAGATACATTTTGCCTCTTCCCTGGCCCTGGGAAAAAGGTTCTACTTTCTCATAGAGCTTCTTGGCAGTTCTTAAATTACCTGGTGCTTAATTAAGACTGCAAAACTTCAAATGCATTTTCTTTAACCCAGCTCCACGTTTTTTGCTTCTCTTAGTATTTATGGTTTGCTTGGACTTCAATTGTTTTTACTGATAAAAAACTTGACTGTACCTTACAAGAGTCAACATACAAGAAATCTCTGATCCTTCCAACGTCACAGGATTTCCTAGGGAAATACTTTTGCATGTGCATGTAGGTGTAGATGCATACGTGTATTTTTATCCATGTTTTGTTATATTTTTCCTGCCTTGGAACTGTGAGCACGAGGGAACAAATACATGAGATGATCTAACTGAAATGAGTGTATGTCAGACTACATTGCTTGACAATTAAAATAGAATAAAAATACACATAAGAACAGTTACCACAGCTCAACTACTACATCATAACCAGCTTTGCTGCTCCAGCTAAATATTGTCTCTTAAACCGAACCCCCCTTTTAGCCTCTCATATAGTCATGATCTTTGAACTATCACGTGGATTCTAAAATGAGACGAGATTTCCATCCATATGTCCAAAGGCCATTGCAAGATTTGAATTTTTCCTACGTGTTATATTAAAAGGAGAGTACTTTCTTCCATTAAAGCACTACAATTCAGGTTTGTGGGGATGAAGGCCATTTAACTATCCCTAGATACGAAAATTTGACCCAAAGTTATTGAAGAGATATAAAGGAATCTGATTTAACAAGTCCTCTGTAAAAACAAATCCCCTTCCAGCTGCTCCTTTCTTTAAATGAAAAAATAAGCAAATGTTAGCAGGAAAACCACTCTGGCAGGCTCACCTGTTATCTTATTCTCCTCCTTCCATTCACAATCAACTTAAAAAAAAGTCTTGATATATCTAGAAGTCTAAAATACTGCAGAAAGTATGACAACGGAGGCATGGAGTCACCCCATCTGCTCAGAGACCCATCCAATAATCTTAATTGCATTGGTCTTATCAATTTGGAAACACAAGGATGAAAGAAGATAAGGTTTAGGCTCACATGTATGCTTTGTAGTTACTGCCTATCTTTTGGATCCTGATGTCATATTTGGAGTCTATGAAGGGTTCAGTAGTGGCGTAGGTCTGAGTAAGTGCTACCACGCTGGCTATGTCCTGAAAATCGTAGTGGTTGTCTACCTTGATCTGTAGTCACCATACCACAAGTAAACAGCATATACAAAAGAAAAAAGAGCAATTAGGAATAAAATGTAGAATTCAGTTGCAAATGGCATTCATAAGAAGTATGTTTTTTGACAGCATCAGTTTATCAAAAGAAGTATTGGACATTTTCTCTGATTTCTAGGTTCTGTAACATTCCCGCATTAAAGACCCTTTTTTTCCAGGCAGAACGTCACCTACTCATATGCAGAAAGCAATTTGCAGACAGTGGAATTTCGGTTTGTTTTCTGTTTGTTTGGGAGATTTTTTTTTTGTGACTGTTAATTCTAGGTCTGCAGGCTTTAGAATTTTTTAAGGTGTGATAATAGGCAACACTTATTTATATATATTTCTTGTTGATTCTGTTAATTGCTCATTTAACTGCATGGCTATGGAGCCCACCATGTATGATCACAGTGTGTATCTCCTGGAAGGGAGGAGATGAAGGATCATGATACTCTGATGAGTGCACATTCACATGGAGCACAGAGGGTTGGCTCAAGACAGCAGAACTGTTTTCCCTCATTTTTCCCACTTCTCTGCGAGGAGTCAGGCTTCCTAGGAGAAGGATTCCCTAGTTGTGGAACACTGGGCTAAGACAGTGAATAATACTAAACCCATCAACTTTAACATCTTGAAACAAGAGGGAGGTGGGAAAGTGGAGAATATTGATTTAGAGGGAGACTTCAGAGGACAGACTGAGGACAAAAGCATTACTTCTGGACAAGGGAGGGCACACCTCTACTGTTCTCTTCAAGGAAGCCAGCTGCCGTGTTGGAGGAAAAGGGACTCGGAAGAGAAGTCTTAGTCAGGGCTGGTAAAAAATGGGAGAAGGAAAACTGGAACTGTAACAACACCGTGACCCAAAGTACATTTCAGGAAGGTGAGGAAAGGAGGTGGGGGCCATGTTTCTCATGGAAACTAACATCAGAAGAGTTTGCAACTCTTTGCAAGCCCAGTGTCTTGTATGCTTCCACTGTCACCCGGTACTGAAAGGGAGCCTGAGGGCCAGACTGCCACTGCTGTGAGACGGGATTTGTGTACTCCATGGGGTCTGGGGAAGCCAAAAGAAGTCATAAGGCTGAAGTATTTGCTCTCAACTCTCAGACAGAGAGCAACACAGAGTAATTTGACCCAATGTCTGAAAGCTTAATAGCATATGCAAGTCTAATTAGAATCAATGGAAACACTACTCCTAGCAACGCCTTTAGGAGAACCTTTACTTGGATTCTGACAGTGAGTATTTCACTGCAAAAGCCTGGCATTTCATCTTTAAGGATTTAAAATATTTTATAGCTAAAAAAAAATCCATTCATTTCTTGACATTTGATCCGCTGAACGTTTCTGTGCATTATCTCCCTTTCTGATAAGTGAGAGGTGAATACTAGGAGTATAGTAAAAACATCCTAATGCTTTAAATATGCAACCCACAGAAACAGTTTAAGTCATTAGTGGTTAATTCTGCTCTCAATTACATTGGCTGATGGATTGCCACTCACTTACTAAGTATCGAATAAAGCAAAACAGTCATAAGCCCAAGATCATAACATACAGTACAACTTGCATTATTACTGAATAAAATAAAAATAAAACAATTTTCTATTTCTATTGCTAGCGGTAAATATGTTCACTGAGCTTTTGGAGATTCAGGATGACAAATGCAACTATTCTCTGATGATTTGTTTTAAAATTGAAAGCACTGAAAACACTTCAGTGCTTTCAGTGAGAAAGTGGTTAATCTGTAATGATGAGAAATTTTCATTGATACCAATGAAAGTGGGATTTAAATCATATCCCATTGAGCCACCATTGTGAGATAAGTGATATCAAAACAACTGTACTCACCACTGAAATGCAATTACTTTGGAGAAAGAAAGCAGCAGTTATACAGCGGTATGAAACAATCACAGAGAATACGTTAAGACAGGAAATGAAGAGAAGTTCAGTATCAAGCTGAAACTAATAAAGAACCAAGGCAAAACCTTCCTGCATTCCCAGGTCCAAAATGTTGGCTTGTCCCAGCAGACCTCAACACTTAAATAGTTTCACTGCAGTCAGCTAAATTAATGAATAAGGTTCTGCTTCAAGAAAGCATCTTGGTACGTTTCAAAGAACGTCCTCTACAGGACAACACATAAACTGGAAAGGGATCCATGGGAAAATAGATTATGTGTTTTAATAGCTCCCTAAAGAAAGGTGCTTTCTTGAAAAACATACAAGCAGAGATTTGCAAGGGTAGGGATCTCAGACAGATTTTGGACAATGAAAAGTTAAAATATCCAGGAAATGAAAGAACATGCACATTATTTTTAGACAAACACCCAGCCTCCTAACATGCAAAGCAGCATCTGCACCTTTCCCATGCCTGAATGAGCATGTCCGATCTTCACAACCACAGGAAATGTTGGCATTGTTAGCTAAGGGGGAGAACAGAAAAGGCAGATTAGAGAGAGCAACTATGAGTTAACTAGTTAAGCTACATAATTTATGATGTAAACACGATCATAATGCAGCCAAAGCTCTTCTTGCCAGGGGGTATTCAAACATGTAGGTTATCCGTGTAAGACTCTATCCTGATAAATTCCTGCGCATGTTTTCTGAGCATTGTGTTACTCCCAATACGTACAATCAGTGCACTTCTATCTTCACTTTTTCATATGCCTCTCTTTTGACTTCACTCTTTAAACTGAATTTCTGCTATTTCATGTTTTATGTTTTGCTACTGTGTTTTCTGACCCATAAACTCACACTCTCCAAGGTTATAATCGTTAATGAAGTCTAATTAATCACCTTTTTCCTTTCCCCCTTGTTTTCCTTTATTTAGCAAAGCCGTACATTCTTTCTGTGACCATTTATGAAAGCAATGATGCCTAATTCACCAAAAATCCCCTTTCTTTAAAGGCAGATCCCAGCTTCTGTTACAGAACATTCATGTTCTCTAGGGAAGGCTCCAGCTCCTGCATAGAATGCAAGTAGTAATTCAGCCATTGATTAGTAAAATCAAATATGCGAGGGTGTATGAATGAGTGTTATTCAATCAAAAGATAATAGTTATGTCTCTCAGAGGGTTCTGTGAATAACCAGGCTTTTTTCCATCATTCATCTGAAGAAGATTTACATCTCCCAGACATGGATACAGCTGCCACTTTTTTGCCTTTTTCTTCCACCTAAAATGTATATATATCAAACCTCTATCAATCATGCATAAATGCTCTGGTTGAACAGTATTATAACTAGAAATAAAAACCTGAACGCTCTCAGCAGGTAACCCAACCAAGCAGCGGCAAGACAGCATTATGGGGTCTGAAACCTCCATTTAGTACCCTGTTTTAACACAGTAAATGCAATCAAAGGCAAAGCTGACGCTTCAGAAAATAAATTAAGAATTCTTAAGAGATTTTGTGAGAAATCTATTTTCCACATGCTTATAGAGGAATGTCAAGAGGTTTAATGGAGTTCACACTTATCTTGCTGTCATTGCACACAAACACACAAATACACAGATATTTATTTGGAAAACCACATGGGATTGTAAATAGTGACATTAAGATCAAGAGATAAAGAATAGGCAGGTCACTTGGCTTTTGGTAACATCCAAACCTATTTGTAGGGTTATAAAGCTAATTAAAATTCACACATCTTTTCCTATATCTTAAACTTTTATTTTCAATATTATTTCAGGAGGCCTGCTTTAAAAATACTTTAACTGAAAGTCAGACCTACATGAGAACAAGTGGGTATTCACAGCAAGGTACACACTCTATCCTACTGAGCAAGAGATTCTGAGGACAATACAGGAGTCTCTTCCTTTCCCTGACTTCCCCAAGATCCATACCAGTGCAGTAGTGGTTTGTTCTGACTCCTTTTTTTAAAGCCTATAAAGGACATATAAGCAAATCAAACCAAGCTGTTTGGGTTTTTTTGACAGAATCTTGGTTTCTGTGCTGCCAGATCAGAAGAAAAAGAAGAAATTGGGATCTACTCTTTTTACAGACCAGTTTTCAAAGCCTGATGAAACTACAGGATGCTACAGTTGTCTGCTAGACAACGCAACAGGTTTTTCATTGATCTGTGTATCAAATCCAAAGCAAAAGTCTGGCTTTACAGGAGAAACCCACCTTTGATTTATGCAGTTATGAAAAAATCATTGCAATCCTAGTTAAATGATTTGATTAGTTAAGTAAAGAAGTTACACATGTATTTTGTGCAAGGGCATCCTCAAGATCTGAAATCAAAGATTACTGCCACAGGCAAGCAGATCATCCTGACCACCATCTCCTAGTGCTTTACGTTCCAGGCATAACTGCCACATTTCAGTGCCTGCATACAGGGAGATTGTATTTTCAGCAGAAATTCTGTGTACTTAGACCAACACTGTAGGAAACAATAACTATGAAAATCTTGGAAGTCTTTTATTTCACTCTTGCTTACAAGCCATTTCAAGAGTTTATCCTTAAATCCAAAATACATTTAATTGCTTTTTACAGATCTGTTTCAATCTAACCAATTTAACTTAAGGCATGTAAGCATGAAAAAAAAAACCTGATTAGCTTCAAAATAGCCCAAATCCCTTGCCAAAGTACAGGAAAGGTCACCCACACTGCAATTTAAAGCTCTTGCTGAACAGTAGCAATGCCAAAGCCTTTGCCGTCACCTCTGGTCACTAATTGCTGTCATATTTTAAAACCAGCCCCTTTTTCTTTCTTTTAGGGAGGAGGGGGAACAAATCATTGCCTGACTCAAGATCTGTAAGGGTCACAGCACATTTTTATGACTGAAGTATAAACCACTGAGCCGAGGTTTGTAATGGAAATGTTGGCAGAACTCTAACTACAGCAATACAAATGGCCCTCCTGTAATTTAAAGGACCGTGTATTTCCCCATGATTCCAAAGCTGTGGAATCCTCTGTGGGCCACAGGAACAAATAAAATTAAAAGAAACTCAGCTTTCTCCCTCAGCAAAATGCACTAACATCATTTCAGGCAGCAGAGTTCCTTTAGCCCCCGCGATACCCAGATTTCAGGCCGTGTACCACGTCCCAGCGCGAACAAAGATGTGGAGGGACTGCAAACTGCATTTCAAACTTCAGACAGACAAAACTAGGAAGCACACAACGCAGAAAAATGTTAAGTTATCTCAGCATTTCTCTTGTTCGTATCTAGCACTGTGACAGGTCCATGGGATTGTAGATATTTGGGGTTTGGGACAGCACTTCCATTAGTCCTGCTCTCACTTTAATTACCAGTTTTCTCTTCATACGTGGGAGCCAGATGCTGGCCATCGTGCAGTCACATCCCTACCAGTAACTAGTTCCCAGTCGTGCGCAGTGTTGGGCTGTCGAGCAAAAACAAAATGTGGAATTCTTTACTGAAATTATGCGTAACTCAATGTGAGTCCCACCGCTTCCCAGGCTGACTCTTATGTGAATTTGGGCCTTGACAGAACATCCCATCTCAGGACTTTCTACACATTAAGGTAAAACTTACATCCAATACAGCTGTGACAGTAACACTGAAAATTTAGAGGCCCCACGAGCTTCCTTCTAACTTATGTTACAATTACCTGGTAGAGGGAAAGAAGACGGAGCATGTATTAATGGAACCGTTTTAAAGAGAACTCATGCTAGCCAGGCTCAGCCTGTTCTCTATAAAATGGATTGGTGAGGGAAAAAAGCTGTTCTACAAAAACATCGCTTGTTTTTCAAAGGTTTTCTTAAATCCAGAAATGTATGAATTCTGATGTGACAACTGAAAACTGAGTGGAAAAGAAAAATCAGAGATCAACAACAGAAATAACATTAAAAAACGTGGTGAGTTCCTGTGTTTGAGAAATGGAAACACTGCATGAACCCTCGCACATACATATAATATCCATGAAATACAGCTGAGTATTTGCAAAAATAAATCAGAATAAATAGGATTTACAACATAAAAAACAATGCAGTGAAAACAGAATACCTGTCAGGCATGCAATACCATTTTCCGCAGTTAAATATGAATATGACTGGATAGGTAACAAATCTTAGCAGCAATCTCTGAAGCTGTCATGCCTCTTCGTAGGAACCCACATTCAGTTAAGGGGGATTACTGATATTTGTAAAATGCACTATCATTAATCAAAATAACTGAGTATTCTAATGTTTTACCAGCTCTTAAGTCCGACAAAGATGGATTCATTCTATACATTTGAATTTCTATGGTTTTTAAGTTCTCCCATCACTATTTTAAACAAATGTGCAGTCTCTTTCCAACGGGTCCTTAACTTGGAATAAGCTGCATGGCTCATTTCCATGATCACGACTAGGTACTATGAGTAGCGGGTACTACTTTGATCTGTGAACTCGAAGACATATACCCTAGGAAAGCAAAGTGCAGTACATTTTGCAGATGAATGACAGGAGTAAAAAGCATTCTGAAGCAGAACCCTTTTAAAATCTAGACAACAGCAGCCTCAATTCAAAGTTTCAAACTTTGCAATACTTAGCATGGAAGTCGCTTTACTGAAATGATACATTTTAATGCTGTCTGTCATACATTGGTAGCATGAATTACATTTCCAGACTGAACAGCCAGATAAATCTAACTGTTGTTCCCACAAGGCACCACCAAACTGGGAGTTCACTCGAGTTTGACACCAGTATTACTGAATAGAGCAGTTAACACTTTAAACCCTCTTGGCAGGTTGGGCATCTGTCCTGTGCTCGAAGTCCAACCCTGTCATGGTTAACTGCACCGCAGGAGGGGTCAGGGACAGAGGAAAAGGAGGGATTAAATATTAGAGGTGATTAAATCTGTAACGGAAATACAATAGTATGTATGGGTTCAAAATGTGACTGCAATATCCTCTCTGAAAAATCTTCACTTTTTTTAATAACATGTCTATCTTTTCCCTAGCCAAGTAGCAATATATTTGCATTTTTTCATTCAAGAGCTCATTTGCACAATGTTTAACTCTTTATTATCACTTTCTTTTACATAATTACCACCTATTTTATTATTTTCAAGGCAGCCCAGTTGAAAATAATTCCTTTAATGGTGTTGTATATATATCGCTAGAATTGATTCTGTAATAGGTCTGATATGTTCTTTTACATGAACACATTTGAAGTTAATTGGTGTAGTCCTCACAGGAGATTTTTTTCCTAAATGAAAGAATTTGATCTTTCAGCAATGGGCTTACAGGAGCTGACAAAACCTGAGCTTCACTAGCAGAGCTTCTAAATGCCATGAGATCTGGGCTCCACCATCTCCATAGGTAAACTAGAAGCAAATGTTCCAAGACATGCTTTCAAACCACTTGCTGCAAACGTAACAGCCTTTAAATCTTTTAGATGACCGATGAAAATACAGACAGCAGCCCCTCAACATCTCTGATGTTTGCAGATTCTCCATTCATTTCTCTCCAATCTATCCATATTGGTTCGATAAGGAATGACAGCACAGTAGGAACTCACAACACATGTTACTTCTCCCATTCTCCATTTGCTCTTTTTGTTTCCCATAGGCCACTAGCAATGAAACCATTTATATTTAGAAATACACCTACCTCAAAAAGGAGTTCTCCCTAAATCCAGGGAGAAGTTTGACCCAATATTCTGAACTTACTGAATAAGCTCTAATTAAAGTAAGCGTGCATTCAGAGCAAATTGTTTTCAATGTATCATATAAGCACATGCTTCCCATGCCATGAGGTCACTCAGAGACAGGTCATGATAGCTGTTGTGTTAGCTAGCATGAGACCACAAAGGTTTTTGAAACTGCTGGTGTCGGGAGCTGTAAGTTATCAAATCATCCTCATTAAGGTTTGACATGCTTCAGATCTTTCCTCTCCTGTTGATATAAATTATTACCTCAAACATTCCTTTCCTAGCTTGCTAGAATGATTTGCAAATTGGATTCAAACACAAATCAGATTCCAAGCTTCATTAGGTACTGGTCAGGACCTGATTTAAATGCCTGAAATCTGGAAATAATACTGTACTGTTCTTCTGAAATGTCAAGATGTTTTCAATATGCTGCACAGGTTGTTTCCATAATAGAAATTCTTCTAAATCCACCCCTCTCCAGTTTATCCCCATTGCCCCTCATCCCATCACCACAAGCTACTGTAACCAGTCCCTCCCCAGCTTTCTTGTAGCCCCTCCAGGTACTGGAAGGTCGCTGTTAAGATCTCTCTGAAGCCTTCTCTTCTCCAGGCTGAACAACCCCTACTCTCTCAGCTTGTCCTCAGATGGGAGATGCTCCAGCCCTCGGATCATCCTTGTAGCCTTCTCTGGACCCGTTCTAACAGCTCCATGTCCTTGTTACGTTGAGGATTCCAGAACTGGACACAATCCTCCAGACGAGGTCTCACAAGAGAGGAACAGAGGGGCAGAATCCCCTCCCTCGCCCTGCCGGCCACACTTACTTTGATGCAGCCCAGGACACCCCTGGCCTGCTGGGCTGCGGGTGCTCATTGCCGGCTCATGTCGAGCATTGCCCCGAAACCCCAAATACACTGTGACTGGGCACTACAAACACCTCCAGTTTTTATTTTATCGATGAAGCCCACGCACTCTCATTGAAGTTCAAGTAGAAAATCAAATGCTGACTGCTAAATTCCATTGCAGATATTTCACTTGTTTCATTTCTGACTAGTATGCTCTAGAGACTATAAATTTCATGGATGCAAGTTATCTGGTAACAATAAAGCTACTTACAATTAGAAACAATTCGAATTACCTGAGCATCAAAATCCAAAAAGCCAGTTACTTTCCTGGTTCTCTTACTGACATCACAATAGTGAGGGGAATTATTATCACCACTTGTAAACATTTCATCTGCAGCCATGTTTTAAAACTGAAGACTCTTTGAACTATGAGCTTACATAAAGCATATGATAAGATAAAGCATAATTTTAATGTATTAATCTTTAATATGTGGCTACCTGAAGCTTCCATAAATCTGCTTATCAAGCTTTTCACTGTAGAAAGAAGTATTCTGCTTTGTTACACTTACACAATACCTACAGGCACTGTGATTGTCTTTTGTATTCTTTAGTGGAGGTTATTTAGTTAACCAGGAGATAGCTATATAGCTAACTAGCACGGTATTAGCACTAGCATTGGAAACAATACCCATCCATCCACTCATTGCAGAAATTTTCCACAGTCTAGTTTATTAGTGTGTCATTCTGCTGTCTCTTCCCTGTAAGCCCATTAGTTTAAAACAAATCCTTAAGATTTAAGCTTCATCCACTGACTTCCTCAAAGGTTTCTAAGTATTTCTGCAATTTACATATTTTCAAACAATGCTAAGAGTTACAAAATAGAAGCAATTTTATTTCCAAGAGATACAATCTGAATTCTTGTAAATTTACTTTGTATTGTTATAAGTTATAATGTAAAATATAAACAAAGCTGTATATAATGATAAAACTAAGCAAAGATAATCTGCTAATTAAAAAAAAAAAAAATTAAAAAAGGGGGGGAAAAAAAGCCCTCTGCTGGCACCAGCGGGGAAACCAGTTTTTTGAAGGTGGTATTCACCCTGACTTTAATGTCCTCATGATTGAGTTGACTAGAAAAGCCACAATGGGAAAAAAAGAGAAGGGTAAAAAACCACCCCTAGATGTTGCATAAAAATGACTTACCTCAAGCTTACTGTTTAAATATTTATCTTTCCAATAATCCCCAAGCAAAGTTCATTTAACCACTCTAGTTCTATGTAATTTATTTGTGGAATACGCATCAGACTAAATCTAATTTTGCTCTGCTTACTTTGGAGAAAGGAAATTAAAAGTGAAATAATGAAGGTGGCTTTTTATTCTTTTTTTTTTTCTTTCCCAGAAACAGTCAGGAAGAGTCTTAAATCAATAAACAAGCATAAGATGTACTTGCTCTGGTCTATCTGGTTTCAAGAAAACACAATATAGATACAGCCAGGGCTCAGCCATGCAGAAGCTCCCTGTCACCAGCAGAGGTAGCTCAACATATACCTCTCTTAATGAAGAAAAGCAGAAACATCACACTCAAGCAGTTCTTTTCAACAAACACAAAGATTAATTCAGAGATGTCAAGACAGATTTTCCACTGCCTTGTACCTTAACAGAAAGCACTAGGTGTACGATTCTATCTGTATGGAGAAGCACTTTGTGTCTCCTTTACACAAGTGGCTAAAACAGAGGATCTGCGATGCTCTCTATGAGCTTGTTAGAAATACAGTAAGAAAGCAAAACGCTCAAGTGGGTAAAAAGAGTAGAGCTGTCATTGCTTAGTGTGCCAGGTAACCAAAGAGAGGCAAATGCACCTCAACTGTGATCTCCTTATTCCAAACAGAGGGTTAAAATGGCCTCTCAACTAGAGAAGCACAGCAGAGATTGGTCCAGGAAAGCCCGCACCTCCTCAGTTCCCACTGAGATTAATGGGAGCTGATGTGACCGATGGTGCTCTGAGCCCCCCTTGAACCCAGTTCCTTCACCTGCCATTACCACCACCTTGCAACACTGCATCTTAAGAAACTACTTCTCTTGATATTCACTGTAATCAAGACAAGTTTGACATGGTACAACGTGTCACTATAGAGGAAAACAATCTAAAATACCTTTCTCCTCAGAGCCAGTTTTCATTTAAAAAAGAACAGTCATCTAAATCAACACAGAAGTGTTCAGAAGGTAGAAAACTCTTCTACTCTCCGTATGTGTACAGCATGGAAACACAGATTGCCATTTAGAAGAGAAACATTAAGCATTCTGCAGGGAATCGGGAAGAGCAGTTGCCACAGATCTCTGGCAAAAATTCTGGAGAAGACGAAAGCTTTGCTGAACCAAATTACATTTTGTTTCTGACATGTCAGTGTTTCGTTCCATTCCAATCGTTCTACCAACTACTGAGCAAACCAGGTCACATTTTACCACCTTATTAAAAAAAAACCTACCCAAGCTGCTGTGCCTATAAACCGTGTGGGTTTTCTTTACTGCAGGGTTTAGGCAGTGGCACCTATCAACATCCTCCCTTTTGAAGTGGGCTAGAGTACAGGTGAAGGCACTGGAGCTGAAAATCCATAAAAGCTCATCTATTTTGTGAAATACAATTCTAATTTTGAATTTTCACCATGACTGTACAGTTGCTGCACAGGGTGCATTCTGCACCACTTAAACTGAAAGCAGTTTTAAGGAACAATAAATGCAATGCTAGATGAGAACTAGGGAGAAAAGAATTCCAGCGAAGCATCAAGAAGGCAACAGATAAACTATGCCTGTGGTGAATCCTGCCTGCCGTCATTCTAAAATAAGATTAATTTGCCACAATGGAGAGTAAGATTAATATGGATGGAAAATTATACTCTATAGACTGCCAGAGGCGAATATGCAGAGCAGGCAGTCCAATCAAGAGACACTGTAGATTCAACCCGTTGGGTAGGTGGCAGGGCCAGCAGTTTGGGGAGGGACTTTTTACAAAGGCTTGGAGTGACAGGATGGGGGGCAATGGGGATAAACTGGAGAGGGGCAGATTTAGACTGGATATAAGGAGGAATTTCTTCAGAATGAGAGTGGGGAGACCTTGGCCCAGGTTGGCCAGAGCAGGGGTGGCTGCCCCATCCCTGGAGGGGTTCAAGGCCAGGTTGGATGGGCCTTGGGCACCTGATCCCGTGGGAGGTGTCCCTGCCTATGGCAGGGGTGGGACTGGATGGGCTTTGAGGTCCCTTCCAATGCACTCTCTTCTATGATTCTATGAGTGTAATTAAGGAGCCTTTGGAGAGATGTATGGACCGTCTCTGCGCAGCACAGTTTAGCGCTCCCTGACATAAATTGAAGTCTCAAACCAGAGCCTGCCAGAGAAATACTCAGAAGCAGCTCCTGAGAATCTGAGAGCCCAATGCACAGTGCTGCCTCTCGTGGAAAACATCGTACGGAGGGGAGACAGCAGTGCTAGAAGAGAACCCAGCATCAGGCAAAACAGATGGGGGTGGGTTACCCTGCAAAGGGCTGGCAGGTGAGAGCAGAGCGCACACACTGTGAAGGGCAGGAAGGCAGCACAGAACGGAGGCAGTTTGGAAGCGCTGCCTCTCCCCGTGTCCGCTCTAAAGGTGATGCACCTCACTCATTGCCTTTTGCACCCAGTAACTCCTGGCGGGGGAGATGAAAATATCATAAGGCCAGCACAGGTTTGCTCTGGAGTTTAGGGGAAGCTGTAGTTCACCCCATGGGATTCTGCATGGACGGCATCCAACAGAAGGAGACCTAGTGTTTCTAAGCTGGGTCTCTGGGGGCTGTTAGAGGAGAAAGAAGCAGCAATGGTGAGTAATGACCAGAATGCTGCTGATAGATGCTATTGCTTCCTCGTGAAAGCTAACAAGAACCCTGACAACCCACAGGACAAAAAGCACCTCAAGAATTACAAGTCCTGTGCAAAATCACAATTCCCAATGAGAAGAGATGAAGCCGATCATAAATTTGACTTCAGTCAGGCTTCCTGCCCTGTTTCCATATCGCACACACCAACAAATACAGCGGTTACCCCCAATCCTCTCTATTTTCTTTCATTTATACTAGAAAATGGAAATGAGTTGTTCAACACTATGAGTTATTTCGGCAGAAATGAGAGGGTGCTAAGTGTTTTTTTCTACTCTGTCAGTAATGAATTGCAGGGTCTCTTCCAATCTGGTTATTCTACGATTCTATAACACTTAAAAAACGAACTTTTCTGTTAGCAATGGCTGTTATCAGATTAAAGCCACACAGTGGGCTACGATCTCACTTGCTATGGTATCACAGCTTACTTACCAAACCATAGGAAAAGCGACATCATAAGAAACAGCACAGGGGAAGAAGCCCTGCACTGTTAGCCCATTTATGCAAATAGTAACAGACAAAGTGTTTCTTTTGCTTCAGTCTCTTACACTTAGGAAATGTTGGCTACAATTTCTCTACTCTTATTTAAGAGACAAGATTATTTTGCTTAAAAGTCAGTCAAGAAATATTTCTATGTCTTTTGGGAGTAATCTTTATGTTTTACAAGGTCAAGGTCCAACTGTAATACAGAGTGACTGATGAGCTTAGGGTTTCTTAAACTCTCTAAGGGTAATGAAAAACACTAAGAGTATGCAATATAAAATAGGACGACACAGCTTCAAGCCAATGCTTGCTTAGTTGTTCCAAGGTTACAGGTACTCGGGCACTGTGCTGACATCACTAGAAATTACAGGCACTAATTATTCTGATAAATGTTCTAAAAATGAATTTTCTTGCATTTATGAGAGCTTCTTCCTGAATATAAACATTTCCACACTTATTAAAATCCCTTTCTAGTGCTATGATGTAGATATATCCTTATCTAAACTCTGACAGCAATTTGACAACACTTACTGTTTCAGAACGAAGAGAACAGGAGTTTTGCTGAGGTTTCAGACATCGTTGGTCTTCTGCATTTTAATGATAAGACTGTATCAATAGTGTCATGCAGAAAGGAGAGATACTCCTACCCAGCACTGCTCACCAGTCACCCTGCATGGGCAGCACAACAGCTGGTTTCCAGTCCCGGCCACGCACCCCAGAACTCCCCACTGTACAGATCTGCTTTCCCTGCTGTTGTGGTAACTGGTTGTTTCACCTTAGGGCTGAAAAACCTTCTAGCTACGAGTGTCACTAACACACACTTTAGCACTGAAAGGTCTTGCTGTGTATAACATGTCCCAACCATGTCCCTTCCCGCTTGTTTTATCAGGGAAGGGCAGGGGTAGGATGACGGGAATAGTTTTCAGCTGCAAGAGGGGCAACTGAGATGAGATCTCGGGAAGAAATGTTTTGCTGTGAGGGTGGGGAGGCCCTGGCCCAGGTTGCCCAGGGAAGCTGTGGCTGCCCCATCCCTGGAGGGGTTCAAGGCCAGGCTGGATGGAGCTTGGAGCAATCGGATCCAGTGGGAGGTGTCCCTGCCCGTGGCAGGGGTGTGACTGGATGGGGTTTGAGGGCCCTTCCAACCCAAACCATTCTGCAATTCTGTGATGATCCCCCTGCTGATCGGCTCCAGAGAGACTTACAGGGAATACATTTCTTGAGCAGGAACCTCCCTTAAGGCCACTTGCCTCTAAGTGCTTTAAGTAGTCTAACTATGAACAGATGGCTTTGAAAGGCTCTTAAAAATAATGTCAAGGGTAGCCACAGGCAGGGCTATAGAGAAGCATAATTAAAATGTATTATTGTGGCATTTGTACAATTGCCACATGAGATTTAGTTTTAGCAGGCACACATTAAGTTGAAGCTAAGTGTTTCATCCTCAGCTATGTCTAGCAGATCATTGTGAATTCATTTGTAACTTTTCACAAAAAAGTTGAGGCACACCGTGCAGTTTGATGTGCCTTAATTCCCACTGAGCAGGCAGACCTGCACACTTGGTGTCAAACTGTTTGCCCAGCATAATTCTTCATAATTTGAATTTCACTGAAACAGCGATCAAATTGGTCTATTTAGATCACCTACAGCAGCAGCCATGTGATGTCATCTAGAAACCAATCAATGGTTCTCAATTAATTCCTTCATTGCTTTCCAATCCTACCGCGCTAAGCAAGACTTGAAAATCTAGACCTACTGACCATGGAGGCCACTAAAACACCTGTGTGGCATTGGTTTTCCAGCCTTCTTGCAGCTTGAGCTTCCACTGTAAGGTTTCAGCCTCACATGTTTTCTACCTTTTTGCTCACATAAAAAGCTTCCCGGAAGAAGTTCAATTTCTTTCATGTAAGAATGACCTGGATGAAGGCATCAAGTGCACCCTCAGCAAGTTTGTGAATGACACTAAGCGGGGTGGAAGCCTGGATCTACTAGAGGGCAGGGAGGCTCCAAAGGGATCTGAACAGGCTGGACTACTGCGCTGAGACCCACGGCAGGAGGTTTAACAAGGCCAAATGCCGGGTCCTGCACTTGGGGCACAACAACCCTAAGCAGAGGTACAAACTAGGAGAAGCCTGGCTGGAAAGCTGCCAGGAGGAGAAGGACCTGGGGGTGTTAGTTGACAGCGACTGAACATGAGCCAGCAGTGGCCCAGGTAGCCAAGAAGGCCAATAGCATCTTGGCTTGGATCAGAAATGGCGTGACCAGCAGGGCCAGGGAGGTTCTTCTCCCTCTGGACTCGGCACTGGTGAGACCGCACCTCGAATCCTGTGTTCAGTTCTGGGCCCCTCACCACAAGAAGGATGTTGTGGCTCTGGAGCGAGTCCAGAGAAGGGCAACGAAGCTGGTGAAGGGGCTGGAGAACAAATCTTATGAGGAGCAACTGAGAGAGCTGGGGGTGTTTAGCCTGGAGAAGAGGAGGCTGAGGGGAGACCTTATTACCCTCTACAACTACCTGAAGGGAGGTTGTAGAGAGGAGGGAGCTGGCTTCTTCTCCCAAGTGGCAGGGGACAGGACGAGAGGGAATGGCCTCAAACTCCACTGGGGTGGTTCAGGCTGGACGTTAGGAAAAAAAGTTTCACAGAAAGGGTCATCGGTCACTGGCAGAGGCTGCCCAGGGAGCAGGTTGTTTCACCTTCCCTGAAGGGGTTTAAGGGATGGGTGGACGAGGTGCTGAGGGGCATGGTTGAGTGATTGATGGGAGTGGTTGGACTCAATGATCCAGTGGGTCGTTTTCAACCTAGTGATTCTGTGAATGCAGATGTTAACAGGTCTAAATTATTTTTAGGTGTCAGTCCAGGACTTGGATCCAGCCTTATGATTCAAAGCTAAAACTTTAGATTCAAGAAATGAAAGTACACATGCTGGAACTAAATCAGGACATAGCATACAACATTCCTGGCTCAGTTCTGAAGTAGATCTAAAATATGAAAATGAAATCCAAGTGTAATAATTTTGAATACTTGCGTGTTTGGGGTTTTTTTAACACATGGGGAAAAGGGGGGGTGTTACTTGGGGGAGGGTGTTGTGTTTGGTTGGTTGGTTGTTTTTTCAGGGGAGTGGGAGGAAAAAAAGAATCAGAGCACCAGCAGTTGTAAAACTGACCTCTTACTGTTCAAAGAGAAATAAAGCTGGTGCTGTGAAACATGTACACATCCCTATAAAGATAGCAAGCTACTTTGTGTACATTAATGCAGAAGAAAACACATTTTCACCAGTCTGGACTGAAACGGTTCAAGTTATGTTAATCAATTTTCAGTTTCTAAGCTTGATTTGTGAAATCCTCTCAGCAGTTATGCCCTGTGTGTCAATCTATAGAGGTGCTCTAATACTCTCCATCTAACCTTACGTTGCTACCCCATGAAACAGCTTCTTTATAAAAGTCGGGTGCATCCAGATATCCAGATTGCTACAGCCACAAGAGATCTGAAGTTGAAAACAATTCCCAAACGCATGTATTCTTGTCTGTGTTCCATGTACAACGTGCGCCAGAAAACACAGCCGGAGATCTGTGTTGGTTAATGCTGACATTAAACAGGACGGCAAAGAAAAGCTGTACCTCCGACATATAACGTTGCCGTATTTTTCCTTGTTATTTTAAATTAAATCTGTGATGAAAATAATAAAAAACTGCAGATTTTATTTTTAGTTCATTATTGCTTTTAACTCCCAATTGTTCCAGGCTCACAAATTGAGCATTGAGAGACTGCCTTTTCATGAATGAAGTTCTGTCCAGCCTGCAAACAGGGACGTCATTTCAAGAGAAGGCACAGCACGCAGGGGAAGATCAGGGGCTGCAAATGAAAACCGAGCTTAAAAAAGACAGCTTTGTTTACCGGATCGAGAGAGAGAAGCTCACAGAGTGAGTTTTTACTTTCAAACTGCAAGGAAATTTACTGAGATAAAATCTTCCCTCTGCTAAAGATCATAAAATCAGCCTCAGATGCTTTTAAAAGAAGTTTTTGTGGAGGTTTTTGATTATTAATAGTTCCACTGACTCATAGCAGCGACGCTGCCGTGCTTCCGAAGGTAACCTCTCTCCTGGTACAATAATTTTCACCAATGATGTGCTTTTTCCTTAGAGGAAGGCGGAGTTAGGAGTTAGTGCCAGGGCCATAAATAAGCGGCTCCTATGTCAGGGAAATTAGAAGTCAGTTAACATAAGCGTGTGCTCAGAGCGAGCATCAGAGGGCTTTCCTACACCGAAACTGAACTGCAGGCAGAAGAAATCAGCGCAGTGAGGAAGTTCAGCTACAAACCCAACAGCGAGAGAGCGTTTGCTGCTGGCTGGCCGCTTGAGATGGGTGCGATGCCGCATGCCGCGCTGCTGGCCGTGCTCCTGCTGCTGGCCCACCGGGGCGAGGAGGCGGTGGAGGCGTGTAGCTGTGCCCCCGCGCACCCCCAGCAGCTCATCTGCGACGCCACGCTAGGTGAGTCCCCTGCCACGTGCCTCGAGCCACCCCAGCCCCTCGTGCTGATGCCACAGGCAGCCCGGACAAGGGGCTTTAAAACAAAGTGCCTGCAGGGACCCCTTCGAAAGGGGGGATCCAGGAAACAAAGCAAGAGGAGCTGTTCTGCTTGGGTGCCTTTCCCCAGACAGTTTCTAGTTACAAATCAGTGAAAAGGCTGTATTGCTGCATCATAGAATTGTAGCATCATAGGATAGTTTGGGGTTGGAAGGGACCTCAAAGCCCATCCAGTCCCAATCTCCTGCCATGGGCAGGGACACCTCCCACTGGATCCTGTTGCTCCAAGCCCCATCCAGCCTGGCCTTGAACCCCTCCAGGGATGGGGCAGCCACCACTGCTCTGGGCAATTTGTTCTAATGTCTCACCACCCCCATGATGAAGAAATTCTTCTGTATGTCTTATTTTTACTTATTGTTTTTATTTACTATTTATTATTTCATGTATTATTTTTATTTATTTTATTATTATGATGATGATGAGACTATTATTTTTAAAAAAATAGAAATGCCTTCTCTCTTAGGTCCTAACTTAGAGAGAGCAGGGAAGAATATCTGAACTTTACTAACAGTAGCTGCACCAGAATATCTTAGCTAAACCCCTCTGCTCTGTGTAAACTGTGCTACAATTACTCTCTACAGCTTTTTTGGCAGGGGGGAGGAGGGAGTATGGACACGATGGGATGGTAACACCTAAACAAAAACTAAACGCAAATCCAAGTCCCTGGAGATAACATGTTGAAATGCCCAATCTTTGTCCTCCTCTGCTACATTTTCTTTGATTGATTGTTGTGGGTTTTGTCATCTTACAGAAATACTCCAGCAGGAACTTGATAGGCCCTTTATTTTCTGCAGATAAACTGGCTACAGCAGTCCTGTGTAAACAGAACTCCCCAGACTTTAGGACAACTGTGTTTCACGATATTCAGGCAGCAGTGCAGCTGTCAAACAACTTCTAGAGAGAAATCAGACTGCATAGGGATAGGAAAATGTGACATTTTGCAGCCTTTTGATTTCATCAGCTCAAGCTAAGGCTGGGTGGCTTCCATCTAGTGTGAACAGTAAATGTAGAACATGAGTTTCCAAAGTGTCACAAAATTAGCATCTCTATGGGGCAGGCAATACCTCCTGCATACTGATTAATTGCTTTTATACCCTGACAGAAAATCTTTGTAGCCATGACAAACTCTAAGCTCTGTTTGTGGCCATCAGTTAAATTGGTTTTTAATCTGGCTGTGTTAAGCAATCTTTTTCTTTAAGTTACCTACACCAGACATTACAAACTTGGGGTTGTTTGAGGTATTAAAGAAAACAGAAGTTGTGCTACCAGGAGCTTAACTGTCTATGTGCATACATTTAACTGTGTCAGTCTGGGGCATTGCTGTATGTTAGAAAGGGGCAGTTTCTCAACAGACTTAATGTAGAGATTTTTCTAAATAAACTATTTCACAGTATAGAGGAAACTCAAAATACTTATCTTCCTTAGGGAAGCCATTCTGGACATTCTAATTATATACATAAAGATTTATTGCACTGTTAGATCCATTTCACAATGGTCGTTGTATGCTACATTTTACTTACATTTCAAACTGAAGATTGTAAAATAAAACTTACATTTGGACTTTACATTTGGACGTGATGCTTAAGCTCTCACTTATATAAATATTTGTGTTAGAGTAAACTGTATCTTTTGGCTAAGGAATGTTTATCTTAAGGATCACTTCATTTAATATTTATAAATTTAAAACAGCATTTCTTTATATTATAAAATGGTAGACATCTGTAACCATTCATATAAATATGTGTATACATAAAACCTGCTCTAACCATTTATAGATCATAGAATCATAGAATCATAGAATAGTTTGGGTTGGAAGGGACCTTAATGATCATCCAGTTCCACCCTCCCTGTGATGGGCAGGGACACCTCCCACTAGACCAGGCTGGATTATTCAACTAGCTATGGCCATGTTATCTTGCATTAGCAGGGCAAAATTACCTTAAAGGAGCTGGAGAAGACCAGTGGAGTTGTCCGCTCCACTAAGCAGACTGGCAAAGACATCTCCTCCATACCTGATGCCAGCAGCCTTTGCTTCTTCACGCCACGTGCAGGCGAGCAGGCTGTGGGCTGGGGCTGCCCTGGGGAAGCACAAGGCTGGAGCCCTGGACACAGCATCACCCCTGGGGATGAGGGCTGGGCTCCCGGCTCAGCTCGGTTTTGAAGCCGCACCTATGTCTCTAGGGTCACCAGTTTTTACCAGGGACTGGGAAATCCAGGCCACGCTATGAAGCATCCCATGAAGTAGCACACCTCTAACTTCTCCTGTTAGCATCACCAAGTTTGAAGATTTTTTTCTTAATATTTACAAAGATTAAAGATTAATCTGAAGATTTGTACTTCAATTTCAACATTTTCATCCTTCCGAAATATTGATTAACAAAGAAAGGGACAGCTTTTTCGCTACCAAGATCTATGGGACTTGAATGCTAATGCAGGTTTTGCTGAGACTATTCCATTCTTTTCAGTTATTTTTATGTTCATCCATCTCTGCACACGCAATCACATCCAAGTGTTACCATGCAGAATAAAACCCCAGCACATCTAATGAAAAAAAAAGAAATGAGGCCATGCCTCTAAATTTTGCAGTAAAGTCTCAGTCTTGCTCCCAGAGCTCCCAGCCTCTCTGTGTACTTCAGTCAATGCATCATTGCTCCCTTCCACTACAGATCTGTAGCAGTTCTTATTTCCTTTAGTCCTAAAGGCCACTTGTGATTTGGGTGGAGTGATCAAAAGACATTACTTGAGCCACTAACTGGGTGTGAAGCCACTCTGAAACCTTTACACAGGAGATAACTGAGAAAAACCAAGCAGAGAAACTAATGAAGTCTGGGACAAGCTTTTTTCACTTTTACTTTTGTTCACATAGAATCACAAGATAGGGCAGGGACCCAAGCCCCATCCAGCCTGGCCTTGAACCCCTCCAGGGATGGGGCAGCCACAGCTTCCCTGGGCAACCTGGGCCAGGGCCTCCCCACTCTCATGGTGAAGAAATTCCTCCTTAAGTCTAGTCTAAATCTGCCCCTCTCCAGTTTATACCCCTTGTCTCTCATCCTATCACTCCAAGGTTTTGTAACCAGTCCCTCCCCAGCTTTCCTGTAGCCCTTTCAGGTACTGGAAGGCTGCTCTAAGGTCTCCTGGGAGCCTTCTCTTCTCCAGGCTGAACAATCCCAACTCCCTCAGCCTGTCCTTGGATGGGAGCTGCTCCAGCCCTCTGATCATCCTTGTAGCCTCCTCTGGACCCATTCCAACAGCTCCATCTCCTTCTTATGTTGAGGATTCCAGAACTGGACACAATCCTCCAGACGAGGTCTCACAAGGGAGGAACAGAGGGGCAGAATCCCCTCCCTCGCCCTGCTGGCCTCGCTGCTTTGGATGCAGCCCAGGACACCCTCAGCCTTCTGGGCTGTGAGTGCTCATTGCCGGCTCAGGTCAAGCTTCTCATCCTATGTTTGGTGCTGGGATATTTTGTCTTTCAGCATCAGGAGGCTTTTGTGGCTTTCCTCTCCCTCTAAATACCCACAGCTACCCCACCACCTAAGGAAGTCCACAGGAGTAACAGGCAGTCTGACAGACCTTGAGTAACAGAGCTCCTGGTCTGGAAGGTGCTGGCTAAAGTGAAAATAAGGGATGAGACCATGAGGGCAGGGTCCTGCAGGTGTTACATGGCTGCACACCACAGGAAGAACAGGGATGATGCCTGGAATCCTGCCAGGAAAGCATGAGTGCCATGCCAGTCAGAATCATACAATGGTTGGAGTTGGAAGGGACCTTAAAGCCCACCCAGTTCCACGCCCCCTGCCATGGGCAGGGACACCTCCCACTGGATCAGGTGCCCAAGCCCCATCCAACCTGGCCTTGAACATCTCCAGGGATGGGGCAGCCACTGCTTCTCTGTTAACCTTCCCACGCAGCCTTAGGGTGTGATTTTGTATAAATTAGAGCAGTTTCTATAAACTTAGTGGTTTTGAAGTTCACTTCAATGGGAGGTAGATCCTCATTTGCAGGAAGCGCTGAGCACCACGAGGATACATACCCTGTATCAAAAAAGGGAGATGCATTCCTTTTGTGTTCTTTTAAATGGTGCTGAGGACCTCCTCAGATGTCCTGAACACCTTCTAACTTCCACTGGCAGTGGAGATGGAAGGTTCGCTTATTAACCAGCAGCTTCACGCACTGCACTGCTGATGGTCAGTGCTGAGCCCCCGTCCCTGGCAGAATCCAGGAGGCTTTCTCCTTATGGAAAGTAAATGTGGTGAGGATGGGCTGCTTAATGCTCCAAATTCAGTAGTGAGGCACAATGGCTCGAAGCCAATACAGGAAAATTCATTCGATAACAGCTTTCTTGGCATCTTGGCCTGGATCAGGAACGGTGTGACCAGCAGGTCCAGGGAGGTTCTTCTCCCTCTGGACTCGGCACTGGTGAGACTGCTCCTCAAGTCCTGTGTTCAGTTCTGGGCCCCTCACCACAAGGATGTTGAGGCTCTGGAGTGAGTCCAGAGAAGAGCAACGAAAATGATGAAGGGGCTGGAGAACAGGCCTTATGAGGAGCGGCTGAGAGAGCTGGGGGTGTTCAGCCTGGAGAAGAGGAGGCTGAGGGGAGACCTCATTGCTCTCTACAACTCCCTGAAGGGAGGTTGTGGAGAGGAGGGAGCTGGGCTCTTCTGCCAAGTGACAGGGGACAGGACGAGAGGGAATGGCCTCAAGCTCCACCAGGGGAGATTCAGGCTTGAGATAAGGAAAAATTCTTCATGGAAAGGGTCATTAGGCATTGGAACACTCTGCCCAGGGAGGTGGTTGAGTCACTGTCCCTGGAGGTGTTTAAGGTTAGGTTGGATGAGGTGCTTAGGGGCATGATTTAGGGATTGGTGGGAATGGTTGGACTCGACGATCTGGTGGGTCTCTTCCAACCTAGTGATTCTATGATTCTATAAGTATGGATGCAGTTGAGTTTATCTAAGAGTGTCGTGATAATGGATTTCCCCTTTGCCACTGATTTCAGCCTCTGGGGACTCAATTCTGAACCAATGCTCACACCAAATTAACTATCTGTTGAGAGAAATGGAAATACGCAGAGAGGACTGATCCCTTTCTGAAGTCTGTCACTTTTAATTCATGCTGATTTTCCCCCTTAGGCAAGAACAAGGTTATTTTTTGGACAGTAGGACACATATTCAAATACTTGAAAGCATTACCTTTAAAGCAGAGGTACTATGTCTTCAATAAATAACTTTAAAATAAATACCAGTAAAGCTAGATGTATTTTTTTCTGATTTAAACCCTCTTCTTATTTTTTTTTCTTTAAGCATATATTAAAACCGATGCTTTTACTGAATACTGGGCACCATACTCCAACAGAAATGACTGATAGATCTTACGCACAAATACATATCTACTGTAGCTTTAGAGAACAGTTCTGTAGCTTTGGAGAAGAGTAGCACATTTTGAAACATGATGGAAGCTTTACAGCTGGAGCTTGGCAGCATATTCAGCCTGTTAAAATACCATAAGATCATCGAGATCATGCACTGTAAAGATGTGCCAGATTATATATTAAATTTTAATCATGTTTAAAATAACAGTAACAATTTTAATTCAATACACCAGAATTAAGTTTTCAAAGTCAGCTCCTCTGGGATAAAATTACAATATGCTGTTTCTTTATTATTGAATTTCATATTAAAACTTTGATGGCTCAGTATCCCACGATTTTGCCTCTCTGCAATATAATATCTGGTTTTGTACTCGAATGGATTAATTTGTACAATATTAGAGTGGAAGTAACTTTGCCTGATGGGAAAAATCAGAAACGTAGGCAGTTTGGGGAGGTGAACACTGAACAGAGATTCCATTCCAAGAATTGTGAATTCAGTTACAGAAATATTGTACTGGGCTTTTGCTATTAGAGCTCTCTCTCAGACAACAGGAAAAGCACCTGAGCTTGCTTCTTGCAAGAATTATGATGTACAAGAAGTTGCAAGACTGTATTGGTGCCATGGAGCTTTTTTCCAGAATGATATTTTCACAACCCTGATTTTATTAACCAATGAATCATCTTAAAACCAGCTATAAATCAGTACTGTTATTCATATTTCGTAGGTTTAATGCAGAGGTACTGAGGTCTCTCTCTTCCCCTCAGGCCTTCAGTAGCGGCTGACAAAAGCTGAATTTCACTCCTCTGTTAACCAGAGCCCCAGAGCGTTCAGAAAACAACGCAGACATGTAGGAACACACTAACCTATGTCCTCTTTTTGTTATTAAGTTCATTAAGAAAAATTATTGAGACATAGACACTTCACCCTTAACTCAAATCTCAACAGACTTGTAAATGATAGAAATATCAAACCCAGATTTCATCTGTTTTGGCTGCACAATGTCCTGCCAAAGGCAGTTATGGGAGTGAAGATAGGTTTCTTTACCTCTGTAGGCATGAGAGGAGTAAGGATGGAGGGATGTAAGGAGGAAACCTGGGGAGGGCCTCTTAATCAGAGAGTGTGGGGATAGGATGAAGGGCAATGGTTTTCAGCTGAAAGAGGGGAGATTGACATGAGATCTTAGGAAGAAATGATGCCTGGTGAGGGTGGGGAGGCCCTGGCCCAGGTTGCCCAGAGCAGTGGTGGCTGCCCCATCCCTGGGGATGTTCAAGGCCAGGTTGGATGGGGCTTGGAGCCCCTGATCCAGTGGGAGGTGTCCCTGCTCGTGGCAAGGGTGGAACTGGAGGAGCTTTGAGGTCCTTTCCAACCCAAACCATTCCATGACTCTATGAAAGAATTACACAGGGTAATATTTCTTACTTGTCTGTTAGGCATACTTTTATACACATCAATAGTGTCTCAAAATAAAATTTAAAAAGCCCCAGACAGTGTGAATCCTAGGAGGTGACTTAGTTTAAAGCAGCTACTTGTGCACTTAAAGGAAAGCTCTTGACAAAGAAAAATACCTGCAGCCCTGCCAAGGCTCATCATTGGTACAAATGCCTGTGTATTACAATGAAGTTATAATTGCAGTATATATAAATTTCTTGGTATCACAGCCTGAAACTTTTAAATGCTCTGAAAGATATAAAAAATGACTGCACTGGCTGTGGTGCTGTTAACGCCTTCTTGCAATGACACAGATTTGGACCTGTCTGTGCAGACTGGGCAATAAAGGGCTGCAACGTTCCTGTCTGATGAACAGTTGGAGTGCTGCTAAGGCAATAGGAGCTGAGACCTTCCTTTAGCAGATAACATTAACAAAATGGTAGTGAAACAGCTTCCTAGGATAAAGACTGAATGCCCTGTTTGGGAGTAGGAAGTATTAACTGACAAGATCTACAAATAACCCTACATCATCCTTAGGTTTTAAGACAGAAGCAAACCTTTTTAGAACTCACTTCATGACTCTTTGTCTAGATAGCTTCCTGACTTACTTTCCAGTTCTGAATTCAAGACCTGAATTCCATTGCCAATATCATGCAACCCTAAGAAATAATTCCCAATCTTCTGAACCCTGCCCTTTAAGCAGGAAAACGGGGCTCGGTCTGGAAAAATGCAGTGACTCTCCTTTCTTTCGCTCATTGAAATTTTCATGGCAGTGTTCCCAACCGCTTCGAAGTGAGGTGGCATCATGAAACTAAGCAACAGGACAGAATATTAAGGAGACAAATCCACTGAGCACAACAGTCCTGTCAATTAGAACATAGTTGACAACCATAAAATAATTCAGCTCTGGCAAAAAAAAACCCCAGAGCTCAGTATTACGTAGTAAATGAAATCTCAGAAGAATTATACTAGTTGCCTGATTTAGAAGTAACTCAGTAACACTGACTCATTGCCGAGTATGTTATAAATGCGGGATAAGAAAATCAGGAGCTGTGTTACTTTTACTTAAAGGCATGCATTATGGTCCTGAGAAACTAAAACCCCACGATTTCCAACCTAACGTTCTCCACACACTGGATGGAAAACAAAATGCAAGCTTAGAGACAAAGATCCAATAATATAAAACAGAGAACATGAAAGACTGCCAAACTCTTAATCCTATTAATCTACCGACTTTAATCCCTAACTTTCTCATTAAAAAGTATCTCTGCAACGTGGGGTTCCTTCCGCACAGAGGAAGGGGCATGCAGCGCCCCATGAAAACCCACAATAACATTATGTACGTTGTTCTACACGCTTTGGAGCATAAAGAGGGTTTTATTCTTCACCTGAAATTAGGCAGATGTTGATTGCTAGTCAAATGATGTGGTATTGGGGGCTTGTGAAGCAGCTGTAAAAACAGAGCAGAAAAATAACACTGACCTTGCACAACATTAGGGAATCATGCTAATTATTAGGTAATACTTAAGTTAAAAGAATACCACACATCTGTTAAAAATACACTCACTTCTTCTATTGGAAACTTTATAAAATCTAGATTTTAAAACCTCAATCTCATAAACTGAATGTACTCCTTTAATTAAGAAAAAAAGTAAATCTGCGTAATCTTCTGGCTTAACAAGGAAGCCAAACCCAATCAACACAAGGAATTTTTGCAGCCTGAGCCAAAAACACAGAGATTCACAAAACCTTGACCTACCTGAGAGCCTTAATGAGCTTCAATATAGGCCTCCTACATTTTGAAAGCCTCAAATGGAAATGCATTTTGGAGGCAGACTGGCAATTTTGTGTTAATAAAGCACAAAAGAGTATCCAAATTCTGCAAAGCATTTATAGTGAAAAATAATAAAATGCACATTAATAACCATGTGGGGCAGTGATAAAACAACCCTTGCTATCTGCTGTATCAACTTCACAAGGATTCACTGGTTTTTCAAGAAGGGGTTTGTTGGAATGCAGTATTTTTTCCAGAATAACCATGCATTGAAGAGCAGTGAAGGATGAATTACCCTGATTTTCATCTAGAAAAGAAAGGTGTTTCACTGCTGTCTTGTGTAAGTAAAATGTTTGCACAGTGGCTGTAGAGGGACCCACACCAAGTAGCATGTCAAACCTTGTCCAACGCACTTGTGACATCTTCCTTCAGCCTACAATACAAAGGTCTATCCACCATCCTTTTCTCCTTATGTTAGGTTAGCAGTATTTAGGTCTGGCCCAATGCTTATTTTAAATCAATTTTTGCCTTCAGAACTTTTGGTTCCTCAGAACTAATTAGTCAGTTAGAGATAGGATGGTTACCTCTCCACATTCACCTTCTCATGCAACTGGAAGCAACGCCAAGACCAGGCAATGCTCTTCCAGAAATTGCTTTCCATAAAATAAAGGAAAAAGCCTGCCGTTGTTACAGTTACATTCTTCAACAAGCTCTGTGGCTGCAGATCCAAATAGTCCACTAAGTTCTACTACTTACTTTCTTGCGATTTCAGAAAGCACAGTTCAGTTCAATGCTGTGCCACTGATTTAGCCATTTTAGAGATGGCTGTAAGCATACATTGATTGAATAGCAGAAAACTAAAATACAAAGTGGGAAAAGTAAAATTTTCTTTACATCCTAACTAGCATAAACATCTTTTGAAGTAAAGATTCCTTGGCTTTGCATCTAGGAATCACGGAGGAAGAGTGAATAGGAACAGCGCACACTTAGAGTTAAGAAATCCATCCTGCAAACACAGAGGAAAAGATTCATTCAGATTCACTCAGTTTTGGGCCAGTTATGCTGCTGCCCCGTTCTGTTCATATCTAGAATTGAACCAGCCTCAAACATCCAAACTGGGTTAGATTTTGGAAACAAAACTGCTGTTTGCTGATCTGTCTTGTTGAAGGACAAATAGATAGATGAGCTGTTTGCTATATGCAGTTGTTCTTTTTCAGCTGTTTACAGATCATTTAATAGCATCTTGCTTGGTTCTCAGAAGAGACAAGAAGGTATAGGGGTTTCCACTCCCAAAAGAGTAAGGATGATCTAGCATCTCAGCAGACATCCTGAAGTCATCATTTACCTCTCCACTGAAGTCTGTAATAATTAAAAGCTTGATTGCTGAATTATCATGCAATACCGTACGAGGATGGTTGCAGTCGTCTTCTCATTGTAAGCATCAAAAGCAAAACCTGTGTGGAACACTGGTGCTGTAAGGCTGTGACAACATCAGACCTCAGGAAGATCTGCCAGATTTATTCTCAAAGCCGCATGTTGTTCTGACTCTCTCATTACCAAACTGGCATTGTCATCACTAACTTGGCAGCCCTCCTGTGGGAATCTAGAATTCACCTTGGATCTCCCCGAGAACTACACAAACCACTTTGACAAAATCCATCCATTTTCATTCAACACCCAAACCCAACTTCCAACCTCACCCCTCACCCTGACAAGATCTGGAGTCTTCCGTGTCAGAAGAAAAACAATACGTGAATGCTATGAACCTGTCTTTCAGAGGTGATGATGGTAGCCAGCAAATTTTGATTAAAAACATAAAAACCTGCAACAAAACCAAGTGATGGAAAAGCATTTGGACCCCTGTGAGAGAAGCAGTCTTGAGCTGACTGTAAGTGCTTGACATAGAAAGAATGCTGGCCCTTGTAAACAATAAAAATGTCTGGAAAAAATATAAGAATAAAATGAAACAGACATATATTGCATTAAAAGGACAGAACCTAAACCACATGAACACCCAACTGTAGCTTAAAGAAGTTACGAATTAGTACAATAATGAACAGAAGATGAAGACCTTTTGATGCTCCAATGAATTCATAACAATCTGATCCTGAAAGATTACAAATCAACTTGAGTCGAATTACAAAAGTGCAAGTTGCCTATGAGTTTAACTCAGGTTACTTAGTGCAAATGAAGCTCAGGATTTACATGTGGCCAAGTGTAAAACCAACGATGTATAAAACGTCTCAAGCCATAAAAAGCAGAGTAATTTTGGAAAACAGAGTACAGACCTTTGTGCATGCAGCACAGGTCATCTGAACTCGAAATACATGAAATGGAGTTACAATACTAGCAGAGCCTTTTTCTGGACTCAGAGCAGAGTAAAATGATGAGAATTATAAATGGGAACAAGATGAAAAATAATGGCATTCTTATGAGAGTATAGTTGGCAAATACTTCAGCATGAACACAAAAACCAGAATATTTGCTGTTAAGGGACTGGTCTTGAAAAGGCTTTAAACATTTCAGGTTGAGGGCAACTGAGTAAGCCATAACATTACTCTCATGGCACTGGCACTTGGTAATGTTACTCATTACTTCATCTCATTAAAACACAGCACACGTGATCCCTATTCCAAGCAACATACGTAACCCAAAGTGAGCAGTGTGTGAATGCTCAAGCACCTACACATCGTACAGACACACCTGCTGTGTTTCACATCTCTTCATTAGACTGCATGTACAGCTACACATTGGGTATTTAATTGCTTATTTTAAAACATTCTTTTAATGTCAATCAATCAATATATTTTCCTCTTTTTTTTTGGATAAATGGCCTTATTTTGGCAGCATTAGCAATACCTGTTAGTTTAAACCAAGCTCATGAAGGTCTTCTTGTGTTGCTAACACTTCTTTCTTCCTTTCTTATGTATTTTGAGAAATCATAATCTTCTCCATATACAGATACAGGAACGCATATTACATCAATATTTAAGCAAGTTGATTTGCTTTCTTCATTGGTGAAGCTCAAAGCTTTACAATAAGCTAACGTGGCAAGTCAGTCTATTCCATGCCTTATCAATTTAGCATATTGAGTTAATACCAAGGCAGAGCTCCATAGGGAAAGCAGCAAGGCTGGACACATGGGACAGTTGCTCTAAAGTATGGATTGAGACTTCTACAACCTACTGTACGTTTCAGAGCTTTGTAAACAATACTAATCAGCAGCCAATGCAAACTACTTTATTTAGAGTTCTAGCCAAGCTATCTATTCTACCTGAGTTCATTAATTTTTGTCTGTTGTTACAAATCCTGTGCAGACTACTCTTGCTTCCTGATGTTAAGATTATTCTCCCTGCTCACTGAGAGTAAAGGACTCTCAGCAAGAAAAGTTAAGCATATCAAGTGCCTAGTTTCCAGTCTAAAGAATAACTACTTTTTGGTCATATGTCCATACTCGTAGAACCCAGGTGGTCAAACTGTGTTCTTGGGTTCCTCTGGCTGCTTTGCTAGTGTCACTTGTCAGTATTCTTCTTCAAGAGACCATGAGTTTGTAAGATCGGACCATAACATACTGGGTATAAAATCTATAGCATCTAGATACAAAGAAGGTAAACGAAACAGTGTGTCTGGACCCTGTCTTCAGACTTTGAGGCTTTTATCTAGGACTCCTAGCATTACTTTACCAAAGTTTGGGTGATTATGGTAGATGAGGCCCATTCCACTTCCGAATTTTTACTTAGCTTGCTTTCCGATTGTTCATATTTCAATTCTTGGCCCATTACAGACAACAGATGCCTGATTTAAACCCGAATCAGTTCCAATCCACAACTGCGTATGCTGCCCAGACTACTCTGAACAGAGGAAACCCACCTGCAGCAGAGCTTTAGTTATAAGGAGGAATGAATTACAGTTCCTTCCGTGATTCCAAGCTTCCTTATCTCTCCAGTCCCATCCTGAATCCACTGAATTAACTCACCCTCAAAACTAAAGATGGGCACTGCGGAAAATCTCATTACCAGATTGGCTCCTATTCTTCTCTTGCAGAATACGAACGGTTTTAATACTCAGGTGTTACAAGGAGGGGGTGGTCCTGGATTGTGCTGATCACTCATAGAGAAAGGATGACAGGGTATTAATAAAACCCTTTCTTTCTTAATCCTATAGGTAAGCACTCCGAAGATAATCCCCCTACCCTTTGGTTGCAAACGTTTGTTAACAGTCAACTCTTGTGGTAGCTTTATTCTGGCTGCAACGCAAACTGTGGCACTACCAGCACCATGCTGCTGTCTCTGGTTAGCTCAAGGTAGTTTATCCCATCAGTCAGATGAAAATCATCAGTATTATGTCACTAGCTAGGTTAAGCATCAATTCTGGAAGTTTCTTGTATGATACTGTGGAACAACGAAAGGCATGTAAAATTAAGAAAGGCTATTATAGTTACTTAAAGTGAGGCATCCGTGTTCTTCGAAACAGACAGACATATCTTTGCCAGGTACTGTACAGCTGTATTGGCATCGGTAAGAACTATCATCAGGTAAACTGAGAATTTACTATGAACTCCTGTTATAATACACACAGGAGATACCCCCGTCTCACAGTGGGGTTTAAAACAAGAGCATAAATATAGAAGAGTACAAATATAGTTTCACAAATCATAGAATCACAGAATCATACGATAGTTTGGGTTGGAAGGGGCCTCAAAGCCCATCCAGTTCCATCCTGCCATGGGCAGGGACACCTCCCACTAGATCAGGTGCCCAAGGCCCATCCAACCTGGCCTTGAACCCCTCCAGGGATGGGGCAGCCACAGCTTCCCTGGGCAACCTGGGCCAGGGCCTCCCCACCCTCATGGTGAAGAAATTCCTCCTCATATCTAGTCTAAATCAGCCCCTTTCCTGTTTATAGCCATAAGAAACTATTCCTCTCTCCACCACTCAGAAAGAAGAATGGAGATCTTGGAACAAAGGCAAAAGTATATGCCTGGAAGTAAGACACGCATATCATCACGGGAACAGAAAAAGCCATTTCACACAGCAACTTCACGTGGCCTGCAAAGCCCAGATTTGTTTCAGTCGCCTCCTGGTTTACCATGCAATTATTTTAGATCTTGTACCCAGAAATGTGGCCCATACAGCTTCAAACAAACAACTTGGATTCTCTTCTCCTGAATGTTGTTTTGAGAAATGCTTTCAGTGAGTGATTAAATCCCAGCCACACTACAGCCACTGCCATCTCCCAACCACATTTTCAGTAGCCTATCATCAGAACAACAGAACTACTGAAGTGCAGGAACAGAGGCAACTGAGTGAGAAAGACTGTAATTTCTGTAGGAGTGGTATTTACCTCCTTTGGATGTACAAATCAGCACTGGATCTCACAATACTATTTGCAATGAGACAAAATCTAGAAGAGCAAACCTATTTCATTAGTCTCTCTTGAGAAAAAAAGAGTGTCTACATAGGCTTTAAAAAACAAACAAACAAACTTTCCTCCTCTCAAAAAATAACAGAATCATATCATAGAATCATGGAACGGTTTGGGTTGGAAGGGACCTCAAAGCCCATCCAGTTTCACACCCCTGCCATGGGCAGGCACACCTTCTGCTGGATCAGGTTGCTTCAAGCCCCATCCAACCTGGCCTTTGGACAAGAATAGGTTTTTTATTGAAACATCAAATTTTTAATAAAGTCAGTGCCTGTGTGGTTGGGGGTCCTGCAGCTGTCACTGCAGTGTTGCCTCTTGACACATATTCTGAGAATTTGAGGTATTTATGTAGCAAGTTTAAGCCACTGCACTCCAAGGAGGAAGAGTTCGGATGGATGGACAGACGGATGGACGGATAGAAGTCGTAAGCAATCTTACAGTAGAAGGGTGACCAGAAACAGCTGCACATTATGTATGGGAATACTTGCATTTTGGTGAAAGGACATTCTTATATATAACAGTTCATTTCTATATAGAGGGTCTTCAAAATCATATACATACAAATTATGTGTCCATAGTTCTGTTCTATCTCATAGTGCATACTCTGACTGATGTGTCACTTCAGAAAAACAGTTTAGTTTTCTATTTTTGCATGTTTGGATGCTTTCTTCTATCCATTCCCATAAACATTTGGGATGCCATCTTCAACCCACCCGTATAGCAACAGTACACTTCAGTTTAGACTCCTCTCCTTGTGCCGCTTACTCCTTGTTTCGATGAGAGCAATAGCATCTGGCAACAGCTTGACTGAAGCGTCGGGCATTAAAGAGATGGGGAGAAGTAACTGCTCAAAAATAACTCCTCGTATTTTAGGTAATTAAATGAAAGGGCTAAAGTGAGGCAATAAAATATAACAAAACAAGAGCTTGCACCAGTCATCATCACAACCCTGTTTGTAAATTTTTAGTAATTCTTTTCCTGTCAACATAGTTTTTTAAGTCTCATGTCAAGGTTTCTGTAGCAAAGTTGATTCTGATTATAAACTTGTGTGCTATATGGAGATTAAATTTTATTCAGATAGCTACGTCCTAGGGTGTAGACACGGTATGAAGTAAACTGGAGGCTACACCTGAAGCAGAGATTCTTCCTTAAGATGTCCATCAGAAAGATGTTGCTACTCCTAGCAATCTCATATCTAAAAGAGGATCATCTTATCTGGACACGTCAGGACTCACTGCTCTGAGTTTCTTAATGAGGATAACCTACCCTAGGCAGCCAGAATACTCAGCAGAAAGGATGAAGAAGAAATCAGAGATTTGCTTTCACAGTTTAGGTAGCTGCCTGGTTTGGGTGCAGTATCAGGGATAGAGGTGCTGCTTCTAAAATTTGCAAATGGTCTTTGAGGCACGTAACGGGAGCTAAACCCCAGGGCAAATCAGGAACACAAACGGCTGGCCCGGTGCCACTGCTATGGCTTCCCCTGCATGCAGAATCACTTATCATTGCTCACAGGTCTCAGAATCTACGGCAAGGCTGGAGGAGGGCAATTAGCCTTTATTTTTACAAAGACCAGCTATGGCATCCCAGCCTAGACAACTCTGCTTTTCAGCTCCTTAACCTACCTGTTGCTGAAGGCCTGCAGCTCAATAACTACAGAGTTTTGCTTTAAGCTGCAACTCCCTATCCAAAAATATACTCCTTTACTAAGCATAGGTGTTAGGTAGTTTATCACTATGCAACGAAAACTCCAGTGCAGCCAATATTTCAAACTGGATGCATCCATTGTGATAAGAGCCTAGAAATCTCCTTCTATTCTAAAAGACAGTGAAATATGTTTCCGTTGTCTGTATTTCTCACAGTACCGTGATCTCAACACACCTGACAACTTTGTGCAGGATGTAGTCTGAGTGTTTCTAGGGGCCAAACAGGTGACAAAAGAGATTTTCAAAGCTCCAAGCATCTGCCAATCTATCTGCCAATCTTTAACATTTACATTTCTCTTAGCAATATTTTTATTTTTACTTATATTTTATCTAGTTTTAAGTTTATGTATTAAAAATAAGGATGCATGTAAGCAGTTATGATTTCTTCTCCTTACGTCCAATAATATCTTAAACATTTTCCCATGTAAATATTTTTATTACGTGGTTGCTGATATTTAACAGATACTGGAGAAAACAGATTTTATTTATTCATCAGTTTTTACCTTCTCCCTTAGCTCCTATTAATCTGGAGAGTAAACTCCAATTTGTTTTCCTTTTTGAAGGAGCAATGAAGTTGATTCCTTTTATTGAGGAAAGCTGCCTGTCTTCAAACAATAGGACTGTGATCAATAGGTTAAGGAAAAAGGCTAAATAGCATCATCAGTACAACAATACTGTATAAAATAGTATCATAAAGCATATAGCATTTAGTAACATTAAATTGTAACAACAAGAGTAATTCTTAGCTAAACAGTTTTCCCTTTGTTAATGCCTTAGAACAATCAGTCTACAAAGGTAAGGCTTTGGGGGAACATTAATTTCACTGCACAAAGCACAGTTATTTCCTCCATTCTGAAGCCACCTCCACCTCTGACTTGGTGTGGGACCTTCACTAACTGCTTGTCTCCTGCTGTCTCCTCTGCTGGGAGCATCATGGCCATGTTTCACTGCACACATCACTGCAGGGTGGCAAAATTCGTCTAATGGCAGTGAATTTCTTATTTCAAAAGCCCCTAGTTTAAGTAGTTTCCCATGATCATAAAAATCTCTAATACACACATTTTATTTACAGGGAAATAATTAGCGTAGCTAATCACGAAGAGAAATCACTCAAGTTTGGGAAAGATGCCTAACCTATCATTACTGTACACAAATACTTTTGTATTGTATAAAACCCAACATTTTTCTGCTGACTGTATAAATACAAACACATCCCAAGTTATACTTAGTAAGTTCTTTCCTTTACCCAGTTCAAAATTATCCTTTTGTTGATGTAGAGATGGTTCAGAGATGTTTATTCAGGAAAGAAGGAACAAAATACTCTTAATATTAGGAACTAATGAATGTCCAACAGCCAAGCTGACTTACTAAATACAACACTGTCCTGCTACAACCGCAGCACGCTGTGACGCTGGCAATCAAAGCAGCAGTTGCTCAGAGAGGCAGCAACTCGACCTTATGGATGCAGCCCAACCATGAGAGCCAAGATGTGCCCGTATGATTCCTGTTCTGAGCCTCTACCCAGCCCCTGCTCGGCTTCCATCACATTCACCTCCTTTCAATTCAGCTCCCTGAGACAACCTGTAGCTACAAAGGGGGATAAGAGTCTTGATATGAGCACCATGCATTACAAAATACATGGAATCATAGAATCACTAGGTTGGAAAAGACGTCTTAGACCATCAAGTCCAACCAGTTCAACCATTCCTATCAATACGAGAAGTCTGTTTAGAAAGCTGCCTGGAGGAGAAGGACCTGGGGGTGTTGGTTGACAGCGACTGAACATGAGCCAGCAGTGGCCCAGGTGGCCAAGAAGGCCAGTGGCATCTTGGCTTGGATCAGAAACGGCGTGACCAGCAGGGCCAGGGAGGTTCTTCTCCCTCTGGACTCGGCACTGGTGAGACCGCACCTCGAATCCTGTGTTCAGTTCTGGATCCCTCACCACAAGAGGGATGTTGAGGCTCTGGAGCGAGTCCAGAGAAGAGCAACAAAGCTGGTGAAGGGGCTGGAGAACAGGCCTGATGAGGAGCAGCTGAGAGAGCTGGGGGTGTTTAGCCTGGAGAAGAGGAGGCTGAGGGGAGACCTCATTGCTCTCTACAACTACCTGAAAGGAGGTTGTGGAGAGGAGGGAGCTGGGCCCTTCTCCCAAGTGACAAGGGACAGGATAAGAGGGAATGGCCCCAAGCTCTGCCAGGGGAGGTTCAGGCTGGACATTAGGAAAAAAATTTTCACAGAAAGGGTCACTGGGGACTGGCAGAGGCTGCCCAGGGAGGGGGTTGATTCACCTTCCCTGGAGGGTTTTAAAGGACAGGTGGATGAGGTACTAAGGGACATGGTTTAGTGTTTGATAGGAATGGTTGGACCTGATGATCCAGTGGGTCTCTTCCAACCTGGTTATTCTATGATTCTATGAGTTCCGGAGAAATGCTGCTTCCCACTGCTGAAACATTAGAGGGGATGCCTGCTGAAAAACAGAAGGTATTTTTAATGCAGAACAAATTTGAGGCAGGCTGAATTGCTGGCATCAGAACTTGAAGGCTCTACATATGCATTCCATATCTGCAGATTCCGCATAAGGAACCAATAACTGTCTGACAGATAAAATGACATTATTACATTCAGCAACCAGAGGCTGCGCTCAGTCAAAAGAAGGAGAAGCCAAGCCAGCCATGGTATGCTTGAAACCATTTCTTGAAAAGAAGTGCAGACTGGGAGGAATCCTAAGTTATAACCACTCTCTGAACCACGAGTGGAGAAAGGAGATGGCTGGGCCCAGGAATGCTAAATCAGGAAGTGCTTGTGGTTAAAAACAGAAGCAACGACATGAATAACAGGTTTTAGGAGACAGCTAGACGACACTGATTGAAAAAAATATTAAAGCACAGAAAAAAAAAAGAAAAAGAAGAAGGAGCAAAAGGCCCAAAAATATCTGTGTGCATTTGAATCCATCTCCAGGAGAACAGAAATTAAACCCCAAGTACCTAAAGATTTAGACATCCAGTAACAATAGAACTTCCTTGGTTAAAAAAAAAAAATCTCAATTACGTCTTTGTTCACCATATGGAAGCTTTCTTTCAAACCAACAAATGAATGAAACACATGCAACAAAAAAAATATTTTTTATTTTCTTCTACACACCCAGAAAAAGATCTCTTAATGACAAACCCCAAACGTTACACTTTCAGTCTCACCTAACTGCAGGGAGACCCTGTGAGCTATCACCAATCATCGGTACCGTTCCAATGAGTTCAATGTTAAACAGAAGGGGAAAAGTAGTTTTAATTATCCTACAAATTTTGCATTGAGGAGGCAGGACAAGATTTCCTGCATGTAAACCATGTTATGGTATTAAGAAAATGATGGTGCTAGCTCCTTGCTGCTGTCTCACTCCTTACCTTCTACATGGAACGAGAAGTATGTAACGAGAAGATGTTTTTAGGAAGCAATGATACAATGGAAAGCAATGCAAACCAAAACAATGTGATTTTAATTTGACCTTCCCAGCAGTAAAATACGCACAATCCACAACACTTGATCTGGCATGAGATCAAAGCACTTAAGAAGTACTGTTAATTTGTAGGAATCTGCAGATGATTAAAGAGATGCTGCCACTTACTATTTGAAATGAAGAATTTGCTGCTCATACTTTAAGGAGCTTGTTCTCCCAATCCAACCCTGAAGTCTGAAGTGCTGCTTTAGAAGACTTTAAAAGGCTTGGGAGGAAGAAGTGTTGTGGCAACAGAGAGAAGACTCAAGCTTTGAAGCTGCAGCATCCGCATCATGTTGATTACTACATCTTGTTTGTTCTACTAATAAGCAAGGAAATGAGACATGCCCATTATTAGATGGGATCATCCTCTGTTTGGCTGTAAGGAAAATTACAATCTGGGTTCCTCTTCTTCAGATAAGTTGTCAATTTTTTGGGGAAAAGCACAACTATGATGTCAAAGTTTCCTCTGCATCAGCCTGATATTTATTCAATGAGCAGGAAGTATGAGTATTTCTGTCAGAGTGGTCAAACCCTGGAATGGGGGCCAGGGAAGGACTGTCCGTCCTTGGAGATGCTTATAACTCAGCTGGACATAGCCCTGGCTGTCCTGATTCAGCCTGAGTGAGAGGTTGGACTAGACCTCCAGAGGCTCTTTCCCAACTAATTTATTCTATGAAACACCATGCCTGTTTTGTACTCATTTTGATGGAACGATTCCTTTCATCATGAGAAGAAGGTGACTGAGAGTTGCCCTAACTCTGAAGAATACTTCCTGGTCTCTATTATACCTGCATCAAGTGATTTGCTCCCATACCTGTGACAGAGGGAGCGAAGGAGCAAATCCAACCATGCCCATTCAAGGCTGTCCAGCTGGGAGCTGGACTTGAAATGGAGTTCAACTGCTCATTTCTCCAGCATTTGCCACCATTTCTCCCTGCAGACCAGATGGGTTGTTCCACTACATCTGCAGAGGAGCTGTAATAGCACTCAGTACTTTTGGGGGAAGTCCCCAGAGAAAATTTTGCCATGTACCACATTCTTAGAACCTGTTCTTCTCTGTGCCAAGTAGTCTTGGAATATTTAAAACAGTAGATACAAGGGAGATGCCTCAGAGAGGAAAGCAATAATTTCTTCTTTCTTATAATCTCATACTTTCCTTGTTTAAAGAATGGGAAATAAATAAATGTGTCAAAAGGAGGAGTAATTCATTTATACAAGTTAACACAACCAATGACGTGTTATTGGGCACAGGAACAGGCTGCCCAGGGAGGTGGTTGATTCACCTTCCCTGGAGGGGTTTAAGGGACGGGTGGACGAGGTGCTGAGGGTTAGTGTTTGCTAGGAATGATTGGACTCGATGATCCGGTGGGTCTCTTCCAACCTGGTTATTCTATGATTCTATATTAAGAAAAATGCTAAAATCTATAGCCTCAGAAAAGTGAAGGAAAGATTATTCTTTTCTTGTCTCCTGACTTCATGCATAACATTGATGCTCTAATCTTGTCTGGCACTGCCTTTTAGGGTGTTGCCTTCAAGTCTATTTAGTTGATAACTATTCTTCAGTCATCAACAGAAGCACCCCTTTCCTTTGCTCACTGATTTTAAGGACAGGTGTTTTCCAAATTCTTATGAGGTTTAGGCTTTTCAAAGATTTTGATGAACAATTTTTGTCAAAACTATTTGATAATTTAATTTTAATTTCCTGATACATAGAAATTCAGATTTATATTACAGGTAGCCCAATTATTTTTATGTTGAGGAGATTACTCAATCTAGGGTTTTTTTGCTAGCAAGTCTTAAAAGTCTACTTCCAGCTGAAGTGCCAAAACAATCCTAAAAATCTACCAATGTATTTTTACTATTGATTGTAAAATTAGGCATACACTCATTTGCATTTAAATCTTTTTCTCTGTTACAGTGATTCGAGCAAAAATATCCAGTGAAAAGGTCGTTCCTGCCAGTGATGATCCCCTTGATACCCACAAAATGATCCGGTATGAAATCAAACAAATAAAGGTACATGAATCACTTAGCTACTTTGAAGTTCAATGCTGACAACCTATGTAAACAACTACAATTCACCTCCAAATGCTATAAGCTGGAAAAGGCTTTGGGTGCCTCCACAGTCAGACACAGGTGAATCACACAGAATTAATCAAAATAGGGGTAAAAAAGCATGAAAAAGAAAAGAAAGCTGTTCTGACATCGATAAATAACTACATTATGATAAAATTTTTCGTTATTCACAATTGCTTTAAAAAGACTATCTGGAAATATCTTTCAGTCTGTAACTATTCAATGCATTTGCTCTTTCTGGTGGATACCCCAACAACTATGCTGCATTATGGTATTGCAACTCTCTGACTGGATGATGCAGACTTTATAAAGAGAGGAAAGAATTTCCCGCAGAAATAGCAAGGACCCTTGCTCACAGGTGAACAGGGATACTTGCAGAAACAGTTCTTTTCTGGTAGTCACATAAACAACACTCCATTTCTATGAATGGGACTAGGAAAGCAGACACAAGGTTGGAGCACCCAAACCCGTGGGCATTCAGAACCTCGCAGGACTCTTGTATTACTTGATTAGCTCCAGTAGGGAGATATATTTATTGCTAAAGTACTTTTAAAAGGCATATCATGATCCCGTTCAAGTCACCATCAAACTCTGATCTAAAAAGAAGAGTGACCTACCTGTTCCAGAACACACAAAACATAGGTAGCCTCGTTCAGTTAAAACACATCAGCTGGATTGGTGGGGTTTTTCACTTGGTTGTTTTGTTTGTTTACTTGTTAGAAGTTTTCTAGGTGGTTTTATCTCTCTTTTTTTTCAGACAATATTATTTCATATCGTTTGTGTTGATTTATATCATTACATTTACTGGGAACACTGAAGCAGATCATGTGAACGGCTAGGTGTTTTCAAAAGAAATCAGTCCCTCAAGCTGTGTCAACAAATCACCTCACAGGGGTTTTACTAAGAAAAATCTATGGTAAACAAGAACATTTTAAAATATTCACAAGCATGGTTATCACACATGAGTCCTGTTTAGGTTTTATCACAATTTCAACACACCAATTCTTTTTACCTTGCTAAAGTAAATCTCCAAACTCTTCACCATCTCCCACTTTCTGTCTTCTTAAACTATTAAGAATATTTTAAAATATTATTTACAGAAATAACTATATAAATACCAGAGAAATTATCTTTCCCCTCATTATCTCTTTAATTTTCTGTTATTACTCTGCAGCACTTGAGTAACCTTGTAGAAACACAAATCATCTTATACCTCCGCACAGAAAAGAAGAATGAGAAGTCATGTCTGTGCTACTATTTTCAATCTATTATCTCATTCTTCAGTAACAGCACTCTGAAATCTCTGAAATGCATTCATACATTGAAGTTGCTTCGGAGTTTCTTCCAAATTCTCCTAAGTGGAGACCTATAAAAAACTCAGGCACCAGTAAGAGTTTGTCATTTAATTCCACTAAGCCTCAGAGGGCAACTCAGCTCAGACTGGACAAACCGGAGCTTTATTTGCTAATAAAAACGCTCTACAGCATTGCATACTAGTTAGACAGAAGACCCATCACAGCCCCACCCTCCAAAGTCTTATTTCTGGCCAGAAGAGAGCTAAGAGGAGGTCGGAGCTCACACCCTGGCACGCAGGCTGCTCAGCTGCATTGGGACCCAGCTCCAAACAAACCCAATAGAGGGACTGTTGTTTGAAATCTCCGCAATCCAGAGTGGGCGAGCGAACAGAAGGAGCTGGAAGCTGCAAATCCGTGGGGCAGCTCGTGAATTCAATGGGGCACTGAAAGCAATCCAGCAAGGCAATTTTGTCTGCGCCTGGTAAATCATACAAGAACTGACAGAGAGGGATGCAACCTGTTCTTTTCTAAACATTTAATTGACAGTCAGTATGTGAGTGAAAATTAAACAGGACTGGCTCTACTGAAAAATTACTGTGAAATACTTTTAAATTGACAAAAGTCTAGCAGAAAAGCGTTATAGGTAACACTGTAAAGTTTGCATCAAGTTACAAAAGTAGAGTGAGGAATTTTAAATGGCTCATGCTTGTAAGTATTTGTTAGGTGTAAAAGAACCATTTAAAATAATATAATATTGAAAACAATCAGCCAGATTTGGCCACCTCGGTGGAGAGGGACAATCCACAACCTGACGGAGAACGTCACAGAAAGAGCTTCACTCTGTGAGCCCCATGAGTCAGTGACCTCATTTGCCCATCTCCGTCTCCTGAATCACCATGAACACTGTCGACCACAACAATAACAGGATGGCACTATTCCTGACCCTTTCCCTCAGATGGTGACATCTAAAAGAATCTAAGCCACTAGTGTCTGTCACATGGTAGGACATTCTCTTTTCACTGTTAGAGTCTTTCTTCCTTTGAACACTTGCAGACCAATCCCATACGTAACTGTGATGACCTGCAGTTACAATGAACTGAACATCCCTTTCAGTGTCAGAGGGTGCTTCTGACTAACCCTGCGCATAAACTCCTCAGGACTGGGGGGATATGCCAAGAGTTCACTTTCTATAGCACAGAAAGCAAGAACAGACTCTGTAATCATCTATTTTGAGCTGAAACATCTACGAGGCTAAAACATTATCATCAACTCAGTATTAGTTTTGGTGAATACCTTTTAGGTGCACAAATCCCTCAGCAATTCTTCTCCCCTCTTGGTAAGGAAACACAGACAGAAAATTCAGCAAAATGCTGCTGTTTTGCTTTTATGTTATTATCTGGGCTGTGTGATGTGTAAAACTAGCGTGACTGGTTCATTCCGCTCCTCTTATAATGACTGTATTTCTGTTATTTTCAATCCAGTGCACTAGGATCAGCACGAAAACACCACGATTTCTGGACAGAAATATTATATGATTTAGCTATTCATTTTCAGAAATACAAGAAATAACAATAGTGGGGTTTATTAATTTTTATATGGGTTGGCATGTTAAGCAATATATGTTTTCAATTACTGTTCTTTTAGTGCAGTACTAAACAGCACTACACTAAAGAGAGAAGAAAATAGGTGATTTTTATGCAAGCGGATATTTGTCTTGATAACTTTATTGTTGTGCACTTGATTATCACACTTATTGTACGGAGGCACCTAAATCATAGAATCACAGAACCACCAAGTTGGAAAAGACCTCCGAGATCATCAAGTCCAACCATACTTAAATATCAGGCCCAGAGGAGGCTACAAGGATGATCCAAGGGCTGGAGCAGCTCCCATACGAGGACAGGCTGAGAGAGGTTGGGTTGTTCAGCCTGGAGAAGAGAAGGCTCCCAGGAGACCTTATAGCGACCTTCCAGGACCTGAACGGTCTCCAAGAAAGCTGGGGAGGGACTGTTCACAAAGGCTCAGAGGGATAGGATGAGGGCAACCGGTATAAATTGGAGAGGGGCAGATTTAGACTAGACACAAGGAGGAATTTCTTCATGGTGAGAGTGGTGAGGCCCAGGCTGCCCAGAGCAGTGGTGGCTGCCCCATCCCTGGAGGTGTCCAAGGCCAGTAAAGGAAGGGTCATAATATTACTGGTATACACATTGCATCAAATTAAAGTGAGTATTTTCATGGATGGAAATCCACCGAAAGCATTAGACAGCGGGGTCTCCTGTGTGGGAATAAGAGTTGGTACTTGAGCTGAAGACAACAGCTACACTTTACAGCGACGCATGCAGTTTTAAAGCTGGGTATTAGTCACTACAGAAAGTGAAGAAAATAAGCGAGACTATACTCAAAAAGGTTTGGAGAAAAAAGACAGAAGAATGTATTTCTTAGAACAGGAATGAGCCTGAGACACTGACAGTAATACAGATAGTCCTAAAAAAAAGGGTATTCTAAAATCTTAAAGCAACAGCCATGTCCTGGTCTCAGTTATACCCTCAGGAGGACAGGGACAGCAGTATCAACACTGACTTTAGTACCAAGCTCATATCTCTCTGTTCTCCCAAGGCCTCACCCTTTTTCCTACTGCCAGATAGTGCTACCAGAACCTTAAATGTAAATAGATGACACAACGCAGAATTGAGCCATGTTATCCCATTACAGCAAAAGGATCCATGCTTTTGGGAAATGAGAAAATATGACTAAGAACAAATATGATTCATAGAATTAAACAGAAGAATAAAAAACTTAATAATCGCTTTAATAAATATCTAGGTCAAAACTCAAGATAGGTCAGGTTGCAATTTCCCCAATCAAAAAAAAAACAAAACAAAAGAGTCCTCCAAAAACCAAAGGCTAAGCTCATTTAAATATTAACTCAATCTCTCTCATAAATTCCCATGGATATTTATCTTTCTTTTTTTTTTTATTTAGTTACATCAACTGTGTCGTCTGCATAACATCTCTGAAGTTAATTTAGATCAGGTGATAGAAAAGCTGTGCCCTACTGTACACTATGGCCCAACCCAAGGTTTCTGGATGTGGAGAGAACTTGGGTTGGAGGGCACTTGCATAGCTCACATTATTGTCTACTGGGCATCCATCTGTAGTACCCACAGTGTGAATAAGGGACATTGAAGCAGGGGATTCAGGTTCCAAAGATGGCAGGAATCACACAGCTCTTCCTCAGAGTGAGGAAGGCCTGGGGCTCCGACAGAAGCACTGGGATAGCAGTCAGGGTGATTCCTTGTGACCCACGAGCAGCCTGCTCCTGCTTCTTCACGTGGCCACCTTTCACAGAACTGGCCTAAGGAGCCAACACACTACTTTTACCTAAAAATTAAACACATTTTCAGTGTTATTATATACTCTTTCTATTACTTTACTGCTGTTTTGTACAGGATACTGCTTTGCTTTGGTTTGGTGTGTTTGTTTTTTCTACTAAGTATTTCAAATTCCCATCTAATACTTTTGGATCAGAAGCCCAATGACAACAACTTTGGCTTTTTTCATTCCATAAATAAGGCTTCAGGAAATACAACACATCACACTGCCTTTTCTAGGGCCTTATACTAGCTAAACCTCCTGAGAGAACTTAAGTAACACAAACACATTTTGCAGCGAGGCCAGCTGGAGCGGGGAGAGCCTGCCCGTGGGTGCCAGGAGCCTTGCGACTGTCCACCGCTGTCAGCACGTACCGTGATGTCACCAACCAGGGCCCCTCAATTACCGGGGCTTTGCTTATGTCACACAAGGTGATGACAGGCATCCTGAGGTTGATTAGCATCTTACAGTTCCTTCACATACTTGGACACTGCAAAATTCATTTAGATCTTTTAATGGGTTACATCAAGAATGATTTTCACAGTTGGAAACAGCAGTTAAGGATCAGTCGATCCAAACACCATGTAGGCTTTGATTCTGACCCTATCCATCTTGGTGTTGCAGACGATAAATTCTAAAGAGCTGAATCCCATTTTCCAACAGTTATTTGAGAAGGTTGCACTTGGCAAAGCTCTGGATGCAGTAAAACAGCTTGCTTTAATGACAGACTATCAGAACAATGCTCGGTTTCTTAGCCTGTTTCACATCCTTGAAGATAACGCACCGTTTGTACTGATGAAGATAAAACATCAAGAACCACAGAGTGGTTTGGGCTGGAAGGGACTTTAATGACGATCCAGTTCCAACCCCCTGCCATGAAATGCGTGCATCTTCCAACACTGCAGCCCCCTGTATGAGATGAACGCTGTGCCTGCATTACCCATTAAAGGGAAGATGCCACTAGAACAGAACTTGAAGAGAAAGCTTTCAAGATCTATTAAAACACTGAAAAAGCACATTTTAAAACCTATAATTGGAAAAAAAAACCCAACTAATTTCCTTCTAAAAATAATGGACACATTTCATTTATTGTAGAGAAGAAATCTAATTGTTGGTGTTTTCTCGTGTAAGCTCAGGCTTCAGAGCCTTTTTAAAGAGATGCACCATAAACTTCTTTCAGCTGTTCTTTGCATTGTTTATTCATGTTTCGTTTACACTCCTGACTTCCTGTTTCTGATAATTTTCAGATGTTTAAAGGATTTGAAAAGCTCAAGGATGTCCAGTATGTCTACACCCCTTTTGATTCATCACTGTGTGGAGTGAAACTAGAAGCTAACAACAAAAAACAGTATCTTTTGACAGGTAAAGCATAACAAAACCGATGCACCTACAAATACAGACGTAACTGCTTAGCGTGACATTGCAAAAATATGCTAAGCCTTGTTAAAAAAATATCTTTATGTATTATGTAAATAACAAGTTCAAAGGAAGTCGAGTTCAGTAAATATCTAATTAGGAAATAGGAAGCATGTCATTAATATTTGTTTAAAACCAACAGTATTGATTTTCCAAGGAATGAGACAACACATGCCTACGTGTATGCAGATTTGGGGCTCTGAGCACAGATTCTTCTACAGAGTCCCGAAATCTTTCTTAACAGACAACTGCATTGGCATCCATCCCTGGCTGGCAGATTATGGGCATTCATTAAAAAATACCCTTCTTAAAACTTTTACATTGATTCAGCATGCAATCGGCAGAATAGTTCTCTCAGTTACATTCATTGAAAGAAGTGTGAAATACAACTAATTCAGTGCAATTAGTTAAAAATTTCTGGTATTCCTGCTATTTATTTCAGTATTTAGAAGCCAGTTTTATTTGCTTGCCTTATTTTTCTTATTTTCTATGCCACAGGCCAAATTTTAAGTGATGGCAAAGTCCTCATCCATTTATGCAACTACATCGAACCATGGGATGATTTATCCTTGTCTCAAAAGAAGAGTCTTAATCAGAGATATCAAATGGGCTGTGACTGCAAAGTAAGTAAAGAACAAAACGCTGAGATGGTGGAGCCCACCTCGCAGGCACCAGTTGGTTTTTACTGCAGGATATTTTATGCCATTTGAGAATAAATATCACTGTAGTGAATTACTGTCTTATTTCACATTCAGATCACTACCTGCTACATGGTGCCCTGTTCGATCACAACGCCAAATGAGTGTCTCTGGACAGACTGGCTGATAGAACGCAAGCTGTACGGGCACCAAGCCAAGCATTACGCCTGTATCAAGAGAAGCGATGGCACTTGCAGCTGGTACCGAGGTGGTCCTCCCCCAGAGAAAGAGTTTATTGATATCAGCGAACCTTAAAATGATCACTTCCTAAAAAGCCTTGGAGTCTAATTCCATCCAACCCTGCACGCTCACAGCTTTGAACTGCCATCGGCTAATGTATCTGTTGCTTAGAAACAAAAACAAATTGCCCTATACAGCTAAAGTACGAGTCTATGGAATTGTCACTGACACAAGAGGAGGAACAAATCTCCTGGAGGTAGCTACTCTGTAAAGTTACGCTTTGTACAGAGAGGCTTGAGCCGAGAATGCTCCTCTGTGTCCTCTAAGGCATAACGAGTTTCCCTTTCCCCAATATGAATGTACAAGAACAAAAGAATTGTCCCTTATTTTGGTTAACCTACAGATTAAGAGCTCCCCATGTTTTACTCCAAACCTTCTTGATGAACTACGGGATGTTTTATAGAACTATTTTTCCTGTATGAAAGTCTTCTGATACAAAAGAATTATTGTACAGTCTATATGTAAAGTATTATAGCGATGTGCTGCAAAAAAGATTAAAAAACCCTGGTTTTCCTTACCCGCTGAAACAAGCTGAACACTTCCGTGATTAAACAATCCATGCTCCGTATTCAGTACGTTACGTACATCACAGCATTTGTTATCTACAGAGTTGTAACCGTCTTCGATAACTGAGTTAAAAAACAGCCTTGATAATCAAAATCACCCTACTCAACTCAACACTGCTATGGACTAGTTATCCCTTCTTGAAAAGGAAAGCCAGGTGTTCTAGTGCTTCAGCATTTCTCGGAACCAGCATCGATAATGCAGGCTAAAACTGCCTATATTTACTGAAACTACATCAATCATCACCGCAGCTGTAGAACTTGATAACACCTCTAAATACATGATGAGGTCATTGCATCTGAGCACTCTTAAAAGCCTTGGCTTTACAAAGTCATGAGAAAACAATAGGCACTGCAAGTGATTTCTAAAAAGCTCTCAAATATTTGACCATATTCAATAGTTTAAGTTTACATTAATGATTTTTCTTTCATGAATACCCACAGTACTCTGCCATAATGAATTTAGTGACTCATGAACTTACAGAGAAACGTTAAAACATATTTTGCCTCTTGTGTTTTTAGTGTCTTAACTTTCATCCACTGATCACTGTAGGTAGGAACTAATCTCACACGAGTTTAAGTTTACAAAAGTAACCCGATTCACTGTGGTCAAATTATTTCAGTAACTGCCAAAGTTCAGACAGTTGTCCAGCCGCTTGCATTCTAGAAACTGGATGAAAACCATCATGAAGAAATGAATCTGCCATAGCTGCTGTTTCTGACATCTTTTATTCTCTCCAATTTTCTTCATTGGGTTTCTTCATTCCAATTTTGGCATGAAATTACTGTCACGTATTCCTCGTAAGAGACAGGCAGAACAACAGGCAGAGATGTAGGCAGTCCTGTTCTGGTTTAGTTAGACCAGCTCTGTGTAAAGGTTTCACACAAACACTGCCCTCCTTCCTGCTCACCACAGTGTGACTCTTCCAGCCATTCCTGCCTGTTTGGTCAGGGGTCCAATTTTCCACATAGCTCCTTCAGACTGTTTGCTATAGAGTCCTTATAAAATCACAGAAACATAGAACGTCCTGAGCTGGAAGGGACCCACAAGGATCACTGAGTGTCATCATCATACTGTCAGGCTTGGTGCCGTGACTGCTTCTCTGGGAGCTGTTTCAGGGCTCCATCACCCTCTGGGGGAAGAACCTGTTCCTAATGTTCAACCTAACCCTCCCTGGCACATCTCCCTGCCAATCCCATCATTGGGACTTCATCTTGCAAAGACGTTACGCATCTCTTTAAGAGGACAGGTATCTCTCATTCCATTCCATTCAATGAAGCAGTAGTGCGGACGTACCATGCAGCACATCCCATGTATCTCATCACACCCTAAGATATGTTGTATGGGGTAGATAATATATACTTGCAAAAAAAACCAAGCCTGTACAAATGACATTTTGCTGCTTGTGTTTCTAATGTTTATTTCCACCATTGCATGAAACCATATTGAAAGGACAGACAACGGCAGCACTCAAAACACTCTTGTGTGAATAAATATTGTTTCTTATGTTTTGGGGCTAAACTCGCACAACTCCAGTGGAATATGAACGGTGCAAGGCCAACAGGCAGGCACCCATCACTCCTCTGAGGAATAAATGTCCCTTAACAGTCAGTATTTCATTTTTTATTGACTTTAAATCAGTTCTGCTCTTTTAATTTACAATTCCAAACTATAACACCATACATTCGTGCTGCAAATGTAAAGTCCAGCTCATTTTCAGCTTTGCTAAAGACAAAAAAAATTTACCTAATGCTAACTTGGACCAGATTTGTTACAGTTATTTACATAAATGAACTAAAATGGCTACAATTCTTCCAAAAAGGAATTGCTATTGCAGAGACAACACCGATAACAGTATTTACTGTCAGTGCTGAGCATTTCTCTTGCTAATTTACAGAAAAACTTAAGAAACAGGCCTTATTTCCTCACCTCAAACCAAAACAGGTCCTAGAAAAGCCTGCAAGAACTTAATAACCATCCAAACTCTGAATTGAGCTCATGGCTCATTAACATTCATTACACGTACAGTGTACCATTTGTTTCCAAATCCATTTTGTTGTAACGGTGTCTTTGGAGCAGTACTCTGCAACAAACAGATTTTTTCTGCTTTTTAACTCAACATAGCGCTGTTTGTATTCCAGTTTTACAGTAAGCAGACCTTAAATTCAACTAACCCAACTCAGATTGCCTTCTTTATGTATCTTGTAAAAATGGGTTTTTTATATTTATGAACAAACTGTAACATGAATGATACGCTGTAATTAGTTTTAAAAAAAATTTATATTTGACCTGCCATAAAATATCCCATACGAGGTGTTTCAAAATTAACAGCCATCCAGTTTGATTTCTGTCTGAGCAGAAGGCTGGAAAAACTTCCCCCAAAAGATGGTACCAAGACTTTTTTTTTTCCTAATATCAATAAATACGGCAAGAAAAGCTTTTAACAAAATAAAACCTCCTCCGAATGAGTTTTTATTCTCCCTGAGATTCAGCACTGACAAAGATTATGACAAGCATTAACTACAATGTGGCCTTCCAAATACGTTATTTTCTATCACGACTTTTACTGTAGTGGCATTGATATATTATGAACAACAGATTATTTTTACAACATTTTATTTTTACTTCTTGAAACTGACTGTGTTCTATGAAAAGTTAGAGCTGAAGTACAGCCTGGTACAAGACCTGATTGTATTTTGAAAACAACTCACATGACTTTCGGTAAGAGTAGGGAAAAGGACACAGAAGGGAGACTCCGCAGGTGAACAGTGTTAAAAACCTCACCTTGAATATTGTTGGCTTTTTCTCCATGTTCCACTTCAGTTTTAATTAAAATGTCCAACAGTTATGTTGAAAAAGCTAGGCTTTTTCATGACAGAGAACATAGGAGGTGGGAATGTAGTGAAATAAAGGGAACTAATTACTGAGGGAAAGGCTGTGGATATGACTCAACTAGCAATGAGTTCAAAAAGCCTTACAGCGTTTTGTATAGTTTTAATCAGTCTGAGATGAATGTTTCTGTTTCAAAAAGTGTTTCATTAAAGCAGCTCCATTTTTACACAAAAGAATGGCATCTTTGTTTATTTACCTTTTATTGCTGTCTAAAGACCCAGTACAAATAATCAGCATAGTCTGAAAGAAGCAAAAGAAACAGAAGCGCGACCGTACCCCTGGCACGCTCAGCTGAGAACTCGGTTCACAGGGCTCTGGAGTCTCCCCTGCTCCCCCCAGCCCCGACTGGTTTGCACTGGAGAGGAGCGAGAGAGCTCTAGGCTACGATTTGGAGAAGAAGTAGAGAAGGAACGAACACAGGAGGAACTACAAGAAAATATTTTAAACTGTAAATACCAAATTCTGTGAAAGTAAATGCAAACGAGGCCAGCTATTCATAAATAGCACTTAAACAACCAACAGAATTTATACAGCACAATATGATCTCAATTCATCAACTCTGATATTCAGATCATTTTACAATCCACTCCAGAAATGTGGGTAAAACGTTATCTTGTACCACGCTGCCCAATTGCTCTTTGGGCCACAAAGTTCCAAATAATTGCTTCAGAAGGACAGCAGACACCAAGCAGCTTCATCAGAATCTGCTGTCAGAGCTCCCCTAAGCCACGCATGGCAATGCAATACCCAACGCATTCATTTTCTCCAGAGTAACTTTTATGATGTGGAAATATGTAAAAAAATTACTCTGCTCTAGAGAACATCAGCATGAAAAAACTCAAACAAAAGACAAATGACTTCTTAGTTCAGACATTAATGAACAATGCAGAGGAACGAAGGGAGGGAGAAGCCACTAAGTACTTGTTATACTCTTAAGCCAAATGTGCCTTATATACACATATACACATTTTCTTGTTTGTGTTCCTGTAAATGAATTTGAATTCCACCACTTGGTCATGACAGCAGTTTGCAGTTGAAATGGTAGAACTTCCAGAAAGGCAAACAGTGTAAAAATGAAAAGCTAAGACATTAATTCTTGCCCCAAAATCACAGGAAATTATCTTTGTTTCTAGGTACTGCAACTTAGCAATGTCTTGAGAAGGGCTGCTTTTCCAATAAAATCATAGAATATCTCGAGTTAGAAGGGCGTGAGGATCATCAAGTCCAACTCCCTGCTCCTTGCACGACTACCTAACACTAAACCATACAACTAAGAGTCTCCAGACACTCCCTGAAAAGGCTTTCTGCTGTGACCACTTCCCTGGGGAGCCTTAGTAACAGCTGATACCATAATGAAGAAAGGAAAATGAACTGCACACAGGAAACGAGAGACCAGGTTCAGCCTTGGCCATCGTCAGGAAAACAGAGAGATATAAAAAATATTACCATTAAAAAAAGCATATTGCAAAACACAGGATCTGGTTCTGCTTCTACACCTGGTACAAATGAATCCCTGAGACACAAACTCCTTCCTTGAAAAAAAAAAAAAGGAAGGTTTATTTAAAGTTCTATATTTTCCTGACAAATCCACCAACAAAATCCCCTTCCATTCTGAAAAGATCTGACTGTGTGGGACAATATTTAGATCTGCTGCTCCGGTTCAGTCTCATTTGGCTCTACAAAACCTCTGTGTAGCGAATTCACTAAATACAAACCTATGGTGAAAGCTCATTTAAGAGGTGCCATACGCAACAAAAGAAGTAGGAACACCTCCGAGTGAATAGTCCAAAGAAGGCTGAGAAAACTGTGTGAGCAGCATGAAGAGCCATCCTGCAGTACATCAACCAATACAGCAGAACTGCACCACGTTGCGTTCATCGCCAAAAGATGAGACAAAGGTGGGAGAAAGAGGAATCAACCTACGATAACGGAGTGCTACCAGAGTCTCAAGACAGACGCACAGCAAGGGAAGCTTGGGGACCTCACACAAACGAACATATTTATCACGACCTCGCAGTGGTACTTGAGTCAGGGCTGCGTGACATATGCTGAATGGATTAGACACTAAAAATAACTGATGCTTTTCTGCTAGACCATACAATAAGCAAACAGCCTCCCTCCACTTTCTCTCCATGCCAAAAGTGTTTCTTATAGGAAAATACACTCAGGACAGAATTTCTGTTCCGAAAAGTAAGAAAAACAATGTCTGCAGTATAAAACAGGCACAAATAAAGGTCATAAGTGTTTTTTTTATGAATGCATTTATATCTGTAAAGGACTGGAAATCAATGTCAGCTCAGGCACATAAAGGTCACAAGTCACAAACTCTGATGTGAGATGAGTTCAAAGTTCTACATCAACAGGCACAGAGCCTTGTGCATCATCTACAGTGATAATACGAACTTTGATATCATAAAAGACCAGGTTGAAAACAAACCATAAAAGTAACACTTGCACTTTAATAGCTGTCCTGTGCCTTTGTAAGCATTTAATATCTTCAGGAGCTGAAGTTGGTTAGCTAAAAAATTACCGCCTTCACATCTTAAAATCTTCCAGTTAACCATCACAAAGCTTTCAAGTGGTCACCCAGTCTCATCCCACGGGAAGCTCCCCAAATGGCTTTTAAAATAGACCATAAATGGGGAAACAAAGTGTGTGTTTACAGCTCCCGCTTTACAGTAAATTTAGTATTGGTATTTGCACTTACCATTTCCTTGTGATTTGGATAGAACGTTTGCTCAATTAAAGGGAACTTCTCTGGACCCAACGTTTTGTAGACAGACACCAGCTGGGCGAACTGTAAAATAAAGCAAAACAGAACAAAAAGTTTAGGAAAGAAACCACATTTGACCAAAATGATCTCACACTGTCATTTTGCTTCTTGCCTTCTGTGCTTCATAAACTCAGCAAGCACACAAATGCATCATATGCTTTCTCTCTTGTCCTCTCGCACACATCTGGTTTTAATACATCCAAGCTATAACTTCATATGCAGATCAACAAAGGACAACACCTCTAGGAGTTAAGTCTTCATGTACACACAAAATGAAACACGCTGGAATACTAGGTTTTGGAAACCTCACAGTCTATATATTTTGAGTAGATTTTGTGACAATAAAATCATTACAATTTTGCATTCCTCATCACCTTTAATCAAAGGCCAGCGGCATCTCACATCAACTTAGCCTCTGGCACCTCACTGACATGGAACCATAATTTTGCACAAGTGCAAAACCAGGGAAAATCAGTAACTATGTCACATGTAACAAGTCAGGCAAAGAACAAGCAAGAGAATTCAAATTTCTTAGGCTCTAGTCATGTACCATAGCCACATATGGTTGTTCTTCCACAATCAGCAAAGATGTTGATAATTTAAGCAGCTATGTGTTACTGGCATTTCTGTTAATGTTTTCTTTCCAGACCCTTTCACCAACAAAACTACACTGGGCTGCAGTCACTTGACACAGAAAGCAAAACAATATTTAAACACAAGATGAGAAAGAATTCTTTATCACTAAATATAAATGTTTCAGGGCTCTTCCTTCTCTTCGGTGAACAGATCAACGCTTCTACAGGAACAGTTCAAAAACTAAATGCTCTCAAAATCAGGGCTTCTAAGGGAGGTTTCTAGGCCACAAGATGACTTCGGCAGCCAGAAACCCGCTATTGTTTGGAGACTCCAAAGCCCTGGCTTGTACACGCCTGTGATGTGTTCAGTTGTCATCATGCCAACATGAGACATAAACAGCTTTGCACAACAGTTTGAATAGTGGGATTTGCTGGTTACACACAGGAAAAAAGCAAACAACAACAGAACTCTGTTCTTAATGCAGCTTGATCAAATACCTACCCTGTTAATGCAATTTAAAGTACAGGGATAGTAAATACTGTTTAAAGGGGGAAAAAAATTATGAAATCTTTGCAACACATTTCCAGCTGGCACAGAGAATTTGTTTAATATAATGCTGTTTACTTAGGTTTCGTTAAAGACATTTAGATTTTGAAGTCCAGTGGAAAATACCTTAATGATGACCAGTTTTCACCAAAAGCTTAAGAGCTCCTAGACAGACAGTGTGCTGAACAAAACAGACCTCAAGGAAAGGAAACATTATCACAGCTACCAAAACAAGGTGGTTTGCAAATAGGATTCCTGACAACTTACTATTTATTTCTGTTCTTATCCAGAATCCAAGTTAAAAATGTCATACGCAAATGCTCCCTATTTAATACAAGATTTTTGCCAAGAATTTGTTACGTTAATAGATCTTTTCAACCATCTTTAAAAACCTTTAATAAAAAAAATCATTATTGTTATTTCCTGTGATTCTTCCCTATTTTCTTTTCCATCTTCACTGAAAGCAAGAAAAAGGCAGTGAGAAACTGGCCCTGTTTGCAGGGGTCATGGCATTCATTCAAGATGTAAGAAAGCTCTAATTTGCATTAATAGTAGCAAATGTTTGTTTACTTAAAATAGTATCAAGCACAGATAATAGAAACATATCACTCAGAAGTATCCTCAAATACAGTAATTAAGCTATGAAATAGGATGTAGGAAAATAAGGTTTAAACTGCCTGATAAATTTTCTTGATAAAATCAACTGAAATTCATGTAAGGTGTTGCCATTCTAATTGTTCATCCTTAAACTGCCGTAAACATTTCTTATTTTCCCTGAGTCCTACTGGGTCATTTATGAAAAGGAATTCCATTTCTGTGTCAATGAATTGCTATCAGTATTTAAGTGAGATCTAGACTGTACTTGTTGGGTATGTTCCTTCTAAGCAGCTGAAGAAAAAAACATTTCTGAGAGTCCTGTTGTACCTGGACAGTTTGGAAGCTGCACAGAGCTGACAAAAGGGCGGAATATCAAATACAACGTTGCCTGCTTCTCAAGCCAAAGCAGGTTTTAAAAGTCTGCCAGAAACTACATTAACGAGTTTGATTTGACACCTAAATCACAGACTCATTGGGTTGAAAAAGACCTTTGAGATCTTTGAGTCCAACCATATCTGTCCACTGCGAAACCATCCCCGAGCACCTCTTCCACCCATCCTTTACCCCTCTCCGGGGATGGGGACTCGACCACCGCCCCGGGAGCTCTGCCAGAGCCCGAGAGCCGTTTCTGTGAAGAAATTTTTCCTGATGTCTAATCTGAACTTAGACTCTGTCCACTCTCCCTGAAAAGACCTAATTAATGCTCTGCCTTGGTTAGAGTTTTGAAAATGTTCTGTTTTACTGGGCTAGCTAATGTGACCTTAAATTGCACCTTTAAACCACAGTAACATTTATTAAATTCTTCCCCAGGTAAAAGAATAATCTTTTTTAGATGATAGACTACAGAATAATTATCTAATCCAATGCTGAATGACATAGAAAATACTTTTTATTTCAAGAAATTATTTTATTTGGAGGGTGAAAACCCTGGGAGATTTTTAACAATTATCTAAGAAAGAAGAACCTCCTAGAGGTTAGCATTTCAGCAGGAGACTTTTCAACAGCTTAAGAAAAAACAAGAAAGTGGAAAAAAAAGTCCTTTTAGCTCTTCTTTCAGCAAGCTGAACTTACTTCACAGTTTTAAATTCTGCACCTTGTTTTCACCTCTCAGGTAGGCATAATGAAGGAGTTCAGATTATTTTATTAAAAGGAAAATAATGGGATTTTGTAGCATGCTTCACACCGCCTGCTCTCCTCTTTTCTGCTAGGGATTAAATGCTTTCACAGCTAGGTCTACAGATTGCTCCTCCATAAAGGAACAGCTGTACTTTTTCCCCTTTCCAAAGTATGATACAGATAAGAAGAAATAGAGTCAAAAAAAGATGCTTATTCCCTTTGATTTAATAGGAAAGCTTTACGGGGTTTCGTTACACTAGGAAGGGCACATTATAAATTCAACTGCACAGACTGTCTTGGAATCAAGCAGCGTGTAGTTACAAAAACGTCACTTTGCTAACTTCATAAAGATTTGAACAATGATGAGAACACGGTGATCATCTCTGCCTCACCAAGGCGAGCCATAACCTCCCACTGCATTTTTTATCCAAGCCCTGCTGCTTGGTCTGAATTTCTGAAGGCATTCATTTGGCTTCTTCACCTCTCCTGAAGCCCAAACTGCCTCTGAAGTACACACATCTCTAATTGCTAATCACTGTGGTAATTGACTGCTGGGTTATAGCCACATCAGGTCTAACATCAGATGAGATATACAACCCATAAAGAATTTCTATAGGATGCAAAAAAAAAAAAAAGTAGCTTTAAATACAAACCTTATGCCTTTGGAAGAAGTAAATGCAAAGCTCTCATTTACAAATTACAAGACTGTCCCTGAGAGGGAAAATGAAGTTTTTTACAACAGTGAGAAAAACAGCATTTAAATAAAAACACACCACAACTAGAAGAGGATCACAGTCAAAAACATTTCATTTTGGCTTTCAGAGTTGGGTAGCGAGGCATCTGGCAATGAGAAACACCTTCGCTAACGAAAAGGGTGGTGACAAAATGTGTAAACAGTGAGGAAAGTGAGATTTAAGGAAGACATGTGGATTAAAATGAAGGAAAAACAGCTATGAGCATGAAAGGCAGAAAACAGATCAAGACGTGTTTGTTCGAAAAGAATTAGTGAAAATTAGTACCATGAGGCCCAGATGAAGAGGCCTCCTAGAACTTGTTATTTCAGAATGAAAAGTTACAGAGGAGAAAAAAAAAGTTTATGGAACTAAGCCATTCAAATAAAAGCGATGAGGACTCCTTGGGTGCGCTTGGCAGCAAGGAGAATGTGCAGTTTATTCCACTATTACGGGAACATGGAGTTCACATCCTGTTGAAGGAAACATTTGGGCACCTGTTTATTTTAACAGGGCTTGGGCATGTGCTTAAGCACTTCTCTGAAGAGTTTGGGGCTCACTACAATAAAAACAGGCTTTATTGTTTTGTGGGGTCTTTGAGAGATGGGAAGATTCTGAGACTTTCAAAATATTTGTTATAAAACTGCTGGATTTAATGAAAATTCACAGTAGAGGATGAAATCCACCTTCTTATGCAGACTGGACTTTGCAGATGGAGCCCTCTCATATTCACTGTTAAGGAGTCTTGTAGTTAACGACATTTCACACAGGTGCTCAGCTGTGTCTGTAAACCCCATTTTAAAGCTAAACATAAGCTGAAAATATTTTTTTCCCCATCTTTTAAACTGTACATAGATGCAATCATGTGCATCTCCAATTTTGTTCACAGAATTCAAACTCAGTCCAACGGAGCTTCATATCCACATGAACTTCCCTGTCCCGCGATCCTTTCCTCCTTTCAGCAAGATAAGGAAATCTCTAAAACTTTCTCAAATTCCCTGTTGCCAAAGCTCTGAGGCAGAACGCCACCGCGCAGGCAAGGCCGGCCAACACGCTCTCCTTTAATCCCAGCACAGAAAGTCTGAGGAGGCCGGCATCCAAACAGCGCAATCACAGAATCACAGAACGATTTGGGTTGGAAGGGATCTCCAAGCCCATGTAGTTCCAGGCAGGGACACCTCCCACTGGATCAGGGGCTCTGAGCCCCATCCAACCTGGACTTGAACCCCTCCAGGGATGGGGCAGCCACCCCTGCTCTGGGCAGCCTGGGCCAGGGCCTCTCCACCCTCACAGCAAGACATTTCTCGTTAACACCTCACCTCAATCTCCCCACTTTCAGCTGAAAACCATTCCCCATCCCTCTATCCCTGCACTCCCTGATCAAGAGCCCCTCCCCAGCTTTCCTGTAGCCCCTTTCAGTACTGGAAGTTGCTTTAAGGTCTCCCCAGAGCCGTCTCTTCTCCAGGATATACTTGACAGCATTTTGAAGTGCACCATAAACTAAAGGAGATGCTCCACAGAACAGAAACATCAATTAATACACCTCATAAAAGAATCAAGGACAACTACACTTCACATCTGTTTCACACATGAACTGGAGCTCAGGATAGAAGACAGACACAAAGGGATGACAGCAAGGAGATCAGAAAGCAACAGCAGCACTGGTGGGAGCTTAGAAGACAATGTGGGAGACAATTCTTGTGCAGAGGGAGAGAGGGGAGAGGAAGCAGTGGGGATTGCGATGGGAGAGCCAGCACATTGGGAGGGATTTTCCTGGATGGGTGACAAATTCCTTTTTCAGGAAGGGGAGTTGAGTCCCCAGATTGTCCTCAGCACTGGGATCACCATGGGCATCTATAAAAGAAGCCAACAGAATCTCTATGTAGATTTGGGCTACAAAAGTTGGGGGTTTTGGTAATTTAATGGGGAATAAACCACACAGGATTCATTTTTAATTAGATATTAAGATTACACAAAAAATCAAACTTGATTTTTGTAATCTTTCTACTGTGGGTATTTGACTTAAGCAAGCATGAAATAGGGGGGGTTGAATTTCAATACTGTAGCAGGAACAGCAGACAACACAGGGTATGAACCACAGTCCCGCTCTTCAGATTAATCTTGTAGCCTTTATTCAAATGCAGTTTCTTTCAGGAGAGGCTATGAAATGCTTAAAAGTCTGTTTCAGTTTTCTGCCACCTGTAATGGTCAATGCAATCAAAGCCTTTAAGGGATGTCAGGAATTCCCACTGCTGCTCTTCCGAACAGGGCAAGGTGACAGCAGCCCAGCACAAAATCCAAGAATGCAGTGAGAAAATCCGAGTCTACTTTTGCATTTAATTGGCCTGGAAGCAGTAAAAGCTGGTCAGCACAAAATATACACATTTACTCAGGTAATATATGAAGCACTTCATAGTTAAAGTGTAGACAGTTGAATGTTGAACTGTTGGAATTACTTGCTGTATGGAACAGAAAACAAATCATCACCTCACTGAGCTATGGTCATTATTTAAGAGTTTGGTTTTTTTCAAGGAATTTGAAGGGAGCTTACATATTTTAGGAAAACAAAATCATGTAACAAGAAGTTAAAGTAGGTCTATAAAGATGTGCAAAGAGGAAAACACACTGTTAGGTTTAATGTATTTAGATCTCTTTGTTAAGCATTTAAATGAATAATTATTTATGAAATATGCTCCAATTTAATGTTAAAATTTACCAGTAAATTGTCTTTCGACCAAAAAGCTTAAAATGGTTTTACCTTCCTTCTGACACAGTTTTGTGAATTTACTTTCAGCTCTCACACTACAAATCCATCACCAGGTTTTGCTTTAACTGGCAGGCTGAGCAAAGAGGCCAAAATCTTCCCTGGCTGACACAGAATTAAACTACAGCTTTTTATGCCTAGGAAAGTTCTGTTCAGATTGGTGCTGGGAGAACAGCACACGGGGACAGTTATTTCTCTGGCTGCCCTATAGCAAAGGCAGACACGTGTGAACTTATGTCTGAAATTCAGTGACCTTCATAGGAATAAAAGTCACAAAACTGGTTTTAGAAAGACCTCGACCATCCATGCAAATATTCGCAAATAGGCAAATGGAATTTTCACATGAATTATCACATTATCACATGAATCTGTTCAAACTTTACCACTCATGTGCCTGTGTCCAGCGCCTAAGAAAGCAGCTCTGCGCTGCTTGAGAAAGAGATGGATGGCACGAGGCTTCCAGTCCTGAAGCAGAGGAAAGGGACTGCTCTTGCTACAGCAGCTTCCTAAAGCATAAGGGTAGGAAAAGGCCATTAAACAACCTGATCGGGTGGGCTCTGGCTGCCCAGTGTCCCCATCATCAGCTACCAAAAAGATCAATCTTGCCTGAAAGGCTGAAACAAGAAGAAAGTTTAGTGCTGGCTCCAGGTTTCATCTAATGAAATATATAAAACTATAGCCACTGACTAAAATGTCATCCAGAGGGACTTGGACAAGCAGGAGACTGGTGGGCCTGTGTGAACCTCATGAGATTCAGCGAGGCCACGTGCAAGGTTCTGCACCTGCGTCAGGGTAATCCTCGGTCTCACTACAGGCTGGGGGATGAAGGGAATGAGAGCAGCCCTGCGGAGTAGGACTTTAGGGGTACTGGCTGATCAAAAGCGAGACATGAGCCAACAATATGTGCTCACAGCCCAGAAAGCCATCTGTATCCTGGGCTGCATCCAAAGCAGTGGGACCAGCCGAGCGAGGGAGGGGGTTCTGCCCCTCCTCTGCTGAGACTCATCTGGAGCCCTGAGTTCAGATCTGGAATCCCTGGCACAGGAAGGACATGGAGTTGTTGGAGCGAGTCCAGAGGAGGTCACAAAGATGATCCAAAGCCTGGAGCACCTCCTGTACAAGGACAGGCTGGGAGAGTTGTGGTTGTTCAGCCTGGAGAAGAGAAGGCTCCAGGGAGACCTTACAGCAGCTTCCAGTACGGGAAGGGGCTCCAGGAAAGCTGGGGAGGGGCTCTTGATCAGGGAGGGCAGGGCCAGGGCCAGGGGAATGGTTTTAATCTGAAAGAGGGGAGAGTTAGACTGGATATAGGGAAGAATTTTTTTACAATAAGGGTGGTGAAACACTGACATAGGTTGCCCAAGGAGGCAGTGGAGGCCCCATCCCTGAAAATGTTCAAGGTGAGGTTGGATGGGGCTCTGAGCAACCAGATCTGGTTGAAGATGTTCCTTCTTACTGCAGGGGAGTTGGACTGAATAACCTGCAAAGGCCCCTTCGAACCCAAACCATTCTATGTTTCTATGAAAATACAAGTATTATCATTTCTAAGATTTATAATACTAATAGGTATTAAATTTGAAGGCCAAAATTTCATTTGTTCTTGGTTCTCCAGAAGACAGTGTGACACAGAATTGAAACTCATCTCTGCGGTTGTGTCTGCCTAATAGAACAGCTTCAACAGTTTGTGTCAACAGGAAGCTGGAGGGAACAGAGCTCATCTCGTCCACATGCTCCTCCCTGCACAGTTCCTACAAGTTTCCTGCCAGCACCCCAGTCTGTTGCTCAAGATTATTAAAGTATATCTTGAAGGGGGAAAAGCACAGAGAGCACTTGCTAACAGCAACACGTGAAGGGGGAGAAGAAAAGGTCAGGGCATTCTATAATGGCATCAGAAAGCAGCAAAGGGCAGTTCAAACAGACCTTCCAAAGAAAGCAGGGTGAGAACAGAGAAATGCAGCGTTCAATAAGAGTTGAAAGATGAGAACAGATAAGTAGGAAATCATCTGCAGAAGGAACGCAAAGCAAAACACAACACATGAAGGCACAGAATTGCATAAGCTTGGCAAAAGGAGCAAGAGAGAAAAATATCAACAAACTTGCAAGAACATATTTGGCTCTGCTCACAAACTGCAGGAAAAGAAACAAACAAGGACTGTGAGAGCTCCAGTACCACCGAGCCCGGCAAAAGCAAAAGCCAGAACCAGCCCTCCCTCTGAATGACTGCAGATGAGCAAGGCAATAAATTTTGGCTTAACAAAGTGTTCCATGGCACTCCTCCCACATTTAAAACCCTTAATAACAATATATGTCTACAACAAAGCAGACAAAGTCCCAGTGACCTTCTGAGGACGATTCTAAACAAGATGGGTTCACAGCTGGAGCCTGACATAAAAAATACCAACACCTTTCAGCTGTTTTTAAAAGAACACAGATGTGTCATCTTCTGGTTCTTAATTCCTCTCTGCCAGCTCTAGACCAGAACACAGTTGTGCCTGCTTTCCCCTTTCCTTCCCAAATTGCTGAACCGATGCCAACAGAGCTGACTTTACACTAGAGGCCAAGCCCGCTCAGCTCCCAGCCCTCCCACCCCTGCAGTGGAGGATTTCTCTTCACACGCTGTTACCGCTATGCAGCAGCTCAACAAGTGACACTGGGCTTCCTGCATCCCCGCCCCGATTCCATCACGTCAGTATTACAAGCTACATACAGGCTCTCCCACCAGCACAGCACCAGCTAACTAAGGTTACAGTGCTCACAAATGTTTTTATAGACTCATTATTATGTTGCATCTCCTGCACCAGATCCTTGCAGCCTTCTACACCAACCACTGCTGGGCAGCCTCCCAAGGCACATCAACAGGAGAACACACCTGCAGCCAGTTACAGCTGCTGTGATGTTTTCCCTCTCCAGGAAAGGAACCAGAACTCTGTCATGGAATTGGACTGAGTTTATGAGAGTACCTTTCCTTTGCAATCGTATAGACTCCATCTGTCTGTACAAGAGCAGCAATTCTGTAATCTCTGCAGCATCAAAGCGTTTATCACTATCTGAACCTAGAGGCAACAACTGCACTACTACGATGTATAGAACGAGTATGTCACAGTCCAGGTTTAACGGAGCCGGAGCGTTCTGTCTGCAGCAGCCCCGGACACTGCACCCTGCTGTCCCTGACAAGTCAGTCAGAGCCTGCATGTGCAGTGTCCTCACCGGTTAAATCCACCTCACTGCAAAACCCCCCTTGCTGGCCATCTGCTAACGCTCAGTGGTGTTCCGAGACTGCATCCCTACCACCGGTATTTGCAGCTGAAGCTGAAATCCAGAGCAGGGTTCAATTCATGTCAGCACTTAAGCATGTAAATTCTTAACAGGATGCAAAAGGATGCATGCAAGACAGACAATTTTTTTAAAAAAATTCAACCCCATAAACTGGAAAATCGTGGTCCTCAATCATAAGCATGAGATTCTACCCATTACTGCAAGCGCTGTCATTCTCAACTCATTTTCCAGTTACTTCTGGCCTCCACAATACTCGCTTCACTTCCCTACATCATCTATCAGAAAGATTACAGACAATCTCATATGTCTCAGTTAAGAGATGTCGCACTTAATTATTGAATGCTATTTTCTAAAGGAAAACAGCTATAATAAAGTATCTAGACTGTTATTTTAAATAAAATCAAATCATAACTTTGGGTAAGTAGGTATGCTTTTTATTTTCTCTTTTTACTATTATAAAACTTCCATTAATGATTTACAACAGGTTCTGCACCATTAGACATGAGTAAAATTATCAGATGGGTCACGAATCCAACAATGCAATGAAACACTTCAATATGGTAAGAGGGTGTGAACCTTAAAAGGGTTCCTCTATAGCCCTGCATGCACTCAGCAGTGAAGAACTTCGTCTGTAGGTATAAAACCCAGGCTGTTCCCCAGGTCAATAGCTTTCTGACATTCTTACTGGTGTTTCAGTGAAATCCATCTCACCAGCCAGGATCATGAATTTTCGTAAGGCAGGGTGGAATAACAGCAATACTGTAGTAAGCCCAAATAATTTACATATTTCAGAACACAGACACCTCACCACAGACATTCATTGCAGTATTCTCTTTGCCACGCCTGCTAGCGTCCTAAATTTTCCAAGGGTTCGAACTTTTGACACGCATTCGAAGGAACTACATATGTCTTGACACTGCAAAAGAGAAGCTTCAAGACTTGTTTTCACAAATGGTTTTAGCGTGTTCCTGGCAACCCTCCCACCACATCTCATCTTCAATAATAAACCTCAGATCATACACGAATCTGCTGTCTCTTCTCAAAGGCAGAGAAACCCACGCGTGTCTGCAGACACCATGCGAGAAGAGTTCTGCTGACAAGTTGAGGGCGGGTGCTTCAGTTTCTAACGCAGGGTGTGAGTCTGCCCTCAGGACTGCAAAGAGATGCTGTGTGTCTGGAGAGGTATGTTCTAATGAAAGCAAAGACATGGTACTTGGAAGTACAGTAATTTAGAAAACAAAAATCTTCTATGTTAGATTCTAACTCTCATTTTATTCCATAGCCCGTTTATAACCAGTCTAGCTTTCCTGACTTTCCCTCCTAGCAATCCTATGCTACTCCTGGTTTTACATCAATGTAAATAAAATCAAGTGCCCTTGGTTAATTCAATAACTTCTCATCCCTCAGAAGTCTATCCCATTGGATACCCCATTTGTTTCTGCTGCTATATAGATTACAATTCACTTCTGCCACTCAAATTTTACCTACAGGAAAGTCATTTATTTCTCATTAATTAATAAAGATCATGACTTTTTGTTTTAGCTAGAGCGCCCATTTCTAATCCTCACAAGGCTTTTAACTTGCAATTTTTATTTCACAGAATTATCAGGTTATCTGCGTTAGCAAAGGAATTGTGCAGAAAGGCATCCTGTACGTGCTATGAAGAAAGGGGAAGGACAGGTAGATGGTGAGTTGAAGCACACGCCTGCTTACTTGCAAAACTGACGTGGTCACTGCTGAATGTGCTTTCTGAGATTCCTTCTAACAGAGAGACGTACTCACACATATGTGCATGAAGTAGAAGCTACTTTTCTATTAAAGTTAATCTTACAAATATTATAAAATGTAACTGGAATTTGGTTGTGTTCCAGTATTTAAGCCATGATGAAAAAGACAGAAATTTAAGTAAGAAAATGTCCTTTAATTGAAAACATACAATTTCAGTTTCACCAAATCATGAAGTTCTGTATATAAGAGATCAGACTGGCAAGTGATTCCATAGTGGGGCTGTTCAGCCTGGAGAAGAGGAGGCTGAGGGGAGACCTCATCGTTCTCTGCAGCTCCTGGAAAGGAGGTTGTGGTGAAGTGGGTGCTGGGCTCTGCTCCGAAGGAACAAGTGATAGAACAAAGGAAATGACCTCAAATTGTGCCAGGGAAGGGGGTTAGGCTGGACATTGGGAAAAATGACTTCACTAAAAGGGTTGCATTGGAAAGGGTCTCCAAGGGTAGTGGTGGAGTCACCACCCCTGGAGGGATTTAAAAGATGGGTAGATGTGGTTCCTGGGGACATGGCTTAGCGGTGGACTTTGCAGCATGAGGTTTACAGTTGGACTCAATGACCTTGAAGGTCCTTTCTAACCTGAACTCTGTGATTCTGCAACACCTGTAATCGGTGCTGCAGACATTGAACTGGTTTCTGATCAAAGAACTTACAGAATAATTCTGCTATTTTTTTCTAGTTATTGCTTAACTAAATTTGTATCAGTTCAGCTTAAATGAGTGTCATTTAAACAGTGGAGAACACTGCTTCAGCCACTGGCTTGAAGTGCATCTAGGAGTGCGGCACAGGCATCAGTGGTTTTAGTGTTTAATGCTAGGGCATGCAGCACCAGCTTGAGGAGTCACCCTAAGGGAGCCCAAACCAGCCCACAGTCTGCAGCAAGCGTTTCATCCAGGCAGGGTGGCACGTAGGAGCTGGGTGTGACTGAACAAGCCAGAAGATAATCAAAGCAAAACCCACAGTCCCTGGACTCTGTTCCATCGTTTGAACATTCATGAAATTCGCTGAATCAAAGCATCCATGCATTTTTACCCTGAGTATTTATTCTGGACATGGGTTTGAAAGAGGTTTGCGTGACTTCTTGTAGTGTTCACCCTTCTTAAATCTGATGAAGATTTCATTACCTTCTGGGATGAACATGGATGTCTCCACATCTCCCACTACCACAAAGGCCAAAAGTCAGACTTTTCTCAGTTAAACGCCCAAACAGGCCTCCTTGAATTTGTACAGAAACTATCTTCTGCTCAAATTAGAAGCCCACATTTCTAACTAGGATCCAACTGAATTCCAGTGCCGCCATGTATTCAGAATGGGAACCAATCTCATATTTATTGATTGATGGGAATGGTTGGACTCGATGATCCCATGGGTCTTTTCCAACCTAGTGATTCTGTGATTTGCAGGCTTAGCTTAAGGTCACAGGCAACTAAAACAGAACTGAGGCCCCTGGTGGAGCAGAGCATCATCATGTTCACAGCACATGAACTTTTCCACTTTGGCCTCGCTTCCCATGGACCTGCAGCAGGGGGCATCTACTGAAGTCTCGCTCTCTTGTGCATCTTAATGAAACCAAGTTCAGGGAACAACAGAAGACAATTAAAATGTCAAAGAAGCCAGTTTGAAGCATATGACCTGTCTGACATTTTAAAATTCCTCTAGAATAGCTATTTGTGAGAGGAAATACCCAAGAGATGCGAAATGGACTCTCACTAAGGCTGGGCAAAATTCGAGTATTTCAAACTACTTTTTGGCTGTTAGATGTAGAAACAGCAAGGCAGAAATTCTCAAAGGGAAATAGATGTCATTCTTCTCTATGTTCAAACAAAATAAGATCAGCTGAAAAATATTTTCCATTTCATTCCTATCTAGGCTGAGACTTTTCAGCCAAATTTTTGCAAAAAGATACAGATACAGCAATGCAGAGGACCTTAAAGAAGCTCTAACACAACTGAAGCCTATTTTTAACTTGTTATAATCCTAAATTCAAATAAGACCTTATAGGCATAGTACTTCATGTGGTGTATTGTATAGAACAAACCCAGATATGGCACATGGCTCAATTCCTTTACACACATTGCCTTATATTTGCTTTTGCCAGGTCTTCCTGTTATTTTAATAAACATTCCTGAAACTCCCAGTTGCTCCCAGTTATTATGAGTGAAAAACCAGCACAGAAGATTTGCGTGCAATGAGACCTGTTGTAACATTGAGATATCTTTAGTGGTTTGGTGGAAGAACAACCATGATTCTAATGCCACCAGAAGAATATTACAAGGAGGAATTATTCATTTACTCTTGAGTGCATCATTATTGCATATAAATGCTACTGTTATTGCTTCACCGCCCATGCTTTATTGCATACAATGAATCAAAGCATTAAGAAATGCCACACATCACAGAAAATGTCATGTATCAAAATAATGGATTCAGCAAAGTACAGTATGTATTTTGAGAAGTTATAAATGCTCTATGAATTATTTATTCCCCAGTGTAGTTTACTGCAACATAAAAGTATAATAAACTTAGCTGCAAGGGGTATCTGTTAAAATCTGCTGACAATTTTTTTTGAGGGATTTTCATAGTAAGTAGGAAAAAAGTAATCATCTTCAAGGCAATAAGAAGTATTACAGCAAAACTTTCCTTCGGTGTGATGAATACTGACAACCAACAGAGGAAAAAATTACGAAGCTTTGGCTCTTTACAACAAGCAGCATTCTTTAAAGGTTCATCAGCTCTTAAGTAACTGAATATGTATGTTATAGGAATAGTTTGATAATCAGCTTTTACAGCACCACATTTTAACTCTCTGCTGCTAATGTTTAATTTTCTACGAACTGCAAAGACCACCAAATTCTACCTCCGTCACTACAAAGTGCATAATGAAAACTCAGTTGCCTCCTACACAAGAACTGGCAAAGATCAGCGATTCTTAGTGCACCCCATTGCTCTGGGTGTTACTGGAAAGGTTCACTCCTACCCCATGCGCACAAGACTATGAAAAGAGCTTTCAAATGAGGAAACTAATAGCTTCAGATTCCCTCGCTAAAGCATAGCCCCAAAAATTTCACAGGCATGAGGAAAATTCCAACTAAAAGTCTGTTTAAATTATGTTCAAAACCACAAATATGAAAAATATTCTCAGCTCGCTTTTCCCACACAATCTGTGAATAAACATGCTTTCCTCTCTTGAGGAAGCGCGTTAGCAGTGGACAGGCTTTCCCTTAGTTTCCTCACTTATTTCATTACTTGTATTACAAATATTTTTCTCTCTGTCTCCACACTGCCTACATTGGCTCTTTGGAAAAATGATATAAATACCTTCGTTTACATTTTATTCCTTTCACTGTTGCTTTGCTGCTCTGCCATGAAACTTTGCAGTTGGATTCTCCATATTCATGAAAGGGAAGTGAACAAGCAACAAAAGAAAGTCACTAACTGGTTTTGCATCAGAAGAACTTTTAGGTTTGGCACTTACCACCCATGGTTTGTCACAGAAGTTATAGATGGAGTCCAGGGAGTTGACGCTGGGGATGCCTGCATACTGCAATCCGATGATCAAGTTACGGAAATCTTCATTTTCTGCCATACTGAACGAATGTTGTCGGACAAGAACAAAATCAGGCCTGAATGACCTAGCAAGAAAGAGATGTATTGCCAAGAGTCAACAATCAGATTGTGTTTTCCTTCAGCAGCAAGATGTTAAATGGAAAAATATCCAGCTGATAGATATAGAAGTACTAAAAGAACACTCAAAACAAAGCAAATGCTACAAGGCAGCAAGAATTATTGTGGCCTTCTGAAAATCTGTACTGTACCATTTCTCAACCACTGTTTAGAAACCATCGGCACCCAGTCAGTAACGTGACTCCATCAGGAGGAGAGAAATACCGTGGTCAGGTAAACCGCATCTATGAACTCTGAGCACGTTCTTCATTTATGTACACCAGTTCCTGAGCAATGGCAATCCAAAACAAAGCAGGGAAATGTATCTACCAGAAATTTAAGCTTCTTGGGAAGGACTTTTTTCACACCTATTGTCAGGTAGTTTTAAAGGCAGTAAGAGGTGAAACAACATCCCTGCTTGCAAAAGGAATTGCACCATAATTAGAGAAAACCACAATCCAAATTTAATCAAGACATTTATCAAAATGAATTCCTAACAGCACAACTACACTCAATTTCTCTCCTTCTCTCTTGTATCTAATCAGGATTTCCTCTCTTGCAATCTCCACAGCTTTTTGTTCGATCGCCATGCACCTTTAAGAATGGTCTGACACCATCTTCACCTTACTGAAATCCTGATTTTTAGTTCCTGAACATGTTTATGGAAAACAGAAGACAGCACAACAGGACAGAGCCAGCATACAGAGGCTATTCTCTCTGTTGAAGGATTCTCTTCTGTATCCAAACTTACAGGCAGAAAAAACTCTAAGAGCTTGAAGTTATCAACCTCCTGAAAGAGGTATGACTGCAGGGTAAATTAAATTAGCATTGTAAATCAGTGTAATTCTTCACATGCCTTCAATAAACACAAGCTGTACACTGGCGTGAAAAAGTCTGAAGATTACAAAATTATTCAGAAACAACACTCTAGTAAAACAAAACAGCAAAAACCCCTAACTAAAATTAATGTTAAAGTTGCTTAAGCAGTTTTAAGGTTCAGCCTGAATGCAGCTGGATTCTTAACTTGGCTTTCAAATATAATGTATGATTTGGCAAAAGCAACATTATAAAGATTTGCTGTCATGCACCATTAAAACTGCACTGCAGAGCGATGACCAAAACTTGTGAAGAAATGCTTGCCTTTAACAAGTTTCAAACAAGTATTTGTAGCACGTTCTGAGAATTTGTGATCTTGGCTCCACAGTGGTGTGCCACGTGTTTGAAATAAGGGAATTCAATCTACTGGCACAGCACAAGTGTAATATTTAGAGGACTAATGGTGCTATAGCCAAAATTGCAGACCCCTCAGTGCAAGAACTGACCCTCTGCTGTTATCTAAATCAGCGCTAAGGGCATTACACATCACCTCAAGCTCAGCCCTGTGGTTTTAAACAAAAGCAAAGGACTGAAAGTGTCCTTTAAAGTACTGATTTAATGGAACAACTGGGGAACATTCTTTAAAAAATACATTAGATATTTTGCTTTGCACACACTCCTCAGAGGGATACGATACACCGACATAATTGTTCTAGTTCTGTAATTACCACCGGATACGGCTGTGCACACAAAAGGAGATCACGAGACAAATTTTAACCCTGGCTCATGCATGTGTAAAATGCAAAGCCTCGGCATTATGTAACATGAGGTATCACTCTTCATGCTTTGATCTTCATTCACAAAAAAATCCGTCACAGGTGCTTGTGACCCAGGGTTTTCCTCCTAAACTAAGGCAGCAAAATTTTGTCACTGACACTTCTACGGTTTCATTAATTAATATTTTGCCCTATATTCTATCTATGATACAAGGTGAAGTAATACCCACGGCTATCTCTGCATTCCACAGGGTAACAAGAAGCCCATTCCAATAAACTTCACAACCCTATTAGGCTTAAAACAACATAAGGACTAGCACTCCTCTCCAGATACAGGCCATGCGTGAAAAACACTTATGTTTTTCGAAAATATCCTCTGTCTCCAGATAAACAATCATAGAAACAGAGAACTGTTCTCCCGTCACATCTGCACATCCTTGTCACACCAGAACACAGGCACAACTTTGAAGATTTATCAACCTCAGGCAGTTCTACTTGGTTAAATAAATAGCCATAAAACTGCAATGTTATAAAAGAAATTGCCACCTCATTATCAGAGTTCCCTGATAGCACAACAAGATCTCTCTGTTTCTTAACATAAGCAGCAGTTTTACCGAGTTTTCTCTTACACTGCATACATACATCCTCGTGGATGGAGGTTCCCAACTTACATTAAATATTGACCTGTTTTGATGTTAACTTGGCCACAGTTTTTGTTCTGTTTGGAAAATTCTCTACACAAAAGCCACTAAGGAGCAATGATCAAGATTTCCTGGCTCCAAAACTTCTATCACTTGGAAAAAAAACTAAAGAAAAAAAAAATCAAATCTCGTACTCTAAGGGAACAATCTGGTGGATTTGGCAAAAGTAGCTGTTGTATTAAGCTGCAGTATTTTTAGAACATCGAAGAGATCAAACAGTTGTGAATTCTAAAGCTTAAAGGAAGCTTATTATCAATATGTTTTCTCTACTTTTTTTTACATGAATTAGTAGAAATTTTCAAGTCTTTTACTTGGACAGATGTTATGCAAATCATAATTATACAAGACATGCTTTGGGCTGTCCAGCTCCCTGAACTCTTCCTCTTGCCTACAGAGAAATATAAGCAGTAAGCTACCAGATGCCTGTTATTGGCTTGATCGACCTTTCTGAATGCAATCGTTTAGCCAACCAAACACTACACTTAAACGTAACTGTGCTGGCCAAAATAGCAGTAATCCCTACATAGTAGATAAAATACAACGCTGGCTGAAATAATTTTGCTTGCTCTTACTTAAGCTTTTACTTTGCACAGACATACCCTTGTTTTCTCCCCTTACATTTACAGGGCTGTTGATGGCCTCATGGAAAAAAGTGGTAAAACTACCCTGCCTTCAATTGGAATAAACCTTTTTGAACAGAATGGCCCACTGGGAAGTCTCAGACTATTAAACTGAACTCTTTCCAAAGGCACTGATATTCCAGTAACTACCCTGAGAGAAGTGCTAAGACTTGGTCCATTTCAATAGAAAATATAGAATCACAGAATCATAGAATAACCAGGATGGAAGAGACACACGGGATCATCGAGTCCAACCATTCCTATCAAACACCACACTGGATACAATTATTGCTCATCAGGAAAGGTCTGGCATGTACAAAATTGCCAAAATTGCCTTCATTTCTGAAGTGAAGACATAGAAGATAGAATCATAGAATAGTTTGGGTTGGAAGGGACCTCAAAGCCCATTGAGTCCAACCTCTGTCATGGGCAGGGACACCACCCACTAGATCAGGTTGTTCAAAGTCCCATCCAACCTGGCCTTAAACACCGCCAGGGATGGGGCACTGCTCTGGGCAACCTGGGCAACCTAAGATCTAATCTAAACCTGCCTTCTTTCAGTTTAAAACCACTCCCCTGTCCTATCACTATACTATCAAATAGCCCTGTCAATATTCCTTAACTAAATCAACAACCCGAACTCGCAGTCATGTATTCTTTGTACCAGACTTCATTCCCATGTTAATCAAATCACATTTCACATGATCAAAATGCTGAGATGTCCCTCCTGTCACAAACAGGACTTGCTGTTCTGATCAGACCCTTCACATTCTACCCTTCATGCCAATGACTAAGGTGCATCACACCAGTCAAAATCCCTATCACACAAATATAAAAAAAAAAAATCATTCGGTACCTTTTCCATGCATACATTGTCATTTATTGCTTTTTGCTGTTATTCTATTAAGTTTCTCTTACCTGACAACTTTAGTGCCATTTCGAAATATTTGGATATCTACTGCATAATTGCCATCAGCATGGGCTATCAAGTTGATTTCTGAGAACTCTGCCTATGAAAAGAAGACTCGCATTAGTCTCTGGTTTATTTTACCTTTATTTTCCTAAATTTCTTAAGTATTAGCATCTGAACTGCTGACAATATACATTTGGAATATGATAAGCACTAGGAGGATATTAATCCAACAGTATTTGCTAGGTATGACATATCACATTTGGATAAATTCTAATACAAAGCACATAGTAAAAAACTTCAGGAAAAAGCACTGTGAGGCAGCAGCAAATGCATCTCCTCGTTCACATCTGCATAGAAGTGTAGAAATTTTTTGCTTTGTACGAGGTTATCAAAGAAATTAATGAAGACTCAACAAACATTTACATAAAGTTTTGAAGGAAATAATACAAAAGAAATTTTAAAATAACTGTAATAAAGAGTATGTTTTCTTATAGTACTTAGTGCCTCTCTATGTACTTTATCCATTTCTATTTCCTTTATGTGCATTTACCCTTCTTTTTAAAAGATTTGGAGTTAATAAACTGTTTACTCACAAAATTCACACATAAATAACCTTTTCAAAGTGTCTTCTCACACTGGAAACGTGGAATTTAAAAGGAATCACTTCCATACTCTGAATCTACAGTTATTTGAAAGGAAAGGACAGGATGTTTTTCATTTATCCACAGCCTTTCATCAGCTTAAACTCTCAAGGCACTTTACAATAACATTACACAGCAGAATAATTGAAATGCAGCCAACTGTCTTCTAGTGGGCAAATAAAAGCGTCTTTGCTAGCCCGGACACTCATACAGAACAGAGTGTCAGAATTCTCATTAGTCTCCTCTTGAAAAATGGAATCACTGAAAGTCTCGTAAGTAAAATCCACGTAAGGCTTTCAGAATTTGGTGCTCAGTTAAGGCAAGTGTTGACTACTCCGACCCCCATTCCAACTCAGTATCTTAAGTGTGTGCCTGATTTCAAGCACTGATGTCTCCTCATCAAATCCCGTACGCTTATATCTTCTCCTGGATCAGTGTTACAAGGGTCTAAACACAAGGGGCAGATTTAGGACCACTGTTACAAAAAGTGCAAATGAGAAGAGACTGAAACAGTTGTAGAAGTGCTGACAGCGCTAAAGAATCATTTAAAATCTATTTACACCGAGCTCTCCAATCACTAAATCAGATGAAACAATTGCAAGGGTTCACAATACAGATTTTGCTGTGTAAAAGTTTCGTACGTGATAGAAGAGACCATATGTTATAGATGGGCTGCTGCAAGTGGTATAAAAATAAACCAGTGCTCTCTGGTGCCAGCAAGAGAACGCTAAAGCAGTTGTTAGAAACTGCTGGTATACAATTGTCACAGTGTTGACATGTTACCAAGTGATCAGTGGAGTTCACAAACCTGTCTCTTACTGATTACAGGTGATTCTGGACCTACAAGAGACTGCACGAGTTTTTTTGCAAATATTAAAGAGACAGTGTGTGTGATCTCAACTGCATGGCCTGAGGTAGGTGCGAACAGTGTCTGGAGGCAAAACAGCTTGTCTCCTTTTCCCTGTCTCTCCCTCAAAACTCTTGAAGATCCCTGGCAAAGCTTTCCATGTTTCCAAGCCAAGAACATGGGCAGATATTCAATGGTGTAAAGAATGGAGCAGAGCTCGACGTTGTACCATCACAGTGAATGTAGATAAGCTGAATCCACACAGCTAATGATAATTTCCCCTCCCTCTTTGAGATTCCAGTGAAAAAAACAATTCCGTTTAAGTACTGAAGCTTCTTACAAAAGTATCTGTTCATAGAATTCGAGACTGAAAAGCAGTGAAAAGACTTATTTCCTTCCCTCACTTCAGCTATCTAGCTCAAATAAAACAGCAATCATTCTCAGGCACCCTGAATTATACCTCCATATTCATTCAGTGCTTTTTAAAAACCCCATGAGCAAGCTGCAACCAGAGCGTGTGGGTATTCTTAAGGGAAGGAATTAGTGATACGAAGGCAACATGTAATTCATGGAATGGCTGAGAAATTTAAGTATATAAGTATAAATACACTGCTATAAAAATAACATTCAGATTAAGCCATTTAGTTACCTGTTCAACCTTTATGTCATATTCTCCATGGACCTTTTTTCCACGAAAAGCCTTGGCCCTGCAGGAAAAGAGAGAGAGAAGAAAATCAAGGATATACCTATCTCTAATCCTTAGCTACATAAAGCTTCCTGTATAATAAAAAGGATACAAAATGTGATTATCAGCATTACAGGGTATATTAAACTGAAATATACATTTCACAACTAGTTATTCGCATCAGCCAATTACCAGTAAAAAAATGCAATCCTGCTTTCATTAAAATCAACAGCGCCAGTGGAAAGTCATTTCAATGCGAGTAACATCCAAACAACTGTTCATATTAACCTTTGTCCACTTGGTTTATTTAGAAAAACAAGTTTACTGAAAAAAATCTGCCTAAAAACTTCATCTTGTTGTTAGAGGAAGTATCAGAGGTACTGGAGACTGCTGCCACCTCGTTTACAAATGCCAGATTTACTAATTAACTTTGCTTTTTCTAAACGATAACTAGAGACAATGGAATTAATGTGAAGGAGAGTTTATGGGTAATTCTTATGCACGGGATTACTGTGATAAAGCAGAACTGAATCCAATGATCCAGTCTCCCAGGCCTAGCAAGCAGACACTCCACTAGGGATCCATCTGCCATACACCTTGGGCAGCACGTACGTGCTCTGGAGTAATGGGAATCCAAAACACCCCAATAAAAGGGAATTACTCTAACGCTCCTGAGCTGGAGAAGGGGTATGGTATCGGTCTCTCTCCACACCATCTGTGCTCAAGCCGAAGCTCGGAGTACCTTTCGCGCTTTCATTATATGCAAGCAAAAACCTGTTGCACAATCAAAAACCAGAACATCACAGAGCATCTTCTCAAGTGTCAAAAGGTAACGTTGACCATTTATACCCATTGCCTGTAGTGACAGGATGAGGGGCGATGGGTATAAACCGGAGAGAGACAGATTTAGACTAGACACAAGGAGGAATTTCTTCATGATGAGAGTGGGGAGACGCTGGCCCAGGTTGCCCAGGGAAGCTATGGCTGCCCCATCCCTGGAGGGGTTCAAGGCCAGGCTGGATGGGCCTTGGGCACCTGATCCCATGGGAGGTGTCCCTGCCCATGGCAGGGGGTGAGACTGGATGGGCTTTGAGGTCCCTTCCAACCCAAACTGTTCTATGATTCTGCAATTTCTAACATCTGGAAAAACGCAACTACATTAAACAAAACTGACCTCATCAGTGAGAGCAATGTATATACCACACATCAAACCGATTCATTATTGCTTTGGGAAAACCCCTTTCCCGCTGAGGGCCAGAAGAGTTTCCCTATTGGTCTCAGTAGTGGAAGAACCAAACTTCATAATAATCAACTGAAAACACTGCACCTTTAGCAACATATTCCTTAAGGACATCTTGGGTATTACGGATAACAGGGTAGAAAGGAAAGAAAGCGCTCACACTGAAATGAACAGTAAAATACTGCCCAAGAGTTAATTCTGTACAAATATACAACTCATAAGAAGAAAATAATCAAGAGCATTTGCATAAGTGCCTTGTGGAATTTTCTTGTAATACATACATAGCAAATATGAAGTTTGAAATCTATTATTGTAAAAGGCATACACTCGGGATAATGCTATCAAATATTTTTGCCAACCTCAAAATTAGATGTTCCGTATGCTGTATCACATGCTGAACAAAGAAACACTACACATCACTTATTTTTCTTTCCAGATTTGTTCTGAAATTGTACATGAACATGAAAATTGTCCCTTGAAAACTCTGACGATGTCTGGACACAGCTTATGTTTCATAATGCTGTTTATGTTAAGACATCAGCTGGACCACGTGCAGGACAACCAAGGACATCTGTGTGACCCCGGCAGAAACCCACCTAAGCCACAGAGCAGAGAGGAAGGTCTCAAGTCCGAAGAGAACACCACAGCTGCCCCAGGAGCAAAGCAACCAATCGTTACAAGAGACAGCTTAAAGGCCTCTTTGAAAAACTAAGATTTATCACCTCAAAAAATTTCAAACCCCAACTCTGATCCCCTTGAAACAAACAGTAATGGTATTGTTGAATTCTGCTGGGAACAGCATGAGGTTTTATTTCCAATGCAGAAACAGGTGAGGTAAATGCATTTTCTGGACATCACATAACACACATTTAACGTAAATAGAATTACGTTGGCTATATAACACAGTAAATGTTATAGTGAGACTGCCTCTGGAATGCTGGAAAATAAGCTTGGAGTAATACTCAGGCTTCTTCAAAACTGAACGGTAACTTGAACGAGATGGAGGTTAAAACTCTGCAACGCTTATCCTAACAAATATCAGCAACTAATCACTGCTATATGAGAGAAGACGAAAATAGGAAACCACAAAGAGCCAAGGAGAGGCTCATCAATTCTTTAACACTAAGTGCATCTCAGGTATTGAAATAGGCTCAAAAATGTAAGTTATGATGAGATATATTCCCTTAAATTCAGTCGTTCTACTTAAACATCATTTAGAAGAGGCAACCTTTACACAACCAAATTCTGGCACGATTCACATTTCAACAAATGACTTCAGCTTTGAAAATAAACAGTAATAGTAAGGACTAAAGTTACGCAATCTGAGGTTTAAAAACAAATCTGACATTTCAATATTTAAAGCGATGTAATTGCCAAGAAGTTTTAACCAATAACTTTTATAAAAACCTGTGATACTCAATAATATTCCCCAAATGTTGAGCTATGACTTCAAGAGTTTATCTTGATTTTTCTAAACAAAGAACTTAAAACAAACAGTGATGGTTCAGCCATTTCAGAACAAACTAAGGAATTCCTAGCATGAGTGCAGCAGAACCTAGGTCTCACGCTAGTTAATGCAGGTATCAAACACAGCCATGCTCTTTACAATGAGAAATGTGCAATCCTATCAAAGGCTTGCTTAATTCTTGCTCAATTTTTATTTTTCCACTGGGAGGAGATGGGGAACAAAATTCTTTGGTGGTATTGATGTACAGAATTCCACTGAACGTAGCTTGAAAACCCTGTTACATCTTATCACCCTTAGTACTGAGCTCGAAACATCAACGTATCAACTGTCAGAGCACCTCCTTAGGATGGAAGTGACGCTTGCAGGCTCTCTAGGTAAAGCACTGGAGAAGAGCATGAGGTTGGCTGGGAGCATGAGTAAAGCCTGGAGAAGAATAGGCTCGGAGGAGACCTTCTAGTGACCTTCCATACTTGAATGAGCTACAAGAAAACTGGGGAGAGACTGTTCACAAAGGCTTGTGGTGACAGGATGAGAGGCAATGGGTATAAACTGTTGAGGGGCAGATTTAGACTAGACACAGGGAGGAATTTCTTCACAGTGAGAGTGGGGAGTCCCTGGCCCCGGTTGCCCAGAGAAGCTGTGGCTGCCCCATCCCTGAGGGTGTTCAAGGCCAGGCTGGATGGGCCTTGGGTATCTGATCCCGTGGGAGGTGTCCCTGCCCATGGCAGGGGGTGGGACTGGATGGGCTTTAGGGTCCTTTCTAACCCAAAACATTCTATGATTCTATGAGTCAAAAGAAAAAATATGCCCCAAGTCAGGTCCATTTGGCTGCCCAGTGTTGACTTCTTGCATTGTATGGAAGGAAGAGAAGAAAAGAAAGCTGTACCAAATTAAATATGCTGTATCACAAGTATAACAAAGAAACACTATCACTTTTCCCAATTTATTCTGAAATTCCATATCACAGAATCAGAGAATCACAGAATAACCAGGCTGGAAGAGACCCACTGGATCATCGAGTTCAATCATTTCTATCAAACACTAAACCGTGTCCCTCAACACCTCATCCACCTGTCCCTTAAACCCCTCCAGGGAAGGTGAATCAACCACCTCCCTGGGCAGCCTCTGCCAGTGACCAATGATCCTTTCTGTGAAAAATTTTTTCCTAATGTCCAGCCTGAACCTCCCCTGGTGGAGCTTGAGGCCATTCCCTCTTGTCCTGTCCCCTGTCACTTGGGAGAAGAGGCCATTACCCTCCTCCCTATGAACATCAAAATTGTCTCTTGAAAATTCTGAAGATGTCTGGACACAGCTTAAAGTTTTATAATGTTCATATTGAAACATCATATTTAACTAAGCTGTATTCAACTGAACCTCACTGTGATGTTTTCCCAAGCCTAAAAGTAGAGAAAATGAACAGCTACGAATACGAATGCTGCCTACTGGAGTTTTCACCATGATGACTTACAGTCAGAATCTGTTCAGAAGATGTGGAACGCGTATGCATGACTTGCTTCACAATTCATTTTCTGGATATAAACCTTGCACATTTAAAAATAAACAACGACAGACTATACACTTGCCGTGGATGCAGCCCAGTACAAACTCATACTACTTACTGAACTCTGGCAAAGACCATGGATGAAGCAGTAATCAATAGAAGTATTTCAAATACATAAAACCAGACCCAAAATATTCCCTCTTAAACTACACAGCATCTACGTACATGCCTGCAGTATCTCACTGTGCCATGACAGTAATGTGGTTTCATTTCATACGAATGAACAAAGCATTAAAACTGGTTGATTTTGAGTGGCAGCAAAACCAACGAGAAAATAATTTGCTAACCTGCAACAAGTTTATACCGCTTCACTTGACATTCTTTAACACTGCAACAGAGCTTATCAACAATCCGTGGGGTCCAGTCCTGCAAACCATTGCTCCCATGTGCAAGGCTCCTGTATTCCCAGCCCTGCACCCCCTTCAACTCTCAGTCTGCGCTTCCAGCTCAGTGCAGCATCTGTACTCTGCATTCTGTACAAACAGCGTAATGTGCAGAGGAATCAGTTCCATTTCAACACTTATTACTGGGCTTGTCTGAACAGCAAACCAGGAACTGAATACTGAACCTAGCAATATCACAGAATCACAGAATAACCAGGTTGGAAGAGACCCACTGGATCATCGAGTGCAACCATTCCCACCAATCCCTAAATCATGCCCTTAAGTACCTCATCCACCCTCACCTTAAACACCTCCAGGGACGGTGACTCAACCACCTCCCTGGGCAGAGTGTTCCAATGCCTAACCACCCTCTCCGTGAAGAAGACTGCATGCTCAAAAATAATTACAGTGCCATCTTAGCACAACAGCGCAAAGGTTTGTTCCTCATTTAGACCAGGAGCACCCTCTAGAGCACAAAACTGCAGATTGCCAATGTTTGTAAACTGCTAGCAGAGCGTTTCCTTCAAGCAAGTTAATGTGCATATGCATATACGTACACACACACCCCATACATACAAACGCACGTCTCAAATAGGCAGTTAACAGGCAATGCTGTATGCATGTAAAGATTTCAGCGTACTACTGACATAAAACCAACCAGACTTCGATGGCAGGAGTTGAACTGGATGGGCTTTAGGGACCCTTCCAACCCAAACCATTCTATGATTCTATAATTCTAAGATCTGCATCATATTTGCATTTCATGTGACCCAATCTACTTTTACCTTCACTGCTGATGCCCTGCTGGGGGGTCTGGAGTCCAAGGCAGCGCCCTCACCTCAGCGCTGCCCCTGCAGCCCCTCTCCTTCCCCTCAGCGCTGCCCCTCCATCCTCTCTCCTTTGCACCAGGGTTGCCCCTCCATCCTCTCTCCTTTGCCTCAAAACTGCCCCTCCATCCCATCTCCTTCAACTTAGAGCTGCCCCTCCATCTCCTCTGGGCAGTCACTCCCATCCTCTCTCCTTGGCCTCAAGACTGCCCCTCCAACCCATCTCCTTCTCCTCAGGTTGTCCTTCCACCTCATCTCCTCCTCAGCACTGCCCCTCCATCCCATCTCTTGCACCTCATAATTGCCCCCATCTTGGCTCCCTCACCTCAGAGCTGCCCCTCCGTCCCATCTCCTTCTCGGGGCTGCTCCTCTACATCATGGATCCACACAGGTCAGAGCCACAGGGGACAGGACGAGAGGGAATGGCCTCAAGCTCCGCCAGGGGAGGTTTAGGCTGGATATTAGGAAAAAAATTTTCAAAGGAAGGGTCATTGGGCACTGCAGAGGCTGCCCAGGGAGAGGGTTGAGTCACCTTCCGTGGAGGGTTTAAGGGACGGGTGGACGAGGTGTTAAGGGACATGGGTTAGTGATTGATGGGAATGGTTGGACTCAATGATCTGGTGGGTCTCTTCCAACCTGGTTATTCTGTGATTCTATGATTCTAAATTCATGACAAGCCAGAGAATAAACCCTTTTCGGTGGAGGATTTTCCCCAACAGTAGCACAGCTGTCAAAAGAGATTCAGTTCTAAAAGCATATGAAAAAAAAATCATAAATACTCTAGCAATTAAGAATGCAAGCTTATTAAGTGGTTGTTATTCCTCCTCCCTTTCTGTGCTCACACCCCTCTTGCCAGGCAGGGGCTTTTTTTCAGAACATCTCTGTGTGGCACCTGAAGTTCGGATTCAGGCTGAGGCTTTTTCTCCCAATTTATTGCTAGCCTTTTCTTTTTTAACAACTTATCCTATCCCCTTGGTATATATCAGAATGTCATCTCCTTTATGCTGATTATTTAAACAAACCAGAGCCATTTTATTCTTCCACAGCGCAAGAAGCATCTTTGTTGTCTGAACCAGGAGTCCTTCTATCTGTCACTCTGCTCTGTGTCTGAATACAGTGTTTGCACTAGAGATCTAATCAAGAAGAAAATGCCTCCTACTCTCAAATCTCTCCTTTGAGCTTCAATTTTCTGGGTCCTTTGAACAGCACGCTTTACTGTAAATACCTAATCTTCTGCCTACTCGAGGTGAAACAAGCCTCTTTCATGACCAAATGCTCGTCTGCCTTCCTAGTAACGTCTCCAAAGCCCACACCCCCAATTATGCAACTTTTGCCGTTAGCTCATTACTTCAGTACGAGATTTATAGTCATAATGTAAGTTCTGTGGGCTTGTTATTTAAAATTAGATGACAAATGAAAGTATTTTTGAACGTTCATTCCCTCATCTCTAGGAGATCTCATACCCGCCACAACACACTCTAACCCTTCCCAAATCTGCTAGACTCACTGGAAAGATGACTACACTTTCCCATGGATAGGTTCACTAAAATATTTTGTACTGATGAGATGAACAAGAAGTCCCAACTTTTATGCAGGAAAACATCACCAGTCATTACAAAACAGGGTTAGTCGATCAAGGTTTTAATGGTTCTTAGTGCTCTAAGACTCAAATTGCATATTCTGCACTAGTTGCTGTAAGCGCCTCAGTTTTGTCCACTACAGCCAAGGCAATAATATTGCAGGATGAAGTGACAAATGTAAATTTGTCATTTGCAAGCCTCCCTACCAACTCAGAAGTCCATTCTTTCCCACTTTTCATTCTGTTGACACCAAAGATAAAGTAGCACAAGCTGTTAATGAGCAGCTGTTCAAAAAGTAAGGCACTCCCTTAAATAAATGGCAAAGATGTCACTCAACATGGTGACCACTTTATGTCAAGAAAAAAACAACCATCATGAAATAGCATCTAGGGACATTTTTATTTGCTTTTTTTCCTATTGGTATAATGAAAATAAAGGGAGCCTAAAAGACTTCACGCTAACATCTGATAATTTCTGACATCTGAAAGGCCAAAAAAACCAGCATGGAGTGAAAGAATTTTCGAGATGGAATCCATATTCTCAATAAACTCTTCAGCAAAAATTTATCCGTCTTTTAATTTTTCTATTGATACTGAATTCTGTAAGGTGTTTATCTATCTATTGATCGATCGATAGATAGATGGATGGATGGATGGGTAGATAGATGCAGACATAATGTAGAATCACAGAATGGCTTGGGTTGGAAGGGACCTTTAAAGATCATCCAGTTCCAACCCCTGCCATGGGCAGGGACGGTGTAAGCAAGTCTGAGTATCTTTACCAAAGGGACCCCACAGCATTTCACACCCTTGCAGCAACACTTCTGTGGTCCCACCAATAGTGAACTAGATTTAAATGAATGAAGGATAAAGAGGTTTTTCACAGATCAGCAATTGCTTTGCTCTTTCATTCACATATCCCTACATTCCACTGTCTAGATCCAGAGTCTCTTCCCATTCCAGCACAGCTTCACGTTAGAGGAATATTAGATGCCTCATTTGAACCAAGCTCCCAAATAGTCAGTGTAAAACAGTCTCTGATGTTTCAGGTTTTTTTCCCAAAACTGAAACTTATGCCCTTATGTCTGTGCTTAAGACAGACGTGCCACCCTGTTCTCTTGGCAGATCAATTAAAAATTCTAGTCTCAACAGTTCTACTTCAGTAACCTTGCTTTAGCATCTTCACAGATGCAGTTCCGAGTGCACGGTGTTTGCTGCCCTCTTCTGTAGAAAGAAATGTATGTCAGACTGGCTAAAAAATTGTTTTCCATCACAGATGAAGAAAGATCCATGACCAGCTTTCTAGCGTCACGAGCCTTCAGCAGCCACCCTGGCATCAGCCCCTCGTTGCCAGGGCAGCTGGGGCCAGGCGGCAGGCAGGGGCAGGCTGGAAACAGGGCAAATACTTCATTACCAGAAAGCTGGGTGCATGCTTGGGGTAAATGATGGATGTTATGCATGACACGTAGCATGAACCTAACTTATAAGCTGTTTAGATCTACCAGAAGATGAATTTAACAGCAATATTACCAACAGTCTCTATGGATTTAACACAGTGTTAGCAAAAAACCACAAGAAAATTCATCACTGACTCCAGCATGGATTAAATGAATAGCAATCGCTAATGCTTTCTATATTCCTTTTTGATTTTAAATTGAATTAATATTGTTAAGGGTGTTTTTTCTCCCTCGCACACACGCATGCACATACCCACACTCTGTGTCCACTGGCTTTGTGACAGACTCCTCTGTCTCCAAGACTGTCAGCGTATCAGAACGCTGGGTGGTACCTCCAGTGCAATTCCCCTCCGAGGAAAGGAGATTTTATGCACTGCTCTCAGCAGAACAAAAATATTAATCCGTCCATTATTATGGGAGAATGAACTTCAGAATCAGGCATTTTACCTACCCACTAGCTTTGGAGGAATGTCCAGAATGTTGCCATGAAAAACCAATTGCTTCAAGATAGTCAGGCTATAAAGACATTAGAAACACATTCCATTGATAATTCTCACTACAAACGCACACCAAGAGAATAGAAAATACGTTAGTATTTCTAATTTTTTTTTTTTCTCTTAAACAAACTAACCTACCAATATTTTATGCCATGTTCTGCAGGGAAGCACATGGAATGCAGTAGCAGATTTACCAGATTTTCCAGGTACCTCCCAGTCCTCCTCTTCTGGTCATACTTTCAGACACACTGGTACCGTTTTCCTAACAAATCACCACTAGGTATTTTTTCCAGCAAGATATTACAGTAGCAGAGACCTGAAAATATTGCACTTGGCTACTGACTCCTGCAAATTACACACACATGGGTTCTTTGGAAAATACAGCAAGGAATATAATTTAGCAATACTCTAATCCTTTCACTGAAAGAAATGGTTTCTTCTGCTCAGAATTAAGCCTCTCAAGCATGTTATAAAACTAAACTAACCATCCTGTGCATTAGTATTATACTTAAAAGTATAATCACATATATATTTGTTTGTGCTTAAAATAGCCATATGTGGTTTCTTGATTTTAATATTCTCTCAAAAGCAACATAACTGAGAGACTGCGTTCCTAAGCATTTTCAGCTTCCCACTATGGATTAGAGAACAGAATTTTCTTGTACAGCTGAAGGCAATGAATTCTGGTTTTCCCTACAGCAGCCTGGCAGCACAGCTAACACAAGGGACTGGAAGCATTCCCATCCCTTCCCCAGGTGAGCCTGACCTTGGGAATATGGGCTTTCAAAATTCTCACACAGGAGCAGTCTGCAAAACTAGAAGAGAGGTAAACGTCTGTTGGGAGCTGTAACACAAACCACGCGACAAGTCCTGAGGACGCTGTGACACAGGGGAAGCCATTAAAGACAAGAAATGACCAGGATACACAATAATGACTTTCACAAAAGCACCGTTTGGATTTCTGTAGGCAGCTGTGCAAACACTTTATTTGCTTATAGTGCATCTAATTAAGAGATGGATTAAAAAATAGTATTGCCATGAATGACACATTCATTTTGTGTGGCCGGTATCAGAAACGGCGTAACCAGCAGGTCCAGGGAGGTTCTTCTCCCTCTGTACTCGGCACTGGTGAGACCGCACCTCAAATCCTGTGTTCAGTTCTGGGCCCCTCACCACAAGAAGGATGTTGAGGCTCTGGAGCGAGTCCAGAGAAGAGCAACGAAGCTGGTGAAGGGGCTGGAGAACAAGAGGAGCGTCTGAGAGAGCTGGGGGTGTTTAGCCTGGAGAAGAGGAGGCTGAGGGGAGACCTCATTGCTCTCTCCAACTACCTGAGGGGAGGTTGTGGAGAGGAGGGAGCTGGGCTCTTCTCCCAAGCGACAGGGGACAGGACGAGAGGGAATGGCCTCAAGCTCCGCCAGGGGAGGTTTAGGCTGGACGTTAGGAAAAAATTTTTCACAGAAATGGTCATTGGTCACTGTCAGAGGCTGCCCAGAGAGGGGGTTGAGTCACCTTCCCTTAAGGGACGGGTGGACGAGGTGCTGAGGGACATGGTTTAGTGTTTGATAGGAATGGTTGGACTCGATGATCCGGTGGGTCTCTTCCAACCTGGTTATTCTATGATTCTATGATTTGGTCAGACTACACATTACAGTAATATAAACCCCCTCAATTGCTCGCACCCTCCTCATTGTTTGTAGAGCAAAACCCATCAGTTTTTAGTGCTTAAAGCACACTGGACTCAAACAAGCCCCACACTGTTGCAAGTGTTTGCCTACAGCAGCACAGGCTGCTCCACGCGAGGTGTGCGCTGGATGTGGAAAATCCTGCTCCGATCTCTTCCTCATCCCTGAGGAACGCTATTGATCTTTTTTTTCTTTTCAAGCAAAACTAAATGCTGTCAAATATAATTAAGACATTCACTGTCAAAAAATGGTAATGTAACAGACAAGAAACAATTAAGATGCAAACAACTGGTGCTTTTTATATATACTCAAGCACAGCAACGTGGGATTAATCAATATCTATGGGATTAATTTCCCCGGTGCTTGCAGGGCTGAGTACAGGTTCTGTTCTCTCTTGCACACAATAGCAAAGGCTATTCTAAAGTCTCAGAGATGTGAGCAGATCTTCCTCCTAGGAGCTGTACCGTGGAAAGACTGCTTTAAATTGAAGTTGACTAACATGCCGCACATCGCCAAGGATGCCCAAGAGACACACGGAATCCAGCCCTCCATCACTTTGTAAGCTACACCCACCCACTCCGGTCCTTAATGGAAGTGGCAGCTTACACTCTGCATCTCACTAATGCATCCTTGGGCAACCACAAGACTTCAGCCCATGGTACGACTTCACTTGGACAGGAGTCATCAGAGAAAAAGACAGGAGTGCTTTTCCCCATGAAGATGCTGCCATTTGGCAGAGACCAAAACAGCAAGCATGTGCAAGCCCTCATTACACAAGATCCACAATTAGTTACTGGTAAATATTTTTGCTAGTGAATTTATGACTCTGGGCAAGGATGATAATCCTGGTGAGTAAACAGAACATGAACAAATAACAGCATTCAGAGTAAGAATGTTTTCTTGATTATTCTACAATAAAGCCTGTTGGGGAAAAAAAAATGCAGGATGTGTTGAAAACCTTTCAGCCCCAGGATAACCATCCTGCAAGTTTAATTTGCTTAGGAAAGAAAGGCTGCTACACTCATTCTAGTCTGCTACTGCTTCAGCATAAATTAGTCTGTCGTTATATCAGCAACTGCTCTGAGACTACTCTCGTATGAAACTCCCACACAGTGGCAGGCGGCCAGATTTTCTAAAAATCCTTCTTTTTCAGTTAGGAGCTAGGGGAAGAAAAAAAAACAACCAACAAAACAAAAAACCAAAAGCCAACAGAACAAACAAAATGAGTAAGGAACCCCTAACAGCAAAAGCTAAAGAAAATTCACCAGGATTTGCAGACATGGCTATTTATTTTTTAAAAGCAAATCAGCAAAACATTTCTGACTACTTTTTGAAGCCATTACTGTATCTTTGCACAATGTGTACACTTCTTCAGAGGTTCACTCTTATCCTTAGTAGATTTTATAACTGTATTTTCTGTAACAACATCTATTTCCTATAGCAACTGGCAACAAACCCGATGAGCATTATGTTCAGTAACTTCATTTGAAGCTCCTGTTGTCTGAGTTTCGCCATCCTCAATAACTGCTCTATCACCCAGCACGTAGAGAAAAAGAAATTTGCACTGCTGAGTCACAGACATACTATCAACATTTCTTATCAGTGGGTCTCATTTTTTGATAATCTATTATCATACAATCCACGAACATTTTATATTGAACAAGGACAGATTCCTTCATCAGGATTTAAGGGCAACAAAAAACAATTTTGGAGACTTACAATAAAGAATGTTGAGATTATAGGTATTTCTTCTAAATGCATTTCAAATTCAGTCTGTTCAATCAGGATTAGGTAAAACAAAAAATCTAATCTCTTTATATTACTGTGTGTCTTCAGGTCTTTCATTAAATTCACTAGGATGCCCACTTTCACTGTTTTGCTGGAAAAGGAAAGCCAAACAAACCAGGACTCAGTTCTACTGTGTCTGTATTTACGCGATAATGAATTTCCACATGTGAATTGAAGCTCCTGCTCCAGCGTCACCTATTCTGCACTGGACCAGAGGAGGATGACTCCTGCCTTTCCATCTCTTTACTGCTGCTACATACTGTGCATTGTAACTGCTACTACAAAACCTTAGAGGAAAATAAACAGATGAAGTATTTTCTCAGTCGTAGCTCAGATTAAAATAAAACCAATGAACTTACCACAACCTGAGCTACAGCTCAGCTTTTCACAAAGTAGAGACATGGGCAAAAAGCCCCAATGACTTTTGCTTTTATATTTTAGATCAGTTTGAGAGAGTGACAATTTAAAATAAATAAATAAAACCAGAGCATAATTATTTACTGAAAAGAGCAACAGCTAGATTGAATCCCCTGAAGTTTGCTTTCTCCCAGTACAGAAAATCTTCCCATTGCAGGGTTACTATACTTCCTTGGTGAGCCCGACAGAAAACCAAAGCTTGCTACTGTATAAACATACACAGTTCCCAGTTAGAAAAATACCCTGAAAACACTTAAACAGGCTTGTTGCAAACTGGACTGTATTTTGCTGCCATGGAAGCATCTAATTGGCAGGGAATCATATTGCCCTTTCTCTTATACGAGAGTTGTGGGAAATGGAGTTAATTCCAGCTGGAGGCCAGTTCCAAGTGGGGTTCCCCAGGGCTCAGTCCTGGGTCCAGCCCTCTTCAATGTCTTTATCAACGACCTGGATGAAGGCATCGAGTGCTCCCTTAGCAAGTTTGCAGATGACACCAAGCTGGGTGGGAGTGTCGATCTGCTGGAGGGTCAGGAGGCTCCAAAGGGATCTGAATGGGCTGGACTGCTGGGCTGAGACCAATGGGATGAGGTTTAACGAGGCCAAATGCCGGGTCCTGCACTTGGGGCACAACAACCCTGAGCAGCTCCATCCGAGGAGAAGTCTGTCTAGAAAACTGCCTGGAGGAGCAGGACCTGGGGGTGTTGGTTGACAGCGACTGAACATGAACCAGCAGTGGCCCAGGTGGCCAAGAAGGCCAATGGCATCTGGGCTTGGATCAGAAACGGCATGGCCAGCAGGGCCAGGGAGGTTCTTCTCCCTCTGGACTCGGCACTGGTGAGACCGCACCTCGAATCCTGTGTTCAGTTCTGGGCCCCTCACCACAAGAAGGATGTTGAGGCTCTGGAGCGAGTGCAGAGAAGAGCAACAAAGCTGGTGAAGGGGCTGGAGAACAAATCTTATAAGTAGCGACTGAGAGAGCTGGGGGTGTTTAGCCTGGAGAAGAGGAGGCTGAGGGGAGACCTCATTGCTCTCTACAACTACCTGAAGGGAGGTTGTGGAGAGGAGGGAGCTGGGCTCTTCTCCCAAGTGACAGGGAACAGGACGAGAGGGAATGGCCTCAAGCTCCGCCAGGGGAGGTTCAGGTTGGACATTAGGAAAATATTTTTCACAGAAACGGTCATTGGGCACTGTCAGAGGCTGCCCAGGGAGGGGGTTGAGTCACCTTCCCTGGAGAGGTTTAAGGGACGGGTGGATGAGGTGCTAAGGGACATGGTTTACTGTTTGATGAGGATGTTTGGACTTGATCCAGTAGGTCTTTTCCAACCTAATGATTCTGTAATAAGATGCCCCATTGTCTTTAATGACACATGGGCAATGCTCCAGCACACCCAGACATACTGCTACATAACCCACACCTCAGACCTGTCCTCCGGCTTCTCTCTCACATTTCATGTGTCTCCTCATTAACGAACAACCTCTATTTCCTAAAACACAAGCTGAAGAGCTCCCATTTCAATAATCAACGCAGGGCAAAGAACAGAAAGAGTGACCAGCAGAGCCCTGCTATCCATCTGTCCCAAGGAATGGCAAGATCCTGAAAGAGCAGGACTTACTGCATCATCCTCATCTGCACAGCCACAGACCAACACCCTCCAAGAAGACTGCGTGACTGAGAAGGTGCGCCTGGCCTCGGTATCTTCACTTCCAAGGTGGACATGAAAGACAAGCACAAAGTACTTCACAGCACATTAAGGGAAGGAGCTATGAAGCAACAGAAATAGCACATATGAATCCTTATATTAGTGCTTTTATAAAACACAGTCTTCAAAGGTAATGCCCAAGCCTTAAAACTCTTCCTCCTTTCCACACTTCTGCAAATCAACCTATTTTGACTCTCTTTTCTGGATTAGACAGCTTGAAGGAAGTCGTTCTTTTAAGGGTCTAATTCAAACCCACTATATTATGATACTTTTATTCCCGGTTCTAATACGATACAACATCAAATGCATCACTTGATTTAGATTTTACCGAGTCTCTTTTTTTCATACTACCTCCCTCCAAAGGGTATTACAACTGTTTGTCTCATCCCTGGATCCACACTTCCCCACTCCTTTTCTCCTCTTCCCACCCATCCACCTACATGTATTGAAAACTTGAGAGCTCGAACACTTCTCAATCACAATGTTGATACGAAGTTTATATTTTGTTGTCACACTTTTTTCTCTTTCCGTAGGCAGGGTATAGTTCTCCATTTTCTGTGAGAGGATCTCAAACTTTTTCTCCTATTTGCCTAGGATGGAGTAGTCCTGGCAACCAAGTTTAAGCAGCCTCCAAGGGCTAGCGGCTTCTTAAGGTAGAATTTCTCCCTCAAATCCAGCAATATGCTCCTTTCCGAGTACAGGCAGAAAACCCATTACCCTGAACAGATGGGAGGCAGTCTGTGGGAAGACAAAATCTGTTAAGAGTAAAAACTTAGAATAAAAAAAATAATTAAAAGTCTGAGTCACAGGCCTGATAAAAATCACAAGACTGGCTTAAGAGATCGCTAAATGTTAAGAAACATGTATTTTAAGAAAAATAGTATATTCTTTCAATTTGTTGTATGTGTTTCATTCCCTCTAAGGGCACTGCAACCTTATTTATTTGAAAGGAGAGCCGAGATTCCTATTTGATTCCCCAAAGCTGTAACTTTAATTAGAAAGAAAAAAAAAATATGCTCACAAGAAAATTCTGGGTGTTCACAATATTAGGACAGTTTGTAAACAGTGTTGGTGTCTCTGAAGGTGTGGAAAAGCAATTGTCAGACCAACTTGGCTGTGACTTGAACAGCTGCTATGCCGTGACTACTGTTCAGATCTAATTAAATCTCAGTGTGAGGGCATTTGAAAAAAGAAAGGACACAGATTAGGCCCAAAGAACATAACCTTACATTCATTAATTGCTAAGGTTACTCGGAATGTTAGTTTTAATCTTCAAAATTGCTGTCACACGTACTTTTAACTGACAAAAACTTATCTGATGCATTTGAAACCATCACAGCTTGAAAAAGAAGCCAAGAAAGTCACAAAAACAGCAAAAAAAAGAGATAAAAATCTATCATTATTCTTCTTTTAACTGTTCTCTTCTTTTCCCCAGGGCAGCGTTGCAGAATCTGCTAGTATGGTTTGCTGACACGGGTATGGAAGAGTTGACTCTCCCAATGACAAACGCAGTAATTCACACTAAAGCTGTGCCCCCTCTCCAGCTGCCAAGGTGCTTTTAATGAAGTGAGACACACACTAAACCAACATTTCCTCTCTGCCTTCTTCCTAGGCCCTTAAAGCAACACTCCCACTTTCTCTAAATCCTACCATCCTACAGTAACTCAGAATAGTCACGACCTTTTCCAGTTTGCTTTCCATTCCCCTCGCAGGTTCTATTTTATTTCTGTTGCTTTATCTCCTTGGATGGTCAGATAAGAAAAACAGCGTGCTAATAACGTCATGGTACTTTTGCACAGTTTCAACTCCACTCGCAGTACTTGTGTTTCATGTTTAATTAGCTATTTTGACAATAGATGCCTAACTGAGAAGTGAAGTGGTGGGCGTTCGTCTGTGTACGCCGGTACCTCTATTATACACACGTATATATACACACAGACATACATGACACAGGTGTGTGTCTATACACACCTACGCATGTCTGCAAGTCTGCAAAAAGAGCACAGCATGTTTCTTTTACTGACTCTAAATCTCTGGCTTCTTTTAAAGAGCACAAGTATTGTATTGAGAGTGAAGAATCACTGGTTATGTGACATTTTGCAAACCGCCATCGAGATGACAGAAGGTAAATTATCAGAGTGCAGCCTTCGTTAACAATCGTTCCATCATCTGTTGCTAAATCTTCTAATAAAGGCACAGCATAAATACACTTGATAACTAGGTTTTCATTTTTTTAAACCCACTTTGCCAATTAATAGCTTTCTGCATAAAGCTGTATTTCTCCTGGTCTTCCCATTTCTAATGAAATTCATCCAGGAGCATGCAGGCACATGCTGCCCTGCTGCCAGAGAGAATCTGTTGAACAATCCATGTAGATGTGACACAGAAGCCCAAGATGTGACACAAGAAGCCTGGAGAAGAGAAAGTTCCAAGGGGACCTTATAGCAACCATCCAGTACCTGAAGGGGCCACAAGAAAGCTGGGGAGGGACTGTTTACAAAGGCTTGGAGTGATAGGACGAGGGGCAATGGGTATAAACTGGAGAGGGGCACATTTAGACTAGACATAACCATAGAATCATAGAATCACTAGGTTGGAAGAGACCCACCAGATCATCGAGTCCAACCATTCCTATCAAACACTAGCCATGTCCCTTAGCTCCTCATCCACCCGTCCCTTAAACCCCTCCAGGGAAGGGGACTCAACCCCCTCCCTGGGCAGCCTCTGCCAGTGCCCAATGACCATTTCTGTGAAAAATATTTTCCTAATGTCCAACCTGAACCTCCCCTGGTGCAGCTTGAGGCCATTCCCTCTCATCCTGTCCCGTCACTTGGGAGAAGAGCCCAGCTCCCTCCTCTCCACAACCTCCTCTCAGGTAGTTGTAGAGAGCAATGAGGTCTCCCCTCAGCCTCCTCTTCTCAAGGATAAACAACCCCAGCTCAGCCGCTCCTCATAAGGCCTGTTCTCCAGCCCCTTCACCAGCTTCGTTGCTCTTCTCTGGACTCGCTCCAGAGCCTCAACATCCTTCTTGTGGTAAGGAATCCAGAACTGACACAGGATTCGAGGAGTGGTCTTACCAGTGCCGAGTCCAGAGGGAGAAGAACCTCCCTGGACCTGCTGGTCACACCATTTCTGATTCAAGCCAAGATGCCATTGGCCTTCTTGGCCACCTGGGCCACTGCTGGCTCGTGTTCAGTCGCTGTCAACCAACACCCCCAGGTCCTTCTCCTCCAGGCAGTTTTCTAGACAGACTTCTCCTCGGATGGAGCTGCTCAGGGTTGTTGTGCCCCAAGTGCAGGACCCGGCATTTGGCCCCGTTAAACCTCCTGCCATTGGACTCAGCCCAGCAGTCCAGCCCATTCAGATCCTTTTGGAGCCTCCTTACCCTCCAGCAGATCCATGCTTCCACTCAGCTTAGTGTCGTCTGCAAACTTGCTAAAGGTGCACTCGATGCCTTCATCCAGGTCATTGATAAAGACATTGAAAAGGGTTGGAATTTCTTCAGGACAAGGGTGATGAGGCCCTGGCCCAGGTTGCCCAGGGAATCTGTGGCTGCCCCATCCCTGGAGGTGTTCAAGGCCAGGTTGGATGGGGCTTTGAAAACTCTGATCCTGTAGGAGGTGTCCCTGCCCATGGCAGGGGGTGGAATTGGATGGGCTTTGAGGTCCCTTCAACCCAAACTATTCTCTGACTCTATGATTCTATGTTCATAATTACAGGCATGACAAGGGTGCACCAGAAGCCACTGTGCAGTGAATGGAGAAGGAGGGAGTTTGGAAGGGAATTACTGGTGTAGCAACAGGAACCGGTCCTCAAATCAACCCAGCAATCAGTTTATATCCTCTTCTCAAGACACAGGGTGAAGAATGAAGACATTGTGGGCAAAGTGGACTTGGAAAAAGATGAGCAAGAAGGCACAAAGGATCAGTCCAGAATGACAGAATGATTCCACAGTCATTTAAACATGACTTGAGGCCAACGACATCAAAATCAACGCTCTTCCTTGACCCTCCTGGCAGCCACTGCACTTTGCCATTCCAGTCCAGGCCTCATGCAGCCACCTGGAAAACCAGAGGAGAAGAAGGACAGGGCTGAAAGTCAGCCCTTATTCTTGCCGTCCCAAGAACAAGTGAAAGAGCAGGACAGCAGGGACAAGCAAGAGGCCTCTTAGCTTTAAATGACAGCAACAGTAGATGCCCTCAAAGAAGCACAGAAATGAACCCACAAAATCCAACTCAGTGCAATTTGTAATCCTCAAATTTACTCCAATAAATTATTTTATTTATATCTAATATATGTTATATTTTGTATATGATGTACATGTTTATTCTTTAGAGAAAAGAAGCCAAGGGGAAATTATTTCACTAGGTTGTGGTATAAAAGATCGCTATGGCAAATGGGTACAACGGCTTTTAACAAGTACCTTCTTTTAAGAGTACAGCAACCGAACTTTAGAAAACCATTCCTATTGTCAAATTTATGCTGGGCCAGTAGAGTCTAATACTCCTAGTGGAGTCTAACTCACCAGCTTTTTTAAGATCCTCACCACCTGAGCTCATACACGTTTGTAATGCCTCATCAGCAATTCCACTATCATGATACGAGATTAAAATGAAACTACAGAAAAGAAAAATTCAATAGATTTCATCAGAAGAAGGGTACGATAATAGCACTGAATATTTTTAATGCTACATGGTAATACTAAGGACTAATTCTGAATTATCAGTAGCATGATCATCATCTAAAATTCAGTGTTATGAAATCCCAAATACTATTATAAGAGCCCTTTAAATAAATCTCTGTTATCAGCTGAATGCAGCTGTGCTCTACTTCATTTGCATTAGGTTAGGATTTGCCAGCACACGCGATAAAGTTTTCTAATAAGCTCCAAAAAGGAAAGGAAAAAGAAGAAGAAAAAGCTTTAAGAAGCTCATGGAACAAGCAAGCTTGCTGTCTCTTCAAGATGTTCACAAAAACATATATGTCCCTCACTCTGAAAAGCATCAGACAAGAGCCATATGCTAACGGTTTCTTATTCAATTTTAAATGCTTTAACATACTATAAATTCACAGATTAAAACTAGAAAGGGCAGGAGAATCATTGCAAAACCACAGGTTAATTAATAGAGCAAAGAAAAAGCTACCATTGCAGTATCATAGGCACAAAGGAATGATGCGATAATGCCCCTAAGAAAACTGAAAGAAAAGCTCCCTAAAAAATTGTCCTGGGTAAGACAATCTATTTCCCGCTACATAAATTTCTCTCTATTAAAAAGGAACAGCATTTCTTCAAAAACAATTTCTCAGATGAAAAAAAGAAATCAATGCAAGGTTTTGATTATCTAAAATACCAACCCCAAATCATTCTAACTCTTGCTTCAATCCATGACTCACTGCCAAGGTGAGTCTGCAGACCTGAGTCGCTTGCACGCCACTCGCGCCTCCAAGAGGGATGCGGAACTCGAATGACAACAGGCTCATAATTTAACATAGGAATAAGAGATCACCTGTTCCAACAGGCACTTAAGTATACACACACAGAGAATAATTTATGGCACCTCATGAGCATGTCTCTTCTGACAAATGTTCCTGTCCCATCAATTGGAATGGAACAAGTTTACGTTCCATAAATATGAAATTGGAGAGAGACAGACGGCTCCCATTACACCAAGAGTTCACAGCACAAAACCTTTGTAGAGGGAAGCTAATTTGTGTCCCGCAGACCAACAGCACCATCGGTTTCAGCACTGGTGACCTTGATTAAAGGAAGGTTTTGACAACAGACAGCTGACCGCAAAAAGCTCTTAGGGTGAGAGATGTGAACATCCACAAAAAAAATGTGTGAGCATGGCAGGCATTACTCATTCTTGCCCACTGTACCTTTTATCTGTGAAATATGCTTAGCTAGCGTGGTGAGCGAAATGTCTGATCCCCTGCACATCATGGGCCAGCTCATGCCTGGCAGAATTAATGCACAACAGAAATTCAACAACCCAAGAAAAACGTCTGCCCATGAAGAATATTGCTCTTTATCTCAAACGCGTTCTAGCAGCTTCTGATTAACTGAAAAATCATTAACACAACTGATACATATCCCATAGGGAAAATATATCTGATTACTCAAGATGATTTGGGCGGAAGGAGAAATGAAAATCCAGTACCAGACATAGTTTATACACGGTCCCATCAGAGGTGTGACCAGCATGTGAAGAGAGGTGATTCTCCACCTCTACTCTGCTCTGGTGAGACTTCGCATGGAGCCCTGCATTCACGGATCTGTTGGAGCAAGTCCAGAGGAGGCCATGGAGATGATCCAAGGGCTGAAGCACCTCTCATGCAAGGACAGGCTTGAGAGAGTTGGGGTGGTTCAGTCCGGAGAAGAGAAGGCTCCAGGGAGACCTTAGAGCAGCTTCCAGTGCTGGCAGGGGCTGCAAGAAAGCTGGGGAGGTGGGCACTTTTTACAAGGGTATGGAGTGATATGACAAGGGGGTGTGGCTTTAAATTAGAAGGGCAAAGATATAGATTAGACATTAGAAAGAAATTCTTAACGATGAGAGTGGTGAGGCCCTGCCACAAGTTGCAGGGGCAAGCTGTGTCTGCCCCATCCCTGGAGGGGTTCAAGGCCAGGCTGGATGGGGCTCCCTGATCCAGTGGGAGGTGTCCCTGCCCCTGGCAGGGGTGGAACTGGATGGGCTTTGAGGTCCCTTCCAACCCAAACCATTCCACTATTCTATGAAAGTAGCGGTTTTTCCGAGACTCTATTACTTCTCAGGACTGGCAACGTTGCTGTTTTTCCAGCATTCTGGCACTTGTAAACTGACGCAGGCAAAAGGGATTACCTCTCTTTTTCATTCTTTCATAGAAGATTGTTCTCACAAGAGTAGAGGAGAAGGGAATACCACAGGAAAGAGGCCATTTCTCCCTACATGTTTTCCCCTACTTAAATTTATATCACAGCTTCAAAGCCAGACTTGTTTTAGAGATTCCACAGGTGGTGACCAATCAGTAGATGTCTGTACATACCCCACCACAGGGACTAAAAATGCACTGCTTGCCTTCACTGCCTACATACGGCTTCCAGCCTTTTCCAGGGGAAAGAAAAACCTCTGTCCTACAGAACACACATCCAGTGGCACATGGCTCAACCCAAAAAGAAGAGTAGAAAGAGAGCTCTCTATTCCTCCTCCGTCCCATGTAACTACAAACACTATTCTTTACTGCCATTCTCATTTTATATCATTCACGTTGTGTGAAACAATGCTGGTTCTTTGCTTAAAGCCATGCTGACTACAAACCAAAATGAACCACAAACTACCACTTGAAACTTACTTCAGATACCAGCTGGCTTTGAATTATAATATTAAAGAATTTGGGTATCATTTATTGTTCTTTTGTAACGCCAGCAGTGCAACACAGAATCACAGAAACACATCGTCTTCTAAATTTCACCATCCTTTGTCTTAATTTTAAATCTAAAAGAATGGCTACTGCACCCTCTTTCAAATGGTTTTAACTACTTTGGGGCAAATACAGATAAATTACACGAATGTCTTCAGTGTGCTTGAAAGTATGAAGAAATCCCTCAAATACACTTGCTGGGAAAATATCAGTAACAATCTCCTCTGGTCTAAGACATCCATAACAATGTAAAAGCTTGCAAAATCCACTCAGTTGCGAGGGTGCCTGGTTTTAGTCCTTTTACGTGTGATTTAATGCTTATGGCCACAGCTAAATCTGATGGTTTTAATAAGAACCGAGTCGGTGCAGGTGGCACTGGGAGGCAGCCTGCAGAGAGCAGAGCTCAAAGGGAATCACAAATATCGGGGAAGGTGGGGGTTGGACGACAAAGCGCATTGTACTGAAAGGGGAGTTAAAAGAGACACTAACGAAAGGAGTTCAAGGCAGTGCCAACTCATTTGGAACAGAAACACAAAAGACTGCCAGCGATTCTGTAGAACGTGATGACTCACATTTTCTATCCCTCTCGTCCATCCACTGTGACGCTTCTCAAACCTCCTTTGCTTTTATTATTGTCTCTACATTTTTACATTTCTTTTACTGTTATAATCAATATGGTATAAGTTGATTAAGAAACCTGAGAGAAGGACACCACTGAAAGCTCCACTGAGATGAAACCCAGCAGATACATCAGCAACCCCCACACAGCAGCCTTAAAAACTAAAATGACTTTTTCACAGTATCTTCCTGCTGATTTTTAATTCATTAGATTGATTGCACCATAACAAAGAATAACTGGTTCTCTCCCTTCTGTGAACATAAATGGATCCAAGTACACGTCACACTGATTTCCTTTCTTTTAGAGCCACACAATCTTAGTAAAGCTGAAATATCACATACAGAGCTACAAGAAATAAACCCTACCCTTTAGAAAACCATAATCGTGCCAAGTTATCTATAAAACATCTCAAATTGTTCTTTCTAGCAGAAGAATGAACTTTCCAATCTGAAGAATTATTTCACATGCCACAAAAAAAAATGTTTTAAATGGCTGTAAGGCAAATATACAGAACATTTTGCTAAATAACAGCCTTCCTGGTTCCCAAACCTGATCCATACTTGTGCTTTTAATATTTTATTAATGTGCTTTGTCCTTTCCCTCCTAGCCTTTTCACCCACTGGTGTCTACCTGAGGGTAGCAATAGTAACGCATTTTTTATTTTTAGGCATCCAGTGACACACGGCTTTCCTTAAAAACAGTATCTAAAAGCCACGCATGGATCCTTTATGCATTTACTACCAGTACCTCTGTTACAAAAAGGAAATTACAGAAGAATTAAACTGCTAAGAACTGGTACATGTGCTCGCAATATTTTTATCTTGAATTAGCAATACCTGAAATAATTGGTGATAACAAATGATGGATTATCCCATACTCTTACATAACTGAATTACAAGTGGGAATTTTGTGCCTGCATTCTATATCCTTCATCTTCCTTTCCTCTCACCATACTGCTCCAGTGGGATTTTTTTTCTGGACAATTTTTAAAATAAGAGGCAATACTTAATTTCCAGGGACAGGATTTCCCAAAATACTGTTTTGTGGCTTTTTCCTTTCCTGACCTGAATATTTTGAAATACCATCAAGTCATTATTTGTATGAGAGGTAGTCAGTTTTGTGAATCTGTAATTACACAAGAACGCTTACAAATACTACAACTGGAGGTAATTTCGAAAGGACAACATATTGGTTACTTAGGATACATTAAGATCATTAATGTAGTAAGACAAATCATGTTGCTTTTTTGTACCTTCCAGTACCTGAAGCGGCTACAAGAAAGCTGGGGAGGGACTGTTTGCATAGCTTGTGGTGATAGGACACGGGGCAATGGGAATAAACTGGAGAGGGGCAGAGTTAGACTAGACACAAGGAGGGATTTTGTCACCATTGGAGTGGTGAGTCCCTGGCCCAGGTTGCCCAGGGAAGCTGTGTCTGCCCCATCCCTGGAGGGGTTCAAGGCCAGGCTGGATGGGGCTTTGAAGACCCTGATCCAGTGGGAGGTGTCCCTGCCCATGGCAGGGGTGGAACTGGATGGGCTTTGAGGTCCCTTCCAACCCAAACTATTCTAAGATTCTGCTTTAAAAGTAGGCTGCAAGAGGCTCCTTATTTCAGTAGTCAGTCTAAATACACAAAGATTCTAAACATATATGGTCTTTTGAAGCAGAAATGAATTCACTCTACACACTGAGTCAAGTGGAAGCCATCTGGCCACGGTTACACAAGCTGACAAAACCAACTGAAGTCCTTATTTAATATACGTACTTACACAGCCCACATACACACACATCCCCATTATAGAGAGATGCAAACAAAGGTACAAAACATTTTATTCCATGCAGCCTTCTCCAAAAGTTCCTACGTGTTACCGGCAGGGAGATCTACTGCTAGCGAGTTGTGCACAGGCTGACTCAGGATTAACTAGTAAGTCAGATCCTCCCTACGGAACAGCCACAGCTGTGCATTCTGACAGGGAGAAAAAGGACCACAAAATATTTTTTTTAGAGAAAGAAAAGCATTCAGCCACAGATCATGAGTTTACATTCAAAATATTCCCCTACATTTGGCATTGTAACACTTTCCGAGGTGAACTCTATATAAAGTGCACGTTGACTTTATTTCCTTACTCGCTCAGACCTGTTTTCTAACAGATGGCAACATGACTGACCCTGACCTTGGGCTCTCCCTCTGGGAGCAGCTCACAGAAGCACAGACTTTCATGGTGGCCGCTGACTCAAGATGCTGCCACTCGATTAAGTGTCATTTTACCCAAATGCCACACAGAAAACAAAGATGTTACAGTATTTTTGCTGCAAATAATTTACATCTGAAACAGAGAATCTCAAGAATTTATCACCTGCATTCAAATGTCCATCTGAAAAGTCATAACCAATGAAGGCGGCAGCGTCCCTGTTCCTCTCACAGCTGTCATGGTTTAACTCCATCTTAACACCGATGCCAAGGCCTGTGGCCATTCACCCAAGCCAAGCACGGCAGAAGATCCCTGCTGGCTCCAGCACAGCAAGCGAAGTCCAGCTGGGAGCTCTCCCCATCGCTGCCCTGTTGCAGCAGCACTGGAACCGCTAAGAATGCAAATGCCTCCACTGCTACCGAGCATTGGCTCAGCGTGGTGTGCCCCTGCCCACCGTGATAACGCTGTCATGGATACCTGAAAAACTGCTGACAGAAGTTCTTAGCTTGGCAAATAAACCATCGAGCAGGCTGGCACAGAAGGCGCAGCAGTACGGGCTGGTGAAGGACCACAGCCAGCAGCTCGTGCCAAGCATCCACCAGGACATGAACCTCAGCTAGAAGAGAGAAGGAGAAACAGAGGTACCTCGGTCTTCACAATTCTATCAATCTGCTGGAGGTTCAGGAGGCTCCAAAAGGATCTGAACAGGCTGGACCGCTGGGCTGAGTCCAATGGGATGAGGTTTAACACGGCCAAATGCCTGGTCCTGCACTTGGGGCACAACAACCCTGTGCAGAGGTACAGACTAGGAGAAACCTGGCTGGAAAGCTGCCAGGAGGAGAAGGACCTGGGGGTGTTGGTCCAGGGAGGTTCTTCTCCCTCTGGACTCGGCACTGGTGAGACCGCACCTCGAATCCTGTGTTCAGTCCTGGATCCCTCACCACAAGAAGGATGTTGAGGCTCTGGAGCGAGTCCAGAGAAGAGCAATGAAGCTGGTGAAGGGGCTGGAGAACAAGAGGAGCGGCTGAGAGAGCTGGGGGTGTTTAGCCTGGAGAAGAGGAGGCTGAGGGGAGACCTCATTGCTCTCTACAACTACCTGAAAGGAGGTTGTGGAGAGGAGGGAGCTGGGCTCTTCTCCCAAGTGACAGGGGACAGGACGAGAGGGAATGGCCTCAAGCTCCGTCAGGGGAGGTTCAGGTTGGACATTAGGAAAAAATTTTTCACAGAAAGGGTCATTGGGCACTGGCAGAGGCTGCCCAGGGAGGGGGTTGATTCACCTTCCCTGGAGGAGTTTAAGGGACGGGTGAACAAGGTGCTGAGGGTCATGGGTTAGTGATTGATGGGAATGGTTGGACTCGATGACCCAGTGGGTCTTTTCCAACCTAATGATTCTACAAATTCCACTTCTCTTATGACGGATGAGGACATGTGGTCAGTGACAAAAGCAGAGTCAGTCAATTCGCTGAACAGGCATCTCAGCTACGAACCCAAATGCTGAGCACTGCATTAAACACAGTATAAGCTATCAATCACTAACAGCTTGTTGCATGCACTTGATGTTGGGTTTGGCTGGGGCAGAGTTAATTCTTTCCATAGCTGGGATACGGGCTTGGATTTGTGCTGGAACCAATGCTGGTAACTCAGGGATGTTTCAGCCACTGCTAAGCAGTGCAAGGCCTCTTTGGCTCCTTACATCACCCCACCAGTGAGTGCTGGGGGTGCACATGATGCTGGGAGGGGACACAGCCAGGAACGCTGACCCCACTGACAAAACAGATGTCCCCATACTATATGACATCATTCCAGCACACAAAGCTGAGGGGAAGGCTGGCCAGAAACCACTGCTCAGCGCTGGGCTGGCCATCAGTTGATTTGCAGTGTACAATTGTTTTCATTTGCACCACCTGTCTGCCTTGGGGTTTATTTCTCTGTTATCTTCCTTTTCTTCATAATTTGTTATTATTAGTATTACTATTCTAATTTATTTCAATTATTAAACTGTTCTTATCTCAACCCATGAGTTTTTCCACTTTCACCCCCACTAGTCTTTTCCCTCCGTCCCGCTACAGGGGGAGCGCACAAGTGGTGTGCGCTGCCTGGTTACTGGCTGGGGTTAAACAACCACACACTTTCTTCTGTGCAAAATATATTTACTGAAGACCTGCAGTGCTTCTGCTGCCTTTCTCTGCTTCAGTCCTACAGCACGATTTTCACTGCAGTCGTGCCTAGATTTCCATGACTTAGGCACTTAGTGCCTAAAAATAAAGCAAGCAGCACTTAACAGCTGAGAAAAATCAAGCCTCACATTTAAATTATGCTTAGTAGAGCAGAATCCAACCCCTGTACCTACTGAGTCCCAGCTTCACTAACCTCACTCCCATCTTCCTCCCATCCACAAGGGCATAGCAGTATTTGACAACACATACATACTGGCAAATTTAATTATTGTAAAATTAAAATACTGTAACATCATAAACAGTTGATAAAAACAAACTTGATACAGCAGAACAAATGAGAAAACATAAAAGCAAAATTAAACCAAAATAATAAAATCTTATATCCAGGAACTAATTAAGTTAACCCTGGGAGAAGACAAGCCTGTGAATTATAATTAGTAGAATTCTGCTGTTGCATTTCTGAAGGAAATTGCTGGATAGAACACCCTGGGCTTGTGCTGCAGGCTGTTCCCCATGCCCACTCCCCCTGGTCGGAAGGCACCGCTCCCTGCTAGTAGCCCCCACTATTCAACGTAAGGGAAGCTACCAGGAGACATGTAAGCAGCACTACTGAAAAATATCCATCATTGAAAATGCCTTATGTGTGTTCTTACCGTGACCAGAAATTAAGAGATTCATCTTGGCTAAGGCCTTACCCATAGAGTTCATCTTTTTTTTTCAAGCTAGAACTCTCAAGTCACGAAGTATAAAGCAGTTAACACAAGATATTATACGTTTTATATAATGCCCTGCTGCTGCATCTTCAGACTAATAAGGGTCCTAGGTTTTAAGGTGATAATTTCCCAGTCATTAATTGCACCTGGCAGCTAATGTATGCAAACAGCTACACTGGACTTGATATCCTGACACATATCTGAGAAGAAAACAAAATTACCAGTCATAAGACTTTCTCAGTGATATAAAAATAAAACCATAACATGGGACAGGATGTGTTTTTAGTCTGATGAATCTCATGCACATAGATACACATTTTTTACAGCAAAAGCCAGCTCAGCTTCCTAGAAAAGCCAGGCTTATGCAATCATCCGGCACCCCCAGTAATTTCTGAACCTCCTGGGGAATACAATCACATTTCAGAGGCTCTTACAATCCATTCAGCCTTGTGGAAATAAGAAAAAGCAGTAGAAACAATACTTGAAACTATGCCTCCTCGAAGGGAAATAGCTAGACACAGAATGGTAGTGTCATAGAATAGTTTGGGTTGGAAGGGACCTTAAAGCCCATCCCGTTCCACCCCTGCCATGGGCAGGGACACCTCCCACGGGATCAGGTGCCCAAGCCCCATCCAGCCTGGCCTTGAACCCCTCCAGGGATGGGGCAGCCACAGCCTCCCTGGGCAACCTGGGCCAGGGCCTCACTGCTCTCACTGCAAAGAAATTCCTCCTCCTGTCTAGTCTAAATCTGCCCCTCTCCAGTTTATACTCATTGCCCCTTGTCCCATCACTACAAGCCTTTGCAAACAGTCCCTCCCCAGCTTTCTCAGAGACCCTTCGGGTACTGGAATCCAATCACATTAAGCACCTCCTATACAGTTTTGGACACTCCTCTATATCCTTCATTTCCTTTATGTTTATCTTGAAATTATTCCCTACGTAAGCACTAAGAGACTCTTCAGAAAGCAGCACATGGTGTTGGGGCAGGGAAACTCCTAGCTGGCTCTTTCCTTCTTACCGAGCAACGAGCAGCAGCATCAGAAAGGGGTAACAAATGTATCGCTGGTGTGGGGTGAATCTCCATTTGCTCTGCTCCTGCTCTGCAAGCCTCTCTGTACGCATATGGTACATCCTAAAATCCTGCTGCCAGTGCCCTGCTGAGCCATTCCCATCTTCCATCCAAGAGTGCAGCCGAGTGCACCTGCTGCCCTGCGCTCCCACTGCTGCTGGCACAGTGACACACCGCTCACCACGTGCTGGGGAGAAGAAACACTCCACGGTTTCCCCACTGATTCAGGCAGAACGCTGCTGCGCAACAGTCAGAGAAATATGCAGCCACGGCTGCTGTGGGGAAAGGCTGTGCACCCCACTCCCCTGGAAGGCAGTTCTCCACCTCCTTAGAATCATTTCTGAATTCTCCATCCAGTTAGAAATTTCACACATATGCACACTGATCTCACATGAATTTGGGTTTTTCCGTTGTCTTCCACAGGGTCGTATAAAACAATGCACAGACTAAGGAGCCAGAGACACCATCTCTTAAAGTCTTCCCTGCTACAAACCTTAAAATTTGCTTTCTCCTTTACGACATTAAAATCCAGAGCATCCAGAGGAGGGCATGCACTTGGCAAAGGTTTTGGAGGGGAAGCCACGTGAGAAGCTGTTGTACTTGGGAACATGGTCTGGTGGAGCACTTAGCAGGGCTGGATCGATGGTTTGACTTGATTATCTTAAATGTTTTTTTCCAACCAAAATCATTCTATGATTCTATGACTTGGTCTGTTCAGCCTGGAGAAGAGGAGACTTAGGGGAGGCCTCATTGCACTTCACAGCTTCCTCCCAGGGGAAGGAGGAGGAGAAGACAGAGATCTCTGGTCAGAGAGAAGAGGGAACAGCAGGGAGATGTGCCAGGGGAGGGTTAGGTTGGACATTAGGAAAAGGTTCTCCCCCCAGAGGGTGGTGGAGTACTAGAACAGCTCCCAGAGAAGCAGTCATGGCAAAGCCTGACAGTATTCCAGCAGCATTTGCCCAATGCCCTCAGCCCCAGGGTGTGAATGTTGGAGTGTCCTGTGCAGGGCAGGAGTTGGACTCAATGGTCCTTGTGAGTCCCTTCCAACTCAGCACATTCTATAACTCCATGACTCTAAATTACTTAGCTCTCGCAGACTACGCTTCAGCTGCTACCTCATGCAATCTGCCTGATAGGATGTGGGTAAAATATGCCTCATTTTTGGCAACCAGGCACCAAACTACTCCCTTCTCCACTATTTGACTGTATTGGAGAAAGGACTCCTTGACTTCCCTCTCCTGTTTGCACTCATACAGAAAAAAAGACAAGTGCCAAGGGCCCTACAGAAATCTCACTGCCATCCACCTCTTCCTAAAAGCCCTTCCCTGTGAAGATTTGAAGCTTCAGTTCTCCAGTCAGGGCAAATTCCCTTACCCTCTGATAAACGCCAGCTGCTTATTCCTTGGAGTCTGAAGACAGGACAGTGTACTGCAACAATACCCCCATCCCTGTGGGTCCCTTCCAGCTCAAGATGTTCTATCATTCTCTTCCTGTCAACATCAAACTCCTAAAATGATACGTGGCAGATAGGTACGGTTGGACTCAATGACCTCAGAGGTCCTTTCCAACTTAGCGATTCTATGAAATCACAGTACAGTCCCGAGGAATCCTCTGCATCTGTCTAAGTACCACAAGCAGATACGTGACCGCATGCAAATGCATGAACAGAATAAGGTTTCAGAAATGTTGAGTAGCAGTTTTACAGAAGAAAATCAACACTGGTTGCATGTGCAAATCGTAACGGAATGCCAGAGTACAGAGAGCGCCAGGTCAGTATCGGGAGGAATAACTAATACAGGTGGGTCAGAAAAAGTAACAAAGCTGACATCAACAAGTATAGAACTGATAAATATGTTTTATTTAAAAATATTCTAAGCCATTTTTGGCCCATTTCATATCAAATTTTCTCATATAAAAATAAAAATCATGAAGTATTTTAAGGAAGACTTCTGGTTCCTAATTAAATGGAAGTTCTTTGATCGATGGAGAAAAGCTATTACTTTATCTCAGTTTAATACCTTTCCTCCTTCTGGAATAGGATTAGGAAGCGGAAACGTAGTGCATGGATGTTTCAATTCTGACAGAACATTTTCAATCAGCACAATATAAAAAGCTTAGAAAAACAAAGCCTACAGTAGCAATCAATAGAGAAGTATTTCACAGTGTACAACATAATTTCAGATAAAATGTGCAAAAACGTTGTAGAAAATATCTACCGTCTAACTTAGGCTAGAAGTAATAACACTGCTAGGAACTGGGCTTCCAAGCTGGGAGCGCCAAAGCCCACGACACGGATGCATCAGACCTAGACGGCACCCACTGAAGATGTTGACACGACTGACCTGCCATAGCAAACAGCAACCAACCTCCTGTTAAAATAACCACTATTCCTACAGGTTTGGTATGTAGGGCATGAGCAGGAGGTGAAAGACAAGTATTCTGCACATACTTGGAGACAAAAAAGATGTTCATGAGCATTACAGGAAACTCTCATATCTGTACCTGCCACAATGTGCTGGAAATATTTAAGAGATAAAAGAGTAGCATTGCTTATTTCAGACATGAGATTAATAGAAGGTGAATTGAAACAAGCATAAAACTTAATGATTGATTCAAATTATAGATAGATAGATCAAGAATCTTTTTCTTTCAAGTTTTCTTTGATAACAAAAAGCAAGAGTTTCTTTATTAACCCCTAATTAACAGGTCCAAATTCCATTTGGAAGGAACATCTGAAACATTATTATAGAGCAGCTATCATTGCCACAGAAGTGCCAAGACTTTAATAAAGTTCAAGGGAGGTTGAACATTCATATTAGAGCATTCCAAAGCTTCTATAATTTACAGCAAGCCATACTGCACAAAATAAAGTTTCAAATTCAGGACTCAAGTCAGCCTTGCAAGGAGAACATATTATAGCTGAGATAGAAAGGAAGAAGACGTTTCATCCTTTTTACCTTTTGCATATAATTTTGTGATAGTATTTTTCCTACAATATTTTTAGTAGTATTTTACTGAAGTTATCGGACTCTATTATTGGTATGACCTAGGTAAGGAAACTTAAAAGGTAAACGTCCTTAGTGTTAATGGCAACACCATGTCCAACAACAAGATGACAGATATACAGATGCCAAACAACTGCATACATGGTATTGATCTGATTTCTGTTATGGTTTGTAAAAAATTACATATAGCCACTTTGTTCACATTCAAGTCAGTGAGTAGTTCTACACTCCACAGAAAGCAACTGCTCATAGAATCAACAGATAACGAAACACATAACAGAAACTGAAACACCCACCTCATCTATCAGCCACAAGTTTTCCCGAGGATCTAACTGCTTCAGTTAACATAGCGCATGATTCCCTGCACAGGTTTTTTTTTCCAGTCAGTACAGAACATAATTCTCTGCTCCACTGTTAAATTGTCTGTAAATCAAAAATGCTCTCTCCACTTGCCTACTCTCTCAGCAACTGTATTAGCTCTTTTATTTTGGCTTCATTTTCCAGTTCAGGGGCACATGCCCTTCTCGAAAGGTCACCAGAAGTTTGGAACACCCCAAGGATAAAAAAGAAAGATGGAAAAGCACACGGGAGGAGTAACTAAGGCTACATGACAGGGAAATATGAAGTACAGAGATGTGATCCTAATATTCCTTCTTCACTCTAGTAAGCTTTGAGCCAGTTTAAATTATGGCATCACACAAGCATTACTGGCATTAAAACCCATAAATCAAAAAATTGAACAAAAAGGATAGAAATCTTCCTTTTCCTTTGTAAACAACCTGGATATAAAAAAGACATGGCTGAAGATATAAAGGAAAATGCCTGTTTGGACAATATTAACTGTACAGTCCTTTAATGTTCTTTGTTAATTTTGATGGGAATGTCTTCATTTGTATCAAAATACAGGAGAGAACTTCAAATCGAACAAACTGTATCCGACTTAAAAAAAAGTAAAATAAATTAAGTCCATAAAGAGAGTTTCTCTGACCTTCCCTTGGCTTCTGGCCATAAACTCCCCAAACATGGCTGTAAATAACTAAATAAGGTCTTTCATAGCATTGCTTTGTTATCATTATTAAAATAGAAGGAATTTTATTTCATAAAACCTGACTGAGCAAAAGAAAATCAAGAGTGGATATGAGGTATGGAAAAAGACGGGACTTCTCAGAAAAATCTGCTAAAAAGACACAGAACCAATGTCAGAGGATGTGTTAGAGAGCTACAAGATTTCTTCAAGGAAAGGAGACTTGTGGGATTGTGCTCCAGGCTCTGATACTCACCCCGAGATTCCCTGGTCTGGACAAGCACGTTGGACTGGAGATGGGTGCCAATCGCTCCATCTCACCTGTCTGCACACAGCGGGACTGCACGCGTGTCGACACTTACTGCTTCTTTTAGGTACACAAACGTAATAGCATCTTTCATCTGAAAGGGATACTTTAAACAGTTTAAAAATCTATTATTTTTCTTGTTCTGATTTTCTAACAATGAAATAATATTTTGGGGTAATATCAATCTTCTGATGTAAAGAAAATAGAATATGCGCTGTCTCATCCTTCTCTTTTTTCCCCTCAATTAGAATATTGTAGATTGCATAAAAGGCCTTCTCACCAAGAAATAGCTTTCCTTTTTTGTATTGCTACCTGGTCTTCTTGAAGTTCAATATTATTAATACTGAGCCTAGGGCCACATTATTGAATGACTAAGCAAAAATTGAAATTATCTTGAAGTGATTTCTTAGAAGTAATAATAGAAAGAAGTAGATGTAGAAATTATTTCTCAAACAACCATTCCCTCCAACTCAACCTTATTTTAGATGGTGTTGCCATCCAAGGTGTGTTGGAAGGACGGCATACCAGTATCCACTGGCAAGGAAGCTTTAAAATACGACTACATGGCCACAGCATCAGGTTTCTCAAGGATTTTTTGCAAATCAAGCCCCAGTTAGGACACTGCTTCATTTGTCAGGCTCTAGTGACACTTTGCAATAATCACCAGAGGCAAAAATACCCTAATTTAAAAGCAATTAGCAAGCTGCATCATTTGTAAGAGAACATTCTGAATCTATCAAAAAAAAAAAAAAAAGGCTTTGCTTTGTAGCTTGTTTTTTAACACTTCAACTCCATTTTTAGCATTTACAAAGATAAATTATTAGCCCAAATTATTAGCTGTAAAACCTGCTGTTATAAATTCCCAAAATGAAGCATTTCTTTTCTATCACTGAAAGCATGTTTGCTCTTGGAAATGCACTTTTAAAGAAAATGTAACAAAGTATTCTGTTCAATATTTGTTTAGGGAAAAGAGACAAATGTGTATTTTTCAGCAAAAGGTGTAAATTCACCCCAGTTTAACAGATAAATTTAAGAGGTCTAATGTGCAAACAATACCTTTCTTTACAAGAAGGATGTGCCCATCATTAACTGTCATGCAAAATAATATAAGAGAAAATGAAGGGTTGGGGGTGACGCCCCACAGTTCACAGGATGCCAGCAATCCAAAACTACGACTGAAAGCAACTGATCCTTTTGAGCTCCAGAATCAATGGCCAAAACAATACCTTTTATACTTACTCTCAGAGAGCCCCATCTCTGTTCTATGACCCACAGCTCAAGCACATCTTGTCTCTTAAAAATGAAGGTGGCTTTCAATTCATCTTTAATTCTCATTGGATAAGCTGGTCAGATGAAAGCTTCCAGTGCTCTGTATGGCTCAAGGCTGACTCATGTCCCTGTAAAACCACCGGTATCTAAATTTTACGCTATTGCAGGAACAAGTCAGATGCTGCTAAGTAAGTCTAACAAGCACTGTCTTTTGAGTGTGAAGATAGCATATATTATTTCGTACAAAATTAGGTTGATCATCTATTTTAGCAGAACGTAAGACAAACAGAGACAGACCACAACATCAACATCACCAGTACTTTGGAACAATTTTCACTCCCTGTATTGCTGATAAATTTTAGAACCTGAAGGTACCTGCAACACAGAGCCACTAATGGTTAACAAAGATTGTATTATGGCATAGAGGAAACATACGGAATTTCTTCAGATATTAAGTTGTGACTTTGCGAAATGGGTGGTTTTTCAGTACCAGACATAACAGATGGGATTTGCCCTACTCATGAAGTTAATGTACCACCCGACACGATATCCCGCTGAAAGAATCCTGAAGGGTATCCAACCTCTGCTGTTCCTCTTAATACCTGCAAGATTGTATTAAAAAACAACAACGATGACAAACTTTTAGCAGGTACCTCTGACGTTATCAGATCTAAAGAAATTCTCACAACAACTAGTCTTTTGTGCTGTGTTAAATCAGGGCACAGATTAAAGCTACCCTGCGTCACACCCTTCGGCAGTTTTCCTTCTGATCCCTCTCCTGCTCCATGCACCAGGCTCTGCTGGGAGCCACTCCAAAGCCCCAGTATTAAAGAAGAACCAGCCAGAAGCAGAGCACAGGCACATACAGCCAACAGAAAAAGGTCCCGCAAAACCCAGAGGTGGTTACAGATAAAATGGAACAGGGCTGGAGTACTCAAATTTTTCCAGTTTGAACTCCTCCTGATAAAGTTCAGGTTTCCAACAACACACAAGTGTAATATCAACAAAAATTATCACACTTTGGACTGCCCCCCACATATCTCAGAAGCAAAGAAATATCGGCAACATTCTCCATCGTTTCAACTCCGGAGTTGTGTAAACCAGAAAAATTAAAATTGCGTGGAGCAGATTAATTATTGCATAAGTTATCTTTTGTCTGTGTGCACATATTAAAGTCAGTAATGCCTGAACAGCTCAAAAGCAAAAAGAGAAATCAACAAAAACAACTGGTATTGGTCCTGAAACTTGTAGGTGTCTCTATCAAGGCAGAACAGATGAACGACACCTCCATCTGAACCCCCCCTGCTGACAACATTAACTGCTCTTAAAGCACAGCAAATTTATGAAACATCTATTAAATATATTGGCTTCTAACTTCTTTTAATTAAGAAATGAACTAAAAATTAATCTCAAAGGAACAAGAAATGCAAAGAATATACGCGTCAGATGGCTGAAGAGCTTTTAAGAAGTCCTTTTAAGTCCATTTTGCTGTCAATACTAATATAATTTTCCTCAGAGGTCATTTGATAATGTTTAATATTAATTTGGTCTGAAATGTTGCTTAACAACCAAAATGAGTTTGAAATATTTTGTTACTCATACTACATGTAGCTTCACTGTAGCATGTTACACAACTCTGGTCCTAAAAGAATAGTTTCCTCGAGAACTAGCAGAATTCTTACAGTAACTTAAATGTTTATCTTTACTTTCTATGATTCTTGTCCTGTTGTGGAAAATATAATCAATGTAAAATACAGATATTAGCCAGGTTCATATCAATTTTCATAGGGACCTTGAAATAAGGCCAATCTTTGACTTAAAAAAAAAAAAGGACTGGCAAAACATTATTGTGTAAAGAAGAAAAATGAGAAGAAAAAAAACAAACAGAAGTTCTTATGTGAATGTGATGGAAATAGCAAAGGAAATTCTATGAGCATCTTTTGACTCCCAGTAAGAGTCTATTTCTCTGATAGAGCTGCTGACAGTTTTCTTGGATAAACAGAGAAACTCTTAAGTCAGACTGTGCCCAGTTAAGGTCCATCCTCCATCGTGGCTGGCATCACAGCAAGATTGCTGTCAAGATTTTTTCCTTGCAAACATTTGCCATTGAGACATTTATTTCTCTTCTTAGTCTTCCACACAAAGAATGACTGAGATTTGTATTGCTATACCAAAGTAATAACACATCCCTTTTCCCACTCAAGTACTTTACTTAGTTCACAGCTGCTTCTCCTATTCCAAACCAAATGTGCTGCTCTTACCTTCCACCACGACCTTCTCTGCTGTCTTAGTTCTACATCTCCTTTCCTGCTCCAGCCCTACCCTGTCGTATTCTGGCTCACTGTGCTCAGTCTAGGAACTAACATGGACACACGCTTCAATATCTCTTTATTTACCTGTGGAATACAGTCTTCTGCTAATCGTGAGGTATTGGCTGCATAACGTAAACCATAATTGACTTTGAATGTGGCGAGAAAACTAAGGGTTGACGCATTCTTCTGAAATTAGTATTGAAAATACGATATCAAACATCATTGAGTATCCTTTTCTTTATATACTGGACATAACTGCTGTGTGAGTTACATGTATCTTATATATTTAGAACCATTTACATACCTACCAATTAAACGGACATTTTTAAAGATTACTAAGCTACAGGCATATAAATCAAATTCATTGCCACGGAAGAGCTTCCTTTCTCCATCACTGCATGCTACTCTGTCATTGCTACAGGCTTTCTGCACAGGACTTACTTGTTCAGTTAACTGGGTTTCTGCAACCTAGGTAAGAGTTTCTGTTATTGGTAAGTCTAAGAAGATTCTAATAAGCTCAGAAGCCGAAAAGCTGCATCACTCTGAAGATACATATACCTTAACAAGGCTATCATTTGCTCATAGTTAACTTATCCATATCATTTAATGTTTTCAAAAATATCCTGAGCTTTGGCACTGCTCTTCCTTGATAAAAAGCACATTCCAGAAAGCTGGGGAGCTGACTCACACACTCCACTTAAAGCTAAACTGAATATTCCTCCTTTGAAGTTGGTAGCTGAATGTTGACTTGGATGTTTTAGAATCCATAGATTACCATGCAAATCAATAAATGATTTTATTAACCTGACTGCAAAATCCTGGATTTATGTACTATTTCACTTCTAGAAATGCAACAGAGGAATTCAAAACTATTTTATGTTATTAAGGTAGCTTTCAAATTTTAAGCATTACAGAATCACAGAATAACCAGGTTGGAAGAGACCCACTGGATCGTCGAGTCCAACCATTCCCACCAATCCCTAAATCATGCTCCTAAGCACCTCGTCTACCCTAACCTTAAACACCTCCAGGGACGGTGACTCAACCACCTCCCTGGGCAGACTGTTCCAATGCCTAACCACCCTCTCACCCATTGTGGAAGAAAATGCAGGATAGTACACAAAACCTCAAGTCTGCAAATAAAAAGCATAGCACTGTCGAAGATATAAACCCAAATACTCTGTTTGGTTTGAAGTAAACATCCTACTCCTGCAACTCCATAGTACAGCTTCCCTTTAGCCTTAAGGGATGCGCTGCACTTTGTGCCCATTTTATTATGTCTTTTTAAAAAACATATTTGTGTATTGGAGGTAAAATGTTCAAATGCAAATGACTCGACTCTCCATAGCTGAAATGGTCAGGAGTTTGAATAATGAATATTGAGGCATGAAACAAATAAAAACCTTCGTAAAGCTGATCAGCCCAGCTCTCTATCAGAGCTATACTTAGAAATAAGTGACAGAAGCTCCTGACGCTTGGCTGTTGCAATCTGAATAATTGCCATATGCTGTGTGTGGAAAATATATGCAAATATATTATGTGCAGCAGAAGCAGATCCTGCCATAAACTTGTCCGGGGTTTGTTTGTTTTTTTTTTTCTTTTTCCTTTCATGGAAACACCATTAAAGCCTGTGGTTAATATTCACCAAATTGCAGATACATCTTTCAGTGCCACCAGATTTAGTGTTAGTAGGTCCTTTAATTTATGTTTCTGAGGTGATTTTCTATACTGGAGGAACTCAACAAAGACATAGGTTACTGGAAAGTGGGACACTCTCTTCTCACTAACTGGAACTGCTGCACATAGGCCAGATGCAAGAACTTTTTCCCCTGTGGTTTAAACGCTTCAGTAATGCAGCTTCTACGCAGTTGGTGGGAAAACGCCTTACACGTTCCCTTGAGTACAACCCATAGAAATTACAGCTGACATAATTACACGTTCTCTGTTGAAATAAATAAATAGAATTTTGTCAGGTTAGTCAGTACTAGGAAAAATTCTGCTCCAAGCAAAACCATAAGACATAGAAACGCAAATGTGAAATTGTCCTAGTGGAAGGTACTTGCAGCACTCAACTGATCACTATTGAAACCAGCTCTCCAACCCGTAAATTACAATACAGTCCAGGAAAAGCATTTACTAAAAGGCATTTAGAAGTTCTCTGGAATGTAAACAAATTAATTGTCTAACTGCTTCACATCTAAATACTCAGTGAGTTTTTGTTAAATTAGCCCGTGATAGAGTAAAAAAACAAATCAAAAAACCTAACAAACAAAAAATCCAACCCCCAGTACAGAACACATCTGATTTTTAATCTGACCTCTGACTTGAGTTACAACGTAATCGCACTTCATAAATCAAGCAGTACAAGAGGGAAAGGATTTATTCACTATAATCAGATTATTAATATGTATTAGGTCTAGAAAAGTATAATTCCTTTCTGCCAAGAAGTCCTATGATCACTGAGACAACCAGGGAACTAACTCAACACCTTTTCCTTCATGATAACACCCAGCCTGTTTCAAGCCTCTTGCTCTTTGGTCACAGCTAACTGGAACATCAAACTGCAACCAGAATTCAGTGACCTCTACAAAGAAACAGCCTGTCTTCTGGACAGGATAGAACTGCATCCCCTCTAATAAACACTGCATTTTGATCAGTTCTGAAGTATTTGCAAGCACAATCTATATAGTCCAAGAACATGAAGTAAATGCTATCCAACACGTCCTTAACAGAACATAAAGGAAGTTCTTGTCTCTGCTTCACTGGTAAAGTCAAACAGCATTTTGTTGTCATTTCTCTGCCTCTGACTGCTCCCCAGAATCACGAGCTCAGCTCCATTATGGCCAGATGTGAATCACCATGGTAAAAAAACAATGATGTGAACTCTACCTTGGCCCCTTCCCAACAGGACAGCTCCGCTTTGTGCAGTTTTATTTGCGCTGCCTTCCCCATCTCTATGCAAATACGCTTCCCAGACGTTCCCTGGCAAAACCAGTTGCTGATGACACATTAACACTAAATAAAAATAAAGACAGTCAGTAATTTTACAATGAAATACAAAGTATACACAAAAATGTGTGTAATAAAAACTGTGGGTGTTCAAGGATGTTTATGCAGTGACACTGCACACAAACACTGTAACTTCCAAACAACACTGCGATGACCAATCAGTACAGGGACAAAAGGTGTAGACACACAACAGATAAGCAAGGTACTTCCAAAAACACCCCTCTAAGGTTGAATCTTGATAACAGTTATTTGTAAACTTGAGACAATTATCACTATTTGAAAAGAAAAATGTATCAGCAAAAGCCAGCGTTTTCTGTACCACGGTCCTAGGAAAATTACATTTAATAGTTCAATAACACAGACCTGTTGGGTCAGGTCCCTGCCACCTGCAAAGGCAACATTCACCTTGTTCCTCCAGCAGAGAACTTCAGAAACTAAACCTTCCCACTGCGTAGAAAGAGCAAATACTACTTTCAAAACTGGTTCACACAATAAAAGCATATGATTCCTGTAATTCTCTTTACATAGCTGCTATGAAGCCTTTAGGTCAAAGGTTTAGACTTGTTCTCCTCCACTTCCCTCATCTTTCCATGTCCTTTCCAAAACAGTTCTCCTCTCACTTTTACTACCTTACATTAAACAAACTCAGTATGAGCAATTCTTTTGAAACTTTTTGCGCAATTATTATTTTTAAACTGCATGTTATATTGAAGAAAACTGTGTGCTTCTACATTTTACAATCTACAGAATCAAAACAGTTGCCTGGATGGTAACTAGTAATCAACTCTTTTCCTGGAGCTGCCTCTCGCTCTCAGTAGCAAACCACATCAACACATAGCTTACGTGCTTGAAAGCAGAAAAAAATCAGTTCCATAAAACCAAAAATCATAACTTTATTGCCAAAACCTAGCATTTTCCATATCTTCAAAAGGTTGGGGCTTGTTCCTCAAATCCCAGTTTGGTAGATTATCATTGTAAGAATTTCAGTCCTGTAAGCAGATAAATAAATTTAAGGTCCACGTATTATGAAATATATGATGGTTTATGACAAAGACCTAATGATTGTGCCAGAAAGTTTGTTCTTAAGATCCATCTGAACCTTAATGACTGCCAAGTACAAATACAAAACAATCAGTGGAACACATCATGTGTAATAATGGAAAATCAAGGAATCCTCAATCCCCTCCAACTATCTCAGGACATCCTAATAAGAGGCTTCACTACGAAAAGCAGTCAGGCTTTTTTTGTTGCTGTTACAGAACCCAGGAATAATTTCTTAGGATGCAGTGGAAGGGAGAAAAGGAGGGCGTGGAGTTGCCCAGGCAAGTCCAGCAAAGGGCCATGAAGGGACAAGAGCGTCCATGAGCAGGCTCCGAAAGCACAGGGACTGTTTGGGTCAGGGGATCTTATCGATGTGTATAAACACTTGATGGGAGCAAGGAGATGGAGCCAGACTCCTCTCAATGCTGACCAGTAAAAGAACAAAGACAGGATATTTCATTTGAGCACATGTGATGCTGTTTTGTGCAACTATTGAAGAATGTTCCTTAACTCATCTTGCTCTACTGAAGTGACAATGCATTTTTAAAGCTAAGATCACTTTGAAAGGGACAGGACCCTGTTCATTCTGTGAATCAAGCTCCTCCACGTCACTGTGCTACAAACCGCTCAACAGAAAAAGCATATCAAGGGCGAAACATTAGCATGAGCTCTACCAAAAGGCCTCAGAGCAGCAGAGCTGGGTAGAGCGAATAAAGCACCTGAGTGCGAGCAGAACCATTTCCTTAGTGCCACACACAGTTTCAAACATCCTGTCAGAATCAGACCATTCTGACACATGCTTGGTATTATTTTAATCATTTCTTATTAACCAGATCAAGCAACTTATGCAGCTACAGCACATCCAAATATATAAAATATATTTCAATAGAATAATTTATGCTAGAGTCAGGTCTCTAATGTTTTCTTTATATTAGTAAGTAAAATAAAGGCTTCTCTTCTTTTTAAAGAGAGGATATATTCAGTGCCAGTTCTTTAAATTTCTTCCTTTAAATACAGTTATTTCAAGAAATAGAGTGCTGAGAGCATAGCTGACATTCCTCTTTTTTTCCATTTTTCAGCAAGGGGAAGTGGAAATACACCAAGCACCTAATCAGCACAGCTCTAAATCCAATCACGGTGTATCGGAGCACTCCAGCCCTGTTCTGCTCAAACAGCTGCAGCTGAGTAAGTAGCTTGTACATGGAGGAGCTAAACAAACCAATCGGTTCAGCAGGTGCACAGTTATTGCTATGGAGGGTTGGTTTCCCTTCCTCATCTTGGTTCTTATCAACTGAATTGTAAACAGAAAAGACTATATTTCATGTAATTTTTACTACCCACGCTGTGGGAGTCTATAGCCTGCCCCTTCCATCAGAACAAGGAAACAACGTCCATCTCTCTCACATGTTCCTGACCTATATTTTAACAACAAGCCCTTTGCAGGGCTACGCCTCGCTCATCTTTGCGGTAGCTGGACTAATAGTTCTTTTAGATTTTCCAATGGCAGATGTGGCCACCAGTGTTTTATGTTCTGCTTAAGCAGCTCCAGGTACCTTGAAACGGTCATTCAAACACTAGTTTTCTGCTTTTCTGCTGAGGCACAAATACAGCTCCTGTAATGTAAAACAGAGCTTATGCTGGAATTATCCAGTTTATTAGCAGCTCTGCTCTTCACTCATTTTCCTGAGCTGGAGGAGAGCACACACTAAAAGGGCAATTTATTTGTCTTTGTTCAATGCAACTTGAATGGATTTAAGAAATTTATAAATGCATATGACTGATGGGGAGACTTATAACAAACTGAATTTGGACTGAGTCTTTTTTCCTAACAGACAAAATGAACAAAATGCTCCTAAACCCATTCCTCAACCTCACGGCCATAGTAGCTCCTGCCTGTCCCCGAGCTGTGTTTTCTCTCAGTCCTACAGGTCCTTTCTCCCATTTTCTACCTACCAGTAATATCAGCTTTTACAAATCCATTCTCTCCCTCTCGCTTCCACCTTGCTGTCCTCTACTGCTGCGAAGATCTAACAGTCCTCCTGCAGAAGGCTGCCACCACCAGTCCCAGGTACATAACAATGCAGGATGAAAAGCACAGAGGAAGAAAAACAAAAATCTCGCTTATTTTCCTTCTATAACACATTCTACAATGCTTTAAAAATTGGTATTGAAATACTAATTTCTAAAATAATTTCTATCTGCAGATAAGCCATGGTTTAAGAGCACAGTTACAATTCTGGACATCAGAAAAAATTTTTCATGGAAAAGGTCACTGGACACTGGAACAGGCTGCCCAGTGAGGTGGTGGAGTTGCCATCCCTAGAAGTGTTTAAAAGATGGGTGGACGAGGTGTTGAGGGGCATGGTTTAGTGTTTGGTGGGAATGGTTGGACCTGATGATCCTGGGGGTCTTTTCCAACCTAGTGATTCTGTTATTCTGTAATTGTATCTTGACTTTAATTTTGCAAATGTATTGACAAAACCCTATGGCAAAGCCTGCTGGTACAGAAAGCTGAGTGCCAATGTTTCACCCTCGATGCTTCCCAGAGTCTAAGGTGTTAATTAAGTGATGCCTAAAATCAACATCAGTGGATTCTGAACAAGGTACTAGAACTGGAGCAAGTTTTTAGACTTGTATCTTGGGAGAGTGCTTTCAAAAGCGAGTTATGCTGCAATGGGCAGGGGGCAGCAGGCCTAGATGCTCCCATTGCACGTAGCTTCAGTGGCTTTCAAAGCTGTGAGAGACAGATTGAAGGTTACAAATACACAAATAATACGTCAGTATCAAGTACACGCATACAAATGTGGTTATCCACAGAAATCCGAGCATTTATGCAGCTTTAGCAATTTTCAGACTGGATGTGCTTCACAGATTATCAATGAAGTCATTAACACAAAGTGTTGAAGATATATTTTAAAAGTGGAAAATTTCTTCCTCTTCACAGAAGAATTTAATATATGAGGACCTAATATTTCAAGAGAGGAATTAACTAACACCAAAGAAAAACCTGTGAGATAACCTGAAATACTGGGATTGGAACATCCTTCACTCTGTATAAGTCCAAAGTACTGACGTGGATCAATGAAACCAGCTCACAATTCACAGTTTGCACTCTACTGTCCTACATTCACGTGACAGCAGTTATACTCCTCTATTATAAACTCCAGAAAAAAATATGGAACAAGTATTATACATCACTTTCATGTTTCCAGCCCCCACCCCCCAAACATACCTTGGCTGTCTGTTCGTCCAGCATCATCATAAGAGGTGATTTCTCTCTTAAAAATACAAAGCCTTGATTGTTTTTAAAGAAAGGGATGCGTTACAGCAATCTCCTAAATTAAACTTCAAAGAGCCCATGCATATCTCATACTAAGATCTGTATTTCCCGATTACAGCATGGCCACTAGTAAAAAAATCTGCAGGTATTTAGTCATCATTTAAGACATAATATTCTTACTCTTGTATATTTACTAAAGTACATCCGGATTTGCCAATTTTCAAATCTAAACCTTTTGTAGTTCTCTGATAAGAGACATATGGAAAACTGCATGGCAGAAGTGGTTATTAGTCATCTTGTGCCAGTATCACAACACTCAGCAATACAACAAAAAGAAATCATGTTACAGGCTATTGGGTAATGTAACTCACACAGCTCATTCTTCAGAGGTGAATGATTTCTTCTATCTTATAGCAATGCACAGAATAGAAAGTATTGCCACAGTTTGTAATTGCCTAAATTCTATCTTTTGCCTTGTATAAAACTAATCTTTGTCAGTACTGAAGTTTGCTTTCTATGTCCCATTTTGTCACTTTAATAGGAAAGTGAGTGAGCATCATAAACGTACTACAGAAGATGCAGAATGGATTTATTCATAGCAGAGTAAATCCCACACAGAGCAGAAACTGCAGTGGGGTGGGTCTTTGTAGCAAAGCAAAGCACGGCGTTTGCAGAAACAGAAGAGGACTCGTCAACACTGACACAATTATCATAGCTGGAAATTCATTTTGTTTTGTCCAAGCCCGTTATCAAGCGCAATCATTGACAAAGCACCTAACTTCTACCTACTACACACACAATTAAAATGACTGTGAATGCCACAGCCATTAATTAAAGTAAATAGCAGGGGGAAAAAAGAGCTGATCAGAGGCCAGTATTTTTCTTCTGAAGTAGCTCCTTTCCTTTCATAGATAAGTAAAATCTTTCATGTTGCTAAACTACCAGCTTATAAGGAGCCAGTGTATTAAACTTCCCCCCACTTTGGACAGACGGACACCACGGCAGCGTGTCCGGGGATACAGCCGTGAGCACAAGGCACAGACAGGACCTGGATGTATCCCTACATGCACTCACACACTGACACACCTTCCCCAAGACGTGCTCAGCCAGCTCCTGACTTCAGCAGCAGAATACCAGGGATAAACCAGCTAACACTGTATTTCAAGAAACTCTCGACAAACATCCCTATGAAGCCCTCAGCTCTCTATGGATTTTGTTGTTAGAGGGATGAACTTCAGCTAGTCCAGATCGGAGCCTTTTAGGACATGATGTTAAGTCATTTCGAGTCACAGCTATGTTAGCTGACCTTAAATCTAAAGAAAACTTAAGGCTGTTTCGCCAGGCACTGTAAGGAATGTAATTCTGGAGGCACAGTTACCAGGGACAGCGGAGTTTCCATCTGCTTAAGAGACCCTGAGAATTAAAACATACCAACCAACCCAACCACCGTTGCAGACTGGAGATCCACTTCACATTGCTCCAAGGGCTGGAATCAGATCATCTGAAGATGACACATCACGGCAAGTCAGACCTGATAAACTGCAACACCTGAAGAAACAGGTAAAATTCCACAGGCAACTTATGGCAGCCAGGTTCTCAGAAAATGTTTTTGCAGCATCAACATCATTCTTTCATTACTCAGGACAGAGCTTTTGGAACTCATGCTACCTTGTCACTTTTCTTAAAAGTACAAACACAAACCTCATCAGCAGAAACTGACTGAAATAACTTGTAAGGGAGGGAAAAAATCCAAATAAATATGGACATCACACAATCATACTTAGGCAGAGTAAAGGAAAAGAAGAACCCCAACCAAAAACATTTACAGTATTAAAAGGACAAATGCACCATTTTTATTTCCTCTTTCAGTGGGAGCACAAGCAAGGATCTGGATGCAAAACACTGGAAATCACGTGGAATTAAATGCAGTATTTCTTTTGTTATTAACATGGAGCACTGTTGATTTTGTGTCTCTAAATGCAAAAGAACTTCTTCCTGCCATTTGGCCATTTAAACATTAAAAAGCTTTCAGTCAACCACTAAAACTGTATCAGAGCATTACTAAAAGTAAATGTACTAAAAGAAGTAAAAATGCACTGAAATATCCACAGAAGATTAAAAGAAGATTAAAAAAAATAAGATCTGCAACCAAGGATGAACATTTAAAAGAACAAACATGCTGTCTTGTGTCAGTGGTGCACCTGACCTTGATTTGGTCTCATGGGGTAACAAAAGCCAATCTTAACATGCACACCTTGTTGGACGACAGCAATGTTACTGTGCTACTGGAAGCAAAGTACTCTAGCTTTGCATTCCTACCTGCTTGCCTTGTTCCAACACCCAGGTTACCACGGAACTCTGCAGAATGACACGGCCCAGTAACACCACAGGGAGAAGACATCACTACCTGAAACCTACACCTCCCACACAATGCTTCTATGCATGTTCAGTCATTGCACATAGCTAGTGAAATAAAACTTATTAGAAAGGATTTATTAGAGTAGTAGCGTCTTCTGCTCCAAAGAACACACACTGGTTTTACCATCACCAACCTGTTACAGAAGTCTTAATTTTTAAGTGGTAATATTATTTCAAGCCTTACTCTTGTTGATGGTTTGGGGAATCATATCATCTTTTTCACGAACATATTGAATCATAGAATGGTTTCGGTTGGAAGGTACCTTAAAGATCATCCAGTTCCACCACCTGCCATGGGCAGGGACACCTCCCACAGGATCAGGTGCCCAAGCCTTGAACCTCTCCAGGGATGGAGCAGCTACAGCCTCCGTGGGCAACCTGGGCCAGGGCCTCACCATCCTCAAGGTGAAGAAATTCCTCCTTGTGTCTAGTCTAAATATAGTGTTTATATTCTAGAAAATAAAGCTTTAAGATTTCACTTTCCATTGCTGGGATATTCTGTTCTATTGACTTCTTCATTTTTCCCCCTCATGTAATCCTGGAGAACAAAGTCATGGAGACAAAAATGAAAATAGTTTTTAGAAAGTGAGTAAACTACCTCCTGTGAGTTCACAAGAGAGAATTTTTAGTTCTACTACTTCTATCTCTATTAGATATTAGTATCATTATTAAAACCAAAACGTGCTAAAGGCATGATGAAATAACACTGGTATGCTGAACCAAACTGCAGATAAAACATTACAAACACTTTAAGTCTTTTTTTAATCACAATTCTCTGTCATTTTGAGACAGACAACAAGATAATATGTTTGCAAACAATATTTACAGTAGAAACATGAATTTTCTTTATGAAGGCAGAAGAAAGATGTTGGCCTTGTCTTCTCCTTTGTTGCTCAACCTATGACCAGTGTTTGAAAGGTGCCTTTTGAACTACAGTACCCACGGCATCAGTTCTCCTCTCATTTTTTTCTTTGATGGAATTTGGAGCTGCCCAGCTGATCAAGAACAAAGCATTTCTCAGGTTTTCTGAAATTCTTGTTCTGTACCTCTGTTCTCAGGAAGAAGACAGTCAGACTTCTTGGCATTCAACTTGGCTGTCCCGGATAAAATGAGTTTGTGAGCAATCCAAGCAGTCAGCAGCTCCATGCTCCATGTAAACAGCTTGAGCAAACAACTGCAGCTTGTTCTACCACACACAGAGGAACTCAGATTTTGTAACCTATTTTAAATTCTTTCACGAATTCCAATTTCAAAAGTTAAATTCAAGAATATGAACACAAAGACTCTTTCAGGTACACTTAAAATTCGACTCTATGTCACCTGAATCAAAAGAATCATGGCCAGCAGGGTGAGGGTGGTGATTCTGTCCCTCTGTTCTTCTCTTGTGAGACCTCATTTGGAGAATAGCGTCCGGTTCTGGAATCCTTAACACAAGGAGATGGAGCTGTTGGAACGGGTGCAGAGGAGGCTAGAAGGTTGGTCAGAGAGTGGAGCAGCTCCCGTACAAGGACAGGCTGAGAGAGTTGGGGTTGCTGAGCCTGGAGAAGAGAAGGCTCCGAGGAGACCTTAGAGCGACCTTCCAGTACCTGGAGGGGCTACAGGAAAGCTGGGGAGGGACTGGTTATGAAGGCTTGGAGTGATAGGACGAGACAGAGTGGGTATAAACTGGAGAGGGGCAGATTTAGACTAGACACAAGGAGGAATTTCTTCACGATGAGGGTGGTGAGGCCCTGGCCCAGGTTGCCCAGGGAAGCTGTGGCTGCCCCGTCCCTGGAGGGGTTCAAGGCCAGGTTGGATGGGGCTTGGAGCCCCTGATCCTGTGGGAGGTGTCCCTGCCCATGGCAGGGGTGGAACTGGAAGATCCTTTCCAACCCAAACTATTCTATGATATGCCAGCTGTTTCTTTCAAATTTGTCTCGAACCACAGCCTACTAAAACATATTTACCAGTAATAAGGCATTTATTTGCTCAAGCAGAACATCCCTGACAGTTCATAATGTGAATAATCCTTTTTCAGTTACTGGGGGTTGAGATCAAAATTGCTAGGGATAAAAACAAATGCAAGCATCTGCGGCAATCCATAGGCATACATTAGAATGTACTGCTCTGCTAATAAAACATATTGCACAACGTTCTTCTCTCTCAAACACAGAATAAACTCAATATTTCTCATCTCTCATTTCCTGTTTGTTGCCTGGAATATTCTTCTCCCATTGTTTTTAGAGAGAATACACATTATTTCATGACTATTTTTTCAAGTACAAAATTACCTGTAAAGAAAACATTTCTCTGAGTAATGAAATAATTGCCTGACCTTTGCAATTCGGTCTTCAAAATTAATTGCCATTTGCTTGAGGTGAATTCTAGATAACCAGTCTGTCCTAACAGCTTCATTAGCAACTCCTCAGCTGGCCTGTCTCTGTGCTTCAGTCCTCATCCCCACATACGAGAATCTCCACAAGGCCTCTGTTGCAAACCCCATGACCTACCTGGATAAATAAATTTATGTAACAAATTTAAAACCAAAACAAAATTAAAATACAAACACACAGAATTCATGTTTTTAATTTATACATAACATCATTAGCACTAATTCCATCCAGTTTGTGAGCTTTATTTCTTAATTCATTGCAAAAAAATGTTAGTTTTAACTTAGGTGTACCTTTCCCCAAAGTCCTATCCAACTTCTAACGCAAGAAAATATTACCTAGCTCCACGTATAGATACTTTTCCTCTAACGCATTAGAATGCACGTAGTAAACAGAGGCAAAACCAAATATTACATCCAATTAAATGCAGTGTTAGCAGTAACAGACAAGCCGTTTGGGAAACAATCACATGTTTAATCAAAACTTTCCTGTGAGTGTTCTGACATTATTAAAAACATTAGCAATCAAACGCTGATGTCAATTAGGAGAACACATGGTTAAAAAGGCAAGAACAGCCCTTTGGCACTGTGAGCAAATTTTGCTGTCAGGAACTGTCTTCTGAAAAAATAACTACTGCAATTTTTTCTTGGCTAGTGCAAAACCCCACCACTCCGGTAGAGCCTGAGAAACACAAGCAGTTAAGAGAACCACAAGTCCCTATTTTTACTTTCTTGAATGCAACCATATTATAAAGTAACAGCTCATTATGGTCCCCGGCAACTGTGAAGGTTTGGAGATCCGCTACCTGTCACAGGTGTGTCGCCAGGAGAACCACTGAACAAACAGCTGGTGAAGCTGTGATGCCAGCCCCTTAAGTCACACACAAGCACAGCAAGACATCAATGAGCAACTAAACCTTTAGGATGACTTCTGCACCTTTACAGAATCTCCCTTTAAATTCAATGTTTCATTTCATCAACAAAGCAAATTACGTTAAATAAGATTGTCTTAAGCCCAATATCAGATCAGCCTCTTTTTTTTATCATCCAACCATTTCTTTCATGCATTTCGAGCCTTTGTGACATCTACAGTAGCATTTGAAGCATATATGTAATGCCTATATAAGGAAAAATACCAGATTAAAGGAAATATTCAAACAAATATGTCACTAAGCAGGAAAATTTCATAAATTCAAACATGGATACAATTTCATCTCCTTGATTTCTTTGCCAATCTATTCTAGAATAACATTTCTATTTACCAGAAGAAACTGTTTTCTGACTTTTAGACATAAAATCAAAGTTACTTATTCTTATAACACTGCCCTTTGCACAATAACCTCCTCTACACACCTTCACTCAATCTAACAGTGTAGGTAACAATTTAGAATTAAGGATGTCAGGAAAAGCAGACAACCTAAGGTTTGCTCCTGGAAGGCTGGGGAGAGTCAAACCCGCATGCTTTAGGTAACCTTTACATTGGCTGAAGCAACATTTTTCTACACTATCCAGCTTACAAATAGCGGGGGGAGGTTCTATTAAATCAAGTTACCCATATTTTTAGTGCTTCTAAACAATGCTTAGTTATTTTACTAACCTAACTTTGATCAGCTACTCCATCGCTGGATGGGGCTTGAAGCAGCCTGATCCAGGGGGAGGTGTCCCTGCCCACAGCACGGGGCTGGGACTGCATAGGCTTTGAGGCCCCTTCCAACCCAAACAATCCCATGGTTCTATGATTGCCAAGAATGTTTTTTCTAAAAGGTCTAAAAAATCTTTGTATGCACTGTAAATCCACCTGAACCCTAACATTGCTGGAGGATTTTATTTTCACAATAAAATTTGACACGTATTTTGCAAACCAGTTGGTTAAGAAGTTGCTACCAGAAGAGATAATTGGGCAGGAAGTCATGAGACAAAAATTCAGTTTTTAGCTTGTATTCATGTAGTAGTGGTTCTCTAGAAGAGACGTGAAATAAAATACTGAGAAAAAGAAAGTATTTTCCTCTTGCCCCAACAGCTTCTCAATATTGAGCTTCTTGCAAATGAACTATGAGCTGCCTCAGAAGAAACGTTTCAGTCTCTTGATGGCACAGCCTGCACTGCTCAGCTGTGATTTCCTATATACACACAAATAAACAGCCTCCTTAAAGAATAAGAACAAAACAAACACACAGTCATAATTATAACGTACCTTCAGAAAAAATCCACCTCTGTTTTGGCTACTTGATCTCTGCTGTTCTCTAACAGAGGCGCGATGGACCTGTCTCTAAGTGCCCAACTACCACCAGGAAAATTCGAAACGACTCAGGGGAACACACCTCTTGAGCAGAAGGCAGCTGACAGGCTGAAAACCAAGCTAGGAGCCATTTTTCACTGAGCAGCGCTTTGACAAAACAACGAGGTTCTTCCTCATAGTATGAGCTAATGAAAAAGATTTTTCCTTTTCCCCTGTGTCTGAGCTCCCTGAACGGAGAAAGCTTTTAAATCTAAACTGCTTGTTCTGTTTTTTTATAGATCCTTGTTCCAGTTTCTTATGATTTAGTTTTATTTCTAACACCAGCCTTACACAAGAGATACTCTATTCATGGAAGTTCCCTGTATGTTCAAAACAACTAAGACCTTCTGTTGAAGACTGCCAAATCTAAAATTAAGTAATTCATTTTTTCAGATGAGACTAAAATCCCTCAGATTCAATGACAGAAGTTACAGAAATAAGCAACAGTACTTTTAATTTTGTGTAAATTGCTTATTGATTTTGCCTTACAATTGCTGTTATATCTATACACAAGCATATTCTAATTGCAGTGTCTATATCACAATCTTGAAAAGACAAAAATGTGCTCTTTGAAATAAAAATTTTCAAAATAAAATTCTACCTTTGCTGCAGTTTTGAAGAGACCAATAGCCACTGACAACATATTTGCTCCAAAAAGAAAAAAAATGTTACTATCTTCATTATCCTTTTTGACCCACACATAAATAAGAACTCTCCTATTGTTCCTCCTCTTCACCTATCTAACCATAGCCTGGAAGTCCGGTGTCTTCCAGAGGATCACCTTCAGAACAAGAGAAGCCCAAAGAGAGCACAGCTCCTGTGAGAGGGACAAAATGCTTGCTAAATAAAGAAATAAACAAGCAATCCAACAGCTACTCTTAACTAAGCAGTAACAGCGCAGGGTGAAGCTGCCCCTTACGCTACAGGAAACTTAACTGAGCCGAGCTGACGACATTATCTGATGAGGAGAGTGTCAAAATGCTACGCCAAAAATTTAGTCTGTCAATTCTCACTCTTCCAACTCTCCAAAAATTACACAAAGGCTACAATGAGCAACACTGTACCAAGAGAGAGGGATTTTCCACAAAACAGGAAGAAAGTTACTTTAAATCTTATATCAGAGCCATTCAAAAGTTAATGAACATAAACTACAAATTCATTACTATTTTCTGATTAATGAAGTCAGAAATATACTAATAATCATAATGAACTTAACGAAATAGAATCCAAACACAAGACAGACCCAACGGAAATTTATCAGGAGTCGAGAGAGAAGTAAAACACAAGTCACAGAGCCCTGACTGCTGAACAGGAGGATGAAGCTCAAAGCAGCCAGGTTGGATCGACAATAGGAAACGACTGAAGAATCTGCATGGACTCTACAGCCAGGGTGTCGCACCCATTTGCTGCGTAAAGCCATGCCTTTTTCAAAAATCCCTCTTCTAGATGTTGTGCTTATTGACACTTCAGAGAGGAAAACTGAAGTACCACCCTTACCTGTAGCTGTTAACAATCTGCGATACGCAGCTCGATACGAGAACTCCACGATTTCACAAGCTGTCACGTCCACTCAGCTACCACCAGCAGAAAACAGCTCCCTTAAATGAGTTAAAACTCTGCAAAAGGCACAGCTGAAAACATTTTCACTGTATCCTGTTCTACTGCCACATTTCTGCTCTCGATTAAATAATTCATAACATCATTTCACATATTGCCCAGTAGTACGCTGGCCAAGCAGAACCCAATAGCGTTGGCTTTGGCAGCCCCTCCTGGCTCGCCTCCTTCTGTGGATGAAGAGTGAAACGATCGGGCAGCGCTGCTGCCAGCACAACCGCCGCTCAGGAGCCGCCAGGGCACTGCTGAAGGACAAAGCCAGGGAAGCTGCACAGAACGTGAGACCCAGCAGTGCTCACGTACAGCACTGTTTGTGCTCAGGCATCGCGGAAGGTAACGATGAGGGGAACAGGATACAAAATTGTCAAAATGTACTAACATATAATTATGTTGTATTATAGTATATCATTTATATATAGTAAAATATATTTTTAATAGAATAACTGAAAACTCACCTCCTGAGGGACATCCCATTGTATTACTGGTAACTGTACTAGTACAAAGTGTCACACCTTACATAGCTCACAGAATCATGGAATAGTTTGAGTTGAAGGGACCTCAAAGCCCATCCCGTTCCACCTCCTGCCATGGGCAGGGACTGGATCAGGTGCCCAAGGCCCATCCAGCCTGGCCTTGAACCCCTCCAGGGATGGGGCAGCCACAGCTTCCCTGGGCAACCGGGGCCAGGGCCTCCCCACTCTCATGGTGAAGAAATTCCTCCTTGTGTCTAGTCTAAATCTGCCCCTCTCCAGATTATACCCATTGCCTCTAGACAATCTAAAAGGCAAACCATCAAACACTGGCTGAAGTCTTGGTGTCCAGGTGTGGAATAATCCTCCTAACAGGTAAGCTATAAAAAACTTGCGTTTACCTCTAACAAAAACAGGCTGTAATGTCAAAAGAAATGGTTCAGTTGGGGACAAAGGCTTCTTGAGAGGAACATGGAAAAAATTAATAAGAACATTCAACAACTTGTCTTCATTACTCACAGGATTTAAAGTGACTTTCACTGTTAAATAAGATCTTGACTACTTTATGGATGAGTACTTGCTCCAAGAGATTTGGAGAATGCTCCTGAGGTTGCTACCTGGCACTTATAAATATTACAGTATTTACCCGAAGGACTTAATTCACAAAATAATCATTTTATTACCATTAAAAAACAATTAAAAATTGGATGATCTTTAAGGTCCCTTCCAATCTAAACTATTCTATGAAATGCCCAATAGACACTTCCTATAAACCCCATAAAGCCCCTCAGATTAACACCATCTTCAAATCAAGATTTTAGCTGCACGCTCATCTGGTAGAAAACATTGTCTAAAACACCAACACCACTAACATATTTTCAATCCACTACAATTACCCTAATAATTTACAAGAATTCAATGAGGAAAAAAGGTTTCCAGTGCTAAGAAAAGGTATCCAGTGGGTGTAGTGAAAAGGGAAATTTTTATAGAAGTAAAAATTTAGCAGGTATTAAATAATTTGTAAATCAAAAAAAGGTGGTTTCAGTTTAAGCTGCCAGGCTTGGATACAGCTTCCAAAAGGAACACTAGGAAAAGCTGATGAACAGCTACTGAAGTATCGCATGGGGATAAAACAGAAAACTGGGACGTAGCCTGTACATTATTCTTGCAGAGTCTGGATTGAATTTGGCTAAAATATTTGGTCAGTGGCATTTGACTTCCTTGTGGTTAATTCCATCTGATAAAATGCTAATAGTGATCAGAAAAGCTCCAAGATTTGCAAGCTTCGACTCACAGGGGGAAATTGTAATACATGTGCCATGTTAACAGATGCCCTGAGAGACTGGGAATGGGTGAGAATGAGTGCACAAACACATCCTCACTGACCACCAAACAGTGGAGCACACTGTAATTCATTCAATTTTTGTCAGTCTGTCTATACACAAACTGGTATTGACCCAGGAAATTACCAACACTTGTAAAAGTCCATGAAACAAAAAGGAAAATAAGGGTTTACCTGCAATCACTGTATTTATTACACATCTGAAGTCATAGTGTTTCTAAGTACCTGTCCATATATGAAGTTATTCTAAACTTTGAAAAGTAAACTAAGACTTGATTCAATAAAAACTAACATCTGCCATCCCATGTAAGACCAGTAACAGACGTTTTTCCTCTTCCTTCCCTTTGGGATAACACAGCAATGCAAGGCCAGACAGTGTTTAACACCCACTATGTCTTCCCAAAAACACAAGCAATCCTGATCTTCCTCAATTCTCCACTTTTCACCTCCAGAAGATTCCATCACCATCAGCTTCTTAAAGAGAGCACTGTTAGTAAAGTATCTGAAAGCTTTTACAATAACAGAAGGTATTTTAGCATTAAAAAAGGAGTTTACTGAATCACAGAATAACCAGGTTGGAAAAGATCCACCAGATCGTCGCGTCCAACCATTCCCACCAATCCCTAAATCATGCTCCTAAGTACCTCATCCACCCTCACCTTAAACACCTCCAGGGACAGTGACTCAACCACCTCCCTGGGCAGACCGTTCCAATGCCTAACCACCCTCTCCAGGAAGAATTTTTTCCTTATCTCAAGCCTAAATCTCCCCTGGCGGAGCTTGAGGCCATTCCCTCTCATCCTGTCCCCTGTCACTTGGGAGAAGAGCCCAGCTCCCTCCTCTCCACAACCTCCCTTCAGGCAGTTATAGAGAGCAATGAGGTCTCCCCTCAGCCTCCTCTTCTCCAGGCTAAACACCTCCAGCTCTCTCAGCCGCTCCTCATCAGGCCTGTTCTCCAGCCCCTTCACCAGCTTCGTTGCTCTTCTCTGGACTCGCTCCAGAGCCTCAACATCCTCCTTGTGGTGAGGGGCCCAGAACTGAACACAGGACTGGAGGAGTGGTCTCACCAGTGCCGAGTACAGAGGGGGAAGAACCTCCCTGGACATGCTGGTCACACTGTTTCTGATCCAAGCCAAGATGCCACTGGCCTTCTTGGCCACCTGGGCCACTGCTGGCTCATGTTCAGTCACTGTCAACCAACCCCCCCAGGTCCTTCTCCTCCAGGCAGTTTCCAGCCAGGCTTCTCCTAGTAATTTTTGTTATTCTGTTAATGAGTTATTTTTATTTGAAAAATACTTCGCCCTGGAGATATAATAAATACCTCATATTTGCAGAGGACAGAGACATCCCAGTGCTCACATTAACGATTCAGCTGTTTTATTTATACATTTTTTCCAGCCTCCTGGCTAAATCTGCTTTACTCTACAAATGGCTCTCTTCAAAACAATCAGCTCCCATCTCTTGCAGATAGAGAGAAAAAAATCTATCCACATCTTCCCGGTGTTAAAAAGAAACGATTGATCTGCCATAGGGAGGCAGAGAACAGGCGTGGGCGTCGAGGAGAAGGTCCAGAGACACTGATGAAGGGAAAGCTCCAGAGCCGGCTGCAGCGTAACCACCCACGCACCCCTTATCAGAAAAGAGCAGCCGCTGAGTCACCGTGCTGACTTCCCTCAAGGAGAGGGATTGTCTCTAAGCTGAGATACATTTCTGTGATGATTAATTTTCCATTTTCAGAGGATTGAATTTCCAGCATTTTGATGTATAATTTAGGAATTTATAAAAAAAACACATCCTTACTCATCAATGCTTTCCCCTCCCTTCCCCCAATACCTCTCCCTAAAGCTTTTGTCGAAATACAAGTATGAAATAAAACACATCTCGTTAAAAAATGGTGCAAACTTCCCGGTCCATTTATTTCATACATTATATTTATTCAAAATACAAAGCATTTGCCTTGTACTCAAGTTGTTTTTTAATACAGTACAAATAATCACTTCTTTGACTGTACAAATGAGTACAAATTAATGTTATATTAATCACAAAATCTTTACCAATCCTAGAAATTCAGATGATGGATCTGGTATGCTCATGACATAAATGCTTGTAATAGAAACCTCGACTTGAAAAGTGTAGTAAATCGGTTCCGACTGTTTGCTACAATGGAGATAGTTCAGTCCCTGCTGCCCATCAGCTGCCAGCAGGTCAATGCTACCTTTCCTGCAAGGTTTTTCAAATGACAAATGACAGAAAAAACCTGCAAAGTAGGGTTCCAAACTGCAGGAGCTAAATCAGCAATGCCAAAAAAACCCCAGCAAAAGCATTTTTTCCAAAGTCAAATAAACAAACTATACTCTTTGCCACCCAAAAACCTTCAGTATTTCAAGATGGTTAACATACAGAATGCAAAGCCAACACCTAATTATAATTACACAGCTGAAAATTCTACGTTAGTATTTATGTATTTAATTCTAAGTTTGTGAGGCTCCCGTGGAGATAAATGTGTTTTGCTGCTTGTTGTTTGAAAAGCAGCAATGAAATAATGGTAAATAATAATTCAATGCAGAAACTGTTATTTCTGTTTACTTTAAATTCCAATGCTTTGTACGATATCATTAAGATCTACCAACACATAATCTACTGGAAAAAAAAAAACTACTACAAGTCAACCTTAGTGCATACAGGAATTTAAAGAACCATTTAAAAATATAATTTTTTAAAATTTTACTATGTTACTAATCGAATGTAAAACATGCATACCTAGACATTGCAATAAACCAAGTGCAATTCAATTTTTTTATTTGCTTTAAATTAAAAATTCTTTGTTCTCCTGCATTTCCCAGTACTATCCTTGTTTATAATAGCTTAATTTAAAAAAAATAAATAAATTGTTATTCCTGAATTGGATTGCTACTCCTGCTTCCTCCAAAAGCAGCTACCATGCACGCTCTGTAGTCCGCGAGCATAAACAGATACGCAGAGAACACTGAAGCAGAAAGAAAATGCCATGACAGCCCAGGGCAGCAGACACACACTGGCTTTAGCTGCTCGGACAGGCAACAACTGAGCAGGATTCAGCGCAGGTTTGAACACCTTCCCTGTGCCCTGCGCTGCCACTGCTGATTTCCAGCCCTGGCAATTCCCTCTGGCTGCAAACCAGCACATGTGCGGTTCTCTGAACTGTATTATTCCTTCTGGATGCGCATCTTTGTGAAGCACGGCTCAATTACGCAGACAGATCTGACTAGAATTTACATTCAATGCTTCATTTGATGGAACTTCTTGCTCGTGGAATTCTTTAATGCTAAATTTAAATCTCAGGGAGTTCCCTGCACCATCACTAAGAGCTTTCCCTAAATGTAAGGGGGAATTTCTACACTATGGGAGTGGTGAGGCTCTGACATAGGTTGCCCAGGGAGGCTGTGGCTGCCTCATCCCTGGAGGGGTTCCAGGTCAGGCTGGATGGGGCTTGGAGCCCCCTGATCCCGTGGGAGGTCTCCCTGCCCATGGCAGGGGTGGGACTGGATGGGCTTTAGGTCCCTTCCAACCCAAACCATTCTACCTTTCTATAATATGTGACCAAGGGCCATAATTACCATCAGTATCAACTCTGCTCATCAGCACAGAACCGAAGCCTTAACTCAATGCTGTCCAACTCACAATTTCATCCTGCTCCTGAATTATTTTCCGATTCCTAACATTGTGCTCTACAAATCAAGCAAAATCCCGTTAGAAATAATCAGTTCAGAAAAGCCCTGAATTTTCCAAAAGTGAATAAGCCGTTCAGTACATTCTCCAGTCTGTCACCAGGGCTTGCTCCTCTAAGAATTCTTGGTCTTCATTGCAAACTACAATAAGCTGCTTATGAGCGCTATTACTTCTTGCATATAATTATGTTGTTAATCGCAATCAGGAGTCAGGTGGAGATTCTGAGATTAATAATGTACATTCCTCCTCCACGAGTATCCTGCAATACACTTTAAAAATTTAGTATTTGCTTTATTAGTCTTTGTAAAAGCTGAGCTGCTGAAAAGCTAAAAGCAGGCAAAACAAAAGGGCATGAAAAATTGCAAGAAGTTGATGGAAATTTCAAAGATTCCTATGAAAACTTGGTTTCAATCACAGAACAGTTTGGGGAGTTAAAGCCTATCCAGCTCCAGCCCCCCAGCCATGGGCAGGGACACCTCCCACTACTTGTGAATCACTAGAGAACAGTTTCAAATGTTAAATTACATCAATTTATTTCTGTATTCAATTACAGGGAACAAACTATGACAGTTACTACCAAAGTCTGCTTCGCTACCAAAACAAGGTTCTCATCGTAGATGGCTTCAAGGAGGGAATAGCTATTGAGACAAAGGGGAACACAAATGAGTGTTAAAAAGGGATTCTTGCACATAAATATCCTAATGGAACAGATGCGCTAGTACTTTTAATTTTCTTTCACAATTTTGTTAAAGTGGGAAAGCTAATTTCACACAGAGCAAGAGCACACGGAGAGAACTTGGAATTACAACATAAATGCCAAGTGATATGATAGTTAAAATATGTGGCTAAAAGAATCTATTCAGGTAGCAAATGTATTTCAACAAATCCATGATGCATCGAGTGTGTCAATAATCAATGATGAGAAATTTTGGCTTCATTATTACAGCTTGACAAAGGACAATTTGCCCTCATTCATGAAGTATATTAACTACGTGCCCTTTATAACAGGCTGAGTACTTCCAGTCATTAAGAGCTGAATGACACAAGGACAAGCCCACTCTATGTAATCCTGGGAGAGGGGCAGTGACCAGGAGGGGAAAGCACAAACAAACCTCAAGAAACCTGTATTAGGGAAAACTTTATTCTGCTACAAATGCACATATCAAAACATCAATAGCTAAGTAACAAGCAAATTGCAAGTCTCAATCATTTGACGTATATAGTTTTTCCAAACATGCTTAATGTAAGAGATGGACAGTTCCACAAAGTCAAAAAGGCTTAGGTCAAACAGACACTTACCCCACCAAAATACTGAAGAGGACAGGTGGTTTTTTAAACAAAAAGAAAAACATACCTGCATTAGCCACATGGTTACTTTATTCAGACACCAGAAAGGTATTTCTGAGAACATGTGTCTGAATAATGGCAAATATTTTATTTGTTGGCAGTCATTTTAAACGCACACCAAGAATTATGTCGCTCCTCATTCTGTCATGAATTACTGTAAAAGCCTGCACTAAATTTTCCACCAACTTCCAAATTTTCTATACAATGAATCTAGGAAAAAAAAGGAAGGTGAGCAGAAAGGATTTCCTAACTGAAAATTCCCAATGGATGATGGTAATTTTCACATCCTCATGTATCTTGTTTCGAAAGGTAACAGGCACAACAGCGACTGCTAATGATTTGTGCCATAACGATCCCCCGAACGGAGCTCTCCCCGGCCACAGGGCTGTGCAGAACCCGCAGCAACAGCCCATGGGCTCCTGCAGGGTTTGTCTAGGCAACATTTTTATTTGCTTGAAAGAGCTTCAGGATTCCTTTGGGAATCCACAACGTATGAAGGAGATGGAGCTGTTGGAACGGGTCCAGAGAAGGGCTACAAAGGTGATCCAAGGGCTGGAGCAGCTCCCACACAAGGACAGGCTGAGAGATTTGGGGTTGTTCAGCCTGGAGAAGAGGCCCAAAGGAGACCTTATAGTGGCCTCCCAGTACCTGAAGGGGGTGCAAGAAAGCTGGGGTTACAAAGGCTTGTGGTGATGGGACAAGGGGGAATGGGGATAAACTGGAGGGGACATGTTTAGACTGGACATGAGGAGGAATTTCTTCACCATGAGAGTGGGGAGGCCCTGGCCCAGGTTGCCCAGGGAAGCGGTGGCTGCTCCATCCCTGGAGGGTTCCAGGCCAGCTTGGATGGCGCTTGGGCACCTGATCCCGTGGGAGGTGTTCCTGCCCAGGGAAGGGGTGGGACTGGATGGGCTCTGAGGTCCCTTCCAACCCAAAGTATTCTATGATTCAATAATTTTTCTGCAGTCTTTACCAGTAGGTCATAAATTTTCCTATTTGAAATAAAAAGATGATAAATTAAAGTCAGGAATGAACTTCCCAAAAAAATCAACCAACCCCTAAGAAGTGGTCTGGAACAGCTCTTTTTAAAAGCAACTGCTAAAAAATTTCATGACGAAGCACACCAGCTGTTTCTCCAAAACATCACCACATGCAGGCACTTAACCGCTCATGTGGAAAAACTACAGAGTAAACAAACACAGGTACCGTGACAGTACATCCCAAATTGCTATTTCATCTCTCATTGTTCCTTGCAAGCCTCCACAGGCATTTCAATCTAAAACATTCAATTTTGGTTTAAACAAAAAGGTCAGATCAGAAAAAGACAACGACACAAAGAAGCACAGCTACTTGGATTATTCCTCTTCACCCTTTCCAAATAATTTTCAGTAACGTCCGATTCAAACAGAGGCAAGTTTCGACATGTTCTTATTAAAAAAGAATTTCAACTTTTACATACTTCTAAAAGTTCACGGGGTTGTTTTTTAACACAGTTAAGCTAACTGACTGCACCCTGACCTCAAAATGTATTTAGCAGTATTAGTGGAGACAGCTGACAAAGAGAATTGCAAAAGGCAGTAACTGTGCATCACTACCTCAGTTTAATTTGAGTTAGAAGAGGGAAAAAAGCTATTCTATTTGGACAGCATAACAGTTCCCCCATAGGTGAGTCCTGTGTATTGGCACCCCAAAAGAAATTTTTTTTAGAAGTCTATAAAAGATGATTGCATATTTATTATTTTAACTAGCAAAGCTGTTTCTAATCAATTTATTTCCTGTTTGCATACTTAAACAACTGCTTCCAGCCTTACAGTCACAGATCTTTACCCTGAGTTTTCAGGCTATGTTTCAGACAAACAGAAGAATTTGTCCTCATTACGCAGAGCAGTTTTATGCCTTGAACAGCTCCTGCAGGAAAATACCCTTGGTTCACAGCAGATGCATACGCTTCTGTGCAGATCTTTATACACGTTCATATTCAGCCCTCTCTTCCTGGTGCACAAAATTAAATTCGTTTTGTATGCTAACTAGATTATCAGTTACAATACACTAAAACACAGACGAAGCAGAGATGTTGACTTTGATCAACCATGCATTATAACAAGCTGCTTTTGCTGAATAACATCCTTTACTTTAATTTATATATTACACATAATCCTGTTATCCGCACAGAAAGTGGAAAAGTCCCCAAACTGAAAATATTCTCCTTTTAGAGTGTCTAGATCTAAAGAATTTCTAAATGACCTATCTAGAAACTATTCTAAAATACTGACTAATTTAAGAAATACAAAAGTATCTTTCTGTTCTTGCAATCCTTCATTGCAATAGAGACTTTTGAAGAATCTGACTAGTAAATCCAGAAATTCTGCCATGCACACATTTCAGAGTACGATAAGCATACTAGCTTCTTCAAAATTCTCTTTTGCTTACTGAAATTCTCCTTTTTGCTTCTATTAGTTGTTTTAGATAGCTTTATCACTTATTCTAAAGCTACCGGTTCTGGTACTAGGATGGTCACAACATCTAACTCGCTCCCTGTCCAAACCGCAGATTTTAAAACGATGCCTGTATCTTCTGAATGACCCAGCATGAAAATTTGATGTTTATGTGTTCTGATAATAAGACAAAATCATACACGGAAACTTTATTAGTCTTTATTCTTCTCTTTTGTGTGCAACTTCAGTACTTGTAAAAACGCTATGACAAACCTGCAAGGAGAATAATCCAGTGCAGAACTCCTGCGCATCAATGAGCAAGGCTGAACTACTCGTCCTCGATAGACAGACTTCAAACAAGGTGACAGTGACACTTGCCGAGATGTGGCTCTACATTTCCTACAATTAGCAATAAGATCACTCACCTATCACTGTATGACTTCATATGCATGGACATAAATACACTTATTATTAGATAAACAATAATGTCCTCACTAAAATGGATATTGATGCATGACAGGATGTTACAAAGATGTTATATCTTAGCTATTCTGAGCCAAAATCCTATCACTGACAAATACACCAAGGTCAAAATTCTTCAAATTCTATACATTCATCATCAAATAACTGAAAAAAGAGGCCAATAAAAGCAGTTATAAAAAAAATACATAACATTTATGAACATTGCTGCCTTAGGTAGGAGATCAAATAACTCAGCCCTGCTCAGTTATTTGAAGAGTTATAACTCTTTTAGAATTACTGCTTGCTACTCAAAAATAAATGTTTTCTCAATATCAATTAAGTCTGCTTCGTTCCAAACACTGATTTGAAAATTCATGAGCTGGAAACAAGCATTTAAATGCAGTAACATGCTTTAAAACTTACACTTAGCAATTTTACGCACAAAGTCTTCATCCCAACTTGACTGACAGCACTTGCCATCTGTTTTGGCAAAGGCTGAAAACAACACTGGAATGTTGTTCCACAGAAAGCATTGTTCTAAGTCACCCACACAAGAAACGATTAACAAACACCCAGAAAAAGCCCACACTCTCCCAATGACGAGCTACCTCAAGCACATCAAACCAGAAAGTGCTGATTTAATTACATTATTACAACATAAAATCACACACAGACGAGATTTCAGAATAACGGTACCTGGCGTGTTTATTCTACACTGAAAGCTTTCCAGAGTACTGTTCTTGAACTACAGGGATGTCATCACCAAGGGACTTGGACAACTCGCCTGCACAAGCACTCACACGGTAACGTCTCATTTTACTCTGAAGGCTACTCGGGATATGCCATCACTGCACCACCTAACGGACTCGGATTTAGGCATCTTTATAATGGGTCACGCTTTTTAGAAAAATAATTTTTAAAAAACAACCAAACAAACAAAAAATTAGGAAAAAAAATCAACAAATAAACAACCCCAAAACTTCTCAGCTGCCTAACTTTTTGGAGAGGACTTGCGGCAAACGAAAGGGTAGACAAGCAGTACAAGACTTACTCTGGAAAGGTGCCGTAAGATCTTCACCAGTGGTCTGCTTCTACCCACACATTTCATGAACAAAGACCAATCCAGTAGAAGTTATTTTCATAGAGAGAATGTAAGCCTTAATATACAGTAATTACATTTTATATTAGTGTCTTTCTTAACTCCTCTAAGCATTACTACTGCCAAGAAAACTGACCTTATCCTCCTCTACGTTGAATTGCTGTGAGCTTAGCAGACATTACTTCCTTAGTAAGGAAATGAATCAGCATAAAAATTCCACAATATTCCAACTAAAATAATTTAGATTACAACCTCATAGAAAATACCGAACCGCTAAATCCCATGCCTTTTATCATTACAACCCATACAAGAAATTCCCCCTGTGACCTGTCGTCAGAGTAGCCGAGTGGCCTTCCAGTGGCACAATGAAAGAGCTTCCTTTTATTCCAGTGCAACCCAATCGCACCAGAGCAGGAACACCCCGACCACAGAAACACAGTCTACCCAGACAACATCCACCAGTGAAAAGTCTTATCCACTTGTCTTTATAAAAAAAATTATATGCACACATACATAAGCGCACGGACACACAAACAGACCCCTCTAGCACACTACTACTACACCAATTTTATGTTAAATGTAATGCTTCTCCATTTAAGCCTTGTGTCAAATACTTAAAATAGTTACGTAATCACATCACCATTCCATGGAATCACTTATTTATCACATTTTATGATAAAACCTTCTTGTTGTACTTCCAGAACCCCAAACCTGCAACAACAGCTTGTCCAACATTAAATACTTCTTGGTCCTACAAAGGAAAGAAACCTCTGAAATATTTAAAGCTTCCTTAATGATGAACCCTCATAAAATGTGCATCTACATAGAAAGCTTTCACAGAAGTGATCTTCAAAGCAAAATAAATCACTGAAGCAAAAGATAAGGTAGTGAAAAAGCACTGAATCTTCTTTAGAACCATCCTAGTTTTGTCAAACAAAATGTGACGATTAAGAGACTGTGACTGATCTCATGCTGGAGTTTAATCTACTAAATCTGCACTGTTTCAGTGGAACTATAATCAGAACAAAACTGAAGTTAAGCACAAAGATATGTGTACAGATATAACAAGAAGGTCATGCTGCTACCTTGTTTATTACCTTGTTTTTAAGCTTGAATTCAGCACCATTTCTTTCTCTTTTGGAATTGACTTGAAATCATAAAACCAAAATGAGAGACATTTTCACTTCTGCTTCCCCTCCACAGGCTACTTTTTTTAACCCCCCCACACTCACACACTCATCCCTGGTTTCTCTTCTGAAGTCATTATGACCACAAAAGGATCTCAGCATCTGCCACAACGATCAACAGAAACTGGGAAGAGTGTAGCTCAGCAGAGTTCAGCCTCTACAAACTAGGCAGCTCAGAAGATGGTCCACGGTCCATAAACAGTATTGTCCTTGCAAGGTCAAAAGGAAGAGAGAAAGGCACCACTTTCTTTCCAGGTACGCATGGAAAGAGCATTCAAACTTGCACTCAGCTCTTAAAAACCTACTCAGAAAGTTACTGAAATGCTGATACTTCTGGCTCCTAAGGTCGGGGACACACCCATACACATATACAACTTGTTTTTTACTACCAGCTGTGCCACAAGCTTTCTTGATGTCTTCTCCACACTCACCTTCCCAACAAACACCACACCACCTGCAGGAGCTGATGCTGCTGATGGTTGGGCTTGTGGAATATAAACAAAATGCTGCCTTATTCTAACGCCTGTTCAACAGAGAGACTCATACTGCACACGAAATGGGACAAGTTAGTTCAAACCAGAAATAAAGAGACCTACAGGTTGCTGTTGCCGTAAGGAAAGACATATTATCCTGTCAGAGGGCACAGCTCGGAAAAGCAAGGACAACCTGACTCCAGAGGCCAAACCACTGCCAGGCTTCACGATATCAAGCAGTCCTTGTCCTCCTGCTGCCCACCATGCGTCCCTTCACTTTCTGAAAGCGTATTGCACAGTATTTTGTTACTGTATTTCTTAATGAGCTTTATAACCTTTCCTCCTTTGAGCAGTAGAAACAACTCCCTGTTACAGTTTTAGTTATTCAAGAAGACACCGAACCTATCACACCTTTAAAGACAATGGTTTTCTGTTTATTGTGAGATCCCCTATTCAGTCACTGTTTATTTCTGTAAAGGTAAGACTGTAAAAAAAAAAAAGTGGAGGGGGGTTGGGTCAGGAAATTATAGCATTTTTTTTCTTAAAAGTTATATCATTTTTATTCTAGTTCTCTAATATGTTTAGAAAAATATATTGCATATGCTATAATCTATAAATAAGAATTCATTAAAGAAACCTGTTTGTATTGAATCATTTTATGTGGGTGCTTTAGAACAGAACTAAGATATTTAGAAGCTTTCCTCTGAGGTTCTGATGATTTTTTAAATTAATTATCTGACAAAACCACAAAGAAATGCATTTTTAAATATTTGTTAATAACTCCTCCTAGCAGTCAGTTTGCAGCTTTTGCAAGAGCTTAAGCTCGAGCAAGCCTACAGGTCACATGTCCATGAACGCCCGTCATTACTCCCCTCCAGCTGGATAGAAGCGCAGGAGCTTTCCCCTCAGAAGGTAAGTTTGACTCAGCTGTGATAAAGCTGTTTAATTAGCAGAAGCAGCAGTGCAATCAAGCAAGTATTCTGCATTCTAGACGGAGGGATGACACTGTCCTCCCTCCCACAGCATCTGCAGAGCCTTATCGGTGCATTGCACATTTCTTCACTCCACGAGGTAAGCGGTCTCATCCTTGGAAGCACTATCATTATTCCAGGTAACACTGACTTCCTAATTTATTGCTTCAGCTCTTGTCACCTACAACATAACTTTCTTTGCCAATTTATTCTTTTCCATTCTTCGCAACTCTTCCACCTACTTGCGATTACCCTTTGCTGCTGCGCTCAGCCAGCCAGGTCTAGAATCCTCCCAAAGAGGTTCTACATCCAAAACTGACCTCCTGTATTGCTGGTCTTTTCTTCAGGCACAGGCACAAGTTCCTACTCAAACACAGTTTCATTAAAGTCTTATCACATTTTTAATACAGATTGCAGTATATCTACAAAAGCATAAAAAGCCAAATCAGTCTTCTTTAATTATATTAGGAAATTAATACTTAGCATGTTCACAATAGGTAGCCTGGCTGAAGAGCAAAAGGCGATGAAATTGTGATACTGCATGTGAATACTCCTGCAGGTGACTGGGACTATCGAGAACTGGGTACTAAAAGCGTATAGAGCGAAATCATTCCTTTAAGAACATATTGGTGCTCCATATTCTCACAGTATCAGTCTTTTGGAGAAACACTGTTTCAACAGAAATTTGTGCAATCTTGCCCTGTCCTATAGTGTTTACAGAATAGTAAAATAACCTCCAGTTGGAACACGTACAGCTCAAAATACAACAAGCCTCCTAGACACACATTTTCAAGATGAACATTAAGAAGTCTCATAATATAGTCTTTAATAATCTTTTATTTCATACTGTCTCTATTTCAACAGATAACAATTTGCCACTGGCAAATAATTATCAAATTCTGACCAGACACTAAGCAGAATTTCTTACTTCACTTAGGTCTACAGTCTACAAAGCAATTTGTTATTCCCTTCATCTCTTGCTTCAATTTTATTACTTTGAAAAATACCTGTCTAAAATTTTTTAATTGCTTCTTTGACAATTTTTCCACTTCCTTTCCATTAAGGCAAACTTCAGAAGAAAACACCGGCAACACATTTTTTACTGTTACTTATTCACCTAAACATCTTACTGTAGGTTTCATTGAGCTTCAAAGATGTTTCTGTTGTCTCTTAAGAGACAAAGGAAAAAAGAAAGAAGATTGGGTTGGATTCTGAGCACAGGGGATGGGGATGGGAGATGACACGAGATACAATCTACCCAAATTTGTAGTCTGCACCTCACACACACGAACTTGCCTAAAATAACATTAGTGCTTGCAAGAGCTTGTTTAGATAAAGTAACACAGAGTCTGGAGTTTTCCACTAAAAGCTTTTTTTTTTTTTGGATCTAGTCAGAAAGGCAATTTCTATCACGTACTGCGTGTTGCTATTTATACCATGGAGCCAAGCATCACACGCGATGCAACTGCAGGTAAACAGAAAGCAAGCTGCAATTTTTTTGCACACGACCATAAAGCGAGGCGGCAACGTGCGCTCACAGCCCAGCAGGACAACGGTGCCCTGGGCTGTGCCAAAAGAAGCGTGGCCAGCTTCTTGGGAGGGGATTCTCTCCCTCTACTCCTCTCTCAAGAAACAATACCAGGAGTCCCATGTCCAGTTCTGGAATCCTCAACATAAGGAGATGGAGCTGTTGGAATGGGTCCAGAGGAGGCCACAAAGATGACCAGAAACGGCTGGAGCACCCCTGCTATGAGGCCGGGCTGAGAGATGTTGGGGCTGAGCAGCCTGGAGGAGAGAAGGCTGCGGGGAGACCTTAGAGCAGCTTCCAGGACTGAAAGGGGCTCCAGGAAAGCTGGGGAGGGGCCCTTGATCAGGGAGGGCAGGGACAGGACGAGGGGGAAGAGGATTCAGCTTAAAGAGGGGAGACTGAGATGAGATGTTAACAAAAATGTTTTGCTGTGAGAGTGGGGAGGCCCCGGCCCAGGCTGCCCAGGGAAGCCGTGGCTGCCCCATCCCTGGAGGGGTTCAAGGCCAGGTTGGATGGGGCTCAGAGCCCCTGGTCCAGTGGGAGGTGTCCCTGCCCACGGCAGGGGGTGGAACTGGATGGGCTTTAAGATGCCTTCCAACCCAAACCATTCTCTGATTCTCCTTTAGCTTTTTGATTGCAAAAATGGAGAGCCCAGAACCGCGCAGCATGCTTGGAAGGAGCACTGCTCTAATTACCTGGCTGCAGGAAAAGATCTAAACACACACTGTCTTCACATAGAATCTGGTTGCCAGACCCTTTTCGGAGTACTAGCAACTCAGTCCAAAAGCTATAACTAGAAATACATTATAACATGTCCACATTTTATAAGATTCAGATTAAACTCCTCAAAGATAATGTCAAAGCATGAAGTTTTCATACGAAGCAGAAATTAAAGAGAAACCAAAGCAAAATCTTTATCACTCTTGCTCAGTATCAGGAGTCTTAAGGCACCTGTTGCCTTCTTTGAAAAATTACGGTGTTATACCAAAGGAAAGCTTGTTTTTTCCTTCAATATTAGGAGTTTCTTGTTGCAAAAGGCACAAGCCTTCTTAATTAGTGTTTAAAATTAATAGAAGTAACTTATCACATATGTTTTCTTCTTAAATAAAATATATTGATAAGACTAATTTTCCTTACACTCATTGCCCAAAGGCACGTATCTACACTAGCCATTTGGTCAGTCTCACCAGCTTAGACTGTTCTAAAACTCCGCCTCTCAGTAACGCAGCCAGCCCTTGCCTTGACTGGCTTTCAAAAACACAGAATCACAGAATGGTTTGGGTTGGAAGGGACCTTAAAGATCATCCAGTTCCAAGCAAGACTTCCCACCTGGAGCCCCTAAATCAGTGCCAAGGGATCCTTCCAGTCCTCCTCCCTCCGTGCAATCACTGCTAGTTCCATGTTTGCCCACTCCCTTGGTTTCCCTCCCCATTTTACCGCGTGGCTTTCTGCTTTCGCTGGCAGCAGCGCGCTTCACACAGCCAGGAGGTTGGCGAGAACTCTGCCCTTCCAAGCAGCCTCATCCCAGGGCAAAGCAGATGCCCCCATTTATCCATTCTTAAAACATGAGCAATACACTCCAGAACTGGAGAACTTGTTAACCAAAGACTTATACTGAATGTGATAAACACTGCAGTGACTAAATCCAACACGTGGCTATCAAATAAAATACGTCAGAGCCCTAGTTCGACCGGAGCTAGGAAATACTAACGAGTTCCACACAGCTCAACCATCCTCACTGAACAGCAAAACTGCTACGAATTCTCAATGCAGTGTGCAAGTTGTTTGCAGTTACTCCCACATAAAACAACTGCACACACACTTTTAAGTCATCACAAGTTGACTAACCACTAAGGCAGTAAATATTACAAGCAATGCATAATTCTCGGGGTAAAAAAAAAAAACCTGATACTTATAAAAAGATCTGTGCTTAAAAGTACAAGAACAAAATTTTCCCACTTGATTCTTTTTATAGTTTCATCATTACTACTGCCAATGAGTCTTATATGCAAGCTTGAAAGCACAAGACAGACAAAGCAATAATTAGTTTTCAATATTGAAACAGCTTTCTAAATATTACACATAAGCTTTTAATAAAGATAATCTATATACACAGCGTTTTGGCATCTTGCTGCTGATGCACAGCCTCTAATCAACTGCTTGTTCAGCACTGAATATCCAGTACATTTTGTATACAGAACAAAATGGTTATTTTATGAGGAAATAGAATACATTTTAAAATAAGCTTATCTAGCTGAAAATTTTGGACACAATGCAAACCAGTAGCTAGATAAGGAGAATTAAAAGAAAAGGTTAACCAAGCTGACTAGGTTTTAAACTGGCTCCACTACTAGCCTCTTGTATGACCTTGAACAAATTCTTCTACGCCTTGATTTCCTCCATTTGTAAAAATATCAACAAAGTTGTAAAGCAATCACTGAAGTCTATTACATAAAATCATTACTGCACCTAATAACTTCTTCTTGAAGCTTCCCCCTCCCCAACAGGGCCAAGAAGTATCTGTGAATTATACGCTCTTCCACTACCTCTACAAATGCTGTAAGGTTGTCAACAGGACGTGTTAACTCAGAGAAGGGCTCTGGACGTCAGCAGAAGTACTGGAACTATCTGTTCAGTGTGCAGCTGCAGATGAAAAGAAGGTGACAGTAAAATCCATAAAGAACAGGCCAGAAAATAACATTTGCTTTTCCAATGCCTTTACATAAAGTAATAGCACTGTTGCACTGGAAGGAGGGCTGGCATTACAGGTTGCCCTTTTGTTATGGTGACACTCAAGAAGAGCAGAATGTTTCAAAGATATTTGGTGAAAATGATGGCTAGCTATTCACTTTCACCATTGGATCGAGGGGTCATTTATCACATGAAGTGACTAAGATAAAGTATTCCACGTGAACCAGAACCAACAAAGACCACCTGTCATGGATTTGGCTCTGGTAGTTGACTATAGGCTTTAGTTAGTTCTCATTTTTGCCCTCCACTTGCCAATGAGGCACATATCAAGCTACCAGCTGGTAGAAAGCCTGAGATGTCAGCTGATTTTGCAGTTCTGCCTTTAGCAGAAGCCCTTAGAGGTCTCTCATCTACACAGCTGCAAGTTTCCAAAGAACCTGTAGGAAAACAATTGCCTTTCAGAGCTGCAACACATCTCTGATTGAGAGCATTACTGGAGAACGGAGGATGGGTTGACAAGATGATTGCATGTCCCTTCCTTCTTTAAGAAGTCAGATAACAGAACATAGTAAAAATACACATATTAGTACAGATAAATTAATTCTCCATTTTCCCCCCATCTTATGCCACATAAGTAAAGAAATCAAAGAGGACGATTTCAAAACTTGCAATAGGACAAACTGGTTAAGGCAACAAAGTAATAAAAGAAATCACTAAGACCAATATTTAAAAATACAAGCAACATCTGAGCATTTTTTTAATATTCAGAATAACCCATATGATTCCATTAGCAATGATAACGATGTTGGGTTAACAGATCTCAGACTTCAAATCTGACTTCAAGACGTCTAAGCCAAATAAAAACCATTAGAAACAAACTGTCCTTTTGATACTAGAGGTCAGAGGCAATATCCTTTGCTGACAGAAGAAGGTGCTCAGCGCTTCCTCTGGCCCTTGATAAAAAGAGGATAGCGAATCAGTCTGATTTCAGCATGATCAGCTTGCATTTATTTCTATGGAAAGTGCAATCCAAAAGCAACATACATGTTTTCGATTTAATATAAACATGATGCGGCTGAAAACATTACAAAAGCAAACACCCAGCATATGATTTCCTTCACAGGATTATCGTAATTGAACTGAAGCTGCTCCCAAGGAGGCTCCAAGAGCTGTATCTGGTGCTGTTTCTCTGGTTATTGCTGGGGTTTGGCTAGTGTATCACATGACAGCAGCTCTCCACAGCCCATCTTGCTGAACCCACTGCATCCCACCAGGCACGGTCGCTAGCGCAGCGCCCATCAGACCATGGAAATTCATCTGCTGCCTGTTCCAACCTTTCCAATCATCATCTGTACTCCATTTTAGCCCATGTAATCAAATTCTACACATCAGTAAGGTCATACATACTTCCAAAGGCAGGGAAAAAACTTTTCTGCATGTGTTATCAAAATACACATATGCATAGTTTGCTAAATTTATGTTAAAATGGTCAGTTATGGAATGATTTCGCTTTGGTAGGGGAAAGCACCAGCACGACAGCAAACTGTCCTTTCTATAACTACTACATCTCCACGTCACGCACTGTGAGACATAAAACGCAAGCACCTCGTCTCCTACCAGAAACGCTGCTGGAGATGTTCACCATGCAGAGGTTTTAAGGCTCTGCTATTGCCGACAGACTGGGTTAATCCAGGGTGCTTGCATCAAGCCTTGTTTATAATATATATAGTAGGTATCGAAAAATTCTGCCAGAAGCCAACTTTATGAATGCATATAGTCATTTAATTTACGGAGCAAAAATGCATGCACCGTGGAATGTTAAATAAATAGCTGTAAACAGCTCTGTCTGCAACGATAGTGAGCAGTGTCCATGGATGCATCTCCATGACGTAGATGCAGGGGCTGTCTCAGTCTGGCAGATACAACAACCCTTTTTATTTAAGAAAAACAAAACCCCAAAACACCACACAGCCAACCCAGAAGAAAGAAACCCCAAAAGCATAATGTTATCTTAACAGCGATAACCTATTTGCTATACAGAATGACTTAGATTTTTAAGTATTGCATTAAAGCACCATTTTAAAGCAAATCGTATCATATCATAAAACAATACGAGCCCATCTAAGCAGTAAATGCTACAAACCAGAGAAGCTGACAATAACATCACAAGCCCACGATCCATTACGGAGTGATGTCAGTGTTACAAAAACATCCTTGGTTTACTCCACGCTGTTTTAAGGCGCTATTAAGATATTAGATACTGTAATTATCAACTGCGACTGAGGCAACCGACAGCTCGATGCATAAACACGCAGAATGAGTTTGTGAGCAATTAATGGGTTTAGATCCTTCCTATAAAGCAGCATCCACAGAGCCACCCGCGACAAGCAGGTGCGGGAACCCGTAACCTGCGCTGCAAGGGGAATGCGTTGTAAATCCTACGGGGTTTTATGATGCCGGTGGGAGCAACCCCCATCCCAACCCCAACCCGAGCGTGGGAAGCGAGAGCAGCGGGATGCGCGCAGGGAGGGCAGCGGCTCCGCACCTTCAGCCACCGCGGGGGATCCGCGGGGGATCCGCGGGGGATCCGCACGGGCCCAGCGCCCGCAGCCCGAGGCGCCGCAACCGCCCTCGCAGCCTTCACCTGGCAGGGAGCACGGGACCCGCTTCCCCCGCGAGGAACACGATTCGCAGCATAGTGGGAACCACGGCTCCGCTGCATCCTCGGCCCCCCAACACCCTCAGCCTATTCCATCCTCAGCCCCCCAACACCCTCAGCCTATTCCATCCTCAGCCCCCCAACACCCTCAGCCTATTCCATCCTCAGCCCCCCAACACCCTCAGCCTATTCCATCCTCAGCCTCCCAACACCCTCAGCCTATTCCATCCTCAGCCCCCCAACACCCTCAGCCTATTCCATCCTCAGCCTCCCAACACCCTCAGCCTATTCCATCCTCAGCCTCCCAACACCCTCAGCCTATTCCATCCTCAGCCCCCCAACACCCTCAGCCTATTCCATCCTCAGCCTCCCAACACCCTCAGCCTATTCCATCCTCAGCCCCCCAACACCCTCAGCCTATTCCATCCTCAGCCCCCCAACACCCTCAGCCTATTCCATCCTCAGCCTCCCAACACCCTCAGCCTATTCCATCCTCAGCCCCTCAACACACTCAGCCTATTCCATCCCAGCTCCCCAATTCCCTCAGCCTATTCCATCCCAGCTCCCAGACCCTCTCCCCGCTCCATCCCGGCTCCCAGACCCTCTCCCCGCTCCATCCCGGCTCCCAGACCCTCTCCCGCTCGCCCATCACGTACCAGTCGGTGTGCGGCTCGTCGATGACCAGCAGCACCTTGAACTTTCTCCCCGCGGCGCCGGCGGAGGCGGCGTCCACCAGCCCCGCGGAGGCCGCCGTCTGCTTGACGGCGTTGGAGAGGGAGCTGAAGAAACCTCCGGCGGCGCTCGGCGGGGGCTGGGGGGGCGCGGGCTGCGGCTGCCGGCGCTCGGCGGCCGGGGAGGCGGCGGCGGGGGCCGCGGGCGGCGGCGGCGGCGGCTGCTGCGGCTCCGGGCGCTGCAGGTCGGTCATGTAGCCATTGGGCAGGTTGGCGATGAAGCTGCTGTCCGAGAGCCTGCGCCGCAGGAAGTTCATCATCTGGCCGGGCGGGCGGCGGAGGCTGCGGCGGGAACGGAGGCGCCGGCTGCGAGCGGCCCCTCTGCGGCCGGGGCGGCGCTGCGGACCCTGCGCGGGGCGGGGCGGAGCGGGGGCACCGCCCGCAGCCCCGCCGGCGCCCTCTGCCTGCGGAGCCGCCTGCGGACCCTGAGCCCGCAGCTCCTGCCTGCGACCTCTGTGCTCGCAGCTCCTGCCCGCAGCCCCTGAGCCCGCCCGCAGCTCCTGCCTGCAGACCCTGTGCCCGCCTGCAGCCACCGTCTGCAGACTCTGCCTGCAGCCCCTGTGCTCCCCTGCAGCCCCTGTGCTCCCCTGCAGCCCCTGTGCTCCCCTGCAGCCCTTGTGCAACTCTGCAGCCCCTGTGCTCACCTGCAGCCCTTGTGCAAGTCTGCAACCCCTGCCTGCAGCCCTTAGCTGCAGCCCCTCAGCCTACCTGCAGCCCTAGTGCCCGGAGCTCCTGCCTGCAGCCCCTGCACTTGCCTGCAGCCCCATGCCCGGCTGCGGGGCCAGGCAGGAGGCTGCGCCATCCCTAGCGCCCTTGCAGGGGGCATGAGGCTGTCTGTCTGTACAGCCTGGGTACCAAATGCCCAGGTGCACAGGGAGCACATGAGCAGCCTCGCAGCAGAGCCGCTCGGGTCGCATTCGGTGCTCCTCAGCACCACAAGGGATGGGCTGGCACGAAGCGGAAAACCCACTGGGAATAGCCTTGTACCGGCTCCAACAAAAAAACAGATTCATGAAGGTGAAGCAGGAGATTTTACATTGTCAAGGAGAATTATGGGTTCCTTTCATACCTTAAAATGCTGTAGGCTTTCTTTAAGAGCAGCTCGAGTTCTCTTGCCCCTGAGCTTTGGGATAATCGCTTCATGTTTTAACATAAAATACATACTCGGCCTTTAGTGTACAAGATACGCATTTATCCAAAATACACATAATGGGAAATCAGCTTGCAATTCATCTTCAGAGGCCCTGCTGCGTGTGATGGGTGCTCTCAGGTCACACACAGCAAATTCATGCAGCCGTTTCCTCTACAGTTAGTGATTTTATAACTCTCGCATGTTATGATCTCACAGTTTGAAGTTTACGTGCTCAAAGGTACGACTGCATCGGGTTCCACAATGAAGCACTGAATTTAGAAACGCTCGTGCATTATATCGTGACAGAAAACTACATCAAATGTCAAGGCTGTTCGAGGATGCTCGCATTACAATCATCACAGACAAACCGTCCGAGCTGTACAACACACAAATACAACTATTTGTACCACAGGCATTGAAAACTTAAACAAGTGGAACAGTCTTGGGCTAAGACTGCAGTAATTACGTTCCTGTCACTTCACCAGGCCATGGCTTGCACTGCCAGAGAAGCTGTGGAACTGCACCTACATCTAGATAAAGTTAGGCCTAGCGGGATCTAGAGAGAATCACCAGGTTGGAAAAGACCCACCGGATCATCGAGTCCAACCATTCCCATCAATCACTAACCCATGTCCCTCAGCACCTCATCCACCCGCCCCTTAAACCCCTCCGGGGAAGGTGAATCAACCCCCTCCCTGGGCAGCCTCTGCCAGTGACCAATGACCCTTTCTGTGAAAAATATTTTCCTAATGTCCAGCCTAAATCTCCCCTGGTGGAGCTTGAGGCCATTCCCTCTCGTCCTGTCCCCTGTCCCTTGGGAGAAGAGCCCAGCTCCCTCCTCTTCACAACCTCCTTTCAGGTAGTTGTAGAGAGCAATGAGGTCTCCCTTCAGCCTTAGAATTCCCTCAGAATTTTGTCTCAGCAGTGTTAAGATATCTTGGGGCTATTTGAATGTCTAAACAGCCTCTGTGTAAGCACAGTAACGCAAAGTAAATAAACTCCACGTGATGCAGAAGCAAGTCCCTTGCAGACAGAGCCAGAGTATTGCACTTGGCCATGGCAAGTGGACATGTATTATTTCTACAGATATTGCATGTGCAAAGATGATCAAAAGGCTGAGGAACTGTTTCATTCATCCTTGCTTGAATAACTGCATCAACAACCCCCCCTCCCTTCTCATCTAAAAAGCAGGAGGTCAACACAAAGAAAAAAGGACTGCATATACATCTCAAAATATGAGGTTTCTATGTGATAGAAACAGTTTCATCTTCCCCCTAAAGAGTTTACTAAAAGAACACTCTTAACCAGTCTTAGTACTGAAAAATTATATTTAGCTATTTTTAAAATTACTGTTCTGGATTGAAGGGTGATTGTGTAACAATGCCCTCTTGGACAGGCTGCTTCCCACACAGCCTCAGAACCTGCCTATTTTACTGACAAAACCCAGTCGGTCTTGCAGAGCCAAATTAAGCGCAGCAGAATGAACTGTATTACATTTTGCTGTGCACGTTAACAAAAGTATTAGCCAGGTCTCTATTACAGGGCTGAAATCTATCTTCAGTGTCAGCTGTGCTCTTTGTTGTGAAGGCAAGATAGATGGAGCAAACGGAAATGATAGGGAGCAATCTGAATGTCAGTATCCATTATTAAAAAACGACATAAAAATGATTAAACAGTGGTTAGGCTGCTCAGATTGCAGTGATGCGAGATCGATCCTGTTAACATGTGGAAAACTTCTGTTTCCTAATTGATGAAATCTGATTCCTATCCAGAGTAATTTCTTGTACATTCTCAATCCAGCCAAACAGTAACTTTAAGAGTACATCACAGAATCACAGAATAACCAGGTTGGAAGAGACCCACTGGATCGTCGAGTCCAACCATTCCCACCAATCCCTAAATCATGCTCCTAAGTACCTCATCCACCCTCACCTTAAACACCTCCAGGGACAGCGACTCAACCACCTCCCTGGGCAGACCGTTCCAATGCCTAACCACCCTCTCCGTGAGGAATTTTTTCCTACTCTCAAGCCTAAATCTCCCCTGGCGGAGCTTGAGGCCATTCCCTCTCGTCCTGTCCCCTGTCACTTGGGAGAAGAGCCCAGCTCCCTCCTCTCCACGACCTCCCTTCAGGTAGTTGTAGAGAGCAATGAGGTCTCCCCTCAGCCTCCTCTTCTCCAGGCTAAACACCCCCAGCTCTCCCAGTCGCTCCTCATAAGATTTGTTCTCCAGCCCCTTCACCAGTTTTGTTGCTCTTCTCTGGACTCGCTCCAGAGCCTCAACATCCCTCTTGTGGTGAGGGGCCCAGAACTGAACACAGTACTCGAGGTGCGGTCTCACCAGTGCCGAGTACAGGGGGAGAATAACCTCCCTGGACCTGCTGGTCACGCCGTTTCTGATCCAAGCCAAGATGCCATTGGCCTTCTTGGCCACCTGGGCCACTGCTGGCTCATGTTCAGTCACTGTCAACAAACACCCCCAGGTCCTTCTCCTCCTGGCAGCTTTCCAGCCAGGTTTCTCCTAGTTTGTACCTCTGCTTAGGGTTGTTGTGTCCCAAGTGCAGGACCCGGCATTTGGCCTTGTTAAACCTCCTGCCGTTGGTCTCAGCCCAGCAGTCCAGCCTGTTCAGGTCCCTTTGGAGCCTCCCGACCCTCCAGCAGATCGACACTTCCACCCAGCTTGGTGTCATCTGCAAACTTGCTAAGGGAGCACTCGATGCCTTCATCCAGGTCGTTGATAAAGACATTGAACAGGGCTGGACCCAGGACTGAGCCCTGGGGAACCCCACTTGTCACTGGCCTCCAGCTGGATTTAACTCCGTTTACCACCACCCTCTGGACCAATTCTAATTGTGATTATGGCAAACAGACTCTATGATATGTTCGCCCTTCATGTTTTCATAGATTGTTAGATGTTTGGATAAGCAGCAGAAGCTTTCATCACCTGCCTTGTGTGCTCTGATGTTACAGCTATGTAGAACGCTAGAATAGAAGGTATTTTCTAATTCACACACTTTATTGACTTTGAATGCACTATCTCCTTTTTTGTGTTTTTGAGTATCTTCTCAGAAATCTGTACTTGGATTTTTTGTGGTGTGGTGGGGTTTTTATAGCTAATATTTTCAAATATATTGATCATCCTCAAATGCTGGGCTTCAGAGGTTTTTTAAAACTCCCCGTAGAGTATTGTAACAACCCTATAAATCCAAAGCTGCACTAAGGCCACTGACAGCTGAAGTTGGTCAAGGTCTCAAAGAACTCAGTCCCCAGCGCAGAACAAAACAAAAAGCAGAGTTCTTCACATGGCACTGTAAATGGAAAACTTTGTTCAGAGTATCAATTAAGTTCAAAGGGACCTTAAAGCTCATCCAGTCCCACCCCCTGCCATGGGCAGGGACACCTCCCACTGGATCAGGGGCTCTGAGCCCCATCCAACCTGGCCTTGAACCCCTCCAGGGATGGGGCAGCCACCCCTGCTCTGGGCAACCTGGGCCAGGGCCTCCCCACCCTCACAACAAAATATTTCTTCCCAAGATCTCATCTCAGCCTCCCCTCTTTCTGCTGAAAACTGTTCCCCCTCGTCCTATCACCTTGCCCCTTCCCTGGAGGTGTTCAAGGCCAGGTTGGATGGGGCCTTGGGCAGTGTGACTTAGTAGAGGCCATGGCGGGGGTGGAGCTGGATGGGCTTTGAGATCCTTTCCAACCCAAACCATTCAATGATTCTGTTCCTGCACTCCTTGGTCAAGAGCCCCTCCCCAGCTTTCCTGTAGGCAAACAGTAGTAACAGCACACAAAACTGTGCCTGGAAAAGAGCACTGCTTTTTTGTCCAACCTACAGTTCACAATATTTCATCACCTCAACACATTTGTGAGATAATCGATGTGATTATGTCTGTTACAAAGTGAGAATACTGAATCACTGGGATGTTAAATGGTAGAAGTCATAAATTGAGTCAATAGCAAAACAGGCAGTACAATAGCAGTTTTAAAACCAGTTCTGTTCCCTGTCATTGAAGTTACAGTGCAAAAAGAGATGAAATTAAGGGGGGTTAGTTCTACCAGAAAAGTGAGAGGAGAAAAAAAAGAAAAAGAAAAAGAAAGGACAAAGCATCCTAACTAGTACACTTTATAATGACTTTATAATTATCACTTATACATACTGATATTAACACAGAAACAACTACAGAAGGATTCATGTTATAAAAGTTAGTGCAAAATGAAATCTACAGGCTGGTTTGGGCTAGTATGATTTGATTTCATATTCTTTCGGTATTATAACATAGAACTAAACTCTAGACTGGTCAAATGCCTCTTAAAATTATATTAGCATTTCAGAGAAGTAACTTTCAGATAATGGTATGTGGTGGAAGTGAAAGCCAAGTTACATATGCTAGCAATTTGGGATACCGATCACTTGAGCAGATTGAATCAAATACATTTTAAATGAAGACTGCTTAACATCTCACGTTATCAGCTCTTCATCTACACAAGTATGCAAGGCTACAAAAATGTAATTACATTTAATGGAGAAAAATTTGTATGCTGTACATCTTACTGTGAACGTAGCCGTAGATAACAGAAACGGGAAAAATCCAGGGAAGCATTTTCTTTGCATTTTATGTGCTAACACACATTCTAGGCCACATGGACTTTCGCACAGCACATCAGTAGAACACACTTGCCAATATTAGAGTGAATTGTTTTTCATAGAATCATAGAATCACCAAATTGGAAGAGACCCACCGGATCATTGAGTCCAACCATTCCTATCAAACACTAAACCATGTCCCTCAGCGCCTCGTCCACCCACCCCTTAAACCCCTCCAGGGAAGGTGACTCGACCACCTCCCTGAGCAGCCTCTGCCAGTGCCCAATGACCCTTTCTGTGAACAATTTTTTCCTAATGTTTAGCCTAAACCTCCCCTGGTGGAGCTTGAGGCCATTCCCTCTCGTCCTGCCCCCTGTCACTCGGGAGAAGAGCCCAGCACCTCCTTCATGCACACCGCTTTATCCCACCTTTCAGTTGAATGCCATGTCCAGGTCTGCATATCCAGTTCAATCCTCAGGGAAGCGAGCGGCTGCCGCCCCCGAGGAAAGCACAGGTGCAGTCCATGGTGACGCCGTTGCCTCCGCAAAGCAATCGTGTGGCCCCTTTCCCAACGGCCAACCTGCCCGAGACAGGAACAGGCCAGAGCTGAGGGGAAGGTGCATTGCTGGCAGACAAGAGCACAACCAAGCCTGGAACAGCAGGCACTTAGGCCTGTTTTCATGACAAATGCTAAACAATCTCTGTCCTGAAAATAGGTCATCCATAGAAAATACTTTTCTGAAGGGTAGCAGATCACCTGGCATTCCTTGGAGAGATCGGCCTTAACGAGGGTTTTTAAGAGCCTCATAATTTATTTAAACCCATGCTAGTAGGTCATCAAAAAAATTCTTACAATCTCCATAGCAATATGACACTTTTTTTGTCGCAAAGATAAGAAAATATCCATCTATACAGAAAATACAACAGAAATGTGGACTGAAGTGGATGTTTGCTACATGATAAGAATGTTACGCATTATATAAGTTGACATACAATGTCACCCATCTTTAGTGACTCAGCTTTGTCATTAAACAGACACAATGGTGATAATCATAGAATCATAGAATCACAGAATAACCAGGTTGGAAGAGACCCACCGGATCATTGAGTCCAATCATTCCTATCAAACACTAAACCATGTCCCTTAGCACCTTGTCCACCCGTCCCTTAAACCCCTCCAGGGAAGGAGACTCAATCCCTTCCCTGGGCAGCCTCTGCCAGTGCCCAATGACCCTGTCCCCTGTCACCTGGGAGAAGAGCTCAGCTGCCTCCTCTCCACAACCTCCTTTCAGGTAATTGTAGAGAGCAATGAGGTCTCCCCTCAGCCTCCTCTTCTCCAGGCTAAACACCCCCAGCTCTCTCAGCCGCTCCTCATCAGGTTTGTTCTCCAGCCCCTTCACCAGCTTCGTTGCTCTTCTCTGGACTCGCTCCAGAGCCTCAACATCCTTCTTGTGGTGAGGGGCCCAGAACTGAACACAGGATTCGAGGAGTGGTCTCACCAGTGCTGAGTCCAGAGGGAGAAGAACCTCCCTGGACCTGCTACAACACTAATGGAGTCACCTGTGTCAATTCTGTTTGTGTAAGGGAAATGTTTGTATGGAAATCCCTTCGCTGAGGTTGTGAAATGTTACCCATTTTAAATATTCAAATTTCAAATTGTATTTCACCTGTGATGCATTTCTTAAAAAGCCGGTCCTTTTCTATATTCTAATATTTCTATTATTTATATCAAACATGCATTCAGTTTTCCAATTTACAATTTTCCCCATTTTCCAAACACATCATAGAAGCTCTCTCAGGAGTGTCTCACTGTCTATTCCAGGAGTCTCACACTTTCACTTAGCTTCATTAGACAGCTTCACTAAATCCCCCCAGAACTTCTGCTGTTACCATATCCCTGAAGCCAAAGCACGTCAGCTTCCTATTTCTGATCTTCCTTGCAGTTTGTTGTCCAAGGTGGCAGAAGTACAGTTAAACCTTATGAAGATGTGACAGAAATAGGTGCACTGGAGGGGAACCGCCTCAGCTGCTGCTTAGAAAGGACACAACATTGGCTTGATTTTCCCTTCCCAAATCTATGCGCAGATGTTTTGGTTTATGAACATTAACAGAGAACACAAATTAAACAGAAATTATTTTTGTCAGGTGGACAATTAAACACCTGAATTTTTATTACCTACACTGTTTCTTTTGTATTAACATAAGTTTCTTCTGATATGCCTGCCTACGTGAGTTTTTAATCGTGTTGGGAAATCTGACTTCTGATTTACAAAATGTTCACAAAAAAACCGTATCAGGAGCTTGAAATACCAACTGAAAATAGTTGCAGGGTGCTACGCAGAATTGTTAAGTAAATGTATTAAGATATAAGGGCTCTCTATGTTTTACTGATATCAGTTTAATAAATATTGATCTGGCCTTAAGTAATTTCACATTTTTGAAGGACACCAATGCTAACAGTTCAGTGTTGGCAAGAACCAGACAGGTACTAATTCTTCTAACATTCAGAGAGGGGACCCAATGGCTGTCCAGGATGTATGGAGATAGTGAAAAGCAGCCTTCTCAGCTCCTGGAGAGCAGCTAACAACTGCTCAGCCTCTGTATTCCCCAGACAGATTCTTCTCCCCTGCTTGCAGCATCCCCAAAGGATGGTGAGCAGGAGCACGGGAGGAAACGCTGTCGTCTCTGAAGGACTCAGTGACTGAACTAACTTGTGCCAATGGCAAAAGGTGCATTTCATCTCCTCAGTACAAAAGCCAAAGGTCTCTGGCAGCATTTCTTTATTTCAGAAACCACATAGCATTCCTGAAAAGAAAATTATGCGCAGTATTATGCATCCTCTGTGCTCGGCAGTCAATTACATCTTATATAGAAATCCCATGACAATTTATTTAATAAATCGTAATGTATTCTAGACCAGACTAGACCTTTGCAAACCTGGAACATGGATGAATTCAAGCTGTAGAAGAGGGCTTTGAAGTCTCATGAATAATGCTTGCTGAGATGTAAGAGGGAGTTCAAAAAACATTCTGTATGTGACACAAGAACAACTTTAACAGAAACAAGACAGGCTGCAGTCTGTATGGGTTGGAGCAATAGGGCAAAAAAAACTAATACAGGAAAGAAATCTCTCTTATCAAACAGTTTACCTCTGTTCTAAAATCTGAAGTTATAATAGCAGTAACAGTTACCTTTCCATTTTCAACTAATGAATCTGTTATCTAATATCTTGGTTCTCTGCATACTGTGCTTTAAAGATATTTATTTTTTAAATACATTGATACAAATACAAAGGAACTTCAAGCACTTTTTACTGAGGAATTAAGGCTCAAATATTGCCTGTCTTACTCAGACTGAACTTTTTTAAAGGCTGAAGACAGTCTTGCCTTCAGAACTCAAGCCGGAGAAATACAAATAATTAACTTGTTAATGAACTTTTCAGTATAATTAACTTCTAAATAAAATCCAACACTCTCTCATGAACTGACAATTTGAATATATAAAGAGGAGCTATGTTTAATACATATCTTAAATTTATGTGATAACATACATGTATTAAAGTATATATAACGTTCTGGGTACTGACATTTGTATTTCTAGAGGAATGCAGCAATAAATGTGGTTACATCTATATGACCTGCTGTACTTCCAGTGGTTTTTACTCTTTCGGATTTGAAACCGTAGTCTTTACTATACTACTAGTCTCAGAAAGAGGTAGTTTATTTCTTTGCATCTCAGTGAGAGGTGTTTCATCTTACAATCCAGCGGATTGTTTCTATACCCTATCATTTGCTGATTTTCTGTAACATAGAGTCTTACCCAGCGGTCTCACTTTTACTGTTTTGCAGAAGAGTACCTACAGATCTTTCTAGCAAACTGTTTACAAACTACACAGATGATCTAGGGATAATTCTACGGGGACAACCTGGACGTTTCTCAGTGTGGAGGAGAGCCACCATTATGAAAAGCAACAAACAGTAGATGTAATGAGTAACCAGAAAATGTCATCTGGTCACAGTGAATGTTCCACCGGAGTCTGACCAAGACAGGAGGACAAACATTTCTAAAACCGAGAAAAACTCCTCATAGATTTCATATTCAAATTTATTAAATAGATAAATGAGAGATCAACTGCAGAACACTTATGTAGTGAAAAATAAACCCAAGACTGGCTTCCAATGAGAAGAAATAAAGCACTGTTAACCACAATTCTAGATGAAACGCAGCAAACAAAATATGGCATTTACATCTAATCTGGCCTTCACAATAAAACTGGTTTTCTTTTTAAATGACTTATCAAACGATTAAGATGAAAGCACATTTACCTAATTAATTGGCTGCTCTAGTTACCACAAATGAATTTTGACTACCATGTGTGTGAAAACCTGATAAGCCATTAATGTGCAACATGCAAGATAAGCAAAGAACTGAAAGGATGACAGCATGAGTTAAACAACACAATTATGTTTTGTTACTAATTTTTTCTCAGATGAATTAGAAGCCAGTACTATGCAATATGCACACGACTCAAAAATTACCTTTCATATGTTATCAATAAATGCTGATCTATTTTATAAAACAAGACATTAAAAAAGTCAGCTGCAATGTAAATAATTTTTAAACCTGAACTTTATAAGTAAAAGGTAAACCACGCGTTGTAAATCTTATACGTTATCACCTGTGTTTATACACAGACGAGTGTTATGTATACGTACAGATATAAGTAGAATCATAGAATAGTTTGGCTTGGAAGGCACCTCAAAGCCCATCCAGTTCCAATCCTCCTGCCAGGAGCAGAGACACCTCCCAGCGGACCAGGCTGCTCCAAGCCCCATCCAGTCTGGCCTTGAACACCTCCAGGGATGGGGCAGCCACAGCTTCCCTTCCATTCCTAATACTTTCCTCAAGATCACTAGCTAAAAACACAGACAGGATGCACAGGCTGAGATAACCAACCTGCAACGCACACAAGTTCAGCTAAGATTTCCTTGGCCAACAATTCCATTTTTTCACCTTTAATCTCCCTGACCAGCAGGTCCAGGGAGGTTCTGCTCCCTCTGTACTTGGCACTGGTGAGACCGCACCTCGAATCCTGTGTTCAGTTCTGGGCCCCTCACTACAAGAAGGATGTTGAGGCTCTGGAGCGAGTCCAGAGAAGAGCAACGAAGCTGGTGAGGTGGCTGGAGAACAGGCCTGATGAGGAGCGGCTGAGAGAGCTGGGGGTGTTTAACCTGGAGAAGAGGAGGCTGAGGGGAGACCTCATTGCTCTCTACAACTCCCTGAAGGGAGGTTGTGGAGAGGAGGGAGCTGGCCTCTTCTCCCAAGTGACAGGGGACAGGACGAGAGGGAATGGCCTCAAGCTCCACCAGGGGAGATTTAGGCTTGAGATTAGGAAAAAGTTCTTCCCGGAGAGGGTGGTTAGGCATTGGAACGGTCTGCCCAGGGAGGTGGTTGAGTCACCGTCCCTGGAGGTGTTTAAGGTTAGGGTAGATGAGGTGCTAAGGGGCTTGGTGGGTCTCTTCCAACCTGGTTATTCTGTGATTCTGTGATTCTGTAATCCTATCCAAGATTTGTATGAGGTGTGTAATTTGCAGAAAGCGTTATTGCATTGTTCATCCAGTTCTAGGAAGACTGTAGGATATCTTTGTCTCAGGAGCCAATTCCTTAGTACCAAAGGCTGCAAGTTTCACTGCACAGCAGTTATGCTTAGAGCACACTAACAATTTTTAAGGCCCCTGAGGAAGCTAGATGACTCTTTTGGTTTTACTTGCAATTCCTCTTCTCTACTAAGTTGCTTACATGAGAAAGTACAGAAGTACTCTTTTAGCCCTCTTGTATACTTGCAGAACTTCACAATGAAGCAATAGTTTGAAAACAAGCACATCTGCAAATATTATACAAGCAGAGTTCACTGGTTTAGGGGTTTGAGTATGCTGTGTAGTTTACTATACTACGATATCAAAACCTCATGCCTCAGTCGGATAAGCAATAAAATTAGACAAAATGGTGCGCAGTAATTACTCAGATTAATGAGTTAGACGAAGTATGCCTTCAGACTGGCCTTTCCCATATAGTTCTTGAAGAAGTGTGAATTGAAGAGAATTTGATGCCATTGTCTAGTAAAGGCTAAGCACTGAAGTGAAAGTCATCACAAGTTCCAACGTAAATGCATGCATGCAGCATCCGTCAAACTGCCACATCCTAAAGGCTAAAAGAAATATCCTCCACAGAGAAACGGGGAAGAAAAATGAAAGTTACTTGGTTGAGTTAAAGGATTATTTGGTTCACAACCCTTTTAGCTGCCCCTGTACTTGTTGCCTTTACAGCAAAGCTGAAACTTCTGGCTCTATCCAGAAGCTGGATATCCAGAACAATGAGCTGGCTCTATCCTGCTGGCACAATGCTGCCACATCATCCCTCTTCGGCACAGCCGGCTCAAAGCCCAGAGCATCCCAGCCGGCATCCACCTGTCTATTTTAAATTTCACCTTTAAAAAATTATGGCCACACTTCTATGATACAAAAGAACACAGTATAACATATAATTTACTGATGAGTACGTGGCAATAGCAGGACTTGCATTCAATCGCAGGGTTGAGAATTGGAGAGTCTGAGGAAAGTGTGGGAATATGCACCGATGAAATCTATTCTTATTAATGCAAAATAGTTTGTAGACACAACTGTATTCAGAGGACATTCTAAACTTTTAGCAAAATTCTCTGTCAGACTCTATAGTTTAGGGCCTTAGCATAGATGGAAATTTTACTCATTTATTTCAGAATTGTGTTCTGACTTACTGTGTTTACTACACTCAGTACTAAACTGTGCAGGCCTCAAAACTAACACAAGCACTCAGCTTTGAATTCAGCAAATTAATACTGGATCAGTCACAAATAATCTAAAAGACAGAGGTCACAAATACTGGCTGCATCACTGTTTACAAATCAAAGAGAAATGAGCTGGGACTCCAGATTAAGGAAATACTCTGCTAATTCCATGATTGAGATGACAGAAATTCACACTGAACTTGTGGTTTAATTTCTGCCTCTCAAGCGTAAACTGCTTGTTAACTTGAAATCTTGTGTCTCAGATACAACAGCACTGAAGATACATTATTACAATACACTTTAAAAAAAAAAAGTTACTAAAAGTAATTAAGACATTAATTTGTAAAAATGACTTTTAAAACACAGACTGCATATGTGCCCATAACCATTACAGAGATCCCTAAATAGCGTCGGTCATTCTCACTGTAAGCAGCAAGCTCAACCTTTTAAATTATAAGTCTTCCTTTGGGTCACTTTTTGCACCATTGCCAAACACGCCGTTATAATCTTCAACATTCCATATAGGCTTTGTCGTGTCTCTGCTCATAGATTTCTTATATTTCTATTCTGATGCTTGTTGGGAGTTCAATATTATCCATTTGTTGTGCAATGAAAATTCTGCCTAAGCATTTTTAGCCTAGCAAAAGAATAAAAGCACAAAAAGGGCAAATGGTCTGAAGAATCCAAAGAATAAGTTTACTGAGTGTACTGGACTGTGAAACAGTTTGTCTTGTTGCTCATTAAAGTCAGGTGGATCAGACAAATTTGTTCATTGAATGGCCTTCTCCCTTTTTACAAATATTTAGAATTTACCTGAATTCTCCTTTACAAGTGGTTTAAAAGCCTGAATGTGCTTGTACATAACCACAGAGTAAGGCCAAGTGAGAAAAGATGCTTCCCTTGCTCTGAAGTTGACTGTGCATCTGCTATTAACTGTGCTAAATTCTTGATTAAATGTGTCCAATACAGTGCACAATAAATAACAGTCTGATGTATTTGCTGTCATCAAGTAATTTTCATTTTGTGTTTAACCAGTGTTACTTTAGCTCTAGCCAAGGAAATGCACTACTGTAAAAATGACACTGTAGTCAGTTCTGTACGGAGAGAAGCACTCTCTCCTCATCAGGGCAATTATCATTTATCCTCTGAATTTTTCTTATGGCCTACTTCACTATACTTCACTTCACCAGCTGCTTTAGTTGCCCACTAATGAGCAAAACAAATCTGTTTCAGAGGTTCCTAATTTCCCAAGACCATTGAGAAAGGCCCCTGTTGCAGCCCTGGCTTGCTGGACTAGCCAGAAGGCAATACTGCAGCATGACCTTCTGTACACGCTCTGCTCGGCCCCTGGTTGTAGAACCCACTCATAATCGGTTGGACACCAAATACATCTGAACGCTTTCTAAAAGTAACTCTTCGTGATGTTCCTAGTTAAAAATATCTGAAAACAGCTATACAAAATATGGATACCGATCTTCTCAAGACATTTTTGTATTGCCAAGAACAGTGCATCACAGTGATACACGGCACAAAGTGAAATATTATCTCCAGCATGTGAATGAAGATGCAAGACACTTTTTTTTTTATTCTTTTAGATTAGCCTACCACAAACACCTGTTTAATGTAGAGCATTATTGATTGCTTAACAGAAGATTTTATTCATTTCTTTAGTAACTGTTAGTTTTATGGTGAAAGCATCCTGCATGTTTTACTGCCTTTTTAGTTATACAAGCTATGATTCATAAATAAATGTTTAACTCCACTATGGAGTTAGTGCAATATTTGCACATGAATTATATTGTATTGTTCAAATAATTTAATACATAGCTCTATTGTGTTCTGGGTATCAGCTTGAAATTGCATGCTGCAAGACCTGTTGTAGTCACTGCCTCAAAATTTCAACAGATAGCAAGCACTATGTGGATTTGCAGTGCAGTATTGGGGCATGATTCTGGAATTCAGGTTCCTGTAAATCTGATGTGCATCTGTGCCTTCTCAAAGCTCACATGGGAGAAGAATCAATTAAAAAAAACCCAAACCAAACCAAACAAAACAAAGCAACTCACTACCCTGGTACTTGCTCAAGGGAGACTGGACCTCAGATGCTTCTCTGAAAGCCCTTGCACAATGGTGCCAGTATCTTAAGGGAATCCTTTATCTGCGGTTGTTTTGGAACTTATACTAATGAAAAGGGAGGCTCTGCAAAGGAATCTGAACAGGCTGGACCGCTGGGCAGAGTCCAATGGCAGGAGGTTTAACACGGCCAAATGCCGGGTCCTGCACTTAGGGCACAACAACCCTGAGCAGCTACAGACGAGGAGAAGTCTGTCAAAAAAGAAGGAGAAGGACCTGGGGGTGTTGGTTGACAGCGACTGAACATGAGCCAGCAGTGGCCCAGGTGGCCAAGAAGGCCAATGGCATCTTGGCTTGGATCAGAAACCGCATGACCAGCAGGTCCAGGGAGGTTCTTCTCCCTTTGGACTCAGCACTGGTGAGACCGCACCTCGAGTACTGTGTTCAGTTCTGGGCCCCTCACCACAAGGAGGATGTTGAGGCTCTGGAGCGAGTCCAGAGAAGGGCAACAAAGCTGGTGAAGGGGCTGGAGAACAAATCTTATGAGGAGCGGCTGAGAGAGCTGGGGGTGTTTAGCCTGGAGAAGAGGAGGCTGAGAGGAGATCTCATTGCTCTCTACAACTACCTGAAAGGAGGTTGTGGAGAGGAGGGAGCTGGCCTCTTCTCCCAAGTGACAGGGGACAGGACAAGAGAGAATGGCCTCAAGCTCCGCCAGGGGAGATTTAGGCTGGACATTAGGAAAAAATTTTTCACAGAAAAATTTCACAGGGGGTTGATTCACCTTCCCTGGAGGTGTTTAAGGGACGGGTGGACGAGGTGCTGAGGGACATGGTTTAGTGATTGATAGGAATGGTTGGACTCAATGATCCAGTGGGTCTCTTCCAACCTGGTTATTCTATGATTCTATGATTTATATGATGTTGTGAGTTGAACTCATAAAGCAATGGTTGGTAATGCACTGTAACTACTTCTAAAGCTGTCACGTCAATTTTTAAATCTCATCTGTTTCATTAAGCGCTATAATCCTTTCAGAGACCAGGAATGAATGAAAGCTGAGAGAAATTCCCTGTCCAATATGGTATCTGAGATCAATAGGACTAAGAGATGAAGGTGCTAGACGGAACAGCAGATTTGGGTCTTTATCAAGATTTCAATGTCTTGGCAAATCTAACTTCCTACATCATGTAGCTGTGTCATCACACAGTTGTATTACACTAATGGATGTTTTAAGTCACTCTAAGGGGATAATTACACTTTGAGCATTTGATTTCTGAGAACCATTTTAGGGTTTAGAGATTTATTCTGTTTCTTCTACTGAACTGAAAACAGACCAAGTTCTAATCTGACATTTAACACAGAAATGCTGAAGACCTTTAAAAACTTAACGTGGCCACCTCTTCCCATCCTTTAGAAAAGTGCTATGCTAAAATACTTAGTCCTGTTATTTTCTCTGTGAAATAAAAAATAATATAGAGTAGCTAAACTAAGTTACACCGTTTCTGCTTATGCAATATTTCTTTGCTTACAGATACCAATACTAGAGCTTTTTTAAAGTAATATTAGATTACAGGACACCCCAAACCTTATATATATATATATATGATATACAATCAGCCATCTACCTTTGCTCCGTTATAGTTCTTTCTAAGCTGTTCACCTGAATACCTCATGTTTAGGTTTGAGCATAAAGCATCTTGCAATGGTCTGGGATGAAAAACCTAACCACCTGCTCCTTAGCAGAACATCTGTTACAGCTTGTGAATGAAAATCGAATCAGAGCATGGAAAAAATACATGTGAAATGCCATGAGATGGCAAATTAGAGCCAAGACAGGAACCCTTAGAGAAGACTTTCCCTTAGAGCAAGATATTAGTCCTATTCAGAATGCATTTAGCTGACTTACTTCAGTGACGTTAGCTTTGATCTAGAAATGGGGGCATCACTCCAAGGGCATACCTTGTTCTCTGCCATCTGTTATGACAAGGACGGACACCCAAGTTAGACTGATTTCCATCCCCTGGTAAATAAGTAAATAAACAATTTTGACAGCTGGCAGGACATTCTCCAGGAGCACAACCACAGCATGGGAGCTGCCTCCCCCAGGAAGCGCATCGCGCAAACACGGGGCAATTCCTCTACAGCAGGGGTGAGGTAGCAGCATTCTTGCCAACCATGAAAGCTACAGGGAGATTTTTATTTCAATGCCTAAAATTTTATTTATGGACAAAAATGTTTAGTATTTAGCATTTATCCTGTGTGCACAGCGATGTTAGCTTCCTGTCAAGGACTGCTGGCGCCTCCCATAAGCTGCTCCTTCACATATCAAAAATCTGTGCATAAATATTAATGTGAAATATAAGGCAATGATAGTGACAGGAAAAGTCAGAAGCTTATATTTTGCAAGAAATCTGGCTTTCTTACAGAATTTGACAAAGCAGTTGAAATGAATTACCTAGTTGTACGTGTAATTAATATTAATTTTCTTTTGAGGCTGCATATTCTCACAGAAAGCCCTATGCTTTGGTTCCATACACAGGGAAAAGATTCAAATGCAGGCAGAACAGACAACAGTTTAGATCAGCTGAGTCACCGTATTGTAGCAGCAGTCCTCTCTCAGCAGGAAGCAAATAGATTAACCTCATCCAAGAGGTGAAGACATCAACATCAAGGAATATGATTAAAAACAGAATCCAAAAATCTGGCATCTATAGTACCAAGGGCATTCAGTTCTACCGTTATAAACATAAATAGTGCCTGCAAAATGTTGAGGTGGTTAACTGATGTGGACTAGCAAAGGTTAGGTCATAGACTGGTTTGCCGCACATAGTTTCAGCCAATGCTGTACTTATGCAGTAAATTAACCCTTAAATTCAATGTGTGTGTCTCCAGGAATCCTTTACTGGGATATTGTTCATAGCCCTCAGCTCATTCATGAGGTAGCACAGCCTTGTCTTTCTCCCAGTAGAGAGTCTGAAGGCTCACAAATAGCTCCTATTATAGCCCTTAAAAACAAATAAAACTAACAGGATGATGAATGTGGTTGTCTGACTGAGAGCACCTGGCAGCGTACAGTAAGCTTCTAGGATTTTATATATTGTAATCGCAGGGGTAGTCATTCAGAAGTCATACCAAATGTTCGTGTTCTTCAGCAGCAGCCTCTCTATGGTTTCTTCCCACTTTGTAGCAGAGAACTGGATCTCTGACAACTTATTGTCTTTTCACATGCATTTATGATTGAGGTGCTTGCATTATTGTAGTACTGCATCATTTTTAAGACTAAAATGGTCTTGTGTGGCAGCCGCAGGATGTAGCGAGTACTTTGAATCCACTTAAACACACAATACCTGCCATATCTCCCGGTCAAGTACCTCTCTATTATATCAGATGGATGAAAAATTCACAGAAAAGCCTCTTAAACAGTATTCAGGGTTCCATAATTTCAAAGACTTTACCTCTGGTAAAAGGAAATAGCTAGCAGGAACAGACCTTTGTGTCCTGACTCACCTAACAACAAAGTGCTTTTCCTTTACATGCTCAGACCACTAAAAGCTGCATTTCCCTTAAATCCCAATTCACTTCCAGGACCAAATAACAAACACCTGTGAAGTGAATTTGAATCCTAAACAACTGCCTCACTGGGTTAAACTGTGTAGGGCCTTTGGGAAGGTACCTCAACAGCAGTGTACGTGCCAAATCCCCCATGAATACCAGTGCTTACTATTTTTTGCAGTACAATCCAATACCCTTGGGAAAAAAAGCAAGTAAAGACTTAAAATATATCAGGATCTTTACCATAGGAAGTCAGGTTTCATCACTTCGCAAATCTTTTTCAAATCAAGAAACATTTTTTTTAGCAAGAGAGTAAAAGTGTTGTTGAAGAGACAGAAGACAAGGTTTCTTGTGAGGCTGCTTCAGCGTGGTGATTCGACACAGCCTAACGCTTGAAGAGGCAGCCACCGCACAGAATTACCTCACATGAAAAGGCAGAATGGCATAAGGGTACAGAAGACAGGAATACAGTGGGATACAGGAAGAAACAAATCACAAGTCTGCAAGTTGGCTGTTCTGTCGATAATTAACAGAGAACTTAAACTACTAAATCTTTCCTGAAACACTACCGGGATGAAAGCACAATTCTTTATGCCAGAGAAGTGATTTTGATCAATAAACTATGTCAATAATCATGCTAGATTTTTTAGACAATAAGAATCAAGGACTTTAAAGAGAAGCATTCCATCGTTTCCATAAACAGTACTCAGATCAGCCATGATACACCTTCCTCGTTAGCATTACTAATATTTTATTCCTTTGGATCATGAAAATATGATCCATATCATGAAGATGTGACATACAGACATGTCTTTACCAGGTTACTACAGTTAACTGTGTTGAGCTTTCTGCAGATAGTAGATGCTGCATTCAACATAACAGCATCAATGCCTGGATTTTTAGTCATCTATTTTATCTGTCAAGATAGCAGAGCTATTTTACTAAGCAACTAATCTATGATAACCAAAGCAGAAAATATTTCCAGTCTATCTAAAAAAAAAACATTAGTAGCCTATAATTTGTAATAGGATAATTGTGCTAGATAGTAAACTGGTTTAAAGTATATGTCAGAAATATCCCCTGACATTCGTAACAACCAGATGGCTCAGTCACAGCGATGCTGCTTGCTGAAAAGATAGTTTTGTTCCCACCAGTGTTCTGAGAACGGCTGGGATTTTTCAAACATGGAAACAGGAGGATGGTACTAAATCTTTGCATTTGATGTTCAAATACTTATAAATAGGAAACAGAAAATCAGTCTTGTCAATAAAATTCACAGATGAGGAAAGAAATATTAGCAGTCAATGGAATGCCCAGCTCCAACTGGGGGTTAGTCCACATGGTTTTGTTTTTCAGTCTCCCTTCACCACGTGCTGCTCACAACCAATCTTACTTTTCTGATCCACAGCTTTTTTATTTCTGGCACAGTGAGAAAGGTAATGGCAGAGAAAATCAAAATAGTGTTCAAACAAGCAGCTGTTGGGAGAGGTTTGATAATAAACTGGAAGTGCAGTGAAAATCTATTATCAAACTGGTAATCCAAAACCTTCATTATGAACACTTTAGGAAATTTAAACAAATGCAGTAACAACAAATACATTAAGGTAATCACAAAAAAATTCTTGCAATAGGTTTTACAGCTTCAAAACTTCTCAGAGTTGACCTCCAGTAACCAGTGTCCCCAGCAGACGTATTTGCATGAGGGGCCAGGGAAGGAACAAAACCCACAGATGGAAAACATTTCTTTCAGAAGTTCACTGGCAGTAAAGGCAAAACTGATTTACTTATAGCTACCCTTACTTTAAAGTGGATTTCTAATAAATTTTGTATCCAAAACAGACATTTAAAAAAAAATATTCTTCAATTAGAGAATTAATGACACACAGGCTGGAAACTAACAAAAACCAGTCAAAATTGTGAACTTTCCAAAAGTACTCTAGTTTTTAGGTAATAACAGACTACTTCTTAGTGTTTGCCTGTAAACAAAAGTAGCTGCCAGCCCTGTCAATCAGTTTGCATCCAAAAAGTTGTATTTCATTTCTAAATATGTAGTTCACATCTTAATTTACCGAAGGTACAGATTAAAACCAGCTTCAATTTGCTTCATTAATACAAATGCATGAGTAGTTACTGTGAAGATGGTTTCATATGGATTAAAGAGAATTTAAGAGATAAAGAAATAAAACATGCTTGGTGGAAACAAGCATTCCAACAGAATATTCCTGGGCCAGTCACAGTAGTTTAGTGGCAGTTAATTGAAAAATAAAGTCTCAATGTTGCAGCAGAATCTTACTGTAATTAAGCTGCACGTTCTGAAAACTAATCCTGGCGAAACAGTAGCATGTCCAAGCAGATGGATTTCTCTTGACTGGGTACTGAAAAAAGAACATATCTGAAGGCAGAACATTTCTGAAATGTTGGAGAAACACGCTAGACACTGCCGTTTGTGTGAGATTTGCTGCTGGATCTGCTCTGTATCTCACTTGCTCCCATTTACTGGCCTCGCTCTCATTATGTGTTATCACTAAGAAAGCAAAATATCTGGGAAAAGGATTAGTTCTGAAATCCTTTAATTATTGCCTGCAGATACTAGCGTAATGAAAGCCATCAAATAGATTATGGGTATAACCAGTTAAGAGTAACCTTGTCAAAAAGAAAGTCACTTTGAAAGCTATGTATATTCTATAAGAAAACTATTTTTCATCATTTCAGTGATCAGAAGATTACAGAAGCTTCATTTTCAAACAAAAATACAAGCCAAACAAGTTTAACTTAAATATGAAGGATGAATTTTATGTAGAAATCCTAATCAAGAAGGGGGAAAGGGCACTTTCTAGTTTCCTGAGGAAACTCACTCTTACACTCCGTGCAAATCTCCCAGCTTCTTTTTTCAACCTGCCAGTCCTGCTGAAAACCTTTTTCTACTTCTGGCAATATATTCCATTAGCAAATTTCAGTCTGAAAGCAGACTGGAAAGTTCTACAAGGTTCCAGCGTTGTTTATCTTCTGATGTTGTAGAAATGCATTTTTAGATAAGATTAGGGATTGCAAACACATACCCTGCCAGCTGTTTCAAAAAAAAAAGCAGTACAAAACCAAAATCTATTCTTGGAAATAACATTATTAAGAGAGCTAGGGGTATTTCATGGATGTACCAAACTGAGTTAGGTTGAAGAGATTTGGTTCAAAGGAAAATTCTAATATTTCATAAATGAAGTATGAAATACTCAGCAGTGTATTTTAACACTCCAACAACAATTATTTTGCCCTGAATAATAAGCTGATAGGTGATGCGAATGCGATCCCTCTAGATGCACTGCAGTATGAGTCACTAGCAGAGATAAAGGAACAGAACAGAACTCCAGCAACACTGCTAAAAGCTGTAGCGTACTGCAAGGATGCCTGCTCCAGGGATGCAGTGAGAATGATGCTGTCCTCCTCAGCTGATTTTTTGTGTTCTGAATCTTCAGCTATTTAGTCAGTGCCTACTCTGTTTTCCCTTGGAAAAGCAACCAAAGGATAAAATAAAATAAAAATGCTATAAAATCTATATTCAATGATTTGTCTATAATTTTTAGACATGCTCATGGAATTTCACAGCAGCTTTTATATGGGAACCCTTTAGAAAACAGTGGTTTTGAACAGACTGACGTAAATAATGCAAAGGATAATGCATAAGCTCCCACGGGAGGATGGGGGTCGAACTCGATGATCTTTAAGGTCCCTTCAAACCCAAATCATTCTATGATTCTGTAATAAGACAAGGGACATAGGCGAGAGGCTTAAATTGCATTGCACAGCAGGTAAAGAAGGACACAATGGAAAGAATTCCCATTGAAAATGCACATGTTGGACTGTCTTAAAACCTCATCCATTTGATTATAAACTGTGGATATTGCATACACCTCAGGGAAACACAATCTCAGGATGGGTGATATGAAGGGAAACCATCTATCTCCCCACCAATCTTTATGGCAGGTGAAAAAAGAACAGGACCTTTCTTTGCCCCATCACTCCAAGTCCTGCATGAGGCTAAGCATGTAGGGCAAGGTTTCACACAGACAGGGGTTTGTTCTTCCTAACTGCTGTGCAGCACAAAAAAAAATATTGCTGGTGCACGTGTGAGGAGAGGGCTGAGAGAAGCTGGAACAGAGCAGAAGATAAACACCCAGACTAACCGAACTAGCAACAGCAAAGACAGCTCCACCACGCCAAATGGCCTACCTACAGAACACCTTTTCAGTACCCGTGTTGGAAGGCATGATAATACTTGTTCATCAGATCGTCCTGTATTTATGACAGGCAGTGATGAGACTGTATAGCAAGTTATGGCTATTCCAGACACCCAAGGATTTTTCCGATGTAGGTGCCTAAGACTTGTAACTGCATTCTTAAAGTGAAAACTACTGTAGCTGTTCCACTTATTCAGTTATTCCTCTCCCTGTTTTCCACAACAGGTCCAAAATAAATAAATCTTATTATTTCTGTTAGGTATATCTTCTGTTAAAAGCCACTGAAAGAAATGAGGCTTAGAGACCTCAGTTAATGATCATTCTTGTAAATTAATGTTCTTGCTTGGTATAGAATCTTTGTGAACACGCCAAATTAATTGTAGCTTTTCAGAGTTTTTTCATTCTTACTTTTCTTTTCATGATCCTGTCCCAGTGCAAATGAGTAAAGTTTTGAAACATTAACAACCAACTCTGTGATATCTATTCTATTCATTTGTTTCCCATCTCCATTTTCAATATTTTATAGCTGTAGAAATGATCCTCCCCGATTAAAAAAAAGCAGCCGCTTTGTAATTTTACTGGCAATTATAATGAAAGCAATCTTATTCTTAAGACTTAAATGCAGCTATATCCTTCAATTGAGACACTTAGCTGAGAATGGTTTAACTCAATTTATTTTAAGCTCTGGTAACATAAATTACGAGTTTTTTAATCTTAACCAAGTAAACTTGTGCACTTCCTAGAGTCATGTTCTTCTTTCCCTGCCATCAAGACAAGGTGGCAAAACATACAGATGTTTCAAAATTTTCATTCTTTTTTTTCCAGTTCTGCTAAGAGGAAACAGTAGAGAATGCACAACTGCATTAGCAAATAAGGCAACAACCTATTTTAGACAAAAGAAACCACTCAAGCTCACAGTGCATTCTAATGGAATCTTAGAATGGCTTGGGTTGGAAAGGACCTCAAAGCCCATCCAACCCCACCTCCTGCCATGCGCAGGGACACCTCCCACTGGATCAGGGGCTCCAAGCCCCATCCAGTCTGGCCTTGAACCCCTCCAGGGATGGGGCAGCCACAGCTTCCCTGGGCAACCTGGGCCAGGGACTCATCACTCTCATCATGAAGAAATTCCTCCGTATGTTTAGCCTAAATCTGCCCCTTTCCATTTTGTAGCCATTGTTCCTCATCCTGTCACCACAAGCCTTTGTGAACAGTCCCTCCCCAGCTTTCTTATAGCCCCTTCAGGTACTTGAAGGTCACTCTAAGGTCTTCTCAGAGCCTTCTCTTCTCCAGGCTGAACAACCTTTTGTTTTATATTTATAAACAATATACGCGCTTTTATTCAAAATGAGCTTCAGTACTGATGCCTACTCGAGATCATCCTTCAAGCTAGGATAACCAGAGAGGAGTAAAAAAATGAAAGCTCATCCCCCGCAAAAAAATCAACCAAGGAAACCCCATAACCCAATCACCCAACCCCCTACACTGCACACTTTCTCCCTTATCAGAATCTGCAGGTGAAATACTTCCTACGAAATCCAGAGTGAAGGGCAGTCTGTATTTCTCTATAATTGTCTGAAATGCATTCTGTGTTGAGCCCAGAAGTAGGTGAGGCTGATATTGTCAGTATAATAATAATTAATGATAATAATGCATAATGTCAGCACTGGAATGTCAGATGATATTCCTCATTCTTACGACAGGTTTGAACAATGAAACGGAGAAGGCACCAGACATGAACCACCAAATGCAACTGTCTTTAGGGCAAGAATGGCCTGGATTGATGACATTAGGTTTTTCCCTGTGTTTTAAGTAAAGGAAAGACTTTATGTAAGCTTACCTCAGGAAACCAGAAACACCCAGTTATTGCCATGCATGTGTTTAGTCTCACTAAATGTATTTAATATTAATTTGTTATTTACCTTTATCAGCAAGATTTCATGACTGTAAACATTACCCTTCTGTGAACCATCTCATGGTCTTACGCTATCTGAATCTTTCATAACCTATCAATTTTTGTACTCTTGGGTGGAGGGATTTTAGTGATGCACTTTTTTTTTTTAAATTTAATTACCTTTTTCAGTATTCCAATTAGCTATGTAAATTAATTGCTGATTTTGGTCATTTGGTTGAAATAAAAGGTTAATCTACTGATTACCAAGAGTAATTATTTTGTTCCAGTTAGGCTTTAATAGTGAATGACTTGCTACTAATCAGTATTTTTAATTACTGTCTTCACCAAAGGGGCTAAACAATGAAACTATTTTAAAGTCAATCCAAACATGGACAGAGGAGGAGTGGGTGATGGAAGCATACATTATTCACATCCGACTCCTTCTGTCTTATAAGTAGTCATTTAAATAAAATAGCACATCTGGGAAAATATTTCCCCTTGAAGTAGACCTATGAACTAGAGTAATTGAAAGGGACTCGGGTAAGATTTCAGATTTTGGGTTTGGGTCATTTGGGGTTTTATTCATAAAGCTGATTATCATATAACAAAACCTGCTAATTGACATTAGCCCAAAAGTAAATTTGCGTTTGTAAGCAGTTTATTACAAGCAAAACAGATCTAGTGTGTTGTAAGCATAGTTATTCAATATTTAATAGAAAAAAAAAATCAGCCTTCATCTTGGTTTGTAGGTATTGATTGGTACTTACAGATTGATATTTTCGCTTGCTGTTGTAATAATATAAGGCAATGAACAAGTTAAGAGTCATAGCCTTGCATAAAAATACAAACTAAAACCAGAATTTAAATGAAAGCATAGTGTTTTCGAGGCTGATATCCAGCAAAGCACTTAAACACACAGACATAGTCTCAATTAACTCAATGAACTACCCCTGCACCTTAAGCACTTTGCTGGATTGGTGCCATCTTGGAGATGATTTCTGCCTGCAGGATTGTTGAGAAAAGTCTGCACAGGTCTAAAGTCTCTGCTCTGTAAATATTTAATTTCCATTAAATCCTATTCTGTGTCTACCAGTTTCGTTCTCAATCTATTTTGTAACAGCATCCCTCTACGAGAAGTGTTTAACCTGTAAAGGTTATTTATAAAAGTGAATGGAAGAAGAAACACTCCACAAAGAGTCTGCTGGTGTAACTCGGCAGAGGAGCACAGAGCCCGGAGTCGGGCTTCATCCCACCAGCTGGAAAACCCAATACCTGATGGAGCAGCCGAGGAGAGGCTGCACACAGGGAAGCTGCATGTTGAAGAACGGCCAGGGGGACACTGGCAACAACTTCAGAATAAGAAAGCATTGACAAATCAACGTATTTCTTCAGAGATGACAAGACAAAAAAAAAGTACAGCTTCAGAGGAGTTGGATATCACCTGTTTCTCCATTATCTACCAAGGCAGTAGATCTGCCCATCACAGACAGCCGGGTGACGTGCAGCCCAGCAGCTTGCCAAGAAGCCTTTAATAGCTGGGGTGGCAGGGAACAGCAAGTCAGAGCAGGACAGACACTACAATCTGATTATTCAACATACAGCAGAAAAGACGGAGCACATGTCCTTGTTTCTGGGGTGTGGGTGACATTGCTGGGGGTGTTTAGCCTGGAGAAGAGCAGGCTGAGGGGAGACCTCATTGCTCTCTACAACTACCTGGAAGGAGGTTGTGGAGAGGAGGGAGCTGGGCTCTTCTCCCAAGGGACAGGACGAGAGGGAATGGCCTCAAGCTCCACCAGGGGAGGTTTAGGCTGGACATTAGGAAAAAAAAATTCACAGAAAGGGTCATTGGTCCCTGGCAGAGGCTGCCCAGGGAGGGGGTTCAGTCTCCTTCCCTGGAGGGGTTTAAGGAACGAGTGGATGAGGTGCTGAGGGACATGGGTAAGGGATTGATGGGAATGGTTGGACTTGATGATCTGGTGGGTCTCTTCTAAACTGGTTATTCTATGATTCTATGAGCAATGAGGTCTCCCCTCAGCCTCCTCTTCTCCAGGCTAAACACCCCCAGCTCTCTCAGCCGTTCCTCTTGTTCTCCAGCCCCTTCACCAGCTTCGTTGCTCTTCTCTGGACTCGCTCCAGAGCCTCAACATCCTTCTTGTGGTGAGGGGCCCAGAACTGAACACAGGATTCGAGGAGCGGTCTCACCAGTGCCAAGTACAGAGGGAGAAGAACCTCCCTGGACCGGCTGATCACACCGTTTCTGATCCAAGCCAGGATGCCATTGGCCTTTTTGGCCACCTGGGCCACTGCTGGTTCATGTTCAGTCGCTGTCAACAAACAACCCCAGGTCCTTCTCCTCCTGGAGCACAAGCAGTTTTAGCAGTTAGCTGGAATTATTTTGAGACAGTTTAAAGTATCTGAAATCCTTTAAAGAAAGCACATTAAAAATAAACACAGAATATGGAAACCTGACGTATCTATTGAGCTTGTGAAACGTACAGTCACAAAAACTTCAGAATATAAAGAGTACATGCTGCTTTTTTAAGTAATTCAGTTTTCTCTTACAAAACAAACTCTATGAATGATCTCTGTGAGTTAGAGACCTCAAATACACTCCTTTCTAAGGGGGAAAGGGAAAGTACTTGAGAACTGTGATGAGTGTTCTCATCTGTCCTTTCCTCACATCTCTTCACAATGAATTTATGAAATGGAAGAGAAATATAGAGGGTCGCCACAGTGAAATAACAAATATCATTGCCTTTTGTTTCTGAAATTCTCTTAAACTTGGGAACTATGAATCAATGTGGAGCTATGAGAAAATGTTTTTCAGTTAGTCTCAGTAAAGCAATTAATTTCTTAGTGAAAAGCAAAGCAAGCTCGAGTAGTTCTTCAGTCACACAATACAGAAACCCAGAGCTTAATGAGGGAGACCATGCAGATTATAGAGAAAGGGTGGTAAAATGAATGTTAGAAAAAACATTAAAGTTCCAAAGGTAACATTAATAATAAAGTCATACTTCAGTAATTGCATAACAAGCCTGTCCAAATCACTTAGCGCTTTGACTATTAATTAATCAATACTGTATCACTGGGAGGAGAAACTAATACCCATTTCACTGAGGCACCAAGAGGTTAAAGCATGATTATACTCTGGATTTTCATTTCGCTGTCATCCTGGTAGTCTGGAAAATTGTATTTTAATAACCTCTAATGGCTTTGCACAGACTTGTTCAAAATTGATAGAGACGCTAATTTTAAAAACACAGTACTACAAATTCAATGGATAATTGATGTAGTAATGCAGTCAAAGTTAACTGTTTCCATTCTAATGAGTGAAATTCAGTTTCTCACTATTTCTCCTAAGATTTTGAATTGCTGTAACAAAGCAAGATTCAGTAGTTCTTATCAAGTAAAAGGATATTGGGAAATTGCTTTGGTTAGAAACAGACCCTTGTGTCATGGGGCATATAAAAAGCACAAATTGAAACATAACACCCATACAGAGAAGTTATAAATCACAAAGATATTAGATAAAAAACCAAAGAGTGGACTAAGAGACTGAATATCTTTCTCTTCTATTTTCAGCTCACCTTCCATCACCTTGCTCCCATCCTCTGATCTCAGACCTTGCTTACAGTGTTCCAGACATCAGTTTCTTTGCTGGACTAAGCTCTTCACCCTCATTCCCTCCTCCCATTAACATTAGTCAGTGCAGTCACTGCTATTTTAGTTAGGATCTTATCCTCTGTACAACTTTTCCCTTACAGTCCTATTTCTTTACACCAACTTTGATATGTTAATCCTATCCAAGCATGCATACATACATACTAGACCCTAGATCTATCTTGCAGTCAAACTGAAGAGGTCCAAACCAGAAAACTAGCATTTTCTTGACTTCTTTTGCTTTTCAAACATCCCCTTAAGCTCATTCCCACAATGCCTGTAAAACACAATTTTGTAACTGTTTTTCATACAAAGCACATGAACAAAAACTGAAATGAATTAAAAATTAACTTGAAATGTCAGTGTTGAAATAAGCCTGAAAAATTTTCATCCTCCACAGCTGATAGCCTGAGTATTTGTGGTCCCAAAACAGCCTGTGCTTCAACATTTGACAACAAAACTTTCACCTCCTTTTTTTCCAATAGTAACCTTAAACTGAATTTCTTTCTCATACCCATTATACTTTGTTGTGTAAGGAAGCATAATTAAGTTTGTGTCTCCCAATACGCTATTTCCAACTAAGACTTGCTATGTCCTAACTGCATTCTGCATGTGGATAATCATATTAAGCTTTACCAGAGCTCTCAGTTTATTAAAAGGCCCAGCCTGGAGATGATCCCAGCTCCAATGTGGAGAGGAGGGTTGGTGCTAGGTTAACGCTCAGCTCCTGAAAGCAGGCACAGGCCCTCATCACTGCAGAGTGGGAAGGGAAGAAGGAGACACCAGTGAGCTGTGGTAGTTCTGGGCTATGACAGGGGTTGTGGGAGACACTGCAGTGGCCCAGCAGCCTAAAACCTCCTGCACATACAACCAGGGATGGGAATGGGATTGTTTCCCTCATCGTCTGTGTGCCTTACATGAACCATACCTTCATTAATGCCCTGAAGAATGGCTTTTCTCGGTAGCTCCCAGAGTCTGAACACAATGTCCAACCAGCAAAGCACTGTTGCCACCACTCTGTGGGCTTGGCAGGCAAGTGCAAAGCCTGTGTGGTCACACAGAGGAAACCTCAGTAAACTCTCTTCACATTCCTGTCAAGGGACTGGAGTGGGATGTAGAAAGGCTGTGTGGTCACCAGGAGCTGGATTCACCTCAGCAGTGAATGCACCAGGCAGTGAGGTTGGCGGCGCAGCCTTCAGCCCCAGAACACAACGGTGCACGTTGATGAGGGGACAGAAATGATCACTAGCTTAAGCAGCTTGAAGTTACTTGAGGCATCACCAAACCCTGTGTTAAAACAGAACATTAATCACAGAATCATAGAATCACCAGGTTGGAAGAGACCCCCAGGATCATTGAGTCCAACCATTCCTATCAATCACTAAACTGTGCCCGTTAGCATCTCATCCACCTGTGCCTTAAACTCCTCCAGGGAAGGTGACTCAACCCCCTCCCTGGGCAGCCTCTGCCAGTGACCAATGACCCTTTCTGTGAAAGTTTTTTTCCTAATGTCCAGCCTAAACCTCCCCTGGTGGAGCTCAAGTGTTAGCATTTAAAAGCTATGTTATAGACAAATCTAAGTGGAAAAAGTTCTACTCCAAGTTAAGTGCCTTGTTCCTGTGTTCCAATTTACACACACACACATCAAGAGAGGATCCTGGTTAGGGCAATAGTGTTTTGTTGGGAGTTGTGTGGGTCAGTACAGAGCTGAACCATAGCCTCTCTCTACAAAAAGGGTTAAAAATATTTTGAGCACTACTAAAATAATGTTGCAAGAATAGAAGGCTGAAAGGTGCTTATTCACACTGAAAACATCACTGTTTAATTCTTAAAAGTATTGGTGTTAGCTTCCTAACTATCTGAAAGCAATTTTTGTTCAGAGCAGGAATGATTTTTGTTGCTTAGTTACCCTATTTTTTATTCTAAAAGTGAAAACTCATTGCATTGTTACATAAGCAGCAGTGTTACATCCATCCCAAGAAAAACATGATGAAAACCTGCTTTACGGAAAGGAGGGGCTCGCGGAATAGATTTATATAAAGAGCACGGAGTTTGTTTCAATTCTTGCTTTTGCACACAGCTTTGCTCCAGATGGTCTGAAAATGCTTTAGATGTTAATGCTACAGCAAAATATGCCGGCAATAGAAAAGGCTGGGGAACCTCTGAAAAGTCTTTGGTCTCTTTTGCAGACATAAGGTAGATTAAAATGCAAAGAGTTAGGTGTATCCTACCCCAAATGCTACTTGCACGCCAGGAGCAGCTTCCAGTCCCGTTGTTGCTTACTAAGAAAAATAGTAGCACAAAACAAACAACAGCAAAAACCCAACCGTGAAACAATGACATTAACCAACCAAGGCCTTCTCACTTTGTCTTCTGTGGACAAGCCACTCATTGCTAACTGAATGGCTGCTTAATTATCAAGTTTAGATGTTACATACACAAAATATTGTATAAAACATGTTTAATATCTTTATCATGAAATACAGGCAATTAAATGCCCACAAGGTTTGAGGGAAGGGAAGAGAAGGACCAATGAATGGGTTTGGAACGTTGGCATTCTTCTGCTGCAACTACTGCAAATTAATGCGGCACAGTGTCAGCATTATCAAAGGCTAACCACGCAAGAATCTCACTTCTGGTCGCTATATATTTTAAGAAGTGATTACTACTTAGTTTCTAGGGAGAAAAAACAGACATTCTGTCCGGCTGATTTTGCAGGCTTTTCACGCATGGCTTCTCAGGATGGAAACCAAGCACAGCAAGGCAGACAAATCCAAGACAGCAAGATAGTTAAGATATCTGAATATTTATTCTTAGTTCTCAATATGTGTGTCAGACAAGCAGCAAACATTCTCAAAAAGAACAGCGCACATACTGTTCTAGCTTTCTCTTAAAGGACAATAACAGCTTTAATTTTCTAAGCCAGAGGCAATTTGAGTTTAGTAAATGTTGCAGTGAGCAAAAAGCTCACTGCAGCAACTCTGTCTTTCCTTGTACACACGTTCTGTGATCACTGCTCATTACTGATCTAGATGATCTAGTAGAATATTCATTTGTATGGAATTAGTAAGATTGTGTCATGATGGGTGTTATAAAGCAGAGGAGCTCCTGATCGATTTAACATTTATTTGACATGAGCATGTTGTACAGGTGCACTTTTACTCACAACAAGGAAAAGCATTAAAAAAAAAAATCATGATTTTAGTTAATAGAATAAGGACTAATAATTATTAATAGTATCGTTACCTTGGAAGCTGGCACCTTGGAAGCTGGCACCTTGTTCTCTGAAGGTGAAAGAACAAAATAAGGTATGCAAAAAAGTAATCATATATTTGATTGCAATAGTCATGTATGAATCTACTTCAGCTGAGTGCTACCATGTCCATTTTTTACCGTGCTTATCACCCCACCGTCCTAGGGTTCTTACCCAAGTCAGTTTATATTACAACAGTAAGTCTCTAAAGATGAACGTTATGTTAGCTTATCACTGCTGGGAGAAAAAAGGCATTTTATCACTGTAGGAACCTCTAAACAATGATACAAGTAGAGTTTGAGTAAGGTAGAGAATAATCTTTAAACATCGTTGTCAGTACCACACAACTAGAAGACTGATTCTGTTTAGGTATTGCCAGTAATCAAGATTTATTCAGCCAAATCTTTCTGTCATCAAAGCAAATATATCCCAGATTGTTCTGCTCTATTTTCAGTAGTTAGGTCAGGAAGGCAATAAAAAATTTATTTTAAAACCCTCCACTGTCTGTATTAGATAGGATGACTAACCTCTGTCACTCACAGTTTATGTCCCCTCATCCTCTGTCCACAATCACATCATACACAGCAGGGCTTCCTTCAGACTGGTGTCTGCTAACACTTTCGTGCTTGAGCCAGTTGAGCAAACATGGAAGAGCTGCACCTCGTACTTGGAGCAGAATCATAGAATCACCAGGTTGGAAGAGACCCACCGGATCATCTAGTCCAACCATAGTTAACAAGGTTCCTCATAACCCTTTTACTGTAATTCTTTCTGCTGTTGAAGTCAGAAATTTTAATAATCGTAACAAATAAAAGATATAATGATGTGTACGGAGATTTTTTTGTCAAAATGTGTGATAACTTAAATTTCACTTGCTGTAGATTGATCCTAACAAACATCAAAAATAAAATGGAATTCATTATGAAAACTGCAGGCTAAGGTTAATCAGTCTGAAATGCTAAGTATTCCACCTTTTATGTCTCTGGAAGTTCCTCATACATGCTGCTGACAATCTCACAGAGAAAAATATGTATTTCACTAAGTACATTAAAGCTGTCCTGAAAGAAGCATATCATTTCAGAGTATTTCTGTAAGACCTCAGTGTTTCCTTATAATTTGGTATAAAAAAAACCCAAACCAAACGCTCAAAGACATGATAGGCAGGATGCAAGTTGATAAAAATGTTCCAGATGATAAAGATGAGTGAAAAAGAAGTGACTCGGTAATAAGCAGGATTTAAATCAGCATAATGTGGGTAATTTCAGAACAGGAGCCAAACAGGGCTAAGACAGAGTTCCAGAAAAACCTGAAAGCAAGGCAAAGAAGGAGGTGCATTACTCAGAGATACTTCAGGATTTAGTTTATTTTAATAAGATCTGTTTGAAATGCACCCACATAAACATACATCCGAATGAGGAGATTTAAATTATCTATCAACAGATGTCTCCAAGACGAACAGCCGCAAAATTCGTTCAGAATGTCTCTGGGCACCTGTAACTTGTGGCTGAACGATAACGATGCCCAAATTAATGCAATATGCAGTCTGCTCTGCCTATCACTGCAAGGCTGAGGGCACGTACAAATTTAATCCATTCTTCAAATCAAGCAAAGGAAGAGCTTCCAGGTCAATGTTGATACGTCTGTACCTAATGATAACTGCAAAAAGACTGGCTACCAACTCCCATCTCCAAAACCACCAATTGAATAACAGGACTTTTAAACTTGGCTGCTTGTACTGGATGTATTGGCTTCAGCTGGTGCTAAATCTTCTGTACCAGGCATAGTCCAAGCCATAACATTAGGTCCTGACTTTCAAGTGAATGATTAAAAGGTAGAGAATAGAGCTAGTATTGCCCTTGACAAATGGAAAGCCAAACTGTAAGCAGCAAATGAATTTTTTGAAGGCGCAGGTGCCATTCGCTGGACATTCAGAATTCCAGACAGTCTTCAGTAACAGGAGTTCCTTTCCTCTCTGGGAAATTATCACTTACGTGCATTTCAATTTTTAACTGATATGGAAAGTTTTGTTAACCTGATCCAAGACCACAAATCCCTTAACTGCAGAAAGCATCTCCTATTGATTAATAAATAAATAATAAATCAGTCAATTATTAAAATCAGATGCTACCTAAGTAGCTTTCAAAACTGTTTCTAAACTTATAGACTATTTCACAAATAATACTTCAGCTGAAATACAGTACCTATGTCATAAAAATAGATTTTTATTGCTTTTTCCCTGAAACTCACATATACAAGCAACTCTGGGGCATAAGATTATGCACTTGCCACAGTCAGCACCAAGGAGAACTGAGGGCTGGCTGGGCTTTCGTGGGGCACTGCGTGCAGTCTGGGGAGAACCAGCACAATACACTTGTTGCAAGGAATGGCCTAAGAGAGAGAACTTGTCTAAGCATCTATCACTTTCAGTTTTATACTCTGCATTATACAGGCAATACCTTCAAAATTACACTTGAAAATGGGATACACCTTTTCACATCATAGCTTCCTGGATCACCTTTATCTTCACTTCATATTTCCTTACAGTTTTGTGATGCTGCAAGCACAGGTCCATGTGGAACTAAACTTAAATACCTGGCTAGGCTGGAGACCCCAGATATCTTCAAACCAGAGCCACCTCATCCCCTAAGATAACAAGGGTGATTCTGTCCTTCTGTGGAACAACAGACTTAAAATGAAAGCGCAAGACATGGAAGCCCTGTCAGTTGTCCACAAGCCCCACACGCACTGTGACTTTTCACACCTACTTACCTATCTGCAGAAGCAGGTAGCAAATGAAACTATTTGCACCAACAATGCCTCTAATTATTTCCACAGTCTTCTGCTAGCATCTCATTAGCTAGATAGCACATTTGCTTGGTTCATTTAACCATCCTATTGTTGCAGGACTGTCATCAAGGTGCCAAACTGCATGTTAGCCACATTAACACAGCACAGTCTACAAGAGTGAGGAAATGGATCTTGATAGCAAGAGTCTGTGTAGAACACTCTCCCCGGCAAAATTCTAACAGGAATACATTGTTTGTTTTGGAAAATGCTTCGGCACTTTGCCAGAGCTACAGATCTCTTTTCCACCTACTCTGACACAATGTCACTGAAGACCAGCAGTGCTTAGAAAGGGATTTACAAAAATAGTAGCTATTTTAATTTCTTCTCACCATGTCAAAAGATGATTTAATGGATGTCAAAAAGTTTGAAAGAGAAAGCAAACTTGATTTTTACTTCTGTCCTACTGAATTTCTGCAGAACCAGGCATGAGAGACATTGAAAATCAAGATCTCCAAAGGGGGAGGAAGAATGCATTCCCTGAGGATTCAAAACTCAAGCTGCTTAACAAGTACTTGTCAATATTGCCATAATCTTAACGAGCTTTCTTGAATGAGCAAGAAAACCAAATCTCCCTCCTTCTCAAGTATTTACATACTACCCATTGACTTGCCTGTGGCTCTTTGTATCCAAAAGCCTTATATAATTAGCATTAGTTAGACAAATCATACCAGGAATATTCCAATGTCTTGATAAAAACTGGATTGTATAATTCAGACTCTCAGTCTTCTTATTTCTTGAGCTTCACTCCATTAGTATTAACAAGATCAGCATCTTACACAAGCTTTCTTTCTCCCTATCCAAATTTTCTTACTGGAGAGAGAAAGTACTTCTCTTTTTAAAATCATTATTTCAATTGTTTAGCACAGGTTATAACATCAGGACAAGGTCTGATGTACAACATTTTTTAGTTACAAAACCAAGCTGCATGTAGCTGGTTACAAAATCCCATGAGTTAAATAAAACCATATATAAAAAAAAAATCTTAATAGCTACTGCATTTTTAAACCAAACCAGTTTTGAGCAGTAATTAAGTCTTCTTTTCAAGAAAAAGAAACTGAATCTTAATAAAGATGACCGTTGCCAATTTTTTTTTTCTTAAGAAAGAGAAATACATTTTCTTCTGAACAGCTTCCTAATACTAGTGTCATTTTACAGAAATTAGGCACATATTATAGTAAGGTACAATGAAACTCAGAGACAGATTCAATTCTTATTAATGAAAGAAAAGTCACGAAACAACCACTACTCATTTTACATAGCTACAGCTATTTTCATACAACACAACAAAATGCTAGCCAAGAGAAACCCAGCATTCAGCTAAACAGTATGCAAACACACTTATTGTGCAATTAGGCTGATTTAAGAGAGCTGGTAAACACAGAACAGCCCAGCAGGTGTTTGGGTTGCTCAGTGTGTCTGTAACCTGGGCTACACAAGCCAGATTATGCCAGCAAATGTGCTGGTAATTCTAGACTGCCGTGGTTTGTTGTCCTTCCAGGCCTGCTCCCTCTTTACAGTACAGATGAGTGCAGCAACAAAAACATCTGAGCTGTTTCACATGGGAATCTCAAAGTGCAGTCTCAGAATTTGGTCTGGACCTTTGATTACGAACCAGAAATTGTGTTTAACAGCCCAGGTGAGCACAGTTATAATGATGAGCCCTGCAGAACAGACAGTTAGATAGAGGAAGGCAGCAAATTGGGCTTGCGTTTGAACCCTCATTCAATTCCTCAGACAACAACGGCAACAAAAAATCACAGAAAGCTCAGAAAGATAATATTTATAAGATTATAGATCCATAAGGAGCTAATTCACATAGCAAGGGTTGTCACAGCCCTTTCTGTGATTGCCTGATCAGACATACACAGGTACGTGCAGACCTAATGTATTACATCAACAATAAACCCGGAAAGTTACAAAAAAAAGGAGCTGCAGGATGTATTATGACAAGAGGCACTGTACGTGGACAAAAATACATGTTTCCAAAGTATGCTGAGCTGACGTTGCTCCCAATGTTATGTCCGCCCGTGGGAAGGACTGTCACCCTCAATAACCCCCAAGCAATGTGACAGCATTGTTCCCCTAGCCAAATGTCCGGTAGTGCAGGAAAATGCAGTCACCCGTGTAATGGATTTACCTGTAAAACAAGGATTTGTACTGGATATTCAGGCTTGAGGTGGGCCTAGTAATAGCATCTCTGCAGGAGGAGAAACCAGTGGAGAGGAACCAGTGGGTAAGATGGACAGAGTTTAAAACCCACACTTAACATTTATGTTCCTTATATTTCAGAGAAATGTCTCAGCCTTTAAAGAGGAGAGATTCTGGTCTGAGAAAAACTGGCGTTCAACCCAAATCAATATACTTTTGTATCAGTCTCATTTTTTGCAGTGACAAGATACAAATCTTGCATAGCTCGATGTCTCCATTCATTTAGTCAAAAACAAATGTAAAAAAAAAAAAAAAATCAAAGTCAATCTAAAATTCCCCTTCGACTTTCCTAAGGGAAATCATATACCAAACTTTAAGCAGATTTATGGAATACATCTGAAGTTTTTTATTATTAACACAAATTAAAGCATGTAAAAATCATATAATGGTTTGGGCTGGAAGGAGCCTCAAAGCCCATCCACTCCCACCCCCTGCCATGGGCAGGGACACCTCCCATTGGATCAGGTTGCTCCAAGCCCCATCCCACACCTGAACACCTCCAGGGATGGAGCATCAATATTTTGTCAATTCCTACCTTTCTAGTAGAAAAGATTCAACACTAAAGCCTATTATGTGTGAAAAATACCCCAAGCAATAGAAGGAAAATATAGGGACTGCTGGCTCTGTTTTACACTTAGCTATAGAGGAATTCAGTGTGCTGAATTCCCCACTGCCTCAAAAAAAAACCCCAGAACCCAAAGCTTCAGGAATAGCCAAACCCAAATCTTACCTACCAGTTATACGTATCCTGTTAAAAGGCCTGTTGCAACAAACCAAATAATAAAAACTTGCTAGGACAAGCTAACTCCACAATCTAAGAGCATGCTGTTCTCAAAGAGATGGAAGCCACAAATGCTTGTCAGCAAGATGTATCGAGCTACGGCAAAAGTGTTCCTAAGGGCAGGTCATGCTGCCCCCAGGAAAGGGTTGCTTCTTTCCATTCTCCTATCCTATCCTCTCTTTTCTCCTGGATGAACGAAATTGATATATTCCAGCCTAACAGAAATGTTCGCTGTAATACATCTCTATGGTAATTTAGGATTTTTTTTTTTTTTATTCCATATTGCTGCTTTCTGAAATCTATCACCAGCAGTCTTCTCATGCAAGTTCTCTTTTGGAAAGAACACATTGCACCTACATGACAGCATTAGGTAGCCTTTATTGGGAGAGAGTCAAGCTTGTAGCTAGTTAGAGATTTAGATTAAAATATCTTCACTAACATCTGATACAGGGTCAGCAAGTCCCATGTCTTCATGTGTAAGCAGGTAGGAATCAAACTCTACAAGACTGCTGGCATTCAAAGAAGGGAACAGGACCTGAATTTTAAAACAATTAAGAGATAAATGACTATGCAACTGTAACAATGTAAAGAATCTAGATCACTTAAACCACTAAGTTATACATTTCTGAGGGGAGAGCTGGCAGGTTGGACAAAGGGATGCTTACTGGAACCTTGTCAAAAAAGCAGATTAGCCAGAGGTTTTCGTGCTTCTTATAAATTAAAAGCTCTCTGTGCTCCAATATAATGCACCAACTCACTTATTTTATACTTCCTTTCTATTTTCCAAAGGGCTCCTTTTGACACAAGATAACCTTAGCTAACAGCTGTTTAATTTGTAAGCTTCTCTTAACAGACGTGAGTACTAGACTCTGGGTGGGTTGGTTTTTTTTGTTTTGGGTTTTTTTTTTGGTTTTTTTGGGTTTTTTGTAAAATCTTTACTACTAAAGCACAGCTCTGTTGGAAAAGCTGAGAAGAAATCCTCAGTCTAGAGGGCTGCAGGGACATTTAACGTCTTTGGACTATTTTGCCATCAGCTACATTCTGATTCACATTAAGTTGCTACCTTGCCTCCCACACTACACACCACTGGAAAAGACTGTGATTTGTAATAAGGAAGCCTAGTAAAAACAATATTTAGCAAACTCGGTTACAGCAATTATGCATTATAAGTGCCACCTATTTATAAATCAAGTTTCTGCTGCTTACATCTGGCAAATCCATCAGAGATTGTCAATTTAGAGGCTATTGTTCCAAATCTGTCTTTTGGCCAAAAAGAAAAATTCACTTAAAATTAAAAATTGTTATATGGTGTAAATTGTGATTGTGCATAACCACTACACTTAGTGAAGAGCATTTTTTTATTGACTAGAACATGCATTCCTACTTTACAGCTGCACAGAACAACAGCTTGCTTCCCTACACGTATAGGCCACCAGCGTGTGAGTTCCTTCTTGCCTTTCACATCCACAATTTATTAAACTCCCTCACAATTCCCTTGTTGTAACAGGCACTTCTACTGCACAGTATCTGACTTGAAAAAAAACAAAATCAGGCATTATACATGAAATTGAACAAGTTTCAGGATTTTTCCATGTTGGTCAGCAGTGCTTTGACAATTGTAATTGTTCATAAATAAGAGTCAATGCTTTCCAAAAAATTGCCCTACCTCCAAGGCTGTGGTGACTTAAAATCATCCGATAAATGCTGGGTTTACCATGGGAAACAAGGTCCTCATCTCTCAAGTTCTGGAAGGAAAATATAGAGGTTAAAACTAGATACCACATCCTTCCTTTTGTAGCTCCTGTCATGCATTTTATGTGGGTATTAGTGTCACTGCTGAAGTCAAGGGATTGGGTCTTTTCTCCAGAGAGCAACTAAACAGACACATTTTCATTCCCACAGTTCCAGCAGCAGTCAGCCTGCGTCTCAGCACCACTCTGAGAGAGGGCAAGTCTATTCCTTAGGGCTGGGTTCCTCAGAAAACTGAATTCACTTGAAGGAAGATCAGAAAATTCTCTACTAGGACTGTCCCTTTTGTTGCTCTTGTGTGAAAATCCCGCTCTTGTAGAGTGCCAAACTAAACTCTGTAACAGCATCTACCTTCTAACAGTAAGTGGCAAGCAGCTACAAAGGATAGAGCAGATCCAACGATGAAAAATCACCACACCTTTTAGATTACGTATTTAGTGCATAGACACATCCAGAGAATTCAATGCTTCTGTTTAAACAGTCAGACCTAAACTAGACACTCTGCTGCCTTTAGCTTCTGCAACAATTCCTGGACACCAGAAAAAAAATTTTCACATAAGGGTCATTGGTCACTGGCAGAGGCTGCCCAGGGAGGGAGTTAAGTCACCTTCCCTGGAGGGGTTTAAAGGATGGGTGGATGAGGTGCTCAGGGACATGGTTTAGTGGTTGATAGGAATGGTTGAACTCAATGATCCTGGGGGTCTTTTCCAACCTAGTAGTCTGTGAATTTCAGACTTTGTCCGGGAAGATTTATTTATTAATAGGCTTCTCTTCAAAAACTGCAATGACAGCTCTCCTATTTAGAATCACAGAATCACAGAATAACCAGGTTGGAAGAGACCCACCGGATCATCGAGTCCAACCATTCCTATCAAACACTAAACCATGTCCCTTAACACCTCTTCCATCTGTGCCTTAAACCCCTCCAGGGAAGGTGAATCAACCACCTCCCTGGGCAGCCTCTGCCAGTGACCAATGACCCTTTCTGTGAAAAACTTTTTCCTAATGTCCAGCCTGAACCTCCCCTGGCGGAGCTTGAGTCCATTCCCTCTTGTCCTGTCCTCTGTCACTTGGGAGAAGAGGCCAGCTCCCTCCTCTCCACAACCTCCTTTCAGGTAGTTGGAGAGAGCAATGAGGTCTCCTCTCAGTCTCCTCTTCTCAAGGCTAAACACCCCCAGCTCTCTCAGTCGTTCCTCTTGTTCTCCAGCCCCTTCCCCAGCTTCGTTGCTCTTCTCTGGACTCGCTCCAGAGCCTCAACATCCTTCTTGTGGTGAGGGGCCCAGAACTGAACACAGGATTCGAGGAGCGGTTTCTGATCCAAGCCAAGATGCCATTGGCCTTCTTGGCCACCTAGGCCACTGCTGGCTCATGTTCAGTCGCTGTCAACCAACAACCCCAGGTCCTTCTCCTCCTGGCAGTTTTCTAGACAGACTTCTCCTAGTCTGGAGCTGCTTAGGGTTGTTGTGCCCCAAGTGCAGGACCCGGCATTTGGCTTTGTTAAACCTCCTGCCATTGGTCTCAGCCCAGTGGTCCAGCCTGTTCAGGTCCCTTTGGAGTCTCCCGACCCTCCAGCAGATCGACACTTACACACAGCTTAGTGTCATCCGCAAACTTGCTAAGGGAGCACTCGATGCCTTCATCCAGGTCATTGATAAAGACATTGAACAGGACTGGACCCAGCACTGAGCCCTGGGGAACCCCACTTGTCACTGGCCTCCAGCTGGATTTAACTCCATTTCCCACCACTCTCTGGACCCGGCCAGCCAACCAGTTTTCCACCCAGGAGAGTGTGCGCCTGTCCAGGCCAGAGGTGACAGTTTCCGAAGCAGAATGCTGTGAGAAACTGTGTCAAAAGCTTTACTGAGGTTCAGAAAGATCCATCCACAGCCTTTCCCTCGTCCAGCATCTGAGTCACTTTGTCGTAGAAGGAGATCAGGTTAGTTTGGCAAGACCTGCCTTTTGTGAACCCGTGTTGACTGGGCCTGATCACCCGGTTCTCTTGCATGTGCTTCATGATAGCACTCAAGATCACCTGCTCCATGACTTTCCCTGGCACTGAGGTCAGACTGACAGGCCTGGAGTTCCCTGGATCCTCCCTGCGACCCTTCTTGTAGATGGGCACAACATCAGCCTCCAGTCCAGGGGAACTTCCCCAGTCTTCCAGGACTGTTGGAAGATGATGGGAAGAGGTTCGGCCAGCATATCCGCCAGCTCCTTCAATACCCTCGAGTGAATCCCATCTGGCCCCATAGACTTGTGGGTGTCTAGTCGGGCTAGCAAGGCTCTGACCACCTCCTCTTGGACCATGGGAGCCTCATGTTGCTCCTCGAGCTCCTGGGTTTGTACACAGAGGGAACAACTTTCTTTACAATTAAAGACTGAGGCAAGGAAGGCATTAAGTACCTCAGCCTTTTCCTCATCCCCTGTCACTGTTGCTCCTTCTGCATCCAACAGGGACTGTATAGTCTCCCTAGTCCTGCTTTTATTATTTATATATTTATAGAAAGATTTTTTGTTATCTTTCACTGACTTTGCCAATCTGATTTCTAGCTGAGCCTTAGCCCTTCTAATTTTTTCTCTACACAATCTCACTTCCCTCCTGTAGTCCACCCAAGAGGCCTGTCCCCTCTTCCAGAGCCCATAAACATTCCTCTTCTTCTTGATATCACTCAAGATCTCCCTGTTCAACCAAGCTGGGTTTTTCCCCTGCCGGCTTTTTTTCCAGAACATGGGGATGGCTTGCTCCTGAGCCACTAGGCTCATCCTGTGTACTCAACTTTTTATTAAAATAGTCTAAACCACATTATTTGGTATTTCAGCAAGTGAAAACCACCCAAAACAGATGAGGATGCAAGGAGAACAGAAAACTCTCTGAAAAATGTTATGAAGCAAAAAGCTCTTGGATAATACAGGTGCTTGGGATGCAAAGAAATACTTACCCAAAGTATTAAAGCAATTTGTTAAATTTAAACATGCTCATGCTCCTATTTACTCAGGGAAGATACAGGATAAAAACTAAGTGAAATCTATTCTGTAGTTCTTTAAAAGAAATCAGTCACAGGATTTGTTAAAATTCCTAAGTGTGCTATAATGGGATTTTTTTCAAACCATTGGTATCTCACCAAAGGCTCTTAAATTTTCATTAAGTTCTAGAACAAAAAGAAAAATATTTGCATGAACTAATGCTTTTGAGAAATAAATAAAAGATTAGAGTAAGAGGGCAGTTTTCACAAAGAAAGAATATTAATAATGAGATTTCCAGGTACATTTTGCAGGACTGGTACTGTTCAACAGCTATAGAAGCGTTCTGTAAGAAAGGGTGAAACCCACTGCATTTTCCAGTATATTAAAATCTAAAGCAGACTTCAAGGATCTTGCTGAGCAGTGAGAATGAAGTGAAAGACATAATATCAAGAAGTCCAAAGCAAAGCATAGTCTGCATAACTTCCTTTGCTAACCCAATTACTCCTTCACAATCAGCTGTTGCCTCTCAGATGATATGTGGCAGATACTCTAATAGTTCTCTAAGAACATAAGATCGACAAGAAAAAGCACTCAAAATGTAAAAAAGCATTAGGAAAAGAACCAAGAAGAAACTAGAACAGAGAAGTGGTTCTATTCAAACCCAAAAGTAAATGCTTGCTATGGAAGACAAAGGAAAAACGCATCTTTTTAATTAGATGGCTTAGTAGAAGATGTATCAGCTGGTGGCTGCGAAATAAGTGATCCACCTGGAGAACAGAAGGCTCTGGTGGCATCTGACATGAGCTTACAGCTACCTGTAGGGCCAGTTCAGACACAACTGGCCAAAATCTGTAAGGCAGCAAACAAGGGGCAGCAGCCACAACTTATTGCCTGGAACCTTCCTAATGGGTGTTGACTGAGACTTCCCCTCTATGCAGTGCAGCACTGGAACAAGTACCCAGAGGGCCAGGGGCTCCTCTGGCCTTGGGTCAGCTACACAAAGGCATGGCTGACCTCAGCTGGTATCAGCAATAACCTTACTTGGTTCCCTCCAGAGAACCTTCCCAGATAGCACTTCTGCAATTACTCACTCCACAAAAATCCTTTTTCTACTGGTCTTTGCTCCTAGATGGTCGCTACAGGTCACTCTCTGAAATAGTGGGTTTGGTATGACTGAGGTGAATGTTTTCACGTTCTCTTTCAGTTGGGAAAACCATGAAATTAAGTTTAGTTTGAAATCCTTTGAGCAGGCGAGAAGACCTGCTTGCATTGTACAAGACTTGATGTGACTTGCTAGAGCTGCTCCTGCTGCTTTTGGTTCCAGCACCGTTTTGCTTAGCACTAGCTTAGGCGATTGTACACTCTGCTGCCCAGGGACAAGCACAGTTCATACCAGTAGAAGCAACACTCAGAGATCAGACTGTGGGCACTTACTCTCGTGAATTACAACCACTGGACAGAAAAGCTGTGGAACAGGAACAGCCAGGGGGCCACTTCCACTCTATGATGATGGGACTGAATGATAAACTCATGTGACACATAAAGAATTTCTTTTGAGTATTAAAACAATCTCTTTCCATACAAAAATCTGGAAGAAAAGTGGAAAATCAATTGTTTCAATTAGAATGACTATCCACATGTTAAATTAGCCCATAAGAGAAAGATTGATTTTTTTTTCTCAAAGTGCCACCATTACTAGAGTACATAAGAAATCTTTCATTGTTTACCCTGTCTCAGGATAAGAAGTAAACTGTGATATTTTTATGTCAAGATTCTCTCATTAAAAATTCTTCCCTCTACCAGATAGTTATGAAATAGATTCTAAGGTCTTGTGCAGGGAAAGTGGGAGAAGGTTCCAGCTCACAAACTATCATAAATTTCATCATCCCTCCTTCTGGAAAACAGTCAGATAAGTGGGTTGCTTCTCCTTTAATTAGAATGTAAAGGGCAGAATTGAGAAACTGTGGCACATTTATCACTCCATATGCCAGTGTAAAAGAATGCCAAAGAGACTCAAGCATTTTAAAAGATAAATGTGTCCTATAAGTGTTTCAACTAAGCGAAACAAATATTTTCATACTGTTTTGAATCAAAACACCTAAGATCATAAAAAGGTGTTTTTCTTCTTGTTCCTTTTCAGCATTATTAACTTCAGCCACCATGTTTTAAAGTAATTTTAGTCCGAATTTTTTTTCTACCCAAAGACAATTGTGCCTTAAAAAAAAAACACGTTAGGTTAATGATCTGTATGACTCATCCTTCTTCTAATGTTTTTATCAGGCAATCTGGGTTTTTTTTTTTTAGTTCTCAATGTTTTCCAGCATCTGTACTATTACAGCAGGCATAAGATCCTCTTGAAGACCACTTCTACAATTTCACAAATATGTCTGTTCTGACATAGGTGGTGTAAATCTTTTTTTTAGCAGAGGCAGGGAAAATTGAAAAGCCTCTGTTTACTGAATAGTTCTGACTCATCCTGTCCAAGCTGTCTGTGCTCTCAGTGAAGTGGAGGCATTCTGGAGAAGGGGGAGGAGGAAAGCAAGAGAGCAAGGAAAGCAAATATGATCATGTTGTTAAAGACTCTATTCCAAATTATACACAACAAGGAACTGAATTAAGATCTTAACTCCCCAGTGTTGCGTTATGTTTTTCATGTTCAGAGAGCAAATCTATGTGCTACCATCCTAACTGGTACTTACAAAGGAAGTACCCAAAGGAAAACCAGCATCTCTTAGGAGGCAAAATACTGGTTCTGTATCTTGCCACAGACCAGTCTCCAAGCAGCATATTTAAATTTGAGAAGATGGCATATAAAATCATAGCTACTTATATTAAACCTTTTTGTTGTTTTTCTTGAAATTTTGATAGAATTTGGTTTGATTACAAAAATACGAAATGTATGCTCGATTCTGTTGCTGGAAATACCCTTGAATCCAAATACATAATTTCCTGCATATCTCCATCCTTCATAAGAGTCAGTAAAACTGCAGAGGAACCTGGCTGAAAATAACTGGCAGTAATTTCTTTCAGAAGTGGCTGGTTTCCTCAGAAAACAACAGAGATGTGTTCTAAAGTTTATTCATTATAAACAATTCTGTAGAAGTCTTGTGAACATCTCAGCCCTGCACACGGTACTGGCTCAGCCTCCAGAACCAGCTTCTCACTGTCAATCACAGAGCTTGTCAGATGAAAGTGAGAATGGTGTCTCTATCCCATCTCATCCAGTTTATTGCAAAAAAGCTGCCATTTAGCCTTCCTCCCAGTGCTGTAGGTGATGGATGGAGAGAAGATTATTCAGATGACAGAACAGATGAGTGCTGAATATACACTGTGAAGAAAATCTTCCAGATTCCATTTCAGACAAGTCATTAACTTGTTGAAGGCAGGCTAGTGACCCAAGCTAGTAATTTCAGAATTAACAAGTCATTAAGTAGGATATCAATTTACAAATTCCATCTTAATTTTTACTCAAGTACGCTAACATTGAGTCACAAAAATTAGAGCTAATGAATTAGTATGAGCTGTTCGATTAAATAACCCTCTTAATTTCTAACTGATGTGATAAGGATTTCTGGAAAAGGTCATACAGCCTTGTGATTAACTGCATTTATCAGGTCCTTCTCAAAAACATCCTATGGGAATACTTCAGATTTTTTCATTCTTACAGATTCAGAGAAAAGCTGTAACTGAGCACAGCCCTGCTATTCCTGTGCTGCTCAGGGGAACCGTGGAGTAGCAGAGCTTATGTTCCCGACTCCAGGCTTCTGCCTAGGTATCTTAGCTTTATAGCTAAATGGTGACCTCTGCCTGCACTCAAGCTGTGGAAGCTGTGAAATTGGATTCTGTGTAGTCCCAAGCCTAAAATAACTTCTCTAAAAGCAAGCGAACAATGGTCACGTCTTCTGCCAACCCAGAGAGAGCAGCACAGCCACTGCAGGGACATCTGTTAGGTTTTATGTGGTAAATATGTGCCAATGTGAGTCAGCCTTAACAATGCAGGTTTTTTTAAAAGCCTCTACCTACATTTAGGCCAGGCAGCAATGTCCTTCAGCCATAAGAGGCATTCCGTCCTAGGGGAGGGTCAGTCCTTTTTTAAAAATTATTGCCCTTGAAATGCATGTTTGTTTTCTTCATTCTAGGTGGAAAATTTTCAGTTTGTGGGTTAAAGTTTAGTCAAAACTGATGCATTAATTCATTATTAAGTAGCCGTATTTGTTTACAATCTAAGGTGCCCATATACTTTGCAAAAAAGAATGGCAAAAGTAAGAATCGGCCCCAACAGAACTAACTTCGAGCTTGTTTAGAAGCATTTTATAATTTTCTCAGATCTCTTGCTACTATTCACAATCACGCTCCCTGATATAACAGAGCAATTAACCCACAGCCATGATGCCTAAATAAAGCAAGCAAGAAAGAGCTTTCAAGTGAAGCAACTAAGGGAATACTGGCCTAGCACCGCATCTTGCCTCTCTGCAACAACCATCCCTGGTAACAACCACCACCTTCAGAGGTGGAACAGCTTCACCATCTCACATAACTAAGTTTTTTCTCTAAGAATCTGCAATATGCTCTCAAAAGTCTTATGTCTTATTAGAGCTAAGCAATAAGTACAAGAGTGATCAATGAATCTAGAAAGATCATTTTAATCTGTATGAAGTTCCTCTGTTGTTTAAGGTTAGTGAAAAGAAACTGTTTCAAAAGTAACATAATGAAATTGTCAAAACTGTTTTGTTATAAATCCTGCTATATGAACTGCACCAAGTTCTTTAATCTTTCCCCTTAGGTACATTCCCTCTTCTCTCCAAAATATATTTAGTTGTGGGGAAAAGAAAATAAGGACTGTAGGACTGCTGGGGAAAACCTCTGATGTTTGTCTACCAAGTGACAAACAAAAGCTTTCAAATTATTTTTTATAAATACGTTACTATAAGTTATTTCCACGTCTAACATCAGCATGAAACAGCAGGTTTTTAAGGTAGACTGATTTTAAAATTAAAAATCCAATACTTTGTTATAGCCACTTAGTTTTCAACAGAGCACCAGAAAAGACCCGGAGTTCTGTTTTCCTCCTTCTTGTGATGAGTCACTGCTTGTGAGACCAAGACATTGTGCAGACTTCGTGTCTTTATGAAGATTAAGTAGTCTCATGAAAAATGCAATTAGAATGAAATTGTACACGTCAATTCATAATTACATTCAGAACAAACTTTACATTAACAGCAAAAATAGAATCTAGCAATAGAGAAATAGAGTCTGCCAGGTTCCCTCTGCCCAGTTCATTTCCCTATAGCAGGTGGGCAGAGATGCAGAAGAGAGCATTCCTGTCTAATTTCAGTAGTAATCAATTTATGCCCTGAAGCAAAAGCTGGTAGCACACAGCCAGGTACTAGGGCTGTCTCCAAAAGAACAGGGATATCTGACTCATGCGGCTACTGAATCAGATGCAGCTCACTGGCCCCGTTGAAGAACGTGCAAGGATAGAGACATCGTCCACCCAGACATCCACCCACAGCTTTCTTATAAATAGAGTTTAAATATGTAGACTAAGATTTATTTTTGCTACTTGGTAGTACTTCTTGTACCTCAGTTGGTTAACTCTTAACATTCATCTTACCTAATTTTCCATAGAAAACATATCTTAAAAGATTAGCTATTTAGAAGTCTTTCATTGCCATTTTCCCTACTTTCTTAACTTTATTCTGTCCACTGTTTGTGCAAAAAAAAATACCGATTTCTTTAGCCTTTCCTTCAAGCCTTTCTTGCCAGAAAGCTCTAGCTTGGCTCTTCTGCAGCATGCTGTGTGTTTCTCCAGGACACATCACAAATGCTTCCAACCACTCCTCTAGCACATATTAGATGTACAGACAAAAGACAATGCTTCCTCAGTTCTCTGGAACAGATGACTCTATACTGAAAGAAGCACTCAAAACTCCATTTTGTCTGATATTTTTAATCACGCAGAAGTAATGGATGCTAATTACCATGCCCAGCAGAGTGTGTTTTAAGGTAAACTATCTAATCACAATATTTCCTGAGGAGCTCTGCAGTATACCCTAATTCGACAGGGAAATGAATAACCGTGCCGAAAAATACAAGGTGTTTCGCACAGAGAAAAATAGTCAATGTGCCCACATGGGTACGTTCACTATTACTGCAAATTATATGTAGAAAGGGCACGTGAAATGAGCTACCTCTGCTAGGATGAGCAAAATGGAACTAGTGGCTGCAGGCAGACAACTCACTCAAGAGGATGCAGGAACTCTGAGCAGCTTGCTTGAGAAGAAAATGGGTGTATTTGCTCTTGCAAGTCAGTGACCCAGCAGACGCTGCATTCATGACCTGAAACATGAGGGTAGTCAGTCACTTGGAAACGCATATGAAGAAAATTCTTGAACTACTTAATTTATGCTAACAATGACACTCAAGGAACAGTAGTGGAAGAGCATTTCAGATCTGTTCATAAAAAAATGTAGTTAGACATGATCAGGACTGGCCAAAACAAACTCATTAGTGTTAGCTGTTACAATTGGCTACAGTGTGAAAACTTGTGCTTGAAGTTCTTTTTTATTCTCCCATACCTCAAGGCAGAGGGCAAGCCAAAGGCTGCTGCACAGCCAGCTTTTCCCAACACATGCATTTCATCCTCTGCAAACGTTCAAGATTCAGAATAAGATTTTCTAAGTGTGGAAAACAGGTACTTCAAATCCTAGCAATACAAATACTTATGCATAGTCACACAGCTCCAAAAAGGACAGCTGCATGGATCCCCCTCTCAAAGCTACACAAGATCTCAGCCATAAAAACACTCGTTTAATATAATGGGAAACTACTGTTCCAGGAGGGAACACAGATCTCAGTATTTCAGGTTTTTTGCTGCATTCGTATTTTCTTTTTCTTCTCAAAAACATTTTAGAAAGTCTCAGTATCATCCCAATGAAGAGCAGGGATTTTATTTTCTCAGCATTTCATAGAATGAGATGATGCATCTGTGACCAGCCTCTCATATGCCAAATTTGTGGTTACGCACATGTAAGAATCATTTGTTAGCTTAAGCCCATGTGTGGTAAGGAGAAAATTAAAACTGCTAAAGGCTAGAAACAATATTAAATAGGACTGCAAGATACTCCTGAACTTTTCTAAACAACAGTGGTCATATTACACGACCTAATTATCTTAAATTGCAGTGCCTCAAAACCTTTGTACCTAATCCAAGTTCTTTCCCATGCAGACATTTCAACCATGCTTCATGTATCTAGAAAGATTTGACACAGAGATCAGTCTCTCATTTCACTTAGAACAACCTAAGTTAAACAGACTTGTATTATCTTGCAGTAGTATGTAATCTATTCTGATCTCCCAAAAGAAACTACATTTATCTAGAGCTTGTAGCAAGTATGCAAATCCCTATTTCTATTAAACTGTTTACTAACAAAAATGCACAGTGTGCTCATCTTCAAACACACACTTTTACATTCCCATCCATTATGTTTTAAATCTCTCAATACACCTTATGATTCAAGTTCACCAGGTACAGTCTTTATCACCTTTTTCTTTGGATATTAGAGAGTGGCCAGACTTCTCCTTGACTTTCTATAGCACTGGGCTTTGTTTCACACTAATCATAAGGGGGTAAATATCACCTGCATACCAAAATATTTACTGTTGCCTACTGACCTGTATAGCCTAGGATACAGGTTTGAAAATCTGTGTAGCAATTCACAAAACAAAATTTCTGCAGAAAACAGGAGTGCATGTTACTTGAAATACTTTGTGAGGATGCTCTTTTTCCTGTTTCGCCTTACAGGTCTCTGTTGTCACAGTACACTCGAAAAAAATGAAAGTGTTGCACCATGCAAAATACACTTACAAGACATTTTAAATGTTTTTACTCTCTGACACATCAAATGAGATAAATGAAATACATACCAAGGATCATGAGGAAAAAAAAGTCTAAGTGACAAACACAAGAGGAGGATGGAAAAAGCACTGGGATTTCCAGGATGAGGTTGCAGGTTTTCAGACATAATGTTACTTTGGTGAATTTGTTCAGCCAAGGACTCTGGTCATGCTAAGATGTTCTCGAGTACCAGCCCCTTTGTTGAACACCATACAAGGTAACTTGTCTTTGGCCAAACCTTTCAGTGCCAGAGTACACAAAATAAAGCAGCGCTCACAGGCCAGTTATCTTTTCCTCAAGGATTAAGGAACATGTTCTCTAATAAGAGTGTTTTATTGCAACCCCCTTTTTGCAGTAATGACACAGGTAAACGAAACTGTTAGTGCCAGTGTCCTTCCTATCTGGGGCAAACAAAAGTAAAGTGTCATGGACACTACCCAACATTCCTGTTTGGAAATGGAAGAGCAACTTCTTGTTCAATGTCATATATTAATGATAGTTTTACAAACTGAGTTTTAATGGTTAGGCAGAACTAGGCACATCATCCTGATGTATCCATCAGAATTCCCAGGAAGTAATGGTTGTGGGAAATACTTCTATTATCCAAAGTACCCCACCCTCAGCACTCCTAAATGGTAAGGGGTGTCAAAATAAAGTCTCTTCCTATATTAACATATGTTATTCATTTTATTCATTTACTGCACGCAATCATAAATTACAGCCCTTATAAATGTTCTACACAGCCGAAGAGTTTAACTGTCAGGACTGCATTGAAAGTGGTCATGAACACATTGCAGACTCTGAGGAATTCTTCTGTGTGACTTAAGACAGATAGAGTTATGCAAGAACTCCGGAGGATAAAAGAAAAAAAGCAGATTTTTGTCAATTTGTAACTTATGGATTTCCTTTAAAATGTTCTAAATAATAAGTTATCTTTACATTTGTTTGCAAACATCTGCATCTGCATAATATCAACACTGTCGGAGACAAAGGAAACCCTAGACTGACTTGGAATTCTCTTCTAGAGTAAGCAAAAATCCTCCTTGTTGCCTTGAAAGAGGAACACTCCTCCCCCATCTCTTTTGCTTCCCCAGCTCTCAAATGAATTCAGCTCTTGCTTGCCTGAGGGCTGCCTGGTGCTTTTCTGCTGATGGCAGCAGTGACAGCTGAATTCGAAGCACGGTGTTTGCCAGGTGGCAGAGCCGACTCAGCTGACCGTGCCTTCAGGCAACCCCAAGAGCTGGTCAGGAGAAAGAATGAGGCCTGTGGGATCACGAGGAGGAGCAAATGAGAAAAAGCAAGTCACAGGGTGATCTTGCCTCACTAAGCAGAGAACTGTTAATCCGCTGTACCTACATCATCAAATTATAGCCTTGTTTAGCATTAAACTTCAGCCTTTTCCTCTCGCATGTTGAGGAAATTTGCATCCTATTAACATATAATTTAAATAATGTGTACATATCAAACTGGAGATGAACAAATCCTAAAAACCTTGTTTTCCTTCAGTTTTTGAAAGATTAACCATCCACTATTTTTTTTTTTTCATCCTGGACATACTGCAAGGCTGAAGTTGTTACTATGGACTTTCAATAGAAGCTATTATTTTGTCAATTGTGACTCATACTGCAGCATTTATAGTAAACTTCAGAAATGGTATAACATGAAAACATCATTCTTCATTTATCAGAGATGCTTATGTTTCCACTTATTTCTCTTTAGAGTTATAGCTTTGTGCTCTTCACAAGTAAAGAGCCCTTCCAGCCCTTGGTCTTTTGGCTTCAGCAGGTTCTTTGTCCATTTATGCTGTCCTACAAAGATGCTCATGAGAAAGGGCTGAGGTTTTCCCTGAGTATTGTGTTGTTTGAAACTGGCAGACATGCAGCTTTGTACCAGAAAAGCCTACTCCTCGTGAGCACATTAAGTTAATCTTTCAACAAAGACCAGTTTCTTCTCACGACTGAAGAAATTCTTCACGATGAGGGTGATGAGTCCCTGGCCCAGGCTGCCCAGGGAAGCTGTGGCTGCCCCATCCCTGGAGGGGTTCAAGGCCAGGTTGGATGTGGCTTTGAGCCCTCGATCCAGTGGGAGGTGTCCCTGCCCATGGCAGGGGGTGGAACTGGATGGGCTTTAAGGTCCCTTTCAAGCCAAACCACCCAATGATTCTGTGAGTGCAAGAAAACAAAGTGACTGCCTTACTCTTCTGTTTATCTGTTGGATTCTTAGCCTTGAAGTCCAAAGGAAAGGGTAAGCCTGAATTATCAAAAAACCACCAAAACAACCAAATGGTCTTTTTCTAATTTTCTAAAAAAAAACCCTCTTGTCAATGCCTCACTATTAAATAAATGGTTCCTGCTCAAACCTCGCTGAGTCAGACACACATGCACTGCCGTAACCTCAGGAGCTTGGCAAACTCAGCAGTGAGACCAGACAAGCTTTGCTATTCCAGACACTTTTTGCCAAGTAAGGGCACCTTAATAAAGGTGATCCTAATGCCTACCAGGAGACAAGTCCTCTTATTTCTTATACATGGGCTGTCTTACAACCTAGATTCTCTACATCTATTTGTTCAGTTTTTAAAATCTGCCTCTTGTTTTTAACTTGTGGCTTTTTTTTCAAGGACTCCATAGAATCTATACACCATAGAAGCTCTTCCAGACTGTATATGTTGCCATAGGAACAGATTATTACACAGCTCTCAAATGGTCAAATTGGGTAAATGCAGAAATAAAGAACTGCAAAACCGAACTGATGAGTCTTTTCAAGTTGATTTTGAGCATATTAACTTTAAGATAAATGAATCAGCGAGATATTTGTCTACTGAAGGCAAAAAAACCCAGATCTGAAGACAACTTCAATGAGCATCTTAAATAATGTCTTTAAATAAACTATGTAACATACACTTGGTATTGAAATCTGCTTACTACTCAGTATATAATTTCTGGAGTGATTTCTCACTAGAAAATAATCTCACAGGACAAAGTTATGTTTTTTCACGTATTGAAGAAAAAAAAAATCACTTCACTCAGGTAACAATATACAACACAAAGCCAAGAAGAAACAGCCTGTTTTCATGTCAGTCAATACAGACAAAGTGAAGTGAATGCATGTATACATGTAAGTCATGCAGAGATGCCGTGCAATGCAAGCACAGCAACACAGAGCCCAGTGCTCAGCTCACGCTGAACTCCAGGCCACAAAGCCACTTCCATATGCACATGGGTTACACGTATCTTTGAAGATAATATTCTTAGGCAGTAAAAACAAAGTTTAAATGAGGTTAAACAATATCCTTTTGAATAAGAGAAAACAAGTTACATCCAGAGTACCATCAGATCCTGAATTTGAAAAGCTTGGGGGGATATATATTTTTAAAAACAAAGGATAGGACTGTTTGTATAAAGCTAGATTAAGAGTATATACATTTCTCTCAACTTCTTAATGCTCAACATATTTAATAATCACCAATTTTCTGTTAAAGTTAAGTGAGGAAAGGAAACTGTAGGAGAAGAACCATTTTAACTACATGTGCAGTAATAAGGGTTGTGTGGACTCACCACAAGGAAAAGGGCCAAGATTTCTGTTGCAATGAACAAAGACTTCAGGCAGTCATCATGCATGGTATTGTTCAAATATAGTAAATACAGTATTGACAATCAGACTGGGGGAGCAGGGAGGGAAAATTGCTGTCATCATTCCATGGACATACACTTACAACAATTTGGAATTCCATGGAAAACTTCACACTGTACAAGAAAATCACTACTCTAAATAGTATTCCAGTGGGAATGTGGCCAACAGATGGAGTGATGATGCTTCACCCCAGAGAATGCCAGACCCACCCCCAAGCACTCTGCATGGAGTCTCCAGGTCACCTTGTGTGCTGCAGAAGGTCCTCAAGGCAACTGGAGCAGCTCAAGATCAAGACTGTTAAAGCCTACACTGCAAGATGTGGGAGGTCAGGCTGGATTTATTGGATCTTGGAGAAAATTGAAGGGAAAAATATTGTGTTATATTGTGAAGGGGAAACTGAAGTTTGGAATAAACAAGAGACATGAAGGGTAGGCGAGAGAACACTGAAGGAAGAGGATGAGAGAGAAAGAGGAAAAAATTAAAGGAAGCAGCTGAAATAAAACACTGCTGACCTGATGTTATTACAAGTACCCCAAAGAAAACATATATATGAATGATCTCAGACACTTGATTGAATTAAAGATAGACACTCTTCCGTGAGTAGATTTTTTGCATGAATAGTGCCTGTCTGAATTCAAAATCTGGTTTTGCTACCTGCAGAAAACACAAGACTTGAATTTTAGATGCTTGTATAAAAATGTGAATCTGCGACTGCACTTCAAATTCTAGTTATGCAGCAGATGCTCAAGTTCTGCAGCACTTTGACTAATTCCCTTTCACTTCAGTATAACCCAAGAAGTCTTTCTTACACATTGCTTTATTATTCTTCATCCTAGAGTTGCATTAAGGATATGACTCACCTAATAAGCTGTTCCTCAGTGTTACTGTAACCAGCTAATTGTAGGAATTTTCTAGCAGGCTACATTTTAAATGTACCAGTACGGAGTAAGTCACAGACAGGAAAAAAAAAGCCCTTTGCTGAAGTGACAAGGCCAGCCTGACAGGCCTGAAGTGATACGTATGACCCATGGATGATTCGTGTTCCATTGCTATTTGCATTGCTCAGTCTGTAACTTTCCACATCTCTATCATCCACAGAATTGTACTGCGCTATTGCTAATACATAAGAGCATGAGGAAATGTTTCATTATCAGTAGAACTGTGCTGTGTGAAAGAGGAGCTGGACAGGAATGTTGTATTTCTACAGCCCCTTAGCTTAAAGATAAGAATTATCCAGCTGCTTACTATTGTCCTGGGACCTTGGCCATGTTCTAGGAGACGGGGGGGAGACAGTAAGCAGCTGGGGTCAGACTCCACTTCTTGGGGTGATGTAATTAGTTTGATGGTATAAAGGCTAAGCCCCTCACAGCAAGGGCAGGGAGACCTCAGTCAGCACGTGTTTTCCCAATTACCTCTCCAAATCCACTCTGTGAAAAAGAAAGCGACGCCCAGCAACTGCAAATCTGGATGATGTTAAAGCAATTGACAATGTATTTCTCTTAATCACTGTACTTACTCTCTTAGAGTAATGATTAGATATTGACTTTACAAGCTGCTACTATTAACTTGTGATTGATCAATACTAATCATTTGTCTTCTTTCTTGCTGTAATAACTTGCATAAAACCTGATTTCGCAAAGTTTGGGCCCTTATGATGATTTTTGCTAAAGGCTCCTGAGTATCTGAGAGCTTGGGGACTCTTACAATGGTATGTTTCTTAGAGTTCATGTTTGATGGCTTTTATGAGATTTTTCTAATAGCCCCCTTTGTGGCAAAACACTTACACAACTAGAGCACTTGAACTCTTACACTTTGCTCCTTCTCAGGTCTTATAGCAGGCAGGACAAGCCCTTGGCTATGTGGAACTGATGGCTTCAATTAGACCTCGAGAGAAGCCGTGCAGTGGGCCAGCAGAAATTTCCATAACACATGAAGAGTCTTCTGCTGAAGACGACCCTACTACCCTTTCCTCTATTTGTCCTGTGGGAAACATCTTTTGGTATTTTGCAGCTCTGTTTTCCCCCAGTGCTCTCTGTAAATGAAAAAAAGTCATTTGCTTCATGACTCATTTTTGTCTGAGAGTCTCATCACGTCACCATGTAAAAAAAGGGCCAAGCTGTGAAGCACCCTGCATTGCCAATGTGCTTTTGTTATTTGGTTACTTAAGCTACATACTACTTTCTTAAAAACAAAAATGAAATCTTTGCAAGTCATAGAGGGCTTTAAAATGCAACCCAAAGACAGCCACAAGAGTCAGCCTATTACCACTATCAGGGAAAGAAATGGTGAGTTATTTGTTTTTTTTTAGTTTCAGAGAGTCAACAGGAACATTTGACATTGATTCTAGCTCTAGAATGGAGGAGTCTTAAAGAAGTGAGATGTGAAGCAGTTTAACTGGCTTGAATTCTTTACAAATCTGGCTCAAAGTGGGTGAACTACTCAGTCAATACATTATTTTGGGAGGCTGCGTATTTTATTCAGAAAACATGTTTTAAGCGATGACATTTCAATTCTCTTGGAAGACAGCAGAAAAATAGGTCTGAAAATTAATCCTCCTACATGGCCAGAAACCAGCAAGAGAAAGCATGAAATAGCTAACTTCTCTTCTGTACCTCTGCCAGGAAACTGCAGTGCTCACCTTGAGACTTCTCCCAAGAGGCTTGTTATAAGAAGATTTTAATTATTCCTACTAACAATAATAGTAAGAATGTGCACATTTTACAGTAATATCCTTTCTGGGGGTATATGCAAACATCAAGAACTAGTTGAGCTGGACCAATTTCACATGGTAGAACTTGGTGATCTCCCACTTATTCCAGTCACTTGGACAGTGTCAGCTCCCTTTAATGATCCAGTATACATAGATGTACAGGATTCTCCCTGTTTGGCTTTAGATCCAGAGCACCGGTAAACATGAAAGATGTCTTTTGCTTAATTAACACAGGAATCTCTCTCCTTGGTAATACATAATTAAGTCTGCCAAAACCAGCTAACCTATAGAGCGTTTCACAACATATTGAAATGCAAACCTTAAGGAACTTATCCCTAAGCAGCCTGAAATAAGTATATAGAAAGGGATCAATACACATTTAATCCTGACATCATCTGAGCACAGAGTGACCCTTTCAAGAATTGCTGTCAAAAATCCTTCTGGCATTACACAAGCTGACCTACATCAGTAGGAGAACAGGCTGTTTCTAACAGGGCAGGCAAACACATGCAATTTTCTCTTAAGAAACATTACTCTCATTCACTGTGAGAATAGGATAAACAGGTAGCTCAGAATTTATCTGAATTTTAACTGTGCTTTTAGACATCTCTAATTAGAAACTAAGAAAAGCACTAAAATACCCAGACACGCAGCTGACATCTCCCTCATTCAATGTAGGAACCTTTTGTGCTAACATAGAAGCAGTGACTAACACAACTGCCTTCAACTCGTGCTCTTCTATGAAGACCATCATGTATAAGAACTATTTTTTCTTAAATAAGATGGGTAACCAAGATTAGAAGATTTCTTTCTCCTTCCCGAAAAGAAGTAATTGCTAGGTCATTCAGGAATTCAGAGAACAGAGCAAACATCCAAAACTTAATGTACCCAGAAAGCGGTAGATTCAAGATGCTGGGAAAACTCTGCTGATCTGTATTCCAGGTCCATCAACTGTAAATGATTATTTGAGCAAAATCTTCTAGGATATGTTAGTAGGGCTGCGATAATTTATCCTGAAATGCTTGATCAGCTCCTTTTTTTTTGATTTGAATTCATCATTGCTAAACCCACCAATCACCTACTTTAGTTAAAATCATATCCATCCATACCATTTGATACCATTTCCTGCATTAAACACTAATGAGATTCTGTGAAACATCCAGATGTGGAGACATTGTACCAGGTAACTTAACAGAATCACAGAATAACCAGTTTGGAAGAGACCCACTGGATCGTCGAGTCCAACCATTCCCACCAATCCCTAAATCATGCCCCTAAGTACCTCATCCACCCTCACTTTAAACACCTCCAGGGATGGCGACTCAATCACCTCCCTGAGCAGACTGTTCCAATGCCTAACCACCCTCCCTGTGAAGAATTTTTTCCTTATCTCAAGATAACACTCCCATCAAGAGCAACTCAATATTAAGATTTCATCCCTCATGTTCAAGCTTCCTAGGGAATTGTCATTTTTACTGTAATGAAAAGGTTTCTCCAGATTTAAGGATCTATTCACTGCTATTACATTGGATACAACACCAACCGGAAGACAGATTTTACAGAGTTATACTATGAATTTCTTGCTTAAGTATTTCACCTATGTGCAAGAGTTTGGTTTTACCAGCTTATCACAGATTCTTCAAGGAAATTCAACAGTAATGACACGTTTTGTTTTCAAAGGTAAGACAGACTCAAAATCCAAAGAATATTTTAGGCAAAACATATGAATAAATAAAGACACAGCAGAACAATTATTGAGAATATTAGAGTGCTAAGAAGGCCAAACCTGAGAATATCCAATAACTCTGTCCCTAGCAACAACACATCTTACATATATATATATATAAAACCCAAACTGTTTTATTAGCCATGCTGGAAGGTCTGGCAGTCTATGTCCAAACCCTACCGTTTCAGCATCACATTATTTAAAGTGTAAATAAGTCCTAATAATTCATAGAAACATAATATTCTAAGAAAATAGCAATAGTTTGGTTCGACTGTGCGAACAACATTAGCGAATACTGATGTGGGTGATTGTTACGGCACTGAAGCATCACCTAGCCACAGACAGTTAACCAGCTGGGTTGATTACTGAACAACGCACAAACCCAGGGACAGATACGGATACACCTGGATCAAAACGGCTGCGTACTACACACGAGCCAGGGAAAGGGTGTGTTTACACAGTAGCCAAACTCTGTGCTTTTAAGTACATCTCACTTCTAACATGCAAGAACCCCATCCAGTGAAGAGGAATGCTTTCAAAGAAGTTCCAGATGGATTCTACCTGAGACTTGAAAACTGCTCCCAGTTCAATCATAGAAAACTCTAGGCTGAAAGGGACCCCTGGAGATCATCTGGTGCAACTTTTTGTTGAAAGCCGGCCCTTCATTACATTTTGTGGTGCCCTGTCTAGTCAGGTCTTAAAATATTCCCATCAAGGGAGATTCTACCACTTCTCAGGACAACGTATTCCAGTCTTTATTAGCACTTACGGTGAAGGAGGTTTCCTTATATCCCTGTTTCCCCTGAAGCTTATTGTGTCTGTTGCCTCTTGTTCTGTGACGACAGAGCATCTCCTCCTCCACAACTTCTAGTTAGTAGAAAACTATAATTGCATCCCCTCTCTTCTCTAGGCTGACCAAACCCAGTTCTTCAGTTTCTTTCAACCTTCCCTTACATGCCACATTCCCCAGCCCTCTAGCTGCCTTCTGCTAGGCCACCTCCAGTTCAAGGCATCTTGTGACCAGAGGAACTAGAACTGGACAGTATATTCCAGATGTGGTCTAACAAGTGCCAGGCAGAGTGGAATAACTATATCTGCGATTTGCAAGCTAAACACCTGCCGGCACAGCCCAAGACAGGGCCTGCCTTTATCGCTGCAAGGGCACACTGCAGTTCACGGTCAGCTCACGATTCAGCCTGACACCCAGCTCCTTTGCAGCAGGACTACACTGCTCAGGCAGAACCCGCCTGCACTGCTGCCGTGGATTATTCTCTGGTCCATATCTCACCAGTTTGTCAAGGATATTGTAGCAGCCAAAGTGAATGCATGCATTCAGACATACACAAAACATACAGAGCATTTATGAATTACTAAACTCATGCTATATCATGCTTTTTATAAATAAAGAGATTAATGTAATTTGTAACAATAAGTCAGCCTCATCCTCCAGCAAAATTTAAAGTGCCGTAAGTAAATGAACAACTCTTTTCGCAAAGTGGTGGCAAAAGATGGTCCTTGTCTGGATTTTTGCAACAGTTTTGAACCTTTCAGTAAAAGGAAATGGAAACACTTTAAACAGAAATTAATATTCAATCAATTCTTTTTTTCAACTTATCCAATTATGACTGCACTGAAGTTTAGGATACCACGTCCTGCAAACTTCTTCAAAGAGACCAAAAGAAAAATATTTACACCACAAAAGTGTTCTAGATATAATTGCTGCTCTGCAGAGTACATAAAATCCTCAGAGATTCTTCTAAATAAGGAAAACAAAGCCTTATGGAATTAAAGGCAGATGAAGAAAGTAAATATAACCACTTAAATGAACTGGAGACACTGACTGCAGACATTTCAGACACATTTACTTAGGCCTTTGAAGAAGCAGCATTTATGATGAAAGAAATTAAGAATTAGCCCAATAGAATTGACCGGCTACATGAAAATGCCCGTTGAAATATTTTTCATTTCTGCTACAGATATTGAAAGTCCATGTGAAATGCAGATAAACACAATCATTTCTAGTGTGTAAGTATCAGAAAACAGATTCTCTTTTTATGAACACAACACATTATTGCCATGATATTATAAACTATAGAAAATACTTAAAGCTGCAGTTCTCACAGAATATGAACTTAATTGATTCCCATCTCCCACAATAACGATTTCAAATAAACCAGCTTTAGTAATGGAAGAAGAGATAGGATCCCACTGATAATATAAGCAAATATTTCCAGAAACGAGAAATTACCATGACAATTTGCCCTTCAGCTATGGAATTAGGCTGTTTATAACACAGAAACTCCACTTGGACTAGAGCCTAGGAAGAACAAGGTGCATAAGTTAGACTTTTTGAGGGTCAAAAATTTAAGGTTAACCCATTCATGAAAATGAAATAAGTCATCTTAAAACAACATTTGGAAGACATGGTCATTAATTGTGTGTCAGTCATTGTCTAGGTTAACACCTTCTCTTGTCTTTACCTCTTTTTGCAGTCCTGTCACCCTGTTGTCCTCCCTCTCTTGCTTCAGGACAAAAAGGGCCTCACCTTGCTTAGCCAGGTAAAGGAATGCAGCAGCACAAACTACTTGCTAAGTAGCAAAATTTCAGAAAGGATTGTAGGAGAAACTCTTTGTGCTTTCACACAGCCCACACAAGCATTAGCTTAAAATATCACTGTAATGTGTTTTTCAGTGTCATTTGCTGTTTATTCTGCTTAATGATCCTTTTCATTATTTTTTTTGCATGCACAGAATTTCAATGCTGCTTTGGTAATAGATGATGATGAGAATATGCAGTTTAGTGGCTACAATTATTAGGCTAATAGATAACGTACTGTGTTGAAGCTCAAACTGCCTTGCGTATGAACTGCTTATGAAAGATATCAGTAGGTTAGGGGTAATTTAGGCAGTCAAGTACACTTGAATTCAAGCTGTTCTACCATGAAGTTTCTCGAAGAAACTTAGTACAAACAAGCAGGAAAGCCTCACTCACTTTCAGAAGATGCTATGGAATGAAGTGCAACTAAGCTACAGTTAACAGTTGATCAACTGAAATATATAGAAATACCAATGAACCCCTCCAGAATACACGGTGATCATACAGAACCTTAAATCATCACACCCTTAGCTTAAGATACATGACAGGATTTATCACCCTCTACACATATCACAGGGAGAAACAAGTCCTTAAATGGTATTTTTAAACATACAATTACAACTAGAAACACTCACAATATTGAATTAAGACTAAGGATGGTAAGGAACTATCCTATTAAAGTCATTTCCCCTGAAAGCATTATTACCACTGCAACTACTGGTTTCTGAACTCACCTTCAGGTGATGTTTCACCACTCGCCTCACTGCTTCCAATGAATAGAGCCATCGGCAAGCCTTCATCTGCTACTGCTCTAGGTTAATGCCGTTGGGGATACAGCTAGAGTTCAGTTAGCTTTCCAGAGCCAGGGGTGTTAATAATTCAGGAACGCAGAGCTGAAATAGGAATGAACTTGGGATAGCCTACAGCTCCTATTTGTTCCATCTAATATCAGTAACAAAGGAACACTCTGTTCATTGCTGTTCAATGTCTCCACATAGGGGGGGAAACCCCCAAAGCATTAACTATGGCTTTTTCTTATCACAACTGTCCAAATAGAGAAAATAAGGTACAAATTCCCTAAAAGCTTTAGAGCAGGATACTAGTTCAAAGCGTTCACTAAGAACCACAGTCCCAGCTCCCACAGGATTTCAGCTGGCAACATGTGATACTCTGTCTCATATAGAGACCGGTTCCCCACAGCTCGGAAGTTACTGGGGTCAAGATAATTGCTTGGCTTGGGTAAAACACCCTGCAGTACACCACCTGCAGGAACACATCACAATTCTCGTCTCACAATGTTTTCGCTGCATCCCACAGAACGATTAGTGTGGCTGTGTAAAAATACGTCCTCTCACACATTGCCAGAAATCCCTGCCTGACTAGAACGAGCCAGCAGACAGAACCAAGGTGAGAAGGAAAGACAGAAATGTCACTATTTACCAGCTTTTATATTCATTTATATTTCTATTATCCTGACTACTACTGTTGCCTGGTAAGAAACAGCTTGTTGATTGATTGTAACTGCTGCCCAATAGTAATTTCTCAGCAAGAGAAAGGCGATCCTTTTGCAGTGATGACTGAGCTGATTTCAGCAACAGATGTGGAGCAGACAGCTATTACTCCATCCTTGTTGGAAAACAGCCCCTTGGGCAGTGACGAGCCTCAGGGTCACCAATAAGTTTGTAGGGATGTTGGGGTAGAAAGCTTTACTAACAAGATGGAACAAATAGCACACACTGCATAAACACTTCCCAAGTGGCTTCACAACTCAAGCTCTTCAAAACTAAACTGAAGTGGTTGTGCATGTATGTATGTGTGTGCATGTACACGTCTCTGTTCCCCTTTGGTTTGTCTAAAATCAATATTCTCAGTTAAAATCCTCTGAGGGGTCTGAGATCAGATAGAGGAAAAGATGGTGGTCAGTTGTTGGTGTACACAAACAGCAAGTCAACTCATACCCATGTGCAGCTGCACCAGCAATGTTATCCATGCTTTAAATAAAAAAAAAAAAAGTGATGGAGAACTTTAATTTCTCTGCATTTCCATGATTACATGATTTTAAAAGAATGATGACTTTCTGGATCCAGATACTGCCTCTACCTTATGAAAATTACTCTGAGTTAGAATGGTTACAGATCTCTGTGATCACATAATCTGCCACCTCCAACAGACACATGTTACGGAAAAGTGGGACACATTTTCCACTGCTAAAAAACTACAGGACAGAAAGCTGTCGGTTTTGTTGGAGGAATATCCACAGAGAAAGAACAAATCACTTATTGTTGGGAAGTGGTACCACTTTGAGTAAGGCACTGACCGCGACCTACACCACAGCATTTCTGACACTGTGGAGACAAAGCACAGGAGCACTCAGGACAGCTCAGCTCCAACTGCCAGATCAACACAGGTATTCACAGCTCCATACTCAGTTAGTGAAAACTGTTATTTTTAGCTGAAGATGCTGGCATTAAGATTACTCTATGCAAATCTAATATCAAAGCCTTCTATGATATCACACTTAGTATATCCATTGGGCTGCATACACCACCTGGAATTAACACACTAAACAAAGTCAACATCTGCAAGACTCCTCATGTCTAAGGAGCCAGGGAACACAGTAGCAAGGCAGAAACAAACCCCACACTGGTAGACAAGCTTTCTAGTTATATGAAAGGTAATCAAAGAGTGCATCTTATTGCCAGTGGCAAAAACTGAAACAAAGGCTCAAGTTCAGACTTGTATTATGCTCTCTCATGAGAGAAAAACCCTACTGTAAGTATCACAACTTGCTTGACAGACAAAGAAGAAACATAAGGAACAGACAACCATGTGACATACAGAATATCATTCCCTTCCTTACACAGCTTTAAGGCATGGAATCAATCACAGCTGAGATTCTAAGTGAGAAATGTTTATAAAAAGCAAGTACTTGGATCTTTTGAACCAGCACCATCAACAGAAGGAATCTTATTGTCTCTCTTGCTCGTACCAGCAAAAACATGTGTGGTAAAGCACATTGATGACCTGGTTTAAAAAAAAAAAAAAAGCAACAAAAACCCCCAAACAGTTGGTTTTAACCCACATCAATTCCCCAATCTGTTCCAATATGCAGCCATACAAACACCTACACTGATTCAAGCAGCTAGAAGAAAACTGCTCCCTTTAACAGCAGCGCTGGCAGAAAATGTAAATGAAACTTAAGACCTTCTGGTGTTTGCAGGTTTTTTTACCAAAGTTAGCAAAGCAAAAGTTAGACTGAAAAAACAGACTAGAGGCCAAGTTCAAAATCAATACAGGACACAAGATAATTTACAGAAATTTTCAGAGAAGCTCTTTATAGACTCCCAAAATTTTGTTCCAAATTATTTTTATTAGTCTCCAAACTATGCTATTAGAAACTTCAACAACTTAAAAAGATACAGATAACAGAAACCAGTTTCATATTTTATCTAAAATACTTAAGGCCCAGTTAAGTAAGCACAGCAAACAGAAGAAAGCTGTAGGAAAGTTAGAAAACAAGGCCTTTAAGTTATACGAACAAAATTCACTTGGAGCCCTCAAGGAGAGGTCTTGCACGAGTAAGATAAAAATTTAGACACACAATACCACAACACTGTAGTGACCTTGTTCCCCAGGTTCTCTCTAATATACAAATACCTAAGCAAAAATGCTGCAGTTACCTTATTTACTTTGTTACCTTAACTATTAGCCAATAGTACAATAACTTCTTTCAGAATGTTTCCCAGTCTGTTCAAACAAATATCTGTCTTTTAAAACTTAAATTATTAAATTAAGTGCATTCAGGGTCAATAACATCTACCCATTCCCTAAGTAAAATATATTTAAGGACCTTTTAATTTTATTTTGATTTAATGAAATTAGTCTTGCCCTAAGAAAATGGAATGAAAGTTACCTGCCATCATAAACTCAGCACAGGAAATTTATAGAAGCATAACATCCCCTTCCTTAGCTCTGAGTTACTTCCAAGCTAGTTAAGTTCCTGCATGCAATGTAAAGGCAGACTGGGATAGAGTCCTTGCCTGCTACCCAGCCTTTCTCATTCAGAACACCTAATCTCAATTAAACATTTTTATACCTTCTCCTTACTTGTGCTTTTCTCCAGATAATTCTAATGGTGACCTGCTGTTGTCCTACTCTCTTCTGATCATCTTTCTAATAAAATTAATGATTCATTTACATAAGTTTCCTCCCCTTGGTGCACACCCTCTGCCCTCAGAGGGCCTCCTTTGGGGACTCAGGATGAAGGCTGCAGACCTTCCTCACAGGTGAACTTTACAACTCTCCTTGCGCAGGGGGTGGAAGGGGCTGAGAGGGGAGAGGGGCTGAGAGGGGAGAGGGGCTGAGGGGGGAGAGGGGCTGAGAGGGGAGGGAGGGGCTGAGGGGGGAGAGGGGCTGAGAGGGGAGGGAGGGGCTGAGCGGGGAGAGGGGCTGAGAGGGGAGAGGGGCTGAGAGGGGAGGGAGGGGCTGAGAGGGGAGAGGGGCTGAGGAGGGAGGGAGGGGCTGAGGAGGGAGGGAGGGGCTGAGGGGGAGGGAGGGGCTGAGAGGGGAGAGGGGCTGAGGAGGGAGGGAGGGGCTGAGGGGGGAGAGGGGCTGAGGGGGAGAGGGAGGGGCTGAGGGGGGAGAGGGGCTGAGAGGGGAGGGAGGGGCTGAGAGGGGAGAGGGGCTGAGAGGGGGGGGAGGGGCTGAGGGGGGAGAGGGGCTGAGGGGGGAGGGAGGGGCTGAGAGGGGAGAGGGGCTGAGGAGGGAGGGAGGGGCTGAGGAGGGAGGGAGGGGCTGAGGGGGGAGAGGGGCTGAGGGGGAGAGGGGCTGAGGGGGAGAGGGAGGGTCTGAGAGGGGAGGGAGGGGCTGAGGGGGAGGGAGGGGCTGAGAGGGGAGGGAGGGGCTGAGGGGGGAGGGAGGGGCTGAGGGGGAGGGAGGGGCTGAGGGGGGAGGGAGGGGCTGAGGGGTCCCGGGGCGGTGTCTGGGGGGGCGGTGTCTGCGGGTTCACGGGGCGGTGTTTGCGGGTCCACGGGGCGGTGTTTGCGGGTCCACGGGGCGGTGTCTGCGGGTCCACGGGGCGGTGTCTGCGGTGTCCCGGGCCGGGCCGGGTCCCGCCGAGGGCCGCCCCCGCCATGGCGGCGCCTGCACTGGCGGGCTCGGCCGTGCGGCTCCGGCAGGTGCTGTCGCAGTTCCCGCAGGAGCTCAGCTTGGCCTTCGCCTACGGCTCCGCCGTGTTCCCGCAGGCGGGAGCCGCGGCCGCGCGCGGCGAGGTGAGGCGGGCGAGGGGCCGCGAAGAAGCGCTCCCCGTGAGGCGACCTCAGGCTCCCCGGCCCCTCCTCGAGGCGGGTCTGACCAGAGCGGGTTCCTCTTTTCTCTTACCCTTGAGAGCAGCCCCGCAGAGAAGGGGTGAGGGTGCTGGTAGATGAGAAGCCTGGCATGAAGGGGCCACAGGAAAGCTGGGGAGGGACTGTTGCTAAAGGCTTGTGGTGATAGGACGAGGGGCAAGGGGTGTAAACTGGAGAGCGGCAGAATTAGACTAGACATAAGGAGGAATTTCTTCACCATGAGAGTGGGGAGGCCCTGGCCCCGGTTGCCCAGGGAAGCTGTGGCTGCCCCATCCCTGGAGGGGTTCAAGGCCAGGCTGGATGGGCCTTGGGCAGCCTGATCCCGTGGGAGGTGTCCCTGCCCATGGTTGCAACTGGATAGGCTTTGATGTCCCTTCCGACCAAAACCATTCTGTGATTGCGTATTGTGGCTCACCTGCTAAGTGCTCCCCACAAATGTGATTGTAGATGCATCTTGTATTCCTTTCTGGAAAGAGAAAAACAGAGGGTGCTTAGAGTTTTAGAGCTCTGACAGTATCTCATCCTCACAAAAGTATGGGGAAGAGAGGTAGCTGACAGACTGCCTTTCAAGTACTATTAACTGATGAGCTGGAATGCAGCCCAGAATTCGTAAGCCATGAGGAGTGATAGGCCTAATGAATTTGTAGCAACATTGTTGCGAATACCAGTTTATTATAGGTACCAATTGTAAACTTTCAGCTTGCCTGTGTGCAGGGAATGTGAGGACTGATTTTGGAAGAGCAGTGCTAGCACTGCATGTTATAAGTCTTTGGAGTTTGGGTTGTTCTATTGACAAAAGCAAGTGAATACACTGGAAGTGCAGTTTCTTGCTGCCAGCCTTCAAATGCCTCTGTTGGCCCACACCTCCCAATTCATGGCTTTGTGTATTAGCAAAAGTCCTATTCATTAGTAGTTTAGCTCTTGCACTGAGGTGTGCACATGCTTTGCTGTTTTGGTGGGTTGGAGGTTGGTCCCTTAACCATGAGGCCAGGAATATTCAGACTAACTCTGCTAGACTTGCTAAAGAACATACAACTTCATTAGAACCTTTAAACTGTATTTGACATTAATGCTTGTGTTTTGGTTTTTTTTTTACTTACATAAAAAATGATTAGCTGGTAGCTCGATACGATGTATGTCTTGGATTAGTATGATTAACTTTGATCGTGTCGTGACGTACAAACCCCAACTCTTTTCTCCTTGCGCACAGGACAATATGCTGGACTTCGTGTTTGCTGTTGATGATGCTGTGACCTGGCATATGATGAACTTGATGAAGAACAGGAATCATTATTCCTTCCTAAAAGTTTTTGGGCCAAAACAGATAAGTAGTGTACAGAGCTACGGAGCAGGGATTTACTACAATACTTTAGTGCCATGCAATGGTAGGGTAAGTACAAGTAGTTTGAGTAAGTTAAGTCACGTGTGTGTGAAGCATTGAAAGGATTAGCTTAAAGCTAATTTCTGTGCAAGAAGCAAATCTTCTAGATTGTGAGATCCTTAACTCATGATGTCTTCAATATTTACATCTCAAAACTGTTTAACAAATAGCATATTTATTAAAAAACAAACAGTGCAGCCGTTCTTGCCCTTAAAGTGAAAGCAATGTTTGGAATTTACAGTTAAAGCAGTTTAGAAACTGGCTTTATACTTCTGATTATTTACAGTCTTCCAGTTTTGATGATTATAAAGTATATCATGGGGAAACAGGGGCCTTAATTTTAACAGTTGATCGTGTGGTAATATCAAAGTGGATTCTTACTGTTTGTTTGGCATAAAATGCGAATGTTTAACATAGCAAGTTGGAAGCAACATCTGTGCTGTTTAATCGCTAACATCCTTATCTGCAAAGCTTGGGTATAATTAATAGTTCTAGGTAAGTAGTACTTGTCCAGCAAATCCTACTCCTGCATCCATGTCTAGACTATGTTCGGTAAGGAGGAGTGTGGGCAGGAGTTAGGTGAGGAAGGCACTGCGTCTGTCTGTCTTGGTGGGGATTTTGAGTAATTTTACCATGTATTAATAAACTGTACATAGGGAAAGCAGGTACTTTTAAAGAAGATGGAAAATGAAATGAAGGACAGTCATGGAAAAATGGCATGTGAGCAATATCTGCCTTTCTGAAGTTTCTCAGAGCATGCATGGTTGCAATAATGTTGGGTAAATAAAGTTATTTATTACCATCGTGTTATTTTGTTTAAAAGCAAGAATTTAGGATTTAAACCATGTTCATTTTATGTGAATTTTGGATTTTAGTTTAAGGACCAATCATCTTATGCTGTAATGACTCAATCATATCACAGTCCGTGGTCCTTCGTTATCCAGAAATTCTAGAGTTGGCTGCCTTGCTGTCAGGATGATCTGGGAAGTGCAAATCGGTAATGAACTTTTAGAAGTCCATCTTTTTTCCAGTCACGGCAAGTGAACTACAAAATCACCATTTGTTTTCTAACATCAAAGAGCAAAAGAAAAAAACCTCTCTGATGGACTCTTAACCCCCCAGCAGCAGTACACACAAATGCAGAGGGGGTTTGTTTATCTAGGATCTCTGACAAACTGTTTCTGGAATGTTTTCAATATCAGAAAGGATACTGTGGATTATTCCAACTGTTGCAACTTTTGGCTGGCACAAAGCTGATTGTAACCTTTCTAAAATCTTCTTATGGACAGTTGTATTTTTATCTTCTTGTCTCTTGAGTGCCAGTGTCTGTCTAGAGTGGGTTTTTTGGGGATTTTAAGTGTTTTTGCTTTAGTAATTGATCCTGGAGTGACTTTAATGTAACTTTGATTCTAGAAAGGATCTTAGAGTTCCTTTTTTCCCCAAAATTTACCTGTAAATAGGATTATTTTTTTACCTCCTATGTCCATTAAAACATTTAAATGTTACACATCCATTTTTTTATTGGAGGTGTGTGTTCCTAGAATTAATGACAATTACAGGAAGTTAATAAGTAGGAAGTTTCATGTAGTGAAAATGGTGCAGGTGTATGGTTATTCAAAAGCCATTATTTTGCCCTTTTTTTTTTCCTCCCAGATGATAAAATATGGTGTAATTAGCACTGATACCCTGATTGATGATTTACTTCACTGGAAAACCCTCTATGTTGCCGGACGCCTACAAAAACCGGTAACTATCAGTGACTTCAGTTATCCGTCTTGAAATGCAGGAAATTACAGGGCTGGTAAATTATCAGTTGTAGTGTTAACTTTTAACTGTTAAAGATCTCTGCAACAGTACTGACAAATAATCTGCTCTAGTCCTAGAAGGATAATGTCTCAGAAAGGAAGTGAAATGTAGTCCTTAATGGTAGTGTGTTACGTGGAAAAAAAAATCAAACCCAGAAGGTAAGTGTATTTATTAAAGTTTTCTGCCTGTAGCAACTCTTGAATAGCTGAGCTGTATTATTTCGAGATTCCTTTAATGTGAAATGTAATATTTAACTTTTATAACAAATTGTAGGAGTCACCAAAATTTAGCACAGTTGAATGGACATCTTGAAAGATGAACACTCCTTTGCTCTGCAGTTACCGTCTAGTTCATTGTATTGTTAAAGTATCTACAATCAACCGAACCGTATGTTAAACAGTGTGATCTTTCTCCTCCTTGTTTGTAGCATAAAAAAATTAGGAGGTCTTTGCTTTATTGGGAGGGCCTGACCCAGTGTGATTTCAGCAGATGGCAGCAGTGCTAAATTAAAGTCTCTTAGAAGGGAGGAAGGAGAGAACTCTGTTCCAGTCTTAGAACGGAAGTTAATTATGCTTTTAGCTGAAAATTAGGGTTGAAAGTTTGAATAGATTGTGTCAGCACTGCTGCCTTTTCTCTATCTGCAAAGACATGTCATGGCATGGTACGGGCTAGAACAGTTGTTATCTTTAGAAAGAATGGAACTTAATGTGCTGAGAAAAATAACTGAAGGAAGGATTCGGAATCTCACATTAACAATGTACAGTGAATACTTATTTTCAGTGTACCTGCATTTGCTACTGCTTTGATTTACTCTAGGATTTTTCATCTTAGTATATGCAAATTGTGCTTCAAGTCTTTTGATTAAATTCAAGGGGAATTCATCTATATTGCACAAGATGATGCATATTGCACAAATTAGGTATTTTCTTTGGTTGTTACCAAAGCATCAGAGATATCTTCATGCATATGTGTTTAATAAATAAAAGAAGGCATCAGTCCCAGTTATCTTCATAAAGAACCTAGGAATTTGCCTTGAGTAAAGTTTGCAGGATTTAAACTAGAATTTGACTGAAAGATTACTCGGTGAATGTTTAAACTGTCCCTTCCTGTAGGATCTATAAAATCACTCACTGGGATTTTGGATGTTACACTGTTGACCAAAGATGACAAAATAATTTGTTTAGATCTGTTGTGTGGATTTCAAATGTCTGCTGGTTCTGGCTTGGTGTTTTGATGTTTATGTTGTTAGCAGTAGTGATAGAAAGCTTTTATCTCCTTAAAAATGCACAATAAGCCTCTTCTGTAGAGGACACAGGATTTGGTTTGTTTGCTTATACACCAGAGTCTCTTGGGTACCATTTGCTGTTTGTGCTAGTTGTACACACAGTTGACTGTAGCCAGATTAATACTATTTGTAACAGCTTGTTTGGGAATTTTCTCCTTACTCTCATATACAAGAGGAAAACCTCAGTGCCTTTATGGTGTTCCCTTACAAAGCCATCACTGAGTGAAAGCTATCCAAGCTATTCTAACACATGAGCTGAAACACTTGCTCTGGCTTGAAAATCTTGGCTTAATTTTCACTGGAGATTTTGTTTCTGTTATAAACTGGTTGCCTTGACCAAGTAGTCTTTCCAGAATGTTTGGCAGAATAGACAGAGTTCAGAATTGCTATTTAGAAATGCTATATTTTCTTACTAGGCTTCTTTGTGTTAAAAGTTTCCTGGCTTTTCATCTTACATGAAATTTGTAGTGCTGACTAGCTAAGTTCCCATTTAGCTGTATTAAAAAATTGAATAAACTAAGTTGTAATTTCTCCATAACTGACAGGTTCCCTGGAAAAAGAAATGCTGCTGTATCTAAAAAGTAAAATACTTAAGCACAGGTGACACATAATTAGTTCTCAGAGGAAGATTTTAAAAAGCATCTGAAGTATTACTGAAATTTTGTTAATTGTAGAGTGTAATTAATTGTTTACACTAAGCAGCTGTATTTACTGTTGTCCTGGAGAAGCTGCTAAGAGAAGGATATGTTTAATAATTTCAAGTGAGTTGAGAGAGAGAGGAGTATGAATTGTTTATAGAAATATTGTCTATGTGTTACAGAGATCTTGGGAGGTTTAGGCTTTTTATATTATAAAAATTCCCATGGAGGAGTGACAGAGCACATACTTGTTAACAGGATTTTTCCATTGTCCAAATCTGTAAAAATATTTGTTGAAAGAGAATGGAAAACTCGTCTTATTGTGGTCCTTAACAGAGTGTGGATGTGGCCAAATAGCAAACTCGAATAATGCTGTTGACACCTTTCATTCCGTAATGAAATTTTCTTTGTGTATATTGTTTTTCTATAGTATCTTTGTTTACGTGTGCCTGCAGTCTTGTGTACACATTTCCTAGCAGTGAAGGCAGCAGTTTCCTACTTGAAACTGGTTGTGATCACTGATAGTTCCATAAAATGTAATGTATCCCTCGTTTAATGTATTTACTAATTTTAAAGTCATTGTTGTTAGTTAACTGGATTCTTTGTGTACTGTAAAACCAGATCAAATTGGCTACTTCTCTCCCCCTTATGTGACACGGTGCAGTGAATAGTTCTGGTTGCAAGTTCTCTGCACTGCGAAGAAGCTTTTCTTAACTTTGATCTTCTTTCAGATTCACCCAAGAATGAACATTCATCCTTGTCCCACCTGGGTGACAGCTATTGCGCTCTGTCTTCCTGGGAGGTTTCTAGTGATATGAACTGTTTAAAAACTGTTTGTAAATGGTGTCACTACTGCTGTGTTTAAGGCATTCACATTTTGAAGCCTAGCATGTTATTTCCCTTTGAAAAAATTCTAGTTTATGTTAGGGAGTATTTTTAGCAGAGGAGGAGGTGATTCGTTTTACTGGTCTTCCATGAGGAGGAATAGCATCTCTGCAAAATTTCATCTTTTAAAAAGACTGTAACCATGGTGTTCTTAACCGCAAGTCGTGGATATGTTTTATTTTCCAGGCTAGCCTAAGATATAAGCAGTTTGCATGACTGCTTGAGGTACCACGTACTTCTTCCTTCTGTCTTTCCTTAGTTTCCCTGAAGCAGCAAGTTGTGAGAGTCCATATAAGTGAATTAGTTGATGAGATTTTAAATATCCGTTTATCCTCATGACCAGCCTGTTTATTGGATCTTATTTGAGCAGGTCTGTATGATTTCAGTAAATTTCTCCCATGGTTTTCAAGGAAATACAATTTACTCTGGGCAGTTGGATATATTGTATTTCAATGTGTTCTACCATTGTCTTTCATTTTAACACTAAAAAAATGTTAAGTCATTTGCAGGAGGAGGAATTCTGAAATGTTTGCTTGTACAGCAACCTCTTGACTTTTAAATTCAAACACAAAGGAGGGAAAACAACTTTTCACAATCCACCATGGACCAATTCCAGACTACTGTATCAATTAGATGTTAGGCAAACTCCTGCTTTAGTGCTGTGCAGAGGGATTGAAACAAGCAGCCTGCATACTGTTGCGTTCACTATCTTATCAAAACGAGATATTGTTCTAGTTTTATCTGCCTTAAAGATTTTACCATAATTGAGCATAACATTGGCCAGCCAATAGACATTGCTTTGTCGATGTCCTTTCTGTAAGGAGAATTTTCTTAGCAGATATGTGTGATTCTCGTACGTTATTTACTGAATCAGTATTTCCATTCCTAAAGGAAAATTTTCTCCATAGGATACCTTAGAACATCCAGGTTGTAGCTAGGGGCAGAGTTTCAAGCAATACTGCAACTCATTTGTGTGTGAATGGGCTTTTGGGATAAAAAGTGTTGGTTACATTTGTTTATAACTGCCGGGAGGGGGGTGTTGCATTTTAAAGTATTCTAGGGTAAACAAATATTAAAAAGCGGCCCTTTATAAGGACGAACAGTACTGCTTGACCAGACCACTTGGAAAAGACGGAAACTCTCAACAAGCAGTAATTTTGGGAAGGGCTGTTTCTGGAAGAGCATAGTGAGCCATCTTGTAACTCAGGCTGACTTCATCTGTCTAATGTTTTATAATAATGTTTCTGTATTCAGTGCTGACTGCAGATCTGCTTTTTATTCCTGTATATTTCCCTATCCTAGGTGACTGGATTCTGTAGTTCATCTTGAGTGTTTCTTAAAAATAAACTTTCTAGTGGCACGCAGAAGCACTCAGCTTCAGTGATCTGTGCGTATGTGAAGTTCCCTTTGACTTCACATTCTCTGCATGCAAATTGCAAAATGAAGTCATGCTGCTTTTAGGAGGACAACTAATGTCTAAGAAACTACTTGAAGCTTATGATAGAGGAGTCTTTTATTAAAAAAAAAATAGTATGAAGAGGAATAGAAAAACTTACCTGTTTCTGGTATTCCATTCTCTTTCAGCATGTTAGTGGCCTTTTATTCTGATGGCATAATCACATATGAAGTATGCCTCTTGATGCATTCATATTTAGTGCTTTAATTAATCAAAATTCATGAATATGAAAAGATGAATACCTCTTAAGAGATTAGTCAGTGGCTGGTGCTTGTAACAGTTCTGAGTGTGTTTGTAAAAATAGCCTTTTGTAGCGAGCTGTTAAGTCTTAAAAAGATGTTCCTCTCTCTCTTTGTGCTACAAAAGGGGATGCTCTAGTCTTTATTGTACCATAATAATATTATCTAATCTTAAATAAATTTCTTATTACTCAGTCCAGCACAAAAGATAAATATTTTACCTTCAACTTAAGTAGCACTTTCCTGAAGTCTTGCTTCCAATGTTGCTTTTTCAGGTGAAAATACTGACACAGAATGAGAATAGCAAGTTACAAACTGCTCTTGTTGGCAATCTGAAGAGCGCAGTCACAGCGGCCTTCCTCATGTTACCAGAAAGTTTTTCTGAAGAAGACCTGTATATGCAGATTGCGGGACTCTCATATTCTGGTTAGTATATGGTGTCTGAAGTCTCTGAGAAGAAAAGCTGTGGCTGGAGCTGTTGTGTCACAGGAGGAAGTCTGAAACAGACGTCAGTGGCTCTCTTGCTTTGCGCCTACAGTATCGCATGCTCCAGTCACTGTATTTTAATGCTCTTACCTAACAGCATGGAAAGGCTAATTATGCTTATTCATGCAAAATAGGTACCTAAGCAAAAATTCTTTTACCTGCTTGATTTTTGAACAGCTAAGTATGGGTGACTGAATAAGGTGAAATTATGTGGGTTTTTTTTCAATTTGGGCAGATTGTATTTTGATTTTAAAGATTCAAAATCCTGGGAAAAAGTTTTCTTTCCCTTTTAGTGTAGTGTTGATTCATTTGATAGTCTGCCCTATGCTTTGTTACCTCTTACTTTTTGAATGTGCTGTTTTTTAAAGTTATTTATTTTAAGTTAAAAACCCAGATTACATTTCTTCAGCTCAGTGCATGTTTTAACACTCACCTTCTGGTTGGTATTTGACTTTTTTTTTTTAAATAAAAGAATCACCAATTTCTTATCTAAAGAAAGGAGGAATTAATTGATAGGCAGTTATCATGCTGCAAGATGTTGAAATTGGTTCTGCTGGCTGAACAAAGCGAAAGCAGAGGGACTCCAGTTGGGAATGTTCAAGGAAAAGGCTGTCAGTGGCATGTTTGTGGATGTTTTCTTTTGCTGCCATTTTGTTAGGTCTGAAACTTTTCAGAGGGTGTAGTAGTAGACAAAATTGATTTTATGTAATCTAATCAGTCTCATTGGAGATGGCTGAAAAGAGTTGTTCATGCTTTACTTTGGAAAATGTTTATCCTTTTTATTTTTTTAATACATTTTTTTGAGAGCACTGAGTCTGTACCATTTATATGGGAAGTGTTTGTTTTGCAGCTTGGCATGAATCAAAATAAACTAGCTAATGTTAGCAGGTTGCCACCTGGCAACAACATTTATCTCCTGAATGTGGGAAGTGGGAAAATGAATTGATTCAGGATTTTGTTTGTTGATCTGTGCTGCACTGAGCCTCTGACTCCTGGTTTGTAGTTCTGGAAGCTACTGGAATAGTATTAATGGAGGTAGATGAATACTTTGTTACAGGCTGTCTGTCTTTTCACTTAATCTTTTTGAAACTTTTTGGTCGCGTGTCATGAAAGAAAGTGCAAAAGTCAGTAATGGAACAGTGGTGTTAAAAGGGTTGCTTTTTAAACCACTGATAAAATATGTGGCTAAAGGAAAAAGGTGCTCCTGTGGTCTTAGAATGACTGCCATTAGCTGTACTTGAGGTGCAAAGACAGTCAGAATTGCTTTCTTTCAGTATTGAAAAATCAAAGGTTATTTGTTTCTGCATACAAAGTATTTGGGCTGGTCAGTTTAAGTCATCTGTCAAAACTGATATATGGTTGCAAAGAATATGACTGTTACTGCTGCTTTGGAAGCTGAACGTGACAGTTGGAATATTTTATAATCCAAGTGAAAATGTGGACATGTGGGTTGATTACATTACAGCATATCAGAGGCAACATAACAATTCTGACTCTTATTTCTGTACTTGAAGGTATTTGAATAGTATTCTATTTTTTGACTACTAGAAAGTGGACCTTACTGTGGATAGTATAGGCTATGGTAGAATTGGAGAATAAAGTCTTAGATGACAGCTTTGTACTGTGTTGTTTTCTGTTATATTCTCCTTTTGAGGTTTTTTTTTTTTCCTGACGAATTAATGATGTCTCTTTTCTCTACTAGGTGATTTCAGAATGGTGATAGGAGAAGACAGATCGAAAGTGCAGAACATTGTGAAGCCAAATGTTCCTCACTTTCAGAAGCTGTACAGTAACATACTACAGGACTGCCCTCAAGTGGTATATAAGCACCATCTGGGGAGGCTAGAGGCAAGTGGTGTTCTTCTAGACATTTCTAAAGCGAGCAAGTGGAAGTACTTTACCACATTGACAGAAGGCAAGAATTATACCATACACGAAGGACAGAAGTTGTAGTGGCTGAGCTTGCTGTTTGATATGCTTCTGTTGTTTAGTTAATTCTGCACCCCGACTTGCCTTCAGTACCAGTTGCTGCATATGTGGTAACTACTGCTCCTCCTCTTTGAGGATGGGCACAGAACTAGAGCCCTAGCAAGGAAACAGGAGAAGATGGTTTTAAAACGTGTGTTCTAATGACTACCATATGGAAACAGCAGTCTAGGAAGTGAGGAATAAACATATGGTTTGTGTTAAAAAGATTAGTCTGTAACTTAGAGGTGCAACTTTCTGCAATCAAAAACTACATCTCACAAAAAAAACCAACCCTAGAGCGCTAGTTATGAGGATCAGTTCCCTGAACCCAAAGGAAATTTTGGCATTATCTTTAAATACTCATACTAAACCAATTTTTTCCTAGTAATTGGGAAACAGGTGTCCAAAATGACCAGTATATCAAATTCCATCTTTCCGACATAAGATATTGTATATAACTATAACATGGCAATCAGGAGAGATACCACAGTCAGGGGTCCAATAGCAATTTTTCCTCTTGTATGTGTGTCTGTGTGAATATTCAAGTGTGATATGCGTTTCAGCATGAAGTGGCAAATAGCATAGGTTGTCTCATGGACACAGGTGCCTCTTTATCCTTGAGTCACCTTGATAAATATCTCACAAATGCCTCCTTTTAGGACGAGTCTTTGTTAGAAACTAAAGTATAGACATAAGCAAGCTTGATTACAGTAAACAATTTTACTGCAGTGCTGTGGAGTACAGTGTAGGCGAATCTGTATTATACTGCAGCTGTCTGCATGTTTTCTTTTCAATGTGCTTTTGAACAGTTTAGTGGAAGAAATATTTAAATGAATTTTGGAAATAATCAGCAATGCTTTCTCCAAGAAAATGTCTAGTTAGAATAATACTCCCTGTTGTGTTACCTTTAAACAAATCCTAGCACCGCACTGCAAATATGTTGTTGGATAATAACTCTGTCTATAATTCTATATTAGTCATAAAGGCTGTTGACTAAATGCCTTAATTTTACTATTCATTTTGAGCAAAGGGCTTTAATATTTTATTTCTTATGCCCTGGTCTGTTTATTGGTAGTTGTTCACCAGACTAAAGAGGATTACTGCTACCAGGAGTGTAATACAGAAACCTGTTCTCCAAGTATATGTCTTCGGAGTTACAGAGAAAATTCTTTCTTTCAAGATTCCTCAAAAACAATTGAAGGCAGATACTAGTTCTAATAGTTCTGGTGTGGATTCCTCCTACATCATGTTAAGAGCCTGCTCGTTGTCTGCTCCCTCTGTAGTTGGTGATTCATCTGGATATCATTTTCTCCTTATTGACTACAGGGAGTGTAGAGGGCAACTAGACTCCTGTCTGATGTCTCTGTGAACTATCTAAAAAGTTATGTGGGAGGAACTGAGCTCTTCATATATTCTTTCAGTTTTGGAGAGATCTGCTCCATTATACATTTTTCAGCATTTCTACTTACATTTTTCTAATCTTGTGTACAGGCCTACATGATAGTATCATTGTATTCAAAAAAGGGTTGTTGGATTTCTGATTTAGATTAGAAAAATGTGGAATCAACGTTTCCTTCAAATTATACAAACCAGATGTGGTTTGAGTTTAAAATGTTTCTCAAAGAAAACTTGAAACGTGTGTGTACAGTTTGATTATATTCAGGCAGAAGAAACTGAGCTAAGTGGTCTTCTGGGAACTCCTTTTTCCCCCCATTGTAGTGTACTCATGTTTCCAGAGGAAACTGGATAGAGCAGAAATGATACAGTTTCAGTGGTAAGTTGCTTGCAGAGGCAGGAAGATCATGTGTGTACATAGTCTTCCCTTGCATAAAAATTAACATCTTCATGTTGAGTTAATCTTGAAGTCCAGAGCAGGCGCACTGCATTTCCCAGTGCTTGGGAAGTTTTCATTAGTGTTGACTTTCACAAGTGAAATGGATCATCTTCTTTGAGATATTTATCAGAGCTCAAAGGTAGCCAAAAGACTTTTCTGACCTCTTTGAAAAAGAGGACTTACTTTATTAACACTCAACAATTTCACTGTCTTATTTTATAACACTCAGATTGATAAGAGTCCAGAAGGTCAATTTGCACAGCTAATGGCTTTGCCAAGGACTCTGCAACAAAAGATAACTTCTCTGGTAAACCCTCCTGGAAAAAACAGAGATGTGGAAGAAATTCTAATGCAAGTTGCCCATGACCCTGACTGCGGATTTGTGGTGCATCAAGGTAGGCCTGGATCATTGCCTGTAATCTGCTTTAAGGCATGACAGATACACAGATGTATTTACTGTATGTTAGTCTCATTCTGAAGGATGATGTAGAAAGAAGAATGAGGAAAACAAGAGATTAATCATGAGATACATTCCTGAAAGTGTGGCTTGGGGTTGTTTGATTGCAAACAGATTATCTGACATGCTAGCAAATAGCGTTCCTGCTGTTACAGAAAGATAAGTTTTGGGTTGGCTCCTGACAGAAGTATTCCTTAGGAATTAGTGTGGCCTGCTTAGGCCATCTAACTGTATTTGGAATGCTTGCACCTTCAGGATTTCATTGGCTGGCATAATGTCATCTCAGTACTGAGCTCTATATCCTACCAGCCATACAGGGCAATGCTAAGATAATTTTCTCTCTTCCTGACGTTACCTTTTCCAGTCACATAGTTGGTTCATGAACTCTTGCAGAGAACTCAAGCTTTGAGGAAAGACTAGGTGCTTCTCATCATCACAGCTTCTCTGAGGCAAGATTATGCTGTACAGACAAGTTAAAGCTAATGCTGCAGACATCAATGTTTTATTATACTGCAGAAAAATGCAAATGTTTAGTAATTACAGAGTCCTTTACATCTTTAAAGAACTCAACACATCTTAATTCCAAATGGCCAATTCTGCAAGCTCCTCAAGCACAGCAAAAAATCCCTAGATGCCTAAGAGCTGCTAGACAGGAGTCAACTGCTGAGGGAGCTCTTACACTGATTTCCGTGTAGGGAAACAAAGCTCCTGAGAATTGCAGTTCTCCACTGACAGAGTAGGATGAATTGCATCGACATTAAGGTGTCCAGCTTCTTTCCTGTCAGTCTTCTGGCTGAAGTATCTTCTGTGCTACTGTGGCTGGGCACTAGCAGCCAAGTGCTAATAGCTGGATCTGGGAGCAGGGCTGGCAGTGTTGAGAGCTGCGTGTACTTTTAGTGCTCCCAGCTCCACACTGAGCTAACTGTCTCTGCGGTTGTATTTATGTTGGGTGTTGCAGGCATGACTGTGACTGCAGACTGTGCACAAGGGTGCCACAGCTCAGTATCAAAACATGAGAGAAGATGTAGTCTTATTGAGCTGAGCAGTTTATACATATCAAAATCCCTCTCTCCCTTTTGTGGCCAAGACATTTTCCTAATTGAAGAATCTAGGGAAAGGATAGGATGAGCCATCTGGTAATCCTACAAGACAAAGCTTATTTACTTAACTTGAATTACATTGTCCTTAAGTATTTTACTAGCTCAGCATGCTTTGTTACCTCCCCTCCTCCATTAAATTATTTTCCAGTGGAGTATTGTATACCTCTTGTTCGTGGATTTTCCTAAGCTTTATTCATCATTGTAGAAGTAGCTTTGAAAGAAGGATTTAAATATAATACTTGAAATTATATTCTGCATCCTTGTTAACCCAGAGGAATGGGTTTGGAAGGGCTGCTGCATTTCTACATTTTAAAGTATTCTGTAATGTACAGTAGTTTTGTTCTGCACTTATCAGTATGCTTTTATATATATTTGTGTGTGTTAGAACAGGTGAAGTTAAATACCTTTCAAAAAATTGATAATGTTTTATAATACTATTGTGTTAATGCCAAAGAGCCATTGGACAGTGAGAGCTGAATGTGCCACAGTGCAAAGTGGTAAAAGAGCCTTATTTCCAAAAGCTGATAAACTCAAAATGCCAAACACTGCAGAGCGGCATCTCTGCTTCATCGGAGAAGTGCAAAGTCCCAGTTTCATACTGAAGTAAGCAATGAGTATGAGTTGTTTTGCTCTAGGAAGCTGATAGACCAGCACCTCAGTGAAGCAACTCAGAATCCTTTGTGAGTAATCATCTTAGTAGAGAAATAATTGGGGCACTAGATTAATTAATTTGATCCGTTCCTAGTGTTTGTTATGTTTCAAATTGATTTTGGGTATTTTTCTGTATGTTGCATATAAAATAAGTTAAAATAGCTTGGAGAATGTTTTCATTCAACAAAGCAGAATAGAAACTTTCTCAGTATAAGGGTGTGTTCTACTTTCAGGCTGAGTTGATTGTATAACTGGAAAAATATTTAAATTTTTTGTGTGTGTTGGAGGGTAAAAAAACCTCCACAAAACTACTAAGATGGGTAATGTCTGTGTGTTTTTCTATCTGCAGGCATTTCAGGAATTGTAAGATCTTCCAGTATAGTGCAGAGCGCTAAAACCATACTGACAGCTGGTAAGAATGTGTGTGATTTGGATCAAGACAGGCCTTCTGAGTGCACAAAGTAAAAATCGTATGTCCCTATAATTGTCTTGTTATAAAAGTTTAAAGAATAAACCTTTTGGTGTCTAATTGAAAGCCCCTTGAATATAGAAGTAATATTTAAAGCAGTTTCATCTAACTTGAGAAATTGCAGAATACCAAAAGGAACTAGAGTCTTTGACTCTTAAACAAGCATCCCTCCCCCCATCATCCCCAAAGTAGGAAAAAAACAATTGCCAAAAGGGTAGTATAAAGTCAGTGTGAGAGAAAGTGTAGAAGGGAGGAAAAGGGCTTGTTTGTGTAGAGGCATGGGAAAACCAGGGATGCTTTTCAGCTATCAAAGTCTTCCTAACTGAACAGGTTACTGCTGGTCACATAGCTGGAGCTGTTTTCTCTGAGTGCTGGAATAAACCTAATTTTAAGGTGGCATGATTTTTACATTTTGAAAAGCTGGAAGCACTGCATTCAATTTAAAAGAAAGGCTTAAGACCTCAGTCTTCATTTACTTAAACTCTGATCAAAATCCTTGCTGTTTTCATGAAGTTGCACAGATAATTTTCTGAACTCACCCCTCACCACAAGAAGGATGCTGAGGCTCTGGAGCGAGTCCAGAGAAGGGCAACAAAGCTGGTGAAGGGGCTGGAGAACTAATCTTACGAGGAGCGGATGAGAGAGCTGGGGTTGTTCAGCCTGGAAAAGAGGAGGCTGAGGGGAGACCTTATTACTCTCTACAACTACCTGAAGGGAAGTTGTGGAGAGGAGGGTGCTGGCCTCTTCTCCCAAGTGACAGGGGACAGGACGAGAGGGAATGGCCTCAAGCTCCGCCAGGGGAGATTTAGGCTTGAGATTAGGAAGAAATTCTTCACAGAGAGAGTGGTTAGGGATTGGAACAGTCTGCCCAGGGAGGTGGTTGAGTCACCGTCCCTGGAGGTGTTTAAGGTTAGGGTAGATGAGGTGCTTAGGAGCATGATTTAGGGAATGGTGGGAATGGTTGGACTCGACGATCCAGTGGGTCTCTTCCAACCTGGTCATTCTGTGATTCTGTGAACTCATTGATATCTATTCCTAATTTTTCCAGAGGAGCAATTATATCCAAATGATGCCATTGCTGGTTTTAAGAGCAGCTGTATAGTTTCCCACTGAGCAATCTAGACTTCTACAGCTGCTGTTCCCTTCCCATTTAGTATTAGAGTTGATGGCTCCATTTTATACTTCCTAACTCCTTGTAAAGAAAACTCGGGTTGCAGTGTTCTGGACCATTAGTGGTCTGCTGAGTAAAATAAGCAGGAGTAGTTGTGCTTTTTGTATGCTTCTGTTAATTGTCTAGTTCTGTTAACTGGAAGAAGGCTGACCACTGCCCAACATTGTTTAGCAGCTGGAGGAGACTGAGGACAGACTAGTGATAAAAGACTAGGGTCTTCTGTCAAAACACTGGAGTCAAAGGCAGCGTTATCATGTAAATTCAGTGCTTGTGACTGGCCCATGGAGTGAAACTGTACAATGTGTAACTGCAACTGTGTGAATAAGAGTAGTTAAGCTTTGTCATATTATTTATGCTCCCCTTATGTCCTGATGGATAGGAAATTGTCTCTGGGAATTGGTAGCTCTTTGTGTCATGTGGTTAATCACTTGCAGCCTCTATTGTTAGCAGGACTTTGGGGAGAATCCTAATGCATCTTCTAGTAGGACTTGTAAATTTTACCATGTTTACTGTTTTGTACACCTCAAACTAGGGACTTGTGAAATGCCTTTTCTTTCCTTTGGCTTAACTACTTTACTTATATCTAAACCCATGTATTTGCTTCTGCTTCTAGTGATTTTAGTGTTGAAAATGCATTTTTCGCTGTTTGATTCAGGTAGAGCAAAGTGTCTGTAATACTTTGCCTCCAACGCAAGCCCAGTTTGAGCAAGGAGGCTTGGAAGAGTTTGGTTTTCTTACTTTTAGCATAATTTTTGTTCTTCTTGTTGTTATTACTGCATGTATGCCCTTCTGGTCCAAACTATTAGCAACAGAATTAAAAATTGGTCTGTTAGGGTTACTCACAGCTTATGTGGTGATAGAAATAAGTTAGATTTAGAAAAGGACCATTTCTGGTGTTTCCTAACCTCTGAATGTTTTTTAATGAAAGCAAAGCTTGCCTGTAGAGCTAATCTTCCCGACTATGTTTTTACTGTGCAGGCCACTCTGGCTGGAGAAAGGGAGCCCTCCTGTTTTGGGTAGGATCAGGAATCTTTCTGCTGTTGCACACGAAATCAGTGCTGCCTAAGGCAGGCATAGCCCTGCCTCCCCACCAGCTTGTGTGGGGCTTACCAGAGCACCTCCAGTTTCGTTCACAGAAGGTGAATGGAAGTATTTTTGTACCAAAACCCTACATTGTACTGCATGTGAAAGAAGAAATTAAATTTAACTGACCAGGGACATGACCTCAGTATTTTTCAGATGTGATGTTTGTGGAATGTTCAAGGACCTTCCCTGGGATTTAGGAGAGATGAGTTTCTGTGGGTTTAGGATTTACTTAGTAGAAGCCTTTCGAAAGTTTTTTAAAATTTTTCTCACCAAACATTTGTTTGAGTTTATGGTAAATCTTGTTGTATTTTCTAGCAAAGATTTTTCTCCCACTCAGTTTAGAAAACCCCTCACTAGAGGGCAGGCATTAATTCTGTTTACTGTGCTGTGCTGCTTTTTGGGACTTTCACCAGCAAATATGTGTACTGCACATAGCCAAAACCTTGAAAGTATTTGCTTGATTTGTGGAAGGAATGTGTATTACAGTGAAGTGTGAGCTTTTACATTTAATCCCTAAGGACGCTGGTTTTCTTCATTTTTAACCAAATCTTGTTTAATGTTCTCTTTCCCCTAAGCCTTATTTTTACACTTTCTACTACAGACTTTGGGGAAAGTGTTACAGCTCTGTCCTCCTGCAGTGCTTATGTTAAGAACAGTAGCTCCAATAAGAGAATTATGAGATTAATGAAATCAGTGGCTCCATTAAATAAGCTCTTGCTGTTTTCTCTTCCTGTTCCTAGTAACTGTACAAATACTTTTGTCGTGTGACTGCAAAAGAATTAGTTTTAATTAAATGGACATATTTTATCTTGAAACATAATGGAGGATACAAAACGATTTTCTTAGCCGATTGTTTTATCTTACAACAACAATGATGCAGTGAAATGCCTACTCTCTGGTCTGTAGCATGGTAGTCCAATGTGCAGCTTGTTTCTAAATGAACTGTTGGATCAGGAAGCGTCATTGCTGAGATGGCATGCTCTGCATTAATGTTATTGGCAAGCAGCACAAGCAAAATAAAGGATTTCGACCCCTTTAGGAGAACTTTTTTCATCTTTCTCTGCCAGTGTGGTTTTAAAGCTGAGCTGAAGCTCTATGTTTTTGTTTGTTGTTAAATGCCTTATTTAGTTTTTGAAAATGTGCCTGTGTATTTCTTTGAGTCTGTGGTGGGGTTGACTCTGTTTCCCATTAGAGATGGCACCATCATTTGATTTATTTTCCCACATAGCCAGAGTCTGCATGGTCTTTGGGAACTAGCTCTGAAGTTCTTATATTTAGCTCCTCTGAAGGAGATGTTGATACTTGTTGAGCTTAGATTTCTTCTTTATATCTTACTAGAAGAACACACTAAGCCTGATAAGTAAAATACTATTAATTAAATCATCAGTAGAAGTGATTGTTCAAGGTACTTTTAGGTGGGCACAAGTGCTTATACCTGCTCTGAATAACTTCTCTTTTCTTAGAATTGAGATATTATATACTGTGTCTTCAAGGATTTTTGCTTAACTATAAGGAACGGCTTTACATATAAGGTATTCTGTAGATTCATGATAACTGCTGTCTTCATCTGCTGCCTCAGCACACACTGTGTACCACTGCATTTCACCGTAAATGTGTGCAAAGTTTGTGTGTCTGTGCATGGTTCCTGAAAAACATGTAATTATTTGCCTCCACATGACAGCCTCTCAGCAGTATTTACATTAATCTGTCTTTTCAAAAGAAAGTAAAGACTCATACAGCCAGGCATATCTCCTGGGAAGCTCTGGGGGACTTCTATGATAGCCAAATGACTGCTTTACACCACTAACTCTTCCAAAAAAGCAAACATGGATTGTTAAGTAAAACCAGATACAACTTATGTTTACACAGAAATTTTGTGGCCTCAATTCCATGTGCATTAGGTCTTTGTTCTGTATCATATAGTGGAAAATTCTAAAGGAGAGGCGGAACCACCAAGTCATAGGTTCATAGCTACAGCAGAAAGACATTTTCATGTGGTTCAACTCTTTCAGATTCTGAGACTGAGCCATAATTACAACCATTAACTTTTACTACACATGTGACTCACCACCCTCAGGGCTGCTATAAGAAACCAGCTGGACGCATAAACCTGTATTTTGCTTTGTAGCATGATGTGCTAGGGCAGAACTGTAAGCATCTTATTACATCAGGCTCTAGCAAGTGGAGTTCAGCAGAATGCGCCCTTCACTGGGAGAGAATATGGAGGAGAAAAATCTTTCTGCTGAGCTGCTGCAAGAGGCAGAGCAGGCTAGTGAGCTGATAGAATGAGCTGATTTGCTGGCTGCGGTGCCAGTGTAGTTCATTACAGTTCTGCAGGGCTCTATCAGCTTTGCTGCTCTTGGTTTGCCACATGCTACGCTGTGCTTCCAGAAGTGCACTGACTTCATCGCAGTACAGAACAACCTCGATTCTGGCAGAGCAATCCCAGGGTCTGAGGGGCTGTATCCTTGAAGGATAGCAGGAGATAGGGAAGCAGTTTCCAAAGCTATACAGTTAAGTAGTTTTTAACTTTAGGGGTTGGAACCACTATTTTCATTTTTGTGCTGTGTCTGAGCTCAGTCTGGCCTGGTTCTGCAACTGGAATTCTTGCATTGTGTGCAATTCTAATGCAGATATGTGAGGCACTTCAGAATTTACATGATTATTCACATGTCATTTGAGATGCTGCAAAGAGAAGCCCATCATGACTTCATTAGTGTGCTTGCTTTTAGCAAAAAACATTAAATATAGGAAGGTTTAAGTTTACATATGGGATGCACATGGTTTTGTAAGTTGAAAATATATGAGTGCATGATGCCTCACAAAAGGTAAAGTTGAGGTTTTTTTAAATTGCAGTTAGAAACACAAGAAGTGCAAAACTGGCTGTGTACAGCATATTTGTTATGATAGGCTTTTTACTCTCCATGTTCCATTAGAACTAGAGCATGCACTTCTGTGTATTCATTTGACTGCTGGTGACTCTAGACTTCTAATACTGAATGCATCTTTCACTTGAAGTATTTTATCTTCCGTTGATTACTTTCTAAGGTCTGTTCAAAATCAGATATTAACACACACCATCACCACTCCCCTCTAAAAAGTGCAGTACAGTAGGTGGCCAAACCTGGGTCCAAGTTGGTCATTTTGTTCCAAGAGATCCATCCTTGTGCCCTGGAGTGTCACACTGCATGACTTTGGGCTGAATTCCTTTAGTGACTTCTAGTCACTCTTGTCAGGTACCGCAATCTATGAAACAAACTTACGGAAGACTGCACTAAGTGTAACATACCATACTTTCTAATCTGTGCATGTAAGTGTCAAAATTAAAGCTTTTTGTGCAGCGTTAGAAATTTGTCTTTTCAGTTTTGAATCTGTATGGGTGTGATCAGACCCTGTTGTAATTTGAGAAGTCACTCTGTTTTGTGTTGTGGGCTTTTTTTTTTGGAGGGGTGGGGGGGGGTGGGGGGAGTGTTTTTTTAATCAAAAAAAGCTGGAAGGAGTTAAAATAAGTAGCTGCTCTGGCTAGGATCTCAGAACCCCACTGAAATGCCAAGACTAACAATATTTTGGTTTTAAGTTTCCAAATAATAGATGACTAAACCCAGCAAAAAGCTGTCTGTCTTTTTTACTCTAGCTCTGTAGGAGAAGACTCTGCTAGAACTTCTGAAAGTGTTTAAGGGTACGCTTTACAAATCATGTGGGAGTCATCCTCTATCCCTTTGTATCTAAAACTTGTGAAAGCTTGGAGGCAATGACTGCTGCAAAATCTGTCTGTGTCTTTATGAATACTGGGAAATGCCTGCCTTTGTAGGCCTGGCAGAATGGTGTGGTGTTTACCTGTGGCCTCCTGCAGGATGGTGCTGGCGTGTGGCAGCCATTCTGGCTTCAGATCAGCTTTACTACAAACAAGTGACAGGCAGGGTGCTCTGAAGCACAGTTGATCCAGACAACGTCCCTGTGGCAGCACATTCTCCCTGGTGTCTCTGTGGTCGATAGTGGCAGTGTTACCAAATCGTAGGTGTTAGTCATCTTGTTGTTTTGCTGCGTTCAGTTCATCTGGGTAGATGCCTCATTAATCTGGCTGTCCATACCCATCATCGCTTCAGTGTTATTGCTTTTTACCTAAGGACACAGATGTCGTTTCATTCTGCAGCCTGAGCAGTGTTACTTTCTTGCAGATGCGCTGTTATCTCGGCTGTGACATGGTGGCTGCCATGAGTTAGGATGGCGCAATAACAAAATGTTCAAGCTGGTTATCGTCTACTTTACAACATGTTGAAACCAGAGCGGATTTCTACCTCAACAGTCAGCAGCGCTTTTCCTGTGGAAAAAAAACCCCAACTCTGTCTGTTTTGGTTTCTAATTCCCAAGCTTTTCCATAGCAATGCTCCGAGTTGGTTTGTCCAGTAGAGCTGCTGGTGGTATGCAGTGTTTTGTTGCATTTAATCAAGATGAGAAGCATCAGCATGATGCTTCTCAATTCCATCTGTGTAGAACTGGTGTGCAATGAAGCAACCAGGTGCTGATGTATGGCAAAGAGCAAGGCAAACTAAAATCTGATTAGCATTAAAAACTGAGGCAAGTAAGCTTTGGAAGCGTCTACCAGTCACGTAGAGTTTGCTTGTCTTGCTTGAGCCGACTGTTTGCTTGTCCTGGTTCACCCCTCTCTCTCACCTTTCCCTTTATCCCTTCAGTTGGCTGCACAGCTTTGGGCATAGCTGTGGTTCTTGATGATTAGCCAGCTAATTAACCTGCATGGCTAACAGCCTGGATTTCTTGAAATTGTCCTGCTTGGGTGTCCTGCTGCAGAACACAGGCTGTCGGGTCGCTGATATCTATTACCAGGCTGGAGTACAATACTGTTCAGCTGGACACACTGCCTAGCAGTAGATGAGAAGAGGCCTGAAAAGCGGAATGTACTTTGCTGAGGGTTTGCTGAGGGTCTACAGTAGACATAGGTAGTTTAAAAGCCTTCCCATAGTTAATATTTAGAAATGATGTAAATTATAAGTTTCCCTCTGTATTAGTTCAGAGTTTTATCACCAATCTCTACATTTGCTGTGCCTTGGTCATTGTACAGTGTGCTTGTATGCAGTGTCATCAGGCCCTCAGAACATACCTGTTCTATTTTGCATTCTTTGATACTATTAAAAGTATTTTTTTGTGTCATTTACTGTGTTATGAATGTGATAAGAAGGTTATTTGTATAACTGCTATAACTGCTGGATGTATTAGGTTGTCATTCTTCTTGGGGAATACTTTACTTAATGTAGTAAGAACCACGTATTTGGGTTAGCCTTCCTAAATATTTTTTTTTTTTTAGGAGCAAGGAAATCTGTAAGATACAGTATGAAGAAATTATATAAAATGACAAAAGGATGGTTGAGGAAGACATCTTGAATCATGACATACTGCATATGGGTAAATAAATGGTACTTCTTGTCTAAATATTTTGCAGATGTTGCTTTGCCTACTTGTAGAAGATTAAAGAGCTTTTAAGAAGTCTGTTCTAATAATTTATGTGCCCCATTTTACTACGAGAATGGGAACTTTTGTTAGTGGATCAGGGTTCAATGGTAATAGGGCAAAGAAATTCTACTCTGTAAATACTGAAATGAATTTTCCTGTTCTTAGAAACCCTGATTGATTGTAAATATGAATTAAAAACCAAAGCCACACATTTTCTATGTATTGTTAGCCTTATTTTCCAGAATACCCTCAGGCTCTGTCAAAATATTCACTGTCACAGTTTTGGGTCCGTTTGGGACTTAAGGAACTGGCGAGTCCACTGAGTTATAAGTAGATATGAAACTGTCCTTTCAAAATACATTATTTCTGCCCTTAAAAGTTCATGCTTAGAATTCTTTGAGGATGCTCACTGGGTGCTTCTGCAGTGTCAACTTAATGAAAAGTGAATTGTTTTTCCTCAGATATAAGACATTCTGAATGCAAAAACTTTTCTGTGACTTTCCACATAGGAAAGCGTGTTTGAAATGGGAAGCTTGTGGGGTAGCAGATCCTTTTGTAAAAACTGTGTGTTCCCTTGAGGCTGAGATGACAACTGCCCAGCTCTCCCTGGCCTAACTAAATTAGAACTGCTAAAGAAAATTGGATTTGCACATAACATGTTATATTAATCATGCCATTCAACAATAGACATGTCAGGCAATATACATGTGTGATGCAATAAATGTGGAGCATCTATTGTAAATACAACTTTTTTTTTTTTTTTTTAACCGAGGCAGGTGGTTTTGCTAATTTTGTATGTTTTTCTTAACACAAACGAATTGAAAGAACACTTCTATTTGTGATAGTGTCAACAATAAAAATAATTTATTTAAAAACATGGAAATAAAATGTTTCTTTCCTGGATAGCATGTATTCTTTTCTTGTGTACTAGGTTATCAGTCAGGCCATCTCTCAAGCTGCATTTGATTTAGCGACCTCACTTGAAAAAAAAAAAAAATACTGGAATGTAATTGGCTGCTAATTGTTTCCAGGGAGCAGTTCAAACCATAAATCTAAGCAAGAAGACAGAAGAGCATACTATTCTATGTGATGTGTCTCATTCAGGTTTAATTTAATGAGAGGGAAACTTGTAAATATTGATTATTTTAAAATAATATTTGAGTTTGAAGTGGCAAAACTTGAATCCAAAATCAGGAAATAAATGTGTCCCTCTTTATTTTCTTGGAAAATATTATTACTGAAGAAATACCTTTCTAAGGTTGTAGGCAGATTCCTGACTCTCTTTGTTATCTGTTGATGATATTCCTAGAATTTAAGACCAATCCCCTCAAATGTCCCTTTTCTGATATTAGGAGGCTGACAGCCCTTTTCAGGGTGGAGAATGTTTGTGTGTATGGAACTGGCATCCTCTGTCCCTACTAGTAAGAGCCCAAAGTCCTCGATTTGAGAAGTTTGTTATAAGAAATGGAGCTGGGGAATTTAAGCCACTGCATAAATTAAATTAACCTTGGGTTTTGGCTGTTTTGCATGAAGAGGTTCCTTTCTGGATAATCCAGAAGTCTTTTATACAAAATATACCCCTATCCACCTTAAAATTAAGTTCAGATGTAGTGAGGACTTGAAATAGCCATATAGTTTTTACATTTCAGCATAAGTTGTAGCAAAAGGAGCTCTGAAATCAGCTGTTGACTTACTTAGCTGTGCTCGGTGGAGAATTCTTAAGAGCAGAAAATACCGATCCCAGTGGTAGAAACAGACGCTGAGAGACACAATGCTTTTGGACACAACAACAGCACAGGAAAAGGTTCAGGATGGAGTCATGACCTTCTGATTGAAATAGTTACCAGGTAAGTACTGCAGTGCTGGTAGAACTGCCTGGTTCAGCCTTCTAACACGGTAACAGCTTTTATTTTCATCCCAAATGAAGTGCACCATAGGGGAAACTGCATTTGGACAAAGGACTGGTACCAGCCGCTTGCTGTTAGGAAATTTTTAGTTGGGTCCATTTAGTGGAAGGGGGAATCCTCATCTGTGAAAATCCTAGGATACAAAAAACCTGTGGAAACAACTTCCTGGATCAACTCTGGGTAGGAGTCAGGACAGTTTCAACAATAACCTTGTGTACGAACAGTTAGGTGAATGGTTTTTTTATTTGTTTGTTTCTTTTTAATGTAACTGAATTTTATTTTATACATCCTGGAGTTTGTTTAGGAGCTATTTTTTAATTTCTTTTAAAGCTGTGTGGGAAAGGTTCTGAGTGACACTGGGGAGGATTAGTACTCTGCACATTTGGTGAGATCACTCTTAGAGAAACTGTATTTTTCTCTGTGTGTGTGAGAATTCTGTTCCTCTTGTCAACTTCTGGAAAATGAATACTGTGAGCAGAAAAACACAGTTGGTTTTGTTTTTAAAAAATGCCAGTTGCTGCACACTGGTTTGTCAGAAATGTGTTCCATGTACTGAATACATTACTAGACAATTAAGGATGACAACAAAAGTGTTCTTTCAAATTTTGCCTCATTTGTTTCCTCTTTATGTCTGTAAATGAGACGTAACCATTATATTTTTGTAAATCCCATAATTACCTCAAGGATGCAGGCTTTCTGAGGGGCTGTATGGAAATGTACATGCTGAAGGGGAAAAAAAAAGACAAGAAATCTGCAGTGCATAGATGGAGTAAAAACTTATCCACAGAATAATCAATACGACCAAATTAAAGACAAAAAGTAGGCAGTGGCAAACCCAGACATTCAGCTTTCAAGAAGCTCATTCCTTCCTCCAGTAAATAATGCCTATAAGTTTTATATCTCAAGCCATACTGGGAAGGAGGATCATCAAACAAAACCATCCCAATCAACCTGTAGTGTTGGTTTTTTGTTGTCTTTTAAAAAAAAAAAACAAACACAAAAAGGTGAGGATGGGGCTTTTAAAACCTGGTTAAAGACTGAACTGCAGTGTGTGAGACCACTGATTCATAAATTGTAACTGCTTCAGTCGCTGGTAGAGGGAGATCATGTGTCAGGATTGCCCAACATCTGGTTGAGAATTCTTATTGGAAGAGCATTTAATCACTTACCATACATACATCACTCCCGTTGTTGAGCAGGTATGTAATTCCTTTCTGAGATGAACGCCAACATAGAGCTTGGGCTTGGATCTGCACAAGTAAAAACACTTAACAAGTGTCTGTGATGCTTCAGTGTGGTTGCACACTGCTGAACCCCTCCTGGGCTACGGCTGCACTGTAAGGGAAGGCTGGCTTCCAACAGCTCATTCCCTTTGGTCGTTTTTATTTGTGACTTTGAAGTTGTGGCGGTTTCCCCTTTTACTGCGAGAGAGTTGCTTTGGAGATGTGTGTGTACATGGGCTTTAAATAGAATATACTATGAGGATATCTTGCATCCTGAGAGGCTCAGTGTTTGTTCTCTGCAGTTCCTCACTACTCCACTGCTTGGGGGTAAGCAGGAGTGAATCTGGAATTCGTCAAATTATGAAAGGCAGTTGTAACTCTAGGGAAGCTTTTAAAAGCAGCTTTCCTCAAAGAGCTATTAGCAATACAGTTAATGTTCTGAATATTAAAGCAACACACATTTAAAAGTGGTTGTGATGTTTCAGAAGGTGCTTGCTACTGAAATTCAATTCAGCATTCAAAACATTGGAAGTCAATTACAAGTCAGTCTGACATGTGAGAAGGTGGTGGCCTCGGCTCCCGTAGTGGAGCAACTCTCTTCGTTCTGGACCTTGCTGGCCAAGCAAGGGCATTTATTCAAGAAATAATGTTCTTGCAGAAAAAAAACAGGACTGTACTGATTGCTGTTTAGCAGCTAATTAAACATCTTTATGTGCAGCAGATGCTGTCTGGTGTCCAACCCTCCCTGTCCCTCGCAGGTGTCCCCTTACTGCAGCTCGCCTGTAATCCCAACTGGCCCTCTTTGTCTGGCCTCACTGGAATACCCATTGCATATCTCGATTTGGCTTTATCGACTTTCTTTGTGTATAGCAGTGTAATGAGTCATGCCTTGCTCTTCGGAGAGAGTTTTGCAAATCCCAGTTTAATAGTTTCTAGCTTGCTCCATTTGTTGATACATTGCCAGTATTGTGTGTGCAGTAAATCTTAGTGAGACGCAAGAAGGTCCTTCCTCATTGTCCGTACAGGCTGAAATGTTAAACTGTATTCTGTACAGTAAATCATTTATCTCTGTGCTTTTTAAAAAGTGGCTTACCTTTCCCCTTGAGGCCGTTGGTCTTGAATGTATTTATTTTTATGGCAGAGCGCCATGAATGAATCATAGCCTTGAGTGGCTCAGTCTGAGCTCCTCACTATTGTTAATATAAATTTTTTTCTGCAGTTGTTACATTTTACTATGTAAAACTATTAATAGAGGAGAAATTGATTTCAGACCTGTTAGTTGTGTTTGAAGTTCCTCAACAGTCTGTGGAAATGATTTCTTACGGTCTCATAGCTGCAATCCGCTAAAATACCTGCTTATTGTTGAATGGGAAGTTAGTACACGGGAATATGGTTCTAACTCTTTGTCATAATGAGTGTTTGTTCTTTAACAAAAAATAGTCACTTTAGCTTTTCATTCCATTTGTAACTTTCCTGTTTATACCTTCCTGCTTCATTTCCATACCCTTTTATTGTTTTATTGTTTCTCTTCTGACTTAATTCTTAAGCCTTTCATTCTGTTCTTCAGACGTCCCTCTGTTTGGGTTTGGCTGTTGCACCATGGATATTGTTTCATGCTCCATCCCCTTTTTCCTGTGTAACTGTGCTTTCGCACAAAGCAACCAGGCAGATGATTTATTTCTTGACATCTTAAAAGGCTTCTTTGTAACGAAGAGCCTGGACCCAATCAAACTACTGAGGATTTCTATAGGTGAGTCAGCAGCATGGGCCTAGCTGGCTCTGAGATCAACAGTGCCAGTAACTATCTTGTGCCTCTGAGGGAATAAATTGTATGACACAGAAGGATGGGAAATCAGAATTTGACTGGATACATAACCGTATGTTCTGGTTCCCACTTCTCTCTGCAGCCTTTAATTTCGGCATTGTGTCCCTTTATTAACTTGCCTGCCATTGCGAGCAACCTGTTTGGCCAGCAGCGCAATGTGTGGCTGCTCCTAAACTTCAAATTTGGGCCATGCATAAAACCACCAACATGTGTAAGATGTGATCTTTATTGCTTACTCATTTCCCCTTTTTTCCAAGTATTTAAGCAGTGTGTTCCTCCCAGTGGCTGGGTGTGTGACCCTTCCAATACTGATCGCACCTGCCTTTGTTTGAGCTGCAGCGACGTGTTTCTCGCCTGCACTTCAGTGAGGCTTCTCTTTAGCTTTGGTTGACCCACCATGTCAGTGAATTTGAGGAACAGATAGTGAGTGGCAGCTGCAGCCCCATCGCAGCCCAGGTGCCTCTCGGCAGCGTACAGCTCAACTAGTGGGATGCTTTTCTATTGCAGAGCTGGACTTGACAGTGTCCCATAGCTTCCTGAGATTTGCAGCAAACATCTTTGACAGACTTTGAAGGTAAAGATGGGTAGAGAGGCCAGAATTCCTTGACGGCTTGAGGAACTGAAGTGTAGGGTCCACGCTCTTTAAATCGATTGAGGAGGTAATAGTAGAGCTTGTTCCAACTTGGAAAGCTGTAGGATAAACATAGCACTTGGTGAGTGCCCAGTAGAGGGGGATCCAAGCAGGGCTGTGACTCATGCCTTTTCCCAGCAATTAATTTAAAAATAGAATTGAAATTGAAATACGCTTGGAAGGTCAGAACGTCAGGTCAGTGTATGTCTGGTCATTTTTCATGGGTAAGAAAGATGTTCACGGGACAAAGCATTCTTCATTATAGAATTCCCTTCTCCTGGCCGTATATTCAGAATGTGTAGAAAATGAATTTTCTTTGTGTTACCTGCTGCAGGAAGAGGAGACATTATCCTTGTGTAGCTATTTTCTGGTATATTTTTTGTTTGAGTGAACAGCTGCTCTGTCACTTTTCATGCTGTGGTTTCATAAAATTTTGTAAACAGTTTACTTGTTTTTCTAGATGAAAGTCTACAGCACAGTTGCTAACTGATCCTGAACTTAATGCTTGCTTTACGAAGAGGCTGTAATCATTTCATTCTTGCAAGTTTTAACCTCTTACTCCAATTTGTTAAATCAGAAATGTTTCAAATTGATTAAGTTTTAATACATGAACAGACCATACATTCTGAAATTATTCATAAAACCTCCAAATATTTCAGTTTCAACTTTCATCTAAGAACTTGCATGTCATTTTTGCCTTCAGAGTACAGAATAACCTTTTCAGTAATGGTGGATGGCTATTTTGACAGTAACACACTTTTTTTTTTCTGAGAAAATGAAGATCCTGCAGCTGCCAAGACCAATATTCTGATCCAACTGAAGCTTCACAGAATTTTAATTGACTATAAAGGCTCCTCCCTGCTTTTAAATTTGAGTAGAAGTTGATTCTTGAGAGTTTGCAACCATAGGGACTGTCTTTAAAATAAATAAGTGGTCATAAAACTCTTATCTTTTTCTTCCTTTGCTTGTGTTTGTTGTACCGTGAGACCTTCTTTGAAAGACTTAAGCCTGATGTTTAAGGTCCTGCTCGATTAAACAAGCTTAGTAAAGAGTTCAGTTCAATAAGGCCAAAATGAGATGTTTAATTAATTTGTATTACTTTTCCTGCATGGAGTTGAACTCGCTCTGTGGTGTACTTGGTAAATTTGAAAAGTTGTGTTCCCACACAACAGATTTTTTTTTTTTAAGTCTCTGCCTCCTGCCAAAGTCTCTCCAAACCTCCTATTTTAAAATTAGTAGTGAAGCGTGATAAGGGGGCATTCAGTGGGGTTTTGTTTGTGGTTTTGGTTTTTTCTTTTCATGTGGTCATCCTGGAGTCGTGTTGCTCTTATGCAGGGTTTTAATGTCACTCCCTGTACGAGCCAAGAAGTCAATAGGTGCATCAAGTGCTTCAGGAGGTGGTGCTGGAGGGGTGGTAGAGCTGATAGAAAGCAGCTCACCATTGTCTGTATCATATTGGTGTCACAGTGCTTCAGCGTGACAGTCTGGGGCAGGGCTTTCTAAAACCAAGTCTGGCATCAGGACTGACATCTCGGTTGAGGAAATTGTCCACCTTCTGCACCCTCACGGCTAACCCTGAACCCTTGGAAGAAAAAATTGCCAAGTAGAAGGCTGAGGCAGTAGCAATTTGACAGTTTGAAGGTGTGTTTGTACAGACGTTGATAAATCTATGTCGCTGTGTTTTGAATTCTTACCACATTTTTAACTGGATTGTGTCTAAAGCTTGTACTTGCATAGGTGCTTTTAAAGTAAAGCATCTGTTTTCTGCTGCTTTACTTTTTGCTCTTTAAAGAATGAGTCTCCTGTTCCTTGTCTAGTTTATTTGTGACTAGTTTCAGCAGGATTCTCTTTCCAGTGTAAATTGAAAATGAGTGTGTTATTTGTATTAAAAAAAAAAAAAAAAAGCAAAACAAAAAACATCAACAAAACTCCAGGGCACCAAAGCCTTCTTCCCTCCCAAGTTCATGACTAACGTGATGCGATTGCTGTCTGCTGCTCCACTGGGATTGGCAGAGCTGCCCCGATGGTGCCCCCGGTGACCCCAGGGACTGCAGGCAGCAGGGCTGTGCTGGGGTGAAGTCCCAGCGAGAAGGGCATGTCTGGAAACCATGTGAGGAGAAAGCCCGCTTGTTCCAATGAGAACTGACCTTAGTCTAGAAAGGTCTCACGATAGGAGTTTAAAGTCTGCAGTAATTGCCAAGAGCAGGCTTGTAAGATCTATAAAGACGGCACACAGAAGCAGTTGGTGCAGGTATTCTCATCCAACAAATGTGGCTAAGCTGGATTATTCCACTGTCATTCCTGATGCATCTTCAAGCTAATAGATGAGGACTTTCAAAGAGTGTCAGGCAGTCTTTGGGTGCCTCGTTTCTTTAGGCAGGTGTGTTACTGTGGTCCCGTGGCCTACTGCTGGTGTCTTTGGTTTAGAAGAAATTCTGGTGACTACATAATCTTCCCTTACAGCCTTGAAACATCTGTAAATTCTGTAGCTTGCAGTGGGCTAATATGTAAAGTCTTAAAACAATTTCATACCTAATCATTAACAGCAACCTGTTCACCTTTTTAATGATCTCAGTTGCACTAAAGTTTCTCTTGTCCTATGTGAAAGTTAGGATACAAATCTAAAAGAGAGTTAAATCTGTTAGGATGTGTCTCACAAGAAGAGGGGCAGAATGAGAAAAAAAAGTGTATAATAAATACATTACTCGCAGAATTTACCTACTTCTGTATTTCGCTTATTATATTGACCTTTCTTTTACACAGTTTGCCATTCAGTGTTGTTGTGACCTGCTTGTCATTTTATTGGTGTTTAACAGGTGAGTTATGGCCACTGGGTGCTTTTAATTTTTTTTAATCTCTTGCTCTTTTCTTTTTTTTTTTGCTTAGCTATCTTGTCTGTCTTCATTGTATGGGAGCCTCCATAGGGTGAAGTCTTCCTCTCTAGAACAAAGTAAGCAGAAAGTAGCTGTGGTTAAATGTTCTGAAATATCAGAGTTAGTGGTGTTCGTATTCCTGTTTGACTCTGAAAGTATCTCATTGTTTGCTTTAAGTTTATGCTGCTGTTATAACCCAGTTCCAACTGAAATTATACTGTGTCTTTTAATCTTCCTGCGGATGATGGGGCAGACAATTACGAAGAGGGCAAGCTTTGTCTTGAAGCAGGTAATAAATAACCATCTCCATCAACTTACAGTTTGGATCAACTTGTCTGTCTGGAATTACTGCAATCTAACACATAATGGTCTAATGAAATAGTAAACTATCTTCAAAAACATTTAAAGTCTTTTAAATCTCAGATGCTGCAGTCTTTTGAATTTGGGTGTGTTTTTCTACCAGGTAGTTTTGAGATGCAGTGCAAATCACAGAATCACAGAATAACCAGGTTGGAAGAGACCCACGGGATTACTGAGTCCAACGATTCCCATCAGGCACTAAACCATGTCCCTCAGCACCTCGTCCACCCGTCCCTTAAACCCCTCCAGGGAAGGAGACTCAACCCCCTCCCTGGGCAGCCTCTGCCAGTGCCCAGTGACCCTTTCTGTGAAAAATTTTTTTCCTAATATCCAGCCTGAATCTCCCCTGGTGGAGCTTGAGGCCATTCCCCCTCATCCTGTCCCCTGTCACTTGAAAGAAGAGCCCAGCTCCCTCCTCTCCTTTCAGGTAGTTATAGAGAGCAATGAGGTCTCCCCTCAGCCTCCTCTTCTCCAGGCTAAACCCCCCCAGCTCTCTCAGCCGCTCCTTATAAGGCCTGTTCTGCAGCCCCTTCCCCAGCTTCGTTGCTCTTCTCTGGACTTTTTGCAGCAAAGTGTTAAGTGTAGCATTTATGACTGTTAACATTGAAGAAAAGGTGTTCGTGAGGCTACATAATTTGTGATAAAATGTATTTTGAGGTATGATTTGAAAAGGTGCTGCCATTTGGTGTAAAATTAACCTATTGAAGGAACATGTGGATAGATGGAGGTATGTATTGTAATTGTACTGACAGATTGTGAAGCAATGACGTGCTTCATTAAACCTGTGACAAGTAGCGGTGTTTTATGTTTGTTTAAGCACAAACTTAACCATCTTTGTGCACGTTTAGCACGTCTTGGGCTTCTCAGACTTCATGTGACTTAACATGTTCCTGTCTGTTTTAACAGCAGTATCTGTATCGCCTCTTTTAAAACAAAAGTCAAATTGCAGTAAGAAATTGGAAGAACTCTGATCACTCTTTAACATACAGTGAATGCCAGCTGGAAAATTCCTGAGATGGGCACCTAAAGAAAAAAGAACCATCTCTGTGAGGTTTTACACTTGCATTGTCAATCGAAGCAATGCGCAATGTATGCCCCTGCTGCTATGCCCTGGAATTGCTTGGAAATAGTTTAACAAAGCAGGTTTGAGTCCCCTTCAACATAGAATATCCATGTGTAGTTAACACCCGAGTCTTTCATGGTAGTAAAGCGAATCACTGCTGTGCATTGGCATTTTTGTTGGCATTTTTAACCAACTGTTGTTGTTATATGGAAAACTATTTTCTTAGCTGGTCATAGAGCAGATACCGGGTTTAATTTCAATAATAATTACAAGATTAACGCATGCGTAGGGTCTGTAGAATTAGGCCATCAGATCTTCCTAGAGGCTGCAACTGCACTTGATACAAGACCTTTTATTCCCCCTCTGCTTCCTTTCCCTCCTTTCTATGTAAAGGAAAAAAAAAGAAACCCACACTTAAGTTGTGAAAGAGCAGTAACTAAAGCAATGTCTCAAAATGTACCTAGAAATGTCCTGGCAGTGTTTGTTGCTCACTGGGCGATGCGTTCAATGGGTCCTGGGGACATGGGCTGTTACACAAATTCCGTGTAGCATGTGTTTGCTGGACAAACATCCTCCCCAGCAGAAATGTTTGGGTAGATATTGCTGATCCTGCTACATCCAACCTGCACAGTCCTTCGCAGTCCTGGCTCCCACATGTAGTGGATAAATCATCTGTTGTATGGGCAATAACGTATGGAGAACGGCTCTAATTTTTAAGTGGTTGATGTACACATGGAACAGGAGTGGCAACTGCAGGCTGTCCCTGGATTCGAGTGGTACCATCACTGCTCTGCCTGGCTGCCTCTATTGGGCTGAAGCACTAGTTTTGTTTTAGTTCAGTTACAAACCCTCAGCTCTCTCCGTCAGTTTTTGTTTCAGCAAAGTATGTGAGTCGGCAAAGAACTTTGATATCACACAGTTATGAAGTATGGATGAAACAAAATCCAAATTTCAGCACCCAAGCAAACCAAAATATGGTTCCTCAAACAAGATGGAGTTTGCTTTACTGATTTGCGAATTTGCCTTTTGAACAGTTTGGCTGAGTGTTAGCGTGTGTTCAGCTTGGGAGATTCAACAAGGTTTTCTTACAGTGTGTAAGCCGTTACAATTTGTTTTCAAAGACTTCCAATGTTTGACAACTTGCGGTTAATATTTTTTTGTTTTAACCAAGGCTGACACCCACCTCTAGTGGGGAGGTCTCTACACTGGCAGCGTTTGCAGGGGAACACACAGGTCAGCCTGCCCAGAAAGCTGATGTTCCCTCAGACTCTTCAGATGTTTAATAAATATCCTGTTCTAAAACTTTTGCTGGGAGCTGTAATAGCATATCCAAAGGATCTAAAGCTGGTTTGACCTCTCCTTTTTCAAGCTCCTCCTCATCCCAGGAGCCCTCTTTCTTTAAACAAAGAAACCTTTCCTGCCTCTTCCCCTCCAGCACTTAAAACAGGAATGGCATACTTTTTTCTTGAAGATACATATTAAAAAGGTTTGTAATTAGTTTGCAGCAGTTCATTCTCATGATCCGTACCACTGTCTATCTCAGATTTTTTTCTCAGTGCCTGTGGTTCTGTTTTCCATATTTCACAGTATTTTTCTTGTCCAGTATTTTTATTTGTTCTCAAATAATTCTTACATTACTGTTTTGACTACCATTTTTTCCAACTATTAGATCATCGAACTCCTGTTCTGCTTGGTGGTAATGACAATATTTTCCAAGAGTCTATTAATATGATATTAACTTTAAAAAATATATGAATAATACCATATGTTGTTGTAAGTGTCATAGATGAGTAGTTTAAGAAATGTATACAATCATGTTTATGGTTGATATTAGACTATGCCTTTTAGTTTTTCAGCAACTGAAACCTTTCTTTTCAATATACTGAGTGTGTTGAGTCTAAATCTGGATTTAATTTAGTGTTTGGAATGTGTTTTTGGCTGGCTTTTGATGGCCCTTAGATTGCATGGCCTGTCCTTGCAAGTATATGAAAATACTTCAATATCAGTTGTTTTTGCACGATTTTGATAGATTTTTAAATGGGAACTGGACAGCAGAGACCCTTCATGGACACAGAATCTTTCAAGGAATCCCAGTGCAGGGTGTGTGGGTTCATTCCTGACCGTTCCCTTCCGTGCAGCCTCCCACACCACTTGGCTGGCTGCCGCTTTGGCTGTACCTCTGGGTAAATGTGGGAGCTGTGTTCCCTACACTATTTCATACATAAACCCCAGTTTTAGAATCTAAAATAAACCTTGCCATGCCTTGCCACTTTTTTTTTTCTTGAGAAAACACAGACATTTGTGCTGCCATTTACAGTCTTATGCGTTTCTTAGTGTACCACGAGCAGAATCGTACCGAGACACTTTGTATTTCTGCTGCCCTGCGCTCTCGGGTTCCACAATGAATCTGCAGCCCTAAGGCTTTTGTGTGGTGGGGCTCTTGTCGATTTGGCCTTTGATTTCCCTTTGCAATGAACACCCAGGAGCCGCCTGAAGTTCCTTGTGGCGTTTGTGAAGGCAAAATGCAGCAGCACTTGGTTCTCTAGGCGACTGGTGATCAGTGTGGACAACAAAACACCAGTAAAGCACCTTCCCACATCTCCTCCTGCTCTGCAACTGGTTTCTGCAAGCTGAAGTGCCTGCTGCAAAAACAGCATTACCAGTTCTTCTGAGTGTGTTGGTACCGTCTCAGCTCAGGGGCTGAGGAGCTGTTCTTGTGTACCCACAAGCTCCCTGACAGTTGAATTTCCAAATGAAACAGGCACAGTATTTTAGCAAGATGTGCTCCTAAATTGCTCAAGTCTTGAAAATGTCTAACTCAGAGTGAGTTCTACTGCAGGTCAATGGGATTGACGGGATGCGCTGGTGGTCGAGTGGCAGGGAAGTGCGGGGAGCTGAGAGCAGGTGGGTACGTCACTGCCTGCAGTAATGCTGCGCTGAGGCACTGGAGTATTCTGGCCACAGGCAAACTTTCAGCTTTTTGTAATGGTAAATGGAAGCTCCCACTCTGGAAATGAAAGGATAGGAGAGCTCTGTGACCACAGTGATAGCTCAGCTGCAGTTTCAAACCCATCTGAGTTTTGGCAGTTTCCTCGGGTGGCTGAATGAGTCACACCACATGCAAGAAGGGATTCTGCACAAAAAGAAAAGGCTTCAGGAGTAATAGCCATAAACAGGAAATAAAGGCAAGCTGAAAGAGGGGAGATTGAGATTATTTATTAGCGAGAAATGTTCTCCTGTGAGGGTGAGGAGGCCCTGGCCCAGGTTGCCCAGAGCAGTGGTGGCTGCCCCATCCCTGGAGGGGTTCAAGGCCAGTTTGGATGGGGCTGGAGCCCCTGATCCAGTGGGAGGTGTCCCTGCCCATGGCAAGGGTGGCACTGGATGGGCTTTGAGGTCCCTTCCAACCCAAACTATTCTGTGATTATTTTCACGTCTGTTTGTTACCTTAGAATCAGAAGAGCTTGGTCTTGTGGTCTCTGTACTTGAGCAGTGTGCATCGCTGTTAAGCTGGTGTCTTGGATGCTGAGGGATGGTGTGTTTTAATTTCACAGGCATTTGGTGCATTTCTGCTTTAAAAACCTGCACTGTTCTTACAAGAAGCTGTTATGTCATTCCCCTTGATTGTAGGAAACCTTTTTAAAGTGTGGGTAGGAGTCATGTGGGCAGGGAAGAACAGTGCTCCCTGCTTCCCTGACTCCAGGAACAGAATCATAGTATCATAGAATAAAATAGAGGTTGCTGGCCTCTTCTCCCAAGTGACGGGACAGGACAAGAGGGAATGGCCTCAACCTCCACCAGGGGAGGCTTGGGCTGAACATTATGAAAAAGTATTTCACAGAAACGGTCATTGGGATTGGCAGAGGCTGCCCAGGTTGATTCACCTTCCCTGGAGAGGTTTAAGGGATGGGTGGACGAGGTGCTGAGGGACATGGGTTAGTGTTTGATGGGAATGGCTGGACTCGATGATCCGGTGGGTCTCTTCCAACCTGCTGATTCTATGATTCTAAATAAAACCATGGAATAAAATAGAATCTTAGAATAATTTGGGTTGGAAGGGAACCTAAAGTCCATCCAGTTCCACCCCTGCCATGGGCAGGGACACCTCCCGCGGGATCAGGTTCCTCAAAGTCTCATCCAGCCTGGCCTTGAACCCCTCCAGGGATGGGGCAGCCACAGCCTCCCTGGGCAGCCTGGGCCAGGGCCTCACTGCCTCCGAGTGATGAAATCCCTCCTTATGTCTAACCTGAATCTGCCCCTCTCCAGTTTACACCCACTGCCCCTCGTCCCATCACCACAAGCCTTTGTGAACAGTCCCTCCCCAGCTTTCCTGTAGCCCCTTCAGGTGCTGGAAGGTCCCTATAGGGTCTCCTCGGAGCCTTCTCTTCTCCAGGCTGAACAATCCCAACTCTCTCAGCCTGTCCTCCTATGGGAGGTGCTCCAGCCCTCGGATCATCCCTGTAGCCTCCTCTGGGCCCGTTCCAACATTCCGGCATGGTCGGAAGGGACCTCGCACCCCCCCGATCGCCGTTTCTCAGTCCGCGCTCCGCTCCCCGGCACGGGGGGCGCGGCCTTGCTGGGCGGGGCCTAGCGGGCGGGGCCCGAGCGCCAACAGCGGTGGGCGGGGCCTACCGGGCGGGGCGGAGCTGCCGGCGGGGGCTGTGGGCGGGGGCCTGCGCCGTGGGCGGGGCCTGCGCTGTGGGCGTGTCCCCGCGCCCTGGCCGCGCCGCCGCTACCTGCGAGGATGTGACGTGCCGCCTCCCTACCCCGATCATGCTGAGCTCATAGCGCCGCCGGCCAATGGGCCGCGCCGCTCTCCCCACCTGCTCGGGTTCCGCCGTCGCTGGCATTCCCGGCCGGGCCGTGCAGCGCGGGGCCGGCGGCGCGGGGCCGCTGCTCCGCTCGCCCCGGGCTCGGTGAGTGCGTGCGGGGCGCGGAGGGGCCGGCAGTGCCGGGGGCCCTCCCGGGGGCTGCCTGCAGCTCGCCCCCCAGGTGCGGTGCGGGCGCTGGGACTGCAGCTCATAACAGTCTGAGTGGAGAGAACGCCGATCCGGCTCGTCCCCCTGCCCTGCGGGGGGAGCGGGGGACACCTCCGAGCAGCCTCCGGTGGAGAGCGGCTGCGGGAGAGCTGCGGGGGGGCTCTTTACAGCAGCGGGAGCGATGGGACGAAGGGGAGCGGTTTTGCGCTGGAAGAGGGGAGACTGAGGGGAGCTCTTAGGCAGGAATGTGCGGCTGGGGGGGGGAGGCCTGGAGCGGGGGGGCTGCCCCATCCCTGGGGGGCTCCAGGCCGGGCTGGATGGGGCTCGGAGCCCCTGATCCCGTGGGAGGGTCCTTGCCCAGGGCAGGGGTGGGACTTTAAGGTCTTTTCCAACCCAAAGCACCCCGTGAATCTATGAAGAAATAACAGACATTTTTAAATGACTTAATTGGATTAAGCGAAAGGGGGCTCACTGGTCAGGAGCCGCAGGATTCCTGCGGGATAACTTTTCTGGTTAGGGAGTCGTTTCGTTCTCCTCGTACAGGGACAAACTGGAGGCCGTGAAACGTGAGTGAAGCTCTCGTTGCAGGCAGCGATATTAAGAACCTTCGATCCAAAGCTGTATAAAATCTGGCAGCAATCTGCCTCTCCTGCCTCATTAAAGCATAAACTTTTTAAAAGGCTCTTCTCCAAACCTTTTGGCCTCGATTTGTATTTTCCTCTCTGCATGCTCGGGAGGGAGCTTCTCAAATAGAGTGTGTTTTGCTTAAATGCTCAGCGTCTCTTTTCCTGTTGATACCCTGGGTACAAGCTCCATAGTTGCCATCAGACTACAAAGCTTTTGGAGCTTAGGAGAGCTACTTTCAGCTACAAATAAACCATTGATCTGGTCCATTCGATTCCTGGTAGAACTGGGGTGTTTGTGCTGTGCATTTGCATCACTTCTTGAAGCAAACTACTGGGCTGAAACCACTGTTGCTGAATTGGCAGCATCTCCAGCGCGCCCTGTGGTGAACGAGGACGGGGGGTTGGGTGCAGGAGCTGCTGGGTTACCAGCCTGACTTATCTGGGGGAGATAAATGCCATCACCACCTTGGTTTTACACCCACCTTAGAGATGGAATTAGGCCAGCTCGGTAGGCAATGAGCACCCAGAAGTGGTGCTGAAAAGGGTGGATCAGACGCCCCTTTGGTAGTACAAAATCTGTCTGGTAGCTAAAATGGTTTAGAACAACATTGGTACAGACCTTTGGGGCGTGTTAACTGGGGAAGCACATTCACATTCGGAAGTGCCAGGAGGTTCTTTTTTCAATATACGTAGTTTTGATAGCAAATACAGTTTCCAGGCATTGATTCATTTGTAAGTTTTCTGTTATAAAAGGTTGTTTCCGTTCAATTCCCTTTACTATGGTTGGATGTTGCGTAATATGTTTGTGTTGGAATTTGTAATATATAGGATGGACTAAGCAATCTTGTAGATCAAGACCACAGTCAGGTTAGGCTTTCCTACCTTTGATTTCTTATGTTTGTTAGCTTTTAGTTTAAATAGTTGTTAATAGCTTCTTTTTAGAACATTACCTTGTTAAGGAAGATTTTTGCAGCAAGAAAACAAAAAGCACAATGTGAAGTGCCAGAGCCTTGCTTTAAGCGTATCATTTTCTGTGTGATAAGTTAAATCATTAAGTTGTTTCTGTTTGAAGATTTGCCTGTTTAAACACATTTTCCACATGCAAAACAAGCATGGTAAAATGAAACTAAATACGGAGTAAATACATTTGCAAAATAAAGCAGCAGTGTTTTGATGATTGCTTTGGCCAAGGAGCCTGAACTCACTTTGAGGACAGTGAGTTATAAATACAGAAGGGTGATCACTACATGGTAATCGCAATCTAACCTGAACACTTACTGTTAACATTTTGCGTGGGGATCTCCACACAGGATTCATGCATCCACAAGTAGGAGCTCTGATCTAGGTGCAGCTGAAGGAATTTAAATTTACTGTGGCTACTGAGCACACAATGCACACAGTGTGCTTATCGTTATTCTCGTTCCCAGTACAAATATGCTTTACTCTCTCCCATCTTAGAAATTAAAGATGTTGACCTGGTTTGCATCAAACTGTTACTTTTTCTTTCGCCTGTAGACTTACTGATTGTGTTGATAAGGTGTGTCTGGATTTCCTCTTCAGTTTAGCTCTCTTCTGTTGAAATCAGCCCGGCTCCCTTTCTTACGTGCTCCTGGCTCTGATTTTTGACTGGGAAGTGCTGTGCCTGCCTTTTCCTCGATGTCGGCTGCTTTTGACTTCTGTGTCCACGCTCTTCAATTAATCTTGTTTTCTCTATGTTTTTCTACACCTAGTTCACTTATTCCTCACTCTTGAGTGTCTTGTGCTTGCTTTACGTTTGTTGTAATGGGCTTTGTTTATGTAACCACTTTTCCTCCTTCTGACCTTATCTCTCTAATTGCACCAGGTGTATGAATTCAAGTACCAGAGTTTTCTCTATATCATATGAAAGCCCAGTCTTTCTTTCCCCTTGGCATCGTGTAACTGTCTATCTCTAGTTCACACTCACCGAGTCTGAGAGGTGTCTTACTGGTGTCTGCTGTCAGGTGTTTGCTGTTAAGGTGTGTGCAGCGGCTGTTGGCTGTTGCTGCTCTGTTTGTGTCTCAGATCTGTTATCCAACTATCTTTATGGTGGTCACCTCTCTTTAGATCTTCAGGTCCAAACTCCATCTGAATGCTTCCGATTTTTCTTCTCCGTGGAGCATGTTGTTTGTACGGGCCTTTTGTTCTCATCACCCATCTTTCTCCTCTTTTCTGTAGTCTCACTCCTTTGTTTGGTTGCTGGTTAAGATCTGCTCTAGATAAAAGCCATCGTGTCGCCGTGATTACTGCCGCAGACGTAATCTCTCATGTTTCTCTCTCCTCTCTGTCCCTTTGCTATTCCTCCTTTTTTTAAATAAAATATCAAGTTCTTCCCTTTATTTCAAGTCTTCCTTGGCACATCCCACAGTGAATAATCGCTTTTGTGGGACTGAAGACATCTCCTGTCGTTCCATCTCTAGTTTATCTCTTGCTCTCTGTTTCCACACAAGCAACTTTAGGGTTTTCCCCATGTGCTTTCCCTGATGCTCAGAAGGTGCTGTAGGAATCCATAAATCATTTGACTGTTTGCTAAAGCTTTAATTTCTCTGGAGGTAGTTAGGTGCTTGCTAGGCTGGGAGCACTCTGTATGCTCCTGAACCGGCAAAAGCTTGAAAAGAAGAGGGAAAGCAATGTGCCCTTTCCTTACATGAACACATGTTACATTCTGCAAGTGTTGCAGTAAAAACTTATTAATGGATCAATGGTTAATAACATATTTGTCTTTCAGATGTTACATTTTTATTGTTCTCAGTCTTTGCTGTTTTTCAGAAGTCTCCTGGCTGCTCTGTAGGTGAGGTAACAGACATGGAGTGCTGGGTGGAAGCAGTGACTGATAAATAGAAGGGTTTAGTGAGATACTAAATTAATATTTGACGTGATAGTAGATAAAAATGTCTTGAACCCATGCATTTGGCTTCAGTCTCTTCAAATCCGACAGTTTGGATTTTGTAACAAGTAAGATGTAGTGTTTAAATGGAATCTATCGCCAGGAAGTTAAGTTTGTGTACTTGTATTTTGCTATTGACTGGTTTTCTCTTCCAAGAGCTGGGAAAGCAGCAGTGCTTGCAGATAGGCTGGGGAGCTGGGTGTTATCTGGGATACTGTTAAAAAGCTTAGTTTTGGGTTTGCTTCTGCAGCAAGATAGGTTTTTCTGTTACACAGAGCATTAGCTGGCTTCTATCAGAAGTCTGCTTTTTAACTAGTTTTTGTTGGGGTTTTTTGCCCTGGGAATTGCACTGTCCTTTCATTTGTGACCTGTGGCTCCCCAGGGATGGCCAGGCTGTTCTCCGCAGCGGCCGGAGCAGCGGCCGTCCTTGCCCAGGTGGGAACAGTCTCCTCTCTCATCTTGCTTGGTGACCTTTCTTTCTCTCCTGAACTGGTATCCCTGTCTTGTTGGTTTAATTTGGGGATAGAGGGATACTTCATACTGTTTGAGCTTATGTCTCCTTGAAGGTAATTTTCATAACTGTAAATGTGTGCACCGTGTTTGAGAAACCACAGCGGGTATTGAATTTTCAGATCTCCGTGTTATCCGCATCCCTCCAAAGAAGCTCTTGAACGGATGCACCGTTCCTCACAAAATCTTAGCTGTGAGAGGAACATTTCTGACGTGCTCTCATGATATGAACTGCAATAACACACAAAGCTACAGAACTATATTGAGGCCAGTTTTAGTGAAGTCACTTTTAAAGCGTCCAATTTCCTGAATGGAATTAAGACTTGGTTCCTGTTTCCTTCTCTCAATGTGGACTCTGTCACCAGCTAATTCTCTTACTAGGAGCATGTTCCAGAAAGGGATCAGGCATCTGCTGCTCCCATTATTTGAAAACTACTGAAGAACTTCAAGAAAACAGCAATTTGTTTTCAGTAAAGACATCTTACTATCCTTTGCATTGCTCTGTGTCGAGAGGGTTGTTTTAAAGAGTTGACCAATAAGCTTTGTACGGCTGTCTTCGAAACTCAGGACAAAGCTGGCTGTGCTAAATTACGTGTTAGCCAGCTGTATGATGGAGCTGCACCGTCTGATCAGACATATTTTAATCTCTTTTCTAGCTGAATTTTCACTCTCTGAGAAATTTGTGTGAGAACGTTAGTAATCAATGGTCTGGAGAGAAATACAAGTGGTGATGTTTTAAACTCCAGGAAAACTAAAAGCAGGAAAGAAACCAAGCATCATGGTCTAAGGGATTGACATGGAATGATGCTGAAGGAACTTCAGTGAGCGCTCACTTCCAAATCTTTAATTTGATTTGGAAGAGTGTGTGGCTAAATGTGATATAAAGAAAAAATATTTAATGAAGCAGATTTAATAAAACAAGAACCTAACATCTTCTTCTAAAGTCTATTGCCCACATGTACCATCTTTAAAAGGAAGAGTTAACTGATCTGTTAAGTTTAGTTAAAATATTGTTCTTGTGCAAAAGCTGATTCTTCAGGGAGGGAGAATGCATTTTTTTAATTTATCCCGAAGCACTATCCTTAGTAATTTCAAGTATTTCTCTTGCATCGTTCAATGGAAACAAGACTGGGTTGAATTCTTTATTGAAAATATATTTTTAAACCTAAAAATTCTTTTAAAATCTTGTCTTTTATTCTTTAAAATCTTTTATTAGTTTTAAAAGTCTTTGACATTATATAGGAAGAGTGAGGGAGGAGAATGAGGTTTATTTATAGTGCCAAGTCAAGGCGATCGTTTCCTAAACACATGCTTGTTGTTAAGTCTCTGTACATGTGTTTGAGATTTCTGTAATTGCCACTACCTTACTTTTTTGGGGCTTTTGTTGTTTTGTTTTTTTTTTTTTAAGAACATGCTGTAAAGTAAGTTACAGCAAACAGTTCTTGGGGCAGAACAGCACACTGGGTTTGGGGGAGCAAAGACCAATGAAATTGTTAGCAGTGCTGGATTTCCTCTTGGTCTCCATTTGTTTTCTCAATTGTTCTGTCTACGCTGTTGCCTTCCAAGTTAAAATCTCATATGAGTTGTTGGCATGGGAGCAAAAGCATCTTGACAACACATTATTCTATTCCTTCATATCTTTTGGTGTTTCATATGGGAACTTCTTTTTAGTTTTGAAGCCCTTCGTGGGAACTTTTGAGAGACTTATGTAAGATGTAGTACAATTTTTTTTTTTTTTGATGGGACAGTGTTGCTCGGTACAGTGCTGAAATGTGCATTTTGAGTGATGGGGTTAATTTGTCCTGTATGGGAATTCATAGAATCATAAAGTGGTTTGAAAGGGATCTCAAAGCCCCCTGGACACCTCCCACTAGATCAAGTTGCTCAAAGCCCCATCCAGCCTGGCCTTGAACACCTCCAGGGATGGGGCAGCCACAACTTCTCTGGGCAACCTGAAACATTTCTCGTTAATAAATCATCTCAATTTCCCCTCTTTCAGGTGAAAACTATTCCACTTCATCCTATCCCTGCCCTCCCTGATCAAGAGCCCCTCCTCAGCCTTCCTGTGGGCCAGAAGTTGTGTTGTGAGGGCAGAATATCAGGGAAAAGCAGCTACTGAGGAGTGATTGTGTTTATACAAGTTACAGTTTTCAGTCTATGTTGTCACATATACCATATGCCCAGTGTTTGAGTAAGAAAATGCTTATAAGCTTTGGGTGATCCTACTTTGTGCATATGAGAGTATGGAGTACAAGTTCATCGAATGCTGCGGGTCTAAGGCAATCTGATGCTCATGCAGGTAGTCAGGCTGGCTGCCATCTTCACTTCAGGTGGGTTGCACCTTTGGGTATCATCTCAAGTAGCTGTTTTATTGGGATGGAAGGGTGGCACGTGGAGGTAAAATCTTACAATGTGTAGCACGTAATCCTGTTGCAATATACATGAACTGTGGTCATCGGCTTCAGTCAAGTACTTGAGAATTTGTCCTTTGGGTTTGTTTTGGAAGAGTAGTTGGTGTGAAAGCGAATTCTGGTGTTTCCCTGTTTTTAGTAATAACTTAGTTTTCACAAACCCTGCCCTGATGTAACATGAAAAGAGTAGTAGAAGCCTGTATTTTTGATTCTTACTGCTGTCATGCTCTTGTTGTTCATTACTGCTTCCTTCTGTGACACACACTGTATGTGTGCTCTGAACAAGCAGCACGTCACCTTGGGTGTTGTGGTAAGGGCTTTGTGACTTTACTCTCTGAAACGTTTGACTCTGCATTTTCCAGGATCCAGAGAGGAATGGAGACTCCATTGGATGTTTTGTCGAGAGCAGCGTCTCTAGTACATGCTGATGATGAGAAACGTAAGTCTGAAATTCAGTTCTCTGCTTTGTGGGATCCAGGTGCTTTATGTTTGCACTATATGTTAGCCTAGATGCTGCCTTTATCGACCTCTGCGTTTTCCTGAATCGATGCCGTGTGAAACAATGCCTGCAGAAGCTCTTCAAAGGTCACCTTCCTCAGGTGCAAAGCCAATACATTGCATTCAGATTGGTTAGTACAGAAGAGACAATCATTGTTGTTACTGTGAAAAATGTTCTTAATGGTTCATGTGAAGGTGCCTCTTTCCCAACTGCATTCACTCTGTCAGTAGCCAAAACATTGTCATGGAACTGCTGTCTAACTGTGCTCCCTAGTAACACCCGCTAAACCTCTTCTTATTTAAGAACATATCACTGGGTGGCCATGAGTAAGTTGCATAGATGCATTTTCAGCTCATAAAAACTAAGAGGTTGACTCTTATCATTAGCAACTAGTAGTTCATTTTCCTTTCACGGCTACTAAAAGGTGAGTACAGGGCTTTAACAGAACAAGTATCAGTTGCCGCCTCAGAGGTTCAAGTCTGCCAGCTATCTGGGCAATAGTTTTGCTTTTAACATTCACAGTAAGCATTTACTGTCATCTGACTACTACTAGAACAAGGTTTTCAGTTCTGCTAAATTGCAGTGCTGCTCTGTAGATCAGATTGTTGTCCTGTCAGGTTTTCTGCGAGCCCTCGAGGAGTGTATGAGTCTTGGATATCAATCTGAATCGATGCTAGCTAGAAAAATGGTATTCTGGATTTCAGACTGCTTTTGTATGTAGCTTCATAGAATCATAGAATAACCAGCAGCACCTCGTCCACCCACACCTTAAACACCTCCAGGGAAGATGAATCAACCCCCTCCCTGGGCAGCCTGTTCCAGTGCCCAATGACCCTTTCTGTGAAAAGTTATTTCCTGATGTTTAGCCTGAATCTCCCCTGGTGGAGCTTGAGGCCATTCCCTCTCGTCCTGTCCCCTGTCACTTGGGAGAAGAGCCCAGCTCCCTCCTCTCCACAACCTCCCTTCAGGTAGTTGTAGAGAGCAATGAGGTCTCCCCTCAGCCTCCTCTTCTCCAGGCTGAACACCCCCAGCTCTCTCAGCTGTTCCTCATCAGGCCTGTTCTCCAGCCCCTTCACCAGCTTCGTTGCTCTTCTCTGGACTCGCTCCAGAGCCTCAACATCCTTCTTGTGGTGAGGGGCCCAGAACTGAACACAGTACTCGAGGTGCAGTCTCACCAGTGCTGAGTACAGAGGGAGAAGAAACTCCCTGGACCTGCTGGTCACGCCGTTTCTGATCCAAGCCAAGATGCCATTGGCCTTCTTGGCCACCTGGGCCACTGCTGGCTCATGTTCAGTCACTGTCAACCAACACCCCCAGGTCCTTCTCCTCCAGGCAGCTTTCCAGCCAGGCTTCTCCTAGTCTGTAGCTGCTCAGGGTTGTTGTGCCCCAAGTGCAGGACCCGGCATTTGGCCTTGTTAAACCTCCTGCCGTTGGTCTCAGCCCAGCAGTCCAGCCTGTTCCGATCCCTTTGGAGCCTCCCGACCCTCCAGCAGATCGACACTTCCACCCAGCTTGGTGTCGTCTGCAAACTTGCTAAGGGAGCACTCGATGCCTTCATCCAGGTCATTGATAAAGACATTGAACAGGGCTTCTGTACATAAAATCACCTTTTAGGATGAGTTCAGCTTCTTTTAGTCTTTGTTCCTTTATTTTTGGAAAAGCAACTGCCTTGAATGTTGAGTAAAGTAATTGCTGTACTGCTGTTGCTAATCAACTTACTAAAGTAATTGTGAAGTAAACAAACAACAGTATGTTTAGACAACAAGACCTAAAGTTTCTTTATGATAGTCAAGAGCTTGCTCTCTTCGAAGTCATAAAATATAGGAGCTCATCACAGCACAAAATCTTTGTGTTACTGGTCTTAGCTTTATAATGAATATTGGGTTTGCTGTTCTTTCTTGTCCACCTTGCTGCTGGATAGGTACCGTATTTCTGCTGGTCCCACTTGAGCAGGACAATTTGGTTGGTTGCTGCCCTTTTTGACTGTTACTGGTAAAATGAACAGGAGTGAAGTCCTCGAGGAAATAATTCCAACTCTGATTTTGACCTGGGGGGTTTATCTTGCACACTAACATAGTTTTGGAGAAAAGGCAAAACCTTAATCTGTTCTCTTTTGTCTGCATTTTAGAAAATGTATTTTGAATATCTATTCTCAATTTTCTTGAGCTCAAATGCATTCTTTTTGGTTAAGGATTGCCCAAGACTCTAGTTTGATTTTGAGTTTCACAGGGTAGGAATGTTGGGCTGGATTTAGAGAACCCAGAGGAAGTCTGATTCAGTGCAACTTGCATGTGAGGAAGCTGATGTGTATCTGGTTCTAATTTACATTCCTTTAGTCTTACCACTTAGACTTAATTCGATTTATGCCACTCTGCAGCTTCTAACTTCTGCTGTCTCGAGTTTGTCCTGTTGCTGTTCATGTTGCCCACTGAGAATTCTGTTGTATGAAAAGCTTCTCGAAGGAAGGAGTCGTCTGGACCAGTTGCCGAGCTTGCATGTTTTTGTGTTAACTCTTGTGGAAATGATACCAGGCAGACTTCACTCTGTGTCACTGAGGGGATGCGAACAGTGTGAAGTTACTCTTAATCCTGAATTTAGCCATTGCCCATTTTCCAGTACAGGGCCTGGGATGCTGCTCCTGGGGTTCGTGCAGTGGTTCTGTTCCCTGCTCTCTTGGTCTAGCAGATAGAATTCTGCATTGAGTTTCTAATCATAGAATAACCAGGTTGGAAGAGACCCCCTGGATCATTGAGTCAAACCATAATGCTCCAGCCATGACTCAGAATGCAATAATTTCTTTTAGTTTTGTGGGGTTTTTTTTCTTTAAATCGGATTGCTTTCATCTATTCCATATCTGAACAAACTATTGAATTTCTTTCAGTGATGTTTCCTGTATTGGAGTGATACATACAGCTTGAGTCATTGGTTAAAAAAAAAAATCCAAAGAATTCTTTTACATTTCTAGTGTATCACAAGTTTCTTGTTTCTAAAATTTTAAGTAAGGATTTCAGACTAATTTAGCTTCTGAAACATTTCTGTCTTACCCCCAGTCTTTTATTTTTGTGCTGGAATAGAAATTTGTCTAACAGATAGCTCCTGGTGCCCTTTGTGTGTTTCATGGTTGAAATGTTATCCTATTTTTTGAAAGGATAGTGAAGGAAATGTACCTATAAGCTATCCTGACACGACAGTGCTACCAGGTAACGATTGGTTAGATTCCACAAGGAATAAATCTGCTCGTTAAGATGATTCAGTTCACCTTGGATATTCTCATCTAAGCTACATGCCATGTAAGAGTTGAAAACTGCTGGTTTGCCCCTTTTTAAGATCATTGTAAGCAATTAAGATATCTATTAAACTACAATGTCTCAAAACTAGTCCTTTCCAAAGTAGTTTAATGTTACAGTTTTTATAAGAAAAATAGAGGCAATGTTAACACCTCTCTGTCATCCTGTGAGGAATGTATGCGTCAGGCATATAAAATATTGTTGCAGTTACACTGTGTGTGCGCCTGTCCCGGGGTATAAAGCTGTCCAAGCTGAAGTTCAGTGATCTTTTGTTCATACATATCAGCAGTTTTCTCTACTTCTTTTCTTGAAGGCGTTAGTACTGTTTATACGCAGGCCCTTGGTCCTCTTGCAGACATCTTTACACCCTGATGTGCTTTTATTCCATCTTGGCTTCTGCTTCAAACCAATTTATATAAAGTGCGTTTGCTGAATGCCAGCAGAGCCGTTAGCGGTTCCTGTTAACAAAGTTTATTTTCCGAGGCTGGTAGGTATTTAATTTCATTCTGTTTTTTTCTGGGCATATTCAGAAGAGGAATAGTGCCAATATTTATGAATTTAATTCTTTCTAACATGAAGGATCCTTATAGCTCTGTAGGCGCTTACTGCAGTGCTACGTAATGTCAAAGTGTATCACTGTAGATATAAATCACACTGCTTAAAACAAATGTTTTAACATACTGTGTGTGTATAAAAACTATGTATTTAACTAAAATCACCTTTTTTCTTTTTAAGCACACTTTCCAGCACTTAAAGAGAAGAGTGGGATGTGTGGCAGGTGCCCCAGAATGGGTATTGGCCTCTTGATGAAATAAGGCCTTGAGTTTGTGGGGTTGGGTTGGGTTTTGTGCAGCTGCACCGATATGGGTGAGGTTGCCCTTCAGTGAACGTTAGCCCTGTCGATCCCATCTCTGCTTCCTTTCATGAACTGTGCTGCACTTCAGCAGCTCCCAGGAAATCACTGGGCTTTTTGTCAAAGAGAACTTATCAAACACTTTTGGTTAACTGCTGTTATGGAAATGATTAATTATGGAGGTGATTCCTGTAATTTCGTATTTGTAGCCATCACCACCATGGTGTCAGTGGTTATTTAAGCTTCTGGTACGTTGGATCTGTGCTTAAAGCAAACCAAAAAACAAAACCTGCTGAACAAAAGCAGACATGCACCTTTAGAGGTGTTAACAGTTAAGGAAATATCTTCCTCCTCTCCCTTATGTAGTTTATTTTTTACTTATTGTCCAAACTTGGTTGTCTCTTTCGGTGGAAGAAGAACACTGCTTGCCTGTCAGTAGGGACTGGAAAAGTTATAGGAAATCTGTGCCATCCATGAGCAGCTGTTCAGTGCCAGAGTCCGTCATGTGCAACTGTTTTAAATGCAAGTAGGACCCATAAGGTTTTGCTGGGTTTCTTGATGCTTCAGAAGTGGCTTTATATGAAGCGAACACCCACAAGGGCTGTGGATGTATGCTGTCCTTCTAATGTTATCGTGGCTGGAAACCTTATCACATGTGGTTTATGGTACAATTGCAAAAATCAAGTTTACAACAAGATGCTTGAATACTACTCATTGCTCTTCTGTTCCTCCTCTTTTCCTGTACTGTTCTTACCAGGACTGTACTCCTACCTTCAGCTTCTGAGCTGGCTGTTTTTAGAAGTATAAGCTGGTAGGATTTATGTAAAGACCAAGAATTACTCAAAGTACAGTTTTTCTTCCTGTTGTTGTGTTGAACAGCAAATGTTCAAACATTAAGGAGGATTATAGTTTTATATTTGGCTCATGTAAAAATAAAGCATTTGGGAACTAATCTTTCAGGTATAAACTGTTTTAAAAGCATAAACTTGTTCAGAAAATAGTGAAGGAAATGGCTAATGAGCACTTACACTTGCAGAATGTGGTGCAAGCTCTGTGTAGTCAGCCTGTGCTGATTTAATAGTGACGCATCCTTCCAATATGCAAGTCCGGTTTAAGAATGTGGGAATGTATGAGAAAAACCATGTTGTTTCTTACTCTCTCAGGACAATACTGCGAAAAGTCTGTTGCTGGCAGACAGCTGAAAAGATACTTCCACAAGGAAATGAAAGGTTTGGAAACAGCTAATAAATGGCACAATAAAGTCCTGGCTAATAGCTTGGTATCCTAATATGTTGTACCAAAACCATCCCTGCTGAGTCTGGATTTGTTTTGAAAACTTGATACCAGACTGCAGTAGAAAAAAAAAAAAAAGAAGAGGTGACGTTTGATCAAGCCACCTTCTTGCCTGCGTACTGTCAGTAGCATGTGCCCTCCTTATGTCTGGAACTGCTGTTCCATGCTTCTTGCCTGTGAGCACTGTTAGTGTCTGCCTTTTATGTAGTTTCGTTTAATCCACTTCCAATAATTAAGCTAGACCACGCAGCTGATATTTCTAGTACAGAGGAATTAGTGTGCTTTAAAATCCCTGCTCTAAACCACTCGGTGATAAAATCCTCATGTAGACAAGACCTACAGATCCTGTTCTACTGTTTTTCGTTCATATCGATCAGTTTGGATAGGAGGATGAGTTTTGTGCTGGCTACCACCTCACAATTACACATATGCAACAATTGTTTGTTCTGGATGGCTGATCCTAAAACACCTATTATTTTAAGGCTGAATTGAGAACAAGTCATTATTTTTTAACACTTTTGAAGAGGATGATGACTTTGTAAGCTTATTTTCTCTCAGTACAAAACAAGCGATATTTATAGTAGAATTAGACTTGGATGTTGCTGTTTGTGCTGAAGATATTAATGATGAAATATTTCTAGCATCACCAGGACTTTTCACCAATGCTACCATTTGGTTTGTAAATTTTTAGCAAGCTGTGGGCAGTGCACCTTCTTCAGAAGAGTTTTCCCTTACTGGGTTGAAAAGAGTGTAAGAAATGTTCTGTGATTATTTTCTCATATGAAAATAAGTGGACCCTCCATATGGATGTTTGTTTCTTTTATGGTAAATTAAAACATTGATTTGGTTGTCTTCCTGCCTTACTGGTGATTGAGTGAATGTGTCTGATGGCTCAGAGAAGAGGCAGATATTTGATACAGGCGAAGAGTGAGATTTTGAACATTAGAGGTAGGGTTAGCCCTTGGTGTTCTGCAACTCAGCTTAATATATTCAATTCTTTAATTGCAGAAATTAATGTGCAATTAAGCAATCAAATAGCTTTTATGAATTAGTGATGTGCTTGTGGTCAGAGCTTATCTGTGATGTCTAGCAAAAGAGAAACTTGTGTGCTAGGGGAAAGGCTGAATTCTAAGAATCAGTAACAGCACAAGTCCACATTTGTAATCCCTCAGCCACTAAGGGATGTGTTAAAAGTAGGTTTGTCAGCTAGTCATTTACATTTAACCCGTGGTTGAGGGAGAGTCCTGTTAGTTTTGGAGTAGAATTTGTGGCATAAATCATCTTTTTTTTTTCTGAAAGGGGGAAAAGCACGGAAGTGTGATATTTCAGCTCTGTAATAATGTGATGGAAAGCCATATGTGGTTCAGTCCTTGAGATGCAGCCTGGATCATCTGTTGTTGCTGCATGAATACCAAAAGCTTTAAAAACTCTGAGTATTAACATGGATAGTGTTCTGCTTTTTTAATTTATGACCAGAAAATGCTCGTATCTTCTCTATTTTAAATATCAGTCAGTCTGTTTTTTTAGTGAAATGCCTCAATGAATTTCTGGCTGAATTTCCAGCCTTCTGCTTTTTGTCTTTCAGAAGCCTTTAGCTGTTTGGATGACTCGGTGTTTCATAGGGTAGCTGCCTGTAAATGGTGTCAGCCCAGAGCAGGGGTGGCTGCCCCGTGCCTGGAGGGGTTCAAGGCCAGGCTGGATGGGGCTTGGAGCCCCTGATCCAGTGGGAGGTGTCCCTGCCCATGGCAGGGGTGGGACTGGATGGACTTTGAGGTAAGAAAATCAGACCATTCCCTGATTCTGTGGTTCTGTGATTTTTAGGGTTTTCTTGAAAGTAGAAGTGTTAAATTGGGAACTGGTTGGTTGGGTTGTTTTGGTTTGATTTTTGAATATTAAAAACATAAATAAATAATTCTTACCTCCAGAACCTCTAGAAAGCTTCACCCTTTTTTTTTTTTTAATAATTTATTGTAGCAAGGAACTAAAGAGTGAGTGGAATTATGTTTTCAACTTGTTAAATAGGCTGGAAAATGGGGCAATTGTCTGCTTGGCGCCTCGATGTATTTGACTAGCAGCAGACCATTAGCGTACCCAGCAGAGGGATGGGAATGGCTCCAGGAACAAAAGTGTCTCAACAGTTTTTCAAATTAATTTTACAAAACAGGGGGCTCAGCTGCCTCCAGTTTGTACACATGTTGTAGCATCCTTCGGCGCCCCAGATGTTTCTACCCAAGCTCAGGAAAAAGACTGCTCAGAGTTCCAGAGCAGTGTCAGCCAGACAGCGCGTCTTCTCTTTCTGAATCCTTTTGAACTAATTGGTGTTAAAATATGTGCAGTGGCTTGTGGCATTACCTCCCAGTAAATGATGTTTACAGAAACACTATCTCTTCCAGTGCTGTTTGGCAAATGGAGGGGAAGGAATCTTCTTACTCAGATGGAACTTGATATCAGATACCAACCATTACTCTGGAAATTGCAGCTGACTGAATCCCATATTGTTAAGGGTGATGGCACGTTTGGAACCGTGTGGAACTTGTCAGCCCACGTGCTGCTAAATGATTGCAGTTTCTGAACTACTGTACTTGGAACTCTGTGCTGAATTTGTGTATTTTACAGTAATATATATCATATCCTGAATTTCAAAGCAACGAGAGAAATTATTTAGTTATTAGGTTTTGCCTGTTCAGTTTTCTGGCAGTGACTGAAACTACATAAATGGAATTTTTTCTTGCAGCTAGGCAGAATATGTGAGCATGTGAGAATCCGGCCATTCTTCATGTGGTGCATATTATTGGCTTGTTGCATTTTAAGTAAGGAAAAAAAAAGTTCTTAGAAATACTGCAGGCTGACTTGTGAGATCGGGGCTTTCCCAGGATGTTCTTTGCCAGTCTTTGAGAGTATGGAGAATCAGGACAAGCTTGGATCTCGCAGGGTCCACAGGAAAAGCCAGTGTTCATTTGGGGCAGAATAGAAACAAATTACAGAAATACCTTGGATGGAGCGTTTTTACTGTGGTTCCTTGACTTTTCCTTATTTAATTCTTTGTGTACGTACTCATTTAATGTTCTCGGTGTCTCTGGGAAGGTCAGAAACAGAGTGCTGTGCAAGTGCCTTGCCAGGAGCCGCGCGGGCCCTCCCGCTGCTGGGGTTCTGCCCACCAGATGCCAGACATTCTGGAGTGGCTGTAAGTCATTTTCCAGATGGCACAGCAGGGCTGTTTGGGAAAGGGAATGTCTTTGGTGCAGCAGGGCAGTCCTTAGTTTAGTTTGTGCCGGCTGGGTTAACTGGAAGGACCCTTTTTTGTAAGCAAATGAAAAGATCATATTAAAGAAAGGAGGACTAAGTAAACTTTTTGTTCTGTTAGGGTTTAGAAAACCCCGTGCTTAAAAAAAAAGGTGATTTTAGTTAAATACATAGTTTTTATACACACACAGTATGTTAAAACAGGATCAATGTGGTTAAGTCCATACTTCTAGAAGCAGTGCAGTGTTAAAATCGAGGTGCTCCTATGCAGTCTTTACTCCTTTTTCAGTTGCACAGTCTTTAGTGAAATGATGATAGAGTATTTACAGCTTTGTTGTAAACAGAAGTATGTGAGTTCTTAGTTAATGAGAATGTGGTTGATATTTTCTTTTCCCTTGCTGGAGGCCCAGACCTTGTTGATGGTACATCATTCAGTCTCAGACCTGAAGAAGAAGGGATCTGAACATGGGTTTTCCGGTCTGAGATGATTGTCCTAATTAACGTCTTTTGAAATAAAAGGAGGATGCTGTCAATTATCACACTCTGTTTTACTAACTCATGCCTTTTGTTCTGTTGTTTAAGGGGCAAAAAGAAGACAGCAATACTTTGCTTTGGGCTGAAGAGAACACATTTCTCCCTTAAGAAACAATTCCTCTTTTGCTGCTGAACCCAAAATCGATTACTTGTGTAAGCACAGTTCTGGCTATAGATCTGTTCTGCAGCTCTAACCAATGCCACTGCAGAAACTCAAAACGAAAAACATTGCTTAGTTAGCAAATTGATGAGTGAGGAGTGGTTTATTACTCTGATGTTTTCCCTCTCTTTTATTCTGATTTTAGACTTAATGACACATGCACTGAGAGGCCCCCAAACACGGTGCTGTATTACAGGAGTGGTTTTGTCCATCCGCTGCAGCAGGGTTGTGTTAGGCAATAATACTTCCATAACGCTGGAATCCAATATATAAGTAAAGCAAGCTTAGTGCTTCGTAAGAGAGAAAGTGTGAACAGTAGTTGGACAGAAATAGTCTTTTGCATGCTTCTGTTTTAAATTGAACAATTTTAGCACGTGCGGGAGGGGTAATTTTCCAGAAACCATGGCAATAGCAATAATGGGCCATGCCCAAGCTGGCCATTTGGTTCATGTGAAAACATCTCTGTATTACAGTTGTCATCTTATTACTATAAATTAGAATCATGGAATCACCAGGTTGGAAAAGACCCGTCGGATCTTCGAGTCCAACCATCCCCATCAATCACTAACCCATGTCCCTTAGCACCTCGTCCACCTGTTCCTTAAACCTCCGGGGAAGGTGACTCAACCCCCTCCCTGGGCAGCCTCTGCCAGTGCCCAATGACCCTTTCTGTGAAAACTTTTTTCCTAATGTCCAGCCTGAACCTCCCCTGGCGGAGCTTGAGGCCATTCCCTCTCATCCTGTCCCCTGTCACTTGGGAGAAGAGCCTAGCTCCCTCCTCTCCACAACCTCCTTTCAGGTAGTTGTAGAGAGCAATGAGGTCTCCCCTCAGCCTCCTCTTCTCCAGGCTAAACAACCGTCCAGTTCCTGAAGGGGCTGCAGGAAAGCTGGGGAGGGACTGCTGACAAAGGCTTGGAGTTATAGGACAAGGGGCAATGGATACAAACTGGAGAGGGGCAGATTTAGACTAGACATAAGGAGGAATTTCTTCACCATGAGGGTGGGGAGGCCCTGGCCCAGGCTGCCCAGGGAAGCTGTGGCTGCCCCATCCCTGGAGGGGTTCAAGGCCAGGCTGGATGGAGCCTTGGAGCCCCAGATCCCATGGGAGGTGTCCCTGCCCATGGCAGGGGGTGGGACTGGATGGGCTTTGAGGTCCCTTCCAACCCAAACTATTCTATGATCCTATGATCTCTGGCCCTTATTCGCTTTCTTCAGAGCTGGATGAATCTGGCTCATAACAGCAAAAGAGTGACAGTTCATCCATGGCTCAGTCTGTCTCCCTGTCCAGTTTTTGTGCCTTAGTGCAGCTCTTGCTTAGCCTGACCTGGAAAGTGTTTGATTATAGAAGCATGTGCAAAGGTTCCCTTCCTCCTGAACTCGCCTCCAAATCATGAGATGAATTACAGACCTCTTTCAGTAGCTTTTACCCTCAGAATTACCTCATTGCTAGACAAATGGTGGATTTCAAATAGTGGTGTGAATCTTGAATCTGTTTGAGTTCAGCAGCGTTGGCCTCTGCTTGCTGTCTGGGATCTGCCTGCGCAGGGGCCACTGTCTTTGTGGGAATTTTATTGTTGCATAATGGCTGGGACTTGCCGTAATTATATTGTTTTATGTGTGGTCATGTTTACCTACCCAAACTGTTATTCTATTTCCAAATGATGAGCTCTATTTTTAGAAGTATAATTGAATAATTATTAACATTTATAGATATCATTAGTTAATAACATTAATAGATATTAACATTTGTAGTAGTCCTTAAAAAATTGTTATAAATAGATAATATTAGATAGAATATGTCAGAAACTTAGGGTTAAGAACGAACTTTTTCAGTGTTAGGATATGAAGGAAAGTGCTGGGGCTTTCCACTGTCTCATTCTGTGAAAAGGAAGTGCAGTCTGGAGACTTTCAGTCTATTAGTTTCATAAAAATCTAGACAACTGGGTTTTTTAGTAGAATAATAGTTCACCAATCTCAATGGGAACCTCCAAACTCCCTGCCTTTTCTTGATCGCAGTATTTGATGGACTTTATCTGAGCTCATAGCAATAACTGGTTACATGAACACCTTGTGGTTCCATGCGGCGGTGGGTCAGCTGCCTTAATCTATTTGTCTGCACTTCTCATGACTCTCAGCAGATGTTTTGCCTTTAAAGGTCAGTTCAGCTTTTGATCCAGACCAGCTCCTTGCTTCCCAGAGCATGTCAGCAGAGTTAATAACTGGAATGTAGCTTGACTTCAGGAATGAAATTTCATTAATTTCTTTTTCACTTCCTTCAACCAAATCTCAGGATGCTGCTTTCGTAACAACTGGCAGGGCATGTTTTAAAAGCACAATGCAATGTCAGAAGGAAAAGATTACATTGATAATTGGAACACGTTGGTATTCGGAATAGTTTAAGGCAGAATCCTTGCAGTTCGGAGTAGTGTGTTTTAGTTGTGTTTACTTGCATTACAGTTGCATATAGCAGCATGGTTGTGGTAGGCATTGAAAAATATGCATAACTAAATTCTCATCCAGCATGTGTGGTCTGCATATCCGTGATGTTAAAAACAGCCACAGAAAATAGGTTGATTAATGGGATCAAGCACCATGCTTGAAAATGGAAGTAGCAAGAAAAATTTGTCTGTTGGAAGACCAGAGAAAGGCATTCAGCGGATTGTGAGCTCTCAGCGGGAAACTGTCAGCTCTCAAAATGGGAAACATTTGTGTCAGAATGCATTTTCAGGGGCAGTCACGGTTTGCTTTTCGTTTGAAGCATGAGATCTGTTTAACCGCAGTCAAATTTTGCACCTTGTGCCTGGCCCAGGTGTGTAGCAGGCATTCCAAAGGCATTTGCTCTCGAGCTATGGGCTCACACCGGGGGCTCGCTCGGTCAGCCTGCACGGCATAGCTGTGCGGGAATGCAGCACGTGTGGGGAGGCTCTGTCGGGATTCCTGCGAGTCTTGGGGCTTTGCTTCATTGACTGATCCTGGGTGATGTGAAAGGACTTGTAGCGGACTTGTGAATTACCACTGTCCTTACCAGGATGCTCCATAGCACGAGTGTTTACTCCATGGTGTGATTTACAATGTCATTTGACATGTGTATATGTGTTTTGTCAGTCTGCCGTATGAAAATGTCACTGTTTTATCACCACTCATAGAACAATCATTGTTACTAAAATAATCTTGTACAATATTGGTTTCTCAACCAGCAGCTTTGCTGAAGGGTTTGAGAACTTTGTTGCATTCAGGAGAGGGAAGAATTACAGCCTTTCTTCATTTAATTCTCCCTTCAAAACTTAAGATCTCCACGATGGATCCATAATGGAGAAGGAGCAACTATATTGGTACATCCACACAATTACAGTGTCAAGCTATAATAGCAGCTTTAGTCTTGTTTAGCTGCCTTTATTCTTACGTGCTTCCAGTACAGATCTCTCTATCAATTCTTGTTTTATTGTGATCTGTTCATATTTGCATTCATGCCTAGCTGACAGATCTACTTTAAAATCGTATTTCTTTTTACTTCTGAGAAATAGGCCATAGCAGTATTATGAGCCATTCCACTGACCTTAGTGTGATCACATCAGTGCTGCTGTATTTCTCCTTTCAATCATACCCCAATATTAATTAGTAATGAGAGGAAGATTGTGACAATAGAGAAATGTAGGTCTTCACTGCTGCTTCTGGCTGTTCCCTCCTAATACATCACTGATCTGTTCAAACGTGCACTTCAGCTCCCTTTACCTGTTTCAGTGACTAATAACAGTAGATTTGTACTTTCTGGTAGCACTCAAGTAATTTCAAGACACTTTTAAAGCAGGACAGATAACGAGCTTGCTGCCTTGCAGTATTTTACTAGAAAAAATACGGAGAGCAAAGGTCTGGTGTGAGAAGAAGCCTGAAGAAATGGTTATGGAGTGGCAGAGATGGATGTTCAGGTAGAATAGAGCAGTGATCGATCAGGTCATCTCCAGCACAGCATGGTGCTGGTGGGACGTGCCGGGGAAAGATGTGCTTACTGCTCACCAGCAAAGGTTCTGCTGAGGTCTGGCTGACGTGTGGGGCGAGGAGTCCTGGGGGTCTGCCAGCCCTCATGAGGTTATAAAGCGCAGCAGGGTGATGTGGCAGCGAGACAGGAGGTGGTGGGCAGCGCACTGCAGTGACGAATCTGCCCTCCACATTAGATTCTCCCTGTCCCCCACTGTTATACAGTATGGGATTTCATGCGTATTTCAGTAATATAACGAATATGTATAAAGTACAGAAGAAATATTTTAGTGACAGGCTTTTTCTCTATTTCTCAGTTTGGATTCTGAGTATATTTTTCTGTACTCTATTTCCTTTTCCTCTTTGGATCCCTGTTCCCCATTAAGTGGGAAAGAAGTTGTCACTTCCATTTTATAGCTGGAATTGTGTGTTCATAGAAATAAGTGGAAGATATTTGTACAAATGATGCTACTCTGGGTTCTTTTGGTTTTGCTGTTATTACATAGGAAGATAAATAATTTCTTCAGTAGATGTAGAATACCTGTCTTTTCTTACAGGAAATGGTAGCTATGGTGTAAATGAGAATCTTTTAAAAAAAAGTGTTTCATTTACTTACCAATTCATTACCTGCTGTAAGCTGCAGATAGCGATTGTTAACATTAACTGTGAGGACTCAGCACTGTGTGGCCTTGGTTTGTTATCTCCCTGTTACCTTTTTTTAAGTGCTACGGTTATCGACTCCTAATGCTCAGGATATAGTTATTGTTGTTGCCTGTGCTTGAAGTGCTCAGTGCTGTGCCTTGATAATTCCTGCCAGAGTAGAAATAACTGTAAGTACTTTTCTGCCAAAGCAAGAAATCCTTTCTATCTCTCTCTGAAAAAGCCAAGTAATTTCCTTTGTATCCATACCTACTCCAGTCACTCATTCGTGAATGCCCACTAAAGGGTAAGCTCATGACACTAACATGTCCTTTTCTTCTTGGTCACAGTTCATATCATTATGGGAGTTACTTCATGGTGTTCCCAAACTCCAGTAGAGCTGTGTCTTCTCCTAAAGAAACTTTGGTTTCTCTTTGTCTCTCATATTGGAGAAAAAAAAAACTTAGTTGACTTTTACTACATCCTTGAAAAGCACAGCATCCCAAGGCAGATCGTAGAATAGTTTGGGTTGGAAGGGACCTTAAAGACCACCCAGTTCCAAACCCCCCCTGCCATGGGCAGGGGCACCTCCCACAGGATCAGGTGCCCAAGCCCCATCCAACCTGGCCTGATCCCCTCCAGGGATGGGGCAGCCACAGCTTCCCTGGGCCAGGGCCTCCCCACTCTCATACTGAAGAAATTCCTCCTAATGCCTAGTCTCAATCTGCCCAGTTTGTACCCATTATCCCTTGTCCTATCACTCCAAGCCTTTGTAAGCAGTCCCTCCCCAGCTTTCTTGGAGGCTTCTTGTATTTTCTAAATAATATCTAAACCTCCCCTGGTGCAACTAGAGGCCTTCCCTTTGGCTTATACCAGCTTTAATCTTGGGAGGGACCAGGGGCATGTGTAGTGGCATGTGTATGTCATCACCAAAAGGATCTCTTGGGATCCCAAGCGGAACAGCAGTGAAGCTGCTGTGAGCCCCGTGCCCTGGCAGTGGCAAGAGCTGGTCACAGGCAAAGGGCTGCACGTGTGGTGTGTTTGCATAGCTCTTCACGTGAGGAGTGCATGTGTGGGCACCGTGTTCGTTCATCATCCATGCAACAGCTGGTTTATGCCCTGCAGGACATGCAAACAAGTTCTAGTATTTGTGATCAGCATTGCAGGTCCTGTTTCTGCGTTAGCTTCTGCGTTCACTAAGGTCTCACTCTAACTCCTCTGTCTACCTGCTGCTATGGAGACAGTATTGTGTGGTTATCCTTTTGTTCTTCACACGTGAGGGTAACAGAGTGCAGGCTGAACATTAATGTGCAGCTTAGTCCATGGATCTTAATTCCAATGCTAACTAATGCTAACTCTTCAGTTAAATGGGTTTGAGTAAATTCATGTCCTTCTGGTTTCAGTATTTGTATAGCTGTAAGGAAATCTACTTCATGTCACTTGTAAGGTAACAGAGATTATTTTAATTTCAAGAAATTGCACTGAAATTACTTGCATTGATGTAATGAAGTGTTTATAATATATAATGCTTTTATCCAATAATTAATCTGGCTAGTCTTGATTTTTTTTTTTATGTGAGTTTCTCTTGTCTTACTGAAATAGCAGGAAATAATATGAAGATACTTAGTTTCAGTGGAGAAGGTATTCCTAGAACAGCGCAGCAGAGGTTTGTGCCATCAATTTTAACCAAAAAGTACCTCAGTACAATTTGATAGCTGCTCTTTGGAAGGTGTGTGGCTAACAGTGAGTGAAAGATGTGGGGAGAAACATAGGAAGAGGGGAGCGAGGAATTCAGAGACAGGCTGCCCTGTGCCAGGATGTTCTCAGCACGCTGGGCACAGCTGCTTTGCAGTGCTGCGAGTTGTGGAATGGCTGCGTTAGCCTAGGATTCATAAGAGTTTAGCTGTATAAATATTTTTGTAAGGCATAATATCCAGGTTGTTCTGAAGTCAGTGTACAAGAAGAAAATTGGAAAAGTGTAGGGAATTATGTAGGGAATTAATCTGGAGGCTGGGGGGTGGGTAGAAGGGAATTGATGACTTAACATAACCTCTTAGAGCTGCACCATCATTTCTTTAATCTGTTAGAGCTGTGTTTTAGCTGTTAAGGATTTTCTCAGGCTGTACGTAGTATGCACACAACTAGAACATCAAGCTTCATTCCTAACTTAGTTTACAGCTGCGCAGAAAAACTTTACCTGAAAAATAATCATGCTTTGAACAAGAATGATCTGAGTGGCCATAGGCTTTATTCTTAACTTCAGCCAAGCGTTAGTCCCCATTTGCATTGGTGTATCAGTGCATGTCTTCTTTGAAAAATGCTTCAGTGGAAAGCAGTGAACGAGTTGTGCCTCCCTGCTCTCCTTGGCTCTCTGCTGGCACAGGAATTGCTGCCTTGCACAAGGATCGACTGGACTCTTTCCCACGCAAGATACTTGTTTCTCTGAAACTTTACCAAGGAGGTGCTTCATTCCCTGGGGCCAAGTCAGCTTTTCTACTGGGGATGTTATTTTCTTCTGATTCCTTTCCACCATGCACATTGAGGAGAGCAGGACTCTCCACAACTGCAAAGGAGTCAGAAATTATTTATTTAAACAAGTATTGGCGTTGCATCCCCTCCAGATGTGTTCTCCATTTTAGGCTGCATGCAGATGTTATTTCGGTTTTACTTGGGAATCAATACCAAAAAAACTTGTCTTTGTGGAACAGGTGCAGACCCTTATGGTGACAGAGCAGTGTCAGTTCAGAGGTTACTCATGAACACACACTAACTACATCAATACGCATCCATTCTAATTGACACAAGTCGTGGTAGGGCTTACTGAGATGGAATCAAATCAGATCAAGAATGAGCATTTCATTTGGAATATTAGAGAGGTATATAGCATTTGAGACAAGACCTCAATGTTTCTCTTAGATTTTGTTTGTGCTTACTTCACTTGAGAGGTCTCACTGTCATCTACTGGTGTTCTGTGCTTAGAGCTGGATGTCGAGAGCCACTGTCTTGCCTGTTTATGGTAAACAACATTGCACAAGATCTTGCACTGGCGTTCAAAGATAACAGAATTTGTTTTGTTATATAGCATAGCTAATTCATCTATATCACCTTTTTACTGAAATAGTATTTTTTTTCCTCAAAACTCTACTATCTAATAACCTCTGTTAGTGCTCAGATGGCCTTCATGACATTTCACTCCAAGCCAGCTGCTGTGCAGCGTGGGGTGGCTGATGGCTTCCTTTGGGATTGCTTTCACCACACAGGCATTCCTGACACCAGCTCCATCTTCAAGGAAGGAAAGGAAAGCTAAATCAAGCAGGCTTCCACCCAAGTTGGTTGGGCTGTCTGGAAGTGCAGGAGAAAGTCTAAAGTGGCACAGCTCCTGTAAATACAGAAGCAGTGTTGCTCCAGTATTGTTCTATAATGTGCTGGCTCTCTCTGGTGTTGGTCTAACTGGAGAGGAGTTTCAGTCAGTGTAGACAATTCCTCAGCTCTCCTGAAGCTGTAAGAGCTTTGGGTGTTCAATATTTCTTAACTATGTGGAAAACTTTAGGAGAAAGTAGGGGGTAAAAATGAAGCTATTAGTACCCAGGAGTAAATAAGAATGAGAATAGTGACTGCAATGGCAGTAAGGTGAAACCATTATTAACTTTGAAAATTCACATTCCATGGGTATGTGTTTGTGTTCAGAGAGAAATGGGAGGCATGTATAGACAGTGTCTACCTCGTCAGAGGCATAAAATTCAGTGATATACAATTCAATAGAAATAAAAATCTGAGAGCTGTTTTGACAGGGACTAATATGTTAGTCTGTTTTACACGGGCAGCTCAGCTGGCCTGCTGCTTTAGCTAATAATGAGATTAATTGACTTGTGGCATACCTGCTGCCTCTGACAAAACGTAAAGCGCTTATTGGCTTTTGAGTTGGGAGGATTATTTGTTTAGGAACATCAACTGGCTGCAGCACCCTGTTTATGTTCTTCGGCTACCCCATGGAGGCACTTTCCCCTAAGGAGGTGATGTGCACCCACAGAGAGCCGTGTTGGTATGAGTGTGTGATACAACACTGACAGTATCTTTCCCGTTGTAGCTGCATCCCATGGATGATAAGTCTGTAAGATGAACTTTGATCTTGATCATCTGTCCTGCAGATTTTTTTACTGAGGTTGCAATCTTGCCATTGCTTATTCCCATAGCAAGATTGTGAAATTCTAATTTATGTGGGTATGGAGTCCTTGTTTTGGCGAGCTTTCTTAGACTTGATCTGGGCAGAGTCAGACGTATCCCAGCTGAAAGGATGTTTTTCTGAGACCAAATTCAGACTATAGTCTTCCTAGTTAGGACGCAGATAGTGTTCACTGAGATGTGGGAGGGTTCACAGGAAGGATCCCAGATGTGCCGTTCAGCCAGCCTCTCAAGGGCTGCCCACAGCAGAGTTTAAGTTGATGCGAAGCTAGGCCTTGTGAATCAGCTAGGTGAATCAGGACTTGCAGGCAGGAACGAGCTGCCTGCTCTCACTTTTATGAGTCTTGTTGCCTTTGCAGAGGGTAAACATGTGCTGCTCTTGCTTTTGAGGAGATCACATCTTCTCCCTCGTGGTCCCTGGAAGAACCTGAACTCCATCTGTGTGTGTTATGGGAGTGCCCACCACTTTGTTGTTTCTTTTTATACGTTTCATTTTGGCTTGATCAGAGCAAGAGGAATAATGCAGTCCTGTATTTATTTGTCTGTTTCCTGATGACTGATTTATTTCTTTGTCTTCTTGGCAGCCTGGCCTAGTGGGAGGTGTCCCTGCCCATCGTAGAAGGGTTGGAACTGGATGATCTTTAAGGTCCCTTCCAACCCAAACTATTCTATGCTTCTTGTAAGCAATGTTTAGAGAAGGCATTCCCTCCTTAGAACAAGAATCTGGCACAAGTGACATACTCCATCATTCGAAACTCTAGAGGCTGATCTGCAGAACGAGCACAGCCTGGAGTAAGGAGAAAGAGGCAGGTGTTCTACCCAAACCATGTAGCACCAACATTCCCTTCATGAAGGTTCTCCACCAGCAGGCTGTCTTGTGACTTTCTAAGTACATTGTCAGTAAATTAACAGGTCAGACAGGTTCTGCCTGAAGAGAATATACAGACCACAAATTCTTTCATTTTTAATTACTACAGTGGATGAAAGCAAGGTGTGGTCTTTGGCTCCAGGTAGAGAGTCAGGAACTGACTGGCTTCTGTGCCTCTAGGTAAATCTCATCTTCCTGCCTTGGTTTCTCCAGCTGCGGTATAGGTGTGATACTTGCCTCAGGAGGGAAGTGAATGTATTCGTTTGCAAGACTCCTTGGAGGTAGAAATTCTGTGCATGTAAGATTTCTAATATGTTGTCTGTATGGGACATTAGAAAACTAATGTTTTTAATAAACATTTTAAAAAAATATTGATGACATGGCTTTAGTTTAGGTTGGATGCTTTCATTTTTCTCTTATGCAAAATGCCCTCCCAAGGGCCTTTGCCATAAACTTCCCATATGAAAACTCCTTCAGTTTTGTGTTATGGGTGTCTCAATATCTGACAAATAGCCAATTTGTCCTGAAGCGGGCAATATCAAAAGAACCAAGTGCATTTGATGAAGGAGACACCTAAAGCGAAAACTTATTTTTACAGTATTTATCCATCCTAGCCTGTTATTAAAGACTTCTGTGTTCTGCCAAACCCAAACTTTTTAACACTTCAGATTGGCCTTCAAAACTCTTCAATTAAAAAGTTTTCACTGCTTTCTAGTTTCGAGCTTTTGGACTCACTTGGAGGCATAATTTGCAGGACTCTTTGTTGATCTGTTGGAATTAAAAGCTTAAAAAATACAAAATACAAATAAATCATATGCAATGTCTTCAGATGCCCTTGGGGAAAAAATGGCTTTAAGAAAAACATCAGCGTTGCAAAACTTTGCAATATTGTGGAGTTGCAACATAAAGAAAGTGAGGGAAAAAAACAAGGTCACTGCTAGGTTCTAGTTTTTCTGTAGTGGAGTCTCCTTATTACACTTAAATTTACGTGGTCTGTTACATTGGGAAATATAGAACGTAAATTCTGTCCTGGGCATGCTGGGATGTTGTTGTGTTGAGCCCAGCACTGTCGTACCCCTGCAATTCTTGACTTTTTTTTTTAAGTCATGTATGAAATACTTGGAAATCTTCTTTCATTCCAGCACTGCGGGTTTAAATTGTGAGTTATTCATCCGCATCTCTTGTGATTTGCATTTCATGTGAGTGCAAGTGCGGACAGGAGCGTGTGATAACGGGGTGGAGGAGCAGGGCTGAGCCGCTGTCGGGGGTGCAGAGGCGCGCGCCCTGCCCTGCAGCTGTGTTGGGAGGGTGCCTGTCAGCTTCCCCGGCACCACAACCGCCCAGCCAAGGAGAACGTGTTGGGAGCTGAAGCTGGAACTGGTCGTGCAGCTCAGCAGAGGAGCATGCTTCAGCTTTTTGCACAGACCTCATGTTTGGATTGCTTCTTTCCTCTGTCTGTAGCTTTACCATATTAGAGGGCTGGAGCACCTCCTGCATGAGGACAGCCTGAGAGAGTTGGGGTTGTTCAGCCTGGAGAAGAGAAGGCTCCAAGGAGACCTTATAGGGACCTTCCAGCACCTGAGGGGGCTACAGGAAACCTGGGGAGGGACTGTTCACAAAGGCTTGTGGTGATGGGATGAGAAACAATGGGTATAAACTGGAGAGGGGCAGATTTAGACTAGACAGAAGGAGGAATTTTTTCACCATGAGGGTGGGGAGGCCCTGGCCCAGGGAAGTGGTGGCTGCCCCATCCCTGGAGGGGTTCAGGGCCAGGTTGGATGGGACTTGAAGCCCCTGATCCAGTGGGAGATGTCCCTGCCCATGGCAGGGGATTTGGAACTGGATGATCTTTGAGGTCCCTTCCAACCCAAACTATTCTATGATTGATGACATAGATGCTTAAACCCACAGCCACAACGACTGGTAGAGAGACTGCAAAAGAGAACAGGAGAGATGGAGACTGTGTACTCATTCTGTCTCGTTTCTTCTCTAGTTTCAAAGAGCTGGGTTTAATTTTGTTGGCAATTTTGCTTTGCTTGTGTTGATACAGGGTCTAAACATCATTTTAGAGAGGATTTGATTTATACGTATTTAGATCAAAAATTGGAAAAGAGCGTTATTTTGAATTTTTCCCATTGTGAACAGTTCCGCTGTTTTTTGTTTTTACTCCACTGAGTAGCATTGTTGCCAGTGTATTTCAAACCAATCTGGGGCAAATAGAACGATTCAGTAGAATATCTGCTGGAATAAAATGTGTGACAAATAAAATGAAACATTTCCAAAACCAGGGAAAGAGGCTCTTTAAGCTCAGATTTTATTCTTTTTTTTTTGTTTATTTTTAATTAAGGCAACAGCATGCGTGGGGAAATACATTTCGCATCAGTTCTGCTTTAATAAACTGAGGCAATGATGGGATAGAGGAAAATGAGTCCATTTTTTAGAAGTCATTACAGATACATGCGTGTGCATACACATAGACATACATACATGTACACAGCCAGAATAGGTAGCACTGATTATTTTTGTGGGGTTTTTGTAGTGATCAGATGCTTTGTAAAATCCTCATCTCATTGAATGATATATTCAATGGACTTTAACAGCCAGAGAGGTGATTTTTCCAGGCTCAAGGCGTAGGATAAGGTGTTGTGGCTTTCTTTTAACCTCTTTTTTTTCTTTTATAAATAAAACTCTATCCCTCTAACCTCATTCAGAATTGAGTTACCTGTCTCCAAAAATAAGAAAAGAAATAATGCAGGAAATATTAGGAAAAAGAAATATTGTTTTCTCTGTACTTCAATCCCCGTTAGTTCTGGTGCCCTTCTGTTCTGGAGGAGGGATTTGACATCTGACCTTTGTGTACTTTCTCCTGCCCATTTCAAAATCTGCGTAAGTGAACAAGAAACTCAGAGGTGTTGAGTGTTTCTGCCCGGACCGAATGTCTTGCTGCCTGGGGTGAGTGAGAGCCGGGGGCTGAGCAGGAGCTGCCTGGCTGGGACGTCTGCGGCGCAGACCTCCTCAGGCGTGAGGGCAGGGGCAGCACAAGGTGAGGGTTCTGCGCAGACGACTGGCTGTGGGCAGGGAATACGGGAATTGGGACTGCTTGGGCAAGAGTGTGGCACAAGTGGGTACCAGGACAAGAGTGCTGGGAGTGGACATGAGATTTCAGGTTGCCCAGAGCAGTGGTGGCTGCTCCATCCCTGGAAGTGTTCTAGGCCACGCTGGATGAGGCTTGGACCAACCCGATCCAGTGGGGAGTGTCCAGAGGGGTGGAACTGGATGGGCTTTAAGGTCCTTTCCAACTCAAACCATTGTATGATATTTGGGTGGTTTTTTCCGCATTGCTAAGTGGAGCCTAAACTTTCTCTTCTGCCACTATTCAAACACAGCTCAACAGGCAAGATTGCTCAACTCCTTGTAAGTTTTTGTATGGCACTTAATCACTGTGCTGCCACAAAGCTTCATAAACCTTTAATTAATCTCTACAACACCTCTTTGATATGATCCAATTCAATCATTTGTGGCGACCAGAGCCAGAAAACCTTACTTTACACAAAATGAGGTGAAGTCTTGTGGGAATACAGCCTGCAAGGTAATCAAACGTGACCATGTGGTACAACTGTCTAAGGGCAGTAAAGCAGGGTTGCCCAAAAATCCTTTTCCAGGCATTTTTGAACTTGTAGGTGTTTGATTTTTGCAGTCATTGTGATACTCTTTAAACATTTTTGTATGTTCAAAATCCTCTGTAACATTATTCATCCTTAAAAACGCTTCCTAAGACACGTAACAGAAAGAGTAGGACATCTCCAGCTCAGGATTTTTGGCTTTTTGATTTATTATGTTTTATGCCTTTTTTGCTACTGCTTCTTTTAAGATGAAACCAAAGAAAAACAGCTTAGCAAAGAGCACTGGCAAGCCTAGACTTCGCTCTGGGATGTGTGTGCGCATTTCAGTGCCGTGTGGTTCACAGAGCAGTTCAGTCGGGGCTGCTCGCACGTGTTGGAGTCTTGCTCCCAGCCTGATTACCACAACTGACATAAACTCCATTATGCTGAACATTACAGTTGTAAATGGAGTGCCTTTGGGTTTGAGGATACATTATCATACTTGTCTGCATGGTTTAAATGTTTGTTGGTGCATGTTGTGTCTGATTGCCTCCTCATTTATCATCGCTTCAACAAATCAGCAGTTCAGACCAATGACGTGGCTCCTTCTTGGCTTGTCCTGACCCACCCAAGCAATCCTTTTCATAGGACAGTTCAGTGTCTCTAACTTCTGGAGGCAGCAAGCCGAGGATTTTGGGCAATAATATGGCTTATGTAATTAAGCTTTTACCCAACCTTTGCCCTCCAAACGTGTGAAAGGCTGAAAGGGTAGGCCGTATGAAAGCACGGGAACCGCATTTACATGGGATTCTCTGTCCTGTCTCCTCAGAAGCACTTCAAGAAAACACTCTTGTTACTCTTCTAAATGTAAAAATCTCTTTTAAAGGTTTTCTTGTTATTAATGGCTATAAACTGGAGAGAGGCAGGTTTAGACTAGACATAAGGAGAAATTCCTTCACTGTGAGGGTGGGGAGGCCCCGGCCCAGGTTGCCCAGGGAAGCTGTGGCTGCCCCGTCCCTGGAGGGGTTCAAGGCCAGGCTGGAAGGGGCTGTGAGCAGCCTGATCCAGTAGGAGGTGTCCCTGCCCACCACAGGGGTTGGAACTGGACGATCTTTAAGGTCCCTTCTGACCCAAACTATTCTATGATTCTTTATGGTGAGGTAAATCATATTCTTAAGTTTGCTTGGGTGTCCTGCTAATAGTGTTTCTGCTGAAATAAGGTCTAGAAAACATTTAACCTTAACGTAAAACTTAGTAGTTCTCCACTGCCTTATTTCACAATTGGATTGTTTTCACTGGTAACCATGTCCCAAAATGGGATTTGATACAGCGAGCATGAGCCGTAATTTTCTGTTGTGGGTGGAAGGCAAAACTGAGGAGTTAAACACAATGTCTGTTCCATGCTGCCAAGTGCTAGGTCTGTGAAAGGGCAGCATGCAGCAAATTCTGTGCGGTGAGTAGCTTGACATTTCAGTTCCAGCTCCACATCAACATTTTGACCGTTACCTACACCTTAATTAATACATTCATATTCTTAGTTAGATTTTGCTAATAACGTTTGTGCTTTAGCAGTGTCAGTGCTATTAGGATACTCACTTAACTGTTTGTGTGATGCAATTAGAAACAATAAAACCAAACTAATTTGCTTTGTTTGTTATGGAAATGAATATTTTTTCAAAAGAAGGGTACTAACTGCAACTGTCTTTAAAAAAAAAAGCTATTTTTCTTAAGATTCTGGATGCAGACCTGAGGTAGACAGATATTCACTTTGTAGAAATACAAGTAACACCAAGATAATATTTTTGTTCAAGATGGATCGTATTGTCTCTGTGCAATCTGTTCATCTCTTTATGGAAAAGAGATGCAGGGGCCAGTCCTGATCACCACAACCTGCCAGCACATGATGCTTGTATCCAGTCTGCTGATTTACAAGCCAAGTGTGGAAAATGCATGGTTAGCTGGTTTTGCCTATACAATTATTTCATTATAAGTTGTGCTTGATGACCCTCGTGTGTATAAGATACCCCGCGATGTCAATAAATTTCATGTTCTGTGTCTCTGAAAGAAAACATTTGTTTCAGTGAAGCATCATGTGTGTTATATGCATAAAGGGAAAAGGAATGGTAACATCCAGGCACTGAAATGCGCACACACACTAACCTTTCCAGCCAGTGGGATTTTGTGGCGTGCGACGAATGCTGTGTAGTATGTCCATCTCAAAGGTTACCAACCCAGGCTGATGACCTGCAGGATGTCGCTCTAGCTAGATTTAGGCAGCATTTTAAAAGCAAATGAGATGTATGCAACATCTGTTTATGTTTCTGTAGCGTAGTGAAATCTAGATGTTCATTTCCATGAGGAACCTTACCTTTGCAAATTTAGCTTTTAGCCAAGGTGCAAATGAAGAAAGTTTGTTCCCTGTCAATAAACACTGCATGCATGCATTGTATTTTTTTAGATTTTTTTTTTTCTGGAATTATTTCTCAGCCATGTAAAGAGGACGGGTTTTGTTGATGATAGCAGATGATATGACTGACGTAAACACCAGCAGCCTAAGGGGTGAGGGTTGAGGAGACTGGATGGAAGGGTGACGGGGCACCAGAGCAGCCTTCCCAGAGAGGCTGGGAATCTCCTTCTCTGGAGATACTCAAAACCCTCCTGGATGCACTACTGTACAACCTGCTGTAGGTCAGCCTTCTTCAGCGGGAGGATTGGACTGGATGAGCTCTAGAGGGTCCTGCCAACCCCGACTGTTCTGGGATTGGTTCCATAGTAGCAGCAGTAATTCCAGGAAGCAACTGTTTGGATTCTCTTATGACACTAAACCCAAAGCGTACATTGAGACATTCTTCGGCCTTTTGAGTGAGACGTGTGAGGGCTAGATGGGCTGAGATAGATGGGCTGCTCCACTCAGCTCACCCCCTACAACTAATTTTTTCTTTTTTTGTACTTGTGAGCTGGGATCTGTATGTAGGAATTTTATCTGCAATGGAATCGTTTATCAGAAGGAGATGCTGGGACCTTTAGGACCCCTTTTTCTTTAGCCACCAGTCCTGTCACAAAATCATGCCCTTTTTTTACCCCCTCCTCTGAAGGAGGAGTGTGTGGACTGTTAAACCCAGGATGACTGCCTTTTTTCAGCGCTTTGGGAAGAAGGTGGCGTACTACCAGGACAGTAGAAGCAAATGTCTGAGAAGACCTGTAGCTCAGAGAAAGCAAGTACAAGGTCAAGAGGCAAAGGATGGAGACAGGGGGGCAAGGTGCTGTAAAGCTGAAAGCGTGATCATGCCGTTTCATGGGCCTCATGCTTGTGTATCTCTAGATACTGGTGTGCCTAGACTTGGCCTGTTGCTACAGGACCCAGACCCAGAGCAGGGTGGCAGTTGCAGCTGATCCAGAGGGGATTTTAAGGCTTGGATTATGAAGTATTGCTCTTTGGAAAGGGCTGGGAAGCTGCAGTGTGAGAGAAGGTGGGAGGCTCTGGGATGATCCATAAGTTGAGGTTGGTGAGAAAAGGAGGTGCTTAGTGTAGGAAGAAAAGGATGGAGTTTGAGGCAGGTGGAGAACTTGGCTTGAGTGAGGGTGTTGGGATTGTTGGAAGGAGAAAGAGAGAATCATGTCAAAGGGGAAATGAAGATGGGGAACACTATTAAAGGCTGAGGAAATTTTGGGGCCATTGCAGAACGTTTGTCTTGTTTAGGAAGCAGTGAATGTCAGTAACTGAGGTGGTGGAGACTGCTTTTGGGAAAAGACCTGATGTGCCCGTACATCTGCACGCCTGAGTCCTTGTAGTTAAAAATTTGGTAGTTCTGGTCTGTTTCTCTCTACCTGTTTTCCCTCCTCAGTTATTTGGGTTACCTGCTTGTCCCATGGACCCTCCAACCCAGGCAGCCGCCACCAAACAGATGGACAGCAGGTGGGTTCTTCTGGCTTTTCCCGGAGCGGTGACATAAACTGTGGTCAGTCTGCTCTCCCAGTCATAGAATCACCAGGTTGGAAGAGACCCACCGGATCATTGAGTCCAACCATTCCCATCAATCACTAAACCATGTCCCTCAGCACCTCATCCATCTGTGCCTTAAACGTCTCCAGGGAAGGTGACTCAAACCCCTCCCTGGGCAGCCTCTGCCAGTGCCCAATGACCCTTTCTGTGAAAAATTTTTTCCTCTTGTTCAGCCATTCTCTCTCTTCCTGTCCTGTAGTTGTAGAGAGCAATGAGATCTCCTCTCTGTCTCCTCTTCTCCAGGCTAAACACCCCCACCTCTCTCAGCCGCTCCTCATCAGGCCTGTTTTCCAGCCCCCTCACCAGCTTCTTTGCTCTTCTCTGGACTCGCTCCAGAGCCTCAACATCCTTCTTGTGGTGAGGGGCCCAGAACTGACACAGGATTCAAGGTGCAATCTCACCAGTGCCGAGTACAGAGGGAGAAGAACCTCCCTGGACCTGCTGGCCACTCCGTTTCTGATCCAAGCCAAGATGCCATTGGCCTTCTTGGCCACCTGTTGTCTCATGTTCAGTCGCTGTCAACCCACACCCCATAGACAGGGCTGCAGCAGCGCCAGCCAGGTAGCCGCCACCAAACAGATGGACAGCAGGTGGGTTCTTCTGGCTGTTCCCAGAGCAGCGACATAAACTGTGGTCAGTCTGCTCTCCCTGCAGACATGGACAGGAGGGTGGTCACTTTCAGGACTCTGGGCACCTTTGCAGTACAACTGAAATTTGCCCCCTGCTTTCCAGTTTGGGTTAAGAAGAAGTGTCGTCGTATAACACATTTTCCCCTTGAAAACTGGATTAAAACCAAGCAATTGATAAGAAATGGTAAAGCTTTATGCTCTGGTAATGTTCACTCTCAAATTACTGTAGTGTTTGTCTGTGATTCCACGTAGCATTGAGTAAAATATGCGGCATGGGCAGCATTCATCAAAGGGAAAAGTCGATTACTTTATGGTTTTAAAATGCTATTTTAGCACAGCAGTTTGGGAGCCCTGTGGTGCTGTTACACTAACTGTGCTGTGTGGTGATCTCTCCTGCTGAAGATGATGAGGAATTGTTGTGACCTCTGCGTTCCCTCAGAAAAGAAAGTGAGTGCCAGCAGCGCAGAGATGGGAAATACGTGCTAGTATAATTCCCTAGACTCTGCTCTTTTGCCAGAAAACAGGAAGTTAATTTCATTAAGTTCTTTTTTAATGAAAAACATGAAAAAAAATTATTAAAATCTTTTTGCTTCCACTTTTTCGGGGAGTGAAAAAATCCAAAAGCGCAGCAAGAAAAGCTACTGCTGTTGCTATTGAAAAATAGTTTTGATCGAGAATTTTCAGCAGTCTCTAGGTTTGATTTTGAGGATAAAAATGGCCTTTCTGGAAGGAAAAATGTCTCGTGCACCTGTGGAATTGGAAACAATGACTGCGAACCATTGGAAAAAGGAGGTTTTCTGCTTCCTAGCAGCGTCACAGCGTTCACTGTCAGGGCTTGCCATGACCCTTTGAAGCTGAGGTTTGTATTTTCGAAGAAGGAGGGCTGACTGCCTTGGAAAGGTCCCTCACAAAGGGACTTCGCACTTCAGAAAGCTGTGAATTTGTACTTTTTTTATGGACGGTGAGGGTATTCTTTGCAGTAGTGGAATTAATACATTTTTTTTAACATTCCACGTGTGTGTTGTGGGGGTGAGGGGGTGTGGATATATCATATAGAAATAAAACACATTTTCTTGCATTACTCCTTTAAACAATGCAAAGGCAACACTTTGACAGCTGAATGTGGTGTTTCTTTTTCCTTGTTTCCTTGTGCTGGCTCCACAGCACAAAAGATCCCTCGGCACCTTGAGCAAAGGCACAGTTCTACCGGTGGCTGGGGTTTTGTGAGTAGTACCGTTTGGGATCAGTAAGCCTGTATTTAGGGTTTTTTAGTGTGGTAAAATAATTTATTAATGTTAAATTCTTTTAAATAGTAGAAAACAAGACCCTAAATTGGAAAAGGATATTCTTTAAAAAATAATTTTAATTTAATGAAGTAGTAGGTTGCAAGCTACATAACTGGGTTCTCTAATAGGTACTTATTAACATTTTAATCCTAATATTTAGGATAAGTAATTACTTTAATGTTTAAAAGCCGAAATGAATTTGTTTTGTAACGAAAGTTGTACTTTTACTGGACAGTTCTTAGTGAGACAGCATGGAGATTCATGGGTTTATCTTATTATTTATAAAGTTGGGGCCTGTGTTGCCTGCAATGTTCAGTCTTTGTGCAGCAATGTCAGCTCCACACACTTAAGCAGATTTACATACGTTGACATCTCAGCTGAACTAGGCCCTCTGAGTATATCGTGTGTCTCAGCAGGCCAGCTATAAAGGGGAAATCTTTTCAAAGGCTTTAGCAATCTTAGAGGTCTCTGCTTTATTTCCAAACCCTGTAATTAGTGGTTTCTTGAAACTGGATTTACTTCTTCCCAAAGCTGAGGTATACACACAGATACTTGAAATCTAGCCTCTAAACATGGTCTGGTGTTTTAGATGCCCAAGTTTCAAGCTTGGCTTTCTTATTTAATACAATCTTCTTTCTTTACTTTTTTTTTTTCCCCTCCTTCTCATTTGTTACATTGGAAAACTTTGAGCTGTTGACACAATATTAGGGCATGGCCAATACTTCACTCTCTGCATCTGGAGACTCCGATGGTGTTGGAGATTCTCTGTAGTTCAAGATTAATTGTTTGTGATTATCATCAGCCCTTCAGAAATTTAAACTAGTATGCAAATAACAGGAAAGATTATCAAGATTTTAATCAGCAAATAACAATTTTTCAACCTAGATAAACTAGACTTATCTGTTATGTATTCTAGCTGCATTTTTTAAAGCGTTCTTAGCCCAGCTTAAGAGAATAAAGAGAGAGAACCATCAGCAAACCGTGACGTGCAAGGTACTACTGGAGAATGAAAAATATTCTTGGTAAACCTGCTGCTCAGTTTGGGTAGGCCATCGAAGAATGAGTTCAAGATAAGTGAGGTGCTACTGAACACTTAGTTCATTTGTATTTTGCTTGGTAGGACTTGGACAAGGTCACCTGGTCCATTGCCTCTGAGCCCTGCGGCCAGTGGCAGTTGTGAAGTGGTCACTTAGTTTTGGAAAGACCAGCAGAACGTGTACTCCACATGCTCCTGCTCACCGTTCATTAGAGCTTTGAAAAGCACCATAAGATTTGAAACAGCTAGGAGGTACGGCTTTTGTGCCACAGTAAGAGAACAGAGAGGAACCTAATGGAGATCAACGAGGGAAAGTGCAGAGTCCTGCGCCTGGGGAGGAATCACCCCTGCAGCAGCACAGCTAGAAAACAGCTCAGGGAGAAGGACCTGGCAGTCCTGGTGGGCAGGTTAACCATGAGCAAGCACTGGGCCCTTGTGGCCAAGAAAGCCCAAGATATCCTGGGATGCATCAAGAAGCATGTGGCCAGCAGGGTGAGGGACGTTCTCCTCCAACTCCGCTCTGCACTAGTGAGGCCCCATCTGGAGTCCTGTGTCCGCTTCTGGGCTCCTCAGCTCCAGAAAGACCAGGAGCTGTGGGGGAGAGTCCAGCAGAGGCTGCAGAGATGATGAGGGTACTGGAGCATTTCTCATAAGGAAAGGCTGGGAGTGCTGTGTCTGTTTAGCCCGGAGAAGACTGAGAGGGGATCTCACCAATGCTTACAAATAAGGACGGGTGAAGGACGTGTGTCAGGAGGATGGGTCTGGACTCTGTTCAGCGGTGCCCAGCGACAGGACAAGGGGGAGTGGACACAAACTGGAGCATGGGAAGATCCACCTGAACATGAGGATAAACTTTTTTCCTGCGAGGGTAGCAGAGCACTGGAACAGAGTCGAGAGAGGTTGTGGACTCTGGAAATACTCAAACCTGCCTGGACACACTCCTGTGACCCTGCGTTCACAGAAGGCTGGACTGGATGAGCTTCAGAGAGCCTTTCCAACCCTGACCACTCTGGGGTTCAAATGGTATAGCTCCTATACCTATGTGCCCAGTTTCTACTTTGACCCAGAGCACTAAATGTGACCATTGTCAAACCTTCCAGCAAACCACTGAACCAAGAGAGTGAAGGCTGGTCTGCGCTCTGCCTTTGTCCCGTCTTTTCTGTTCTCATGAAATCCATCTATGGTGTGACAGAAGCGTTTGTTTAGTTTAGGAGACAAATAGGTTTGTGGAAGTGATGGAGAGGAGAACTGGAAGACAGAAGAAAGGGCTCTTGCTGATGAGAGCAGGCTTTAATTAACCAAAAGCTTTTTGAGTTGTTAAATGTATCAGTTTATTTTTAAGCTGACATGAAATTACTGATTCTAAATTGCTAAACATGTACAAAAAAGAGAAAAAGACAGGCTGAGAGAAATCAGGATGTTCAACCTGGAGAAGAGAAGGCTCTGAGGAGACCTTAGAGTGACCTTCCAGAACCTGAAGGGGCTACAAGAAAGCTGAGGAGGAACTGTTTACAAAGGCTTGTGGTGATGGGACGAGGAGCAATGGGTATAAACTGGAGGGGGGCAGATTTAGACTAGACATAAGGAGGAATTTCTTCACCATGAGGGTGGGGAGGCCCTGGCCTCCAGGTTGCCCAGGGAAGCTGTGGCTGCCCCATCCCTGGAGGCATTCAGGGCCACGTTGGATGGAACTTGGAGCCCCTGACCCAGTGGGAGGTGTCCCTGCCCATGGCAGGGGTGGAATGGGATGGGCTTTAAGGGCCCTTCCAACCCAAACCATTCTATGATTCTAAATAAGTGATCTGAGTTTTTATTTACATTTGCAGCTATGTGTTTTTATAAATCTCCGAGTTATACAGAAAAAGAACTGCAGTACAGCTCCACGGTTTTTGAAAAGCCAGCTCCCAGTCCAGACAAGCCAGCACCACCCATTCCTTGGCCTGAGAAGAGCTTGCAGCTCTGATGTTCTTGGGCATCACTCTAGCATTGGTTTCCCTGGCAGTTGCTTTCTTCTTAGGCCAGTTGGGGACTGAAAGCAGATGCCAGGCCCGGTCTTTCAGGGAACAGAGCTTCAGAATGAGTTACCGGCATTTTGTGAGGGTGGCTGCAGTTATGTGCACATGCACACACTCTAACAGGTTTCCTTACTAGCTATTACTGTTTGGTTTCCAAGCAGGATTGCATAAGTTACAGTATGACAGGAATGAAAGACAATATACAAATTATTTTGCTACAGCTTAGTACTGTGTGTAAGTCTGATATTGCACTCACGAGGAACTCCACTGATAATAACAAACCCATCTTTTGTGTTCTGTAATGTCTGGTGTATCGTTGAAACCTTTAGTGAGTAAGGGTCAGGTCAAACAAGAAGACACGCAGTGGCGTAGTTCAGAGATGTCCTGCCTGGCGCTGTCCTGCCTGGCGCTATGATTTAAAAGCGAACACCACATCTTGCTGAAATGGAAATTTTTGTTTACTTTTTTTTCTATGAACTGTATTCTAAGTGCCATAAAACCCAAGGTGATAAATGCAGCAGTGTAGGAGCAAAGTGTGTGGGACAGACAAAGGGGCACTTCTCCTTCAGGCACACTGCCACCTAGCAGCTGTGACTAAAACGTGCTCATTTTTTAGTTACAGAAGAAAAGGTAAAGCCTGTAGCTAAGTACTCTTGCTTTATTCCTCGTGTTCCTCCGTTGAGTGTATTGAGGACTCTGCTCGTAGCTGGTATGTCATCAACACCTGTTTGAGCTCAGGAGCTGCAACAGATCAGATGGTTTGGGTTGGAAGGGACCTCAAAGCTCCTCTAGTTCCACCCCTGCCATGGGCTGGGACACCTCCCACTGGATCAGGGGCTCCAAGCCCCATCCAACCTGGCCTTGAACCCCTCCAGGGATGGGGCAGCCACCCCTGCTCTGGGCAGCCTGGGCCAGGGCCTCCCCACCCTCACAGGGAAACATGTATTCTTGATTTCTAATCTAAATCTCTTCTCTTTCAGCTTAAAACCAGATTATAGGGAGCAATACTGTAGGGCGCTTTACATCGGAGTGTCTCACCTCTATATAAAGCATGTCTTTTTTCTCAGTTGCAAAATTGATCACTGTAGAAGTGGTTCCTCTTGGCTGATGATCATCAGGGGTGAAATTGCAGTTGTGTCAAAGTGAATGGATAGCATATTGTTCTTGTACTGCGCTGATTTTCAGCCAGCATTGTGCATTCTTCCACTGGCAGATGTGAGGCATGGAGCACAGCGCAAGCCAGGAGGAACACACCAAACCCATGTTCTCGGGCTCAGCAGTGCTGCTGCCTGTATCAGAGGCCAGCGCTGCACAGAAGAGTGAGGAGCGAGGAGGGGAGGATGGTTGCAGAGGGACAGGCAGGGGACAGCAGAGAGAAGGCAGAAAGGAGTGCTCCACTCTAGCTTGCTTGGAAGAGTTTGTTCTGCAGCAGCTCAGTGCATGTTTATGTGTTGTAAAAAAAACCCTACAATCCCTTACTGTCAAAATCTGAATTTATACACTTACTATATTAAGAATTAGCCTTTTTTTTCTACAAAAATTCAGATAGACAAATAAGACACAATTGTAAGGGTTTATTTTTATAGTAAGGCCTGTTATTGCTCAAATAAGCAGGGATTATCTTTCTATAGTGAAAAAGTTTGTCAGCATTTAGGAGCCAGTGACACAATAATGTTCTACATCCATAACACATTCTGTAACTCTCCGAGAAGGGAACTCTCTCAAGCTTTCTTTAAACCTGATGCCCTGTTCTGGGATGGATATCTCCTTCAGGTTGCTCTCCTGACTGCCCTGCTTTGCTGTGTGCCACAGCGTGGCCTCAGCCCTGCACCGGGTTCTGTTCAGAAGAAGAGAAGCTGGAAGGGGTGCAGCCAGAGTGCTCCTGACATGCTCCAGCTGCCTGCGGACACTGACCCGTCTCACCAGCCATAAGCCAGCTCAGTGAAAACACACAGGGTGTGGATAGTTGAGCCCACTGCCCATTGTCTTCACACCACGTTCGTAAGCCAGACCGCTTATATGCTCCAAGACAGCACTCTGGTATCTTCTTATTGTGAAATGGATGGAAGACCTGCACAGAAGTCTCACAGTCCCACGTGAAGGTGGGCTCTGACTGTCCACACAGTTAGCTGTCTGGTTTTGCCTGGGTGGATTTCCCTACTCGATGGATCTGCCTTTTGTTCTTCCTTGCCTCCTGCAATCAGACTCTCTTGCGTGAGGACTGAGTTTGCTGTCCGTATAACAGTGAAACAGAAGATCTCTGAGAGGCTGAACACTTCTCTGGCCGTGGGCTAATGGGAATCAAACCTGACAACTGTCCGTCGTGCAAGGCCTGGGGCAGTTCTGGGAGGCACAGGGATGTTCCCTTACCCCTAGAGGATGCTGTTGTCTTACAAGTGCCAGGGTTCTGCATGTTTGGTATCCAGATACGGAAGAAAAGTGTGTGCAGTCCTATAGGAAATGCTCTGGCTAATACGAAGCAGAGACGCTACAGCACGTCCTTGTGATTGCAACTGTCACTGTGTAGAATGAACTGACAGAGGGCCTGGGGTGATGTTAATAGCTTGGTTTTCTGTGTTGCATCCAACATGCTGCTGCATTGATTATTGATTTCCGTTCAGCAGAAGGTTTCTCCAGCTGGTGAAGTGTGTGATGAACAGCAGTTTGGATCAAGCAGGTGGAAAGTCTTTGCTGTCAAGGACAGAGTACTTCACAGTGACCCTGCCAGTATTTAAGGTCAATGTTTGCTGGGCTTGAATATGTTGAGCTGTTGAGTTTTCTTTCAAAGAAAGGTTTCCTGTGAATGGACTTTGGGTTTAGAATGCTTGAGATGCGTTTATATAGATAATTTCCCCCCTGTTCTTTCACTAGGTATTGCCCTATGTTCAGAATAGGTGTTTTAATTTAGAAATTCATAAAGCTCCTGGTGTTTGGTACCAGTTTATTATTATTTAATGTGGAGCTTCTAAGCTGTTCGTTACACAATGCTTGACAATCATAGCGTATACGGTGCTGCTCAAAGCTATGCACATAATAAAGTGATCATTACTGTCTAAAAACCTGTAGACTGGTGACTACTTGTCTAGTAAAGAAGATTTAACGCTTTTATTAGTGTCTGAACAGCAGTACTGAGCAATCAGTGATTTGTGGACAAACCCCAGTGTTGCTTTTCCAAACAACTTGAAGAAACATCTGTTTCTGAATGTTGAGGGGAATTGATATTGGATTTTGAACTCGCCCCATTATATGCAAACCCTGTGTTGTAGACCACTGCTGTGAAAAAGTTGAGAATATTGCTTGCTTTTCTTCCTCATCATGTGCACTTCCTGCAAAAAATCCAATTATTTGAAACTGGGATAATCTAATCCTTATCTCTTCTTATCCTTCCCAAGATCCACAAAATGTGTTGTACTGATGTGAATTCAGGTGTGCTCTCTGCATTAATAACTGTATGTATCAGAGCTGTTTTCTCCAACAGCTCTGGCATGCTTATGTGAGAAACTTGCATTTCAGGCTGGAGAAATGTGCTTCTCCTTTTTCAGTGTTGTAGGTATGGATTTTCATCACAGTTTATATCTCTAAGGGCTAAGACTTCTCTTGATGCCTTTAGTAAATGTCTGGTTTAATCTGAACATTAGTACAAAGTATCTGCGAATTTGAGTATGCACAACATGATCGGCTGCGTAAAACTTGTAGTCTCCCAGCTTAAAAACCATAATGTTCATCTCTTTCTTAAAAACATTTCTCTTTCTAGTAAGTGCCATGCACTGCTTTGGTCTGGAGATGTGTGGTTGCATCTATGGTGGGAACAAACCCTGTGAGGCAAAAAACCCAACTGCAGCCTTTTTATTTAGGTACCATCCAAGAGATATACTGTTACCTCAGTGTGAAGTACCCGTGAGTTTTTATACTTTATTAAAGTCTTAATAGAGCTTCCAATTAGGAGAATATATTTTTACATATAAATAATCAATAATGGGCTCTCAACCTTCATCTTCGCAGCAAAGCAGAATATCTGTTGGGTGATTTGTTTTGTGTTGTATTGAATTCAGCACTGTTAGAATCATAGAAAGTTTGGGTTAGAAAGGACCTTAAAGATCATCTAATTCCAATCCCTGTGTCCCACTGGATCAGGGGGCCGTTAGTGGATATTCTTCTTCAGTTGAAGCATATAGGCAAATAATGCACTGGATTACTTTTTGTATCTGAAGTGAGGAGAAATCTTACTTGGGGTCCTAGGGAATATTCCTTGGAGATGAATTTCTTATTCCTATTTCTCAGCAGTATCTTGAACTCCATCACCAGCTTCACTGAAGTACCCAGCCCATTCCGGCAGCGCGCCCTGACTAGATCTCCCTCCGCCGGGTGCCTTCCCCCAGTCTTCCCCTTCACTAGCAGAGGGGAGGAATTCTCAAAGTGGAGATGGAAGCTTGTTGCTGGTTCTCGCTGTCCATATGCTCTTGTGCGCACCACTGACTTTCTCCATCCAAGGGAGGCAGGGCTGAGTGCTGTTCCAAGCCAAAGAGGGCTGAGGGGGGCTTGGGGAAGATCAGGACTCCCCTAGCTTTTTCTGTTTGGCTTGGACCAAACTCCCCCAGTATTTCTTTCTTTCTTTTCAGTCAAATTAGGCTTCAGGTGCGGATCAGCAAGCAGCAGGAAATGCAAGCTGATGCCCATTGGGTTTGCAGGTGCTTGCACCCATGCAGATGTTCTGCCCTCTGATGATGAGTCACGCACATCTGCATAAGCAGCACTCTTTGTGATTGAGGTTTGGCCTGAGAAGGGCAGACCACATCCTGCGATGAGAGCTGCCGCTGCAAAAATCTCCCATCATTTATGTCGTCTACACCGAAGTCTTAGCAGCTGTTAAAAATCCCAAACACAGAATGTTTGACTGCTTGCTAGCCCTTTAACAAACTGGCTGTGACGGTGTACGGACTGAATTGTAGCAGGGTCTGTGACCACACAGTACTTGCCTTTATGCATACAGGCGTACGTGCTGTGCCTTGTTTCTTTAATTTTAATTGCCTCTATCATACCAGAGCTGCTCTTTTGTCCTATTGCTCAGAAACAGCAGTATTTTTCACTGCAACAGTATTGGGATATGTCTGACGCCATGCTGGGAAATTAAGTAAATGTTTAAAAGAATGAATTTATTCCGAACAGATGGCTTTAGCTCAGTGCTCCTGCTCAGGAGCCTGGCCAAAGCATTGCTCTGGAGTGGCTGGACAGTGCTGGGTTGGCTCCTGCTGTATGTCCAGAGGAGGCCCCTCTGCTCTCCTAGCTGCCCCTGCAGCAACCTCCTCATCTCCTCCTCTTCTCTTCTTGTACACTTCATGGACAGTCACAGCACTGCTTCCCCTCTGGAGTGGCTCTGTCTGGCCTCCTTCTTAGAACTGTAGAACCATTAAGGCTGGAAAACACCTCTAAGTCATCCAGTCCAACCATCAGCCCAGCCCCACCGTGCCTGCTAAACCATGTCCCTAAGCACCACAGCCATACGCTCTCTGAACTCCTCCAGGAATGGAGACCCCGTGCAGCCTCTGCCACGGCTTCACCACTCTGCCAGTGAAGAAATTTTTCCAATCTTAGAATCACAGAATGGTTTGCATTAGAAGGGACCCTAAAGCCCATCCAGTTCCACCCCCTGCCACAGGATCAGGCTGCCTACGGCCCATCCAGCCTGGCCTTGAACCCCTCAGGGATGAGGCAGCCACCACTGCTCTGGGCAACCTGTGCTAGGGCCTCCTCACTGTCATGGTGAAGAAATTCCTCTTTCTGTCCAGTTTAAATCTGCCCCTCTCCAGTTTATCCCCATTGCCCCTCGCCCTGTCACTCCAAGCCTTTGTGAACAGTCCCTCCCCAGCTTTCCTGCAGCCCCTTTAGGATCTGGAAGGTTGCTGTAAGGTCTCCTTGGAGCCTTTTGTGCAGTCTTATCAACCCCAACTCTCTAAGCCTGATACTAGTTTTAGACAAAGAACTGTGTAAATCATCAAAGAATGTTCATTCTTTTTTCTTTTTTTTGGTTATCCAACAATGTCTGCAGACTTCCTTCAGGTTCTCTCCTGACCTAAAACAGATATATCTTACAAGACAACTAAGCGTATCAATAAATTCTCGCAGCCCTAAGACAGGTTATCTCTTGACCTAGACCAGCTATATCTTACAAGACAGATTTATATGACAGGATAATTAAACATACAAACCAGCTGCAGCAAAACTTATCAATTAATTTTCACCATATTGTATTGTGTGAGGAATGATCTGAGCTGAACAGATGTCTCTTCTTCTGTAGTCATATCTGTTTGGAATCCTTACTGATCTGAAAGGCACGGTCAGGCAGGGAGCTGGAGCCAGCTCCAAATTAGCAAGTTTTAACTGTTGTGAAGTTTCATAATATTAATATTAGACCTTGGAAAGCATCAGAATATGCATAAGATTTCTGGGAAAATTTATACATTTGCATGTAAGTGGGAAATACATTCTGTAACAGCCTTTGTCTCGGGGCACACAATTGATGGAGATCGTTCCTGCACGTTGGCCAGACCTGCTAAAGGATGCTTGCTTTCTAAAACTCCCAAACAAATCTTAAAGAGTTTTGTTGGCCAACATTTTTGGCAGGGGAGCAGGGAGCTCCTCTTTCCCATGCGCTCAGCGCTGCAGGTCCTGGGTCAGCCCACAGGACAAGGACACGGAGGTGATGGAGCCCATTCAGAGAGGGGAACGGAGCTGTGGAAGGGGATGGAGCACAGCGGGCTGGGAGCAGCAAGGGACCTGGGGCTGCTTGGTCTGGAGAGGAGGAGAGGAGACCTCATCACGCTCTGCAGCTCCAGAAAGGAGGGTGTGGGGAGGAGGGTGCTCAGCTCTGCTCCCAAGCGATGGGGCAAGAGGGAATGGCCTCAGGTTGTGCCAGAGGAGGGTTAGATGGGATATTAGTGACCTTCCAGTGCCTGAAGGGGCTACAGAAAAGCTGAGGAGAGACTAATTACGAAGTCTGGGGGTGACAGGATGAGGGGCAATGGGGATAAAATGGAGAGGGGCAGATTTAGACTGGACATAAGGAGGAATTTCTTTACGATGAGAGTGGGGAGGCCCTGGCCCAGGTTGCCCAGGGAAGCTGTGGCTGCCCCATCCCTGGAGGGGTTCAAGGCCAGGCTGGATGGGCTGTGGGCAGCCGGATAGTGGGAGGTGTCCCTGCCCATGGCAGGGTGGGTCAGAACTGGATGGACTTTGAGGTCCCTTCCAACCCAGATCGTTCTGTGAGTATGATATATACCCACTGCGTTTGTAAGAGGGGATGCCTTTTCTAGAAGGGCATCTGATTCAGCGCTGAATTGTAAAATAAAAGTATTATTGCCTTTTCTTCAAAGGCTTTGTCCTTTTCAATATTTCTCACATTATCATTTTCAAAGTAAGGACAGTGCCTGAAAAACGCTGTTTTAAGGAAAACAGGTGATCAGAGAAAGAAAACATGTTATCAGAGTGATATTCTAACTTTGAAAAACTCAGCTGCTTAGACAAAACTTAACTCTAATTTAGCTTAAATCTAAATATTCTACTTTGAAACATCGTGCATCGTGGTGGCTGATGCCACTGGTATGCTGGTGCCCTGTGACCGATGCCACCAGGATCCCGGTGCCCCATGGCTGGGATGTAGGTGTCCTGATGCTGGTGCCCATGGCAGCTGGGGTCCTGGTGCCCTGGGGCTGATGATGCCACAGGGATGATGGTTTCTGTGGCTGATGATGTTACTGGGACATTGGTGCCTGTGGCTGATGATGCAGCTGGGATGCCAGTGCCTGTTGCCGCTGGTGCCACTGGGATGCCATTTGCCCTGTGGCTGATAATGCAGCCGGGATGCTGGTGCCAGTGGGTGATGCTTATACCCGTTGGTGCATCTGGTGCCCGTGGGTGGGTGATGCTGATGCCCCTGGGTGCAGCTGGTACCCACGAGAGGATGATGCTACTGCCCGTGGGTGAAGCTGGTACCCATGGATGGGTGATGCTGATGCCCCTGGGTGCCGCTGGGGCCGGTGCCGCTGCGGCCGGTGCCCGTTCCCGTGGGTGGCTGGGGCCGGTGCCGCTGCGGCCGGTGCCCGTTCCCGTGGGTGGCTGGGGCCGGTGCCGCTGCGGCCGGTGCCCGTTCCCGTGGGTGGCTGGGGCCGGTGCCGCTGCGGCCGGTGCCCGTTCCCGTGGGTGGCTGGGGCCGGTGCCGCTGCGGCCGGTGCCCGTTCCCGTGGGTGGCTGGGGCCGGTGCCGCTGCGGCCGGTGCCCGTTCCCGTGGGTGGCTGGGGCCGGTGCCGCTGCGGCCGGTGCCCGTTCCCGTGGGTGGCTGGGGCCGGTGCCCATTTCCCGGCTCGGGCTCGGGCTCCGCCCCGGCAGCTGCGCAGGCGCCGCTGGTCCCGGGGGCCGCTCGCAGCGGGCTGTGAGCTCGGGGCTTTGTCCGCTCGCTCCGCGCTCGCCTTCGCCGCTTGGTTTATTTGATCGCCCCGCGCTCCGGCCGCTCGGCTTGTTATTATTTATTCTCCATCGGGACGAGGCTTTCGGGGTTCGCCGGGAGGCAGCGTCAATGCTGCTGGTGAAGATGGACCTGCTCAACTACCAGTACCTGGACAAGATGAACAACAACATCGGCATCCTCTGCTACGAAGGTACCGCTCGGCGTCGCCCGGGGACGCTCGGCGATTCGCTTCTTCCTCTTCGGGTGTCGAGGGGACTTTGCGGCCGCTCCTGGGTCGGTTCGGGGAGCGCAGGCGGCTGCCCGGCTCCAGCGGGACCCTCTGTCCTGCCTGGGCCGGCTCAGCACCCCCTGGCCCTGCTCGAACCAGCTCGGGACCCCCTGCCCCTGCTTGCACCAGCTCAGGAACCTCTGCTCCTTCTTGGACCAGCTCAGCACCCCCTTCCCCTGCTTCTGTCCCTGCTTGGACCAGCTCAGCACCCCCTGCCTCTGCTTCTGCCCCTGCTTGCACCATCCCAGGACCCCCTGCCCCTGCTTGCACCATCCCAGGACCCCCTGCCCCTGCTTGCACCATCCCAGGACCTCCTGCTCCTGCTTGGGCCAGCTCAGCACCCCTTGCCCCTGCTTCTGTCCCTGCTTGGACCAGCTCAGGACCCTCTGCCCCTTCCCCTGCTTGCACCATCCCAGGTCCTCTTGCTCCTGCCTAGACCAGCTCAGCACCTCGTGCCCCTGCTTCTGTCTCTGCTTGGACCAGCTCAGCACCCCCTTCCCCTGCTTCTGTCCCTGCTTGGACCAGCTCAGCACCCCCTTCCCCTGCTTCTGTCCCTGCTTGGACCAGCTCAGCACCCCCTTCCCCTGCTTCTGTCCCTGCTTGGACCAGCTCAGCACCCCCTGCCTCTGCTTCTGCCCCTGCTTGCACCATCCTAGGACCCCCTGCCCCTTTTCCTGCCTCTGCTTGAACCATCCCAGCACCCTTTGCCCTGCTTGTACCAGCTCAGGATCCCCTGTCCCTGCCCGGACCAGCTCAGCACCCCCTGCCCCGCACCCCCCACCCCATCTCCTGCACCCCCCTACTCCTTACCCTGTCCCCCTGACTCCATCCCCGGGGTTGCAGCCTCTCCTCTCTGCTTGGGGGGCTTGGGCAGGGTGCGGGTGGCCGTACGTGCGGCTCGCAGTGTGGGTTATGGCACGGTGAGCGGGCTTGGCAGAAACCTTCCCTCTGATTTTCCATGTTCGCTTGGAGAAGGAGCCTTCTCTAGTTGTCAGGGCAGAGACAATGGGGCGCACACAGGGCTGCAAGTTCTACTCGCGCTCTCTAGAAAGAGACCAGGCTAAAACACCATCATGAAAGATGGGAGCCGAACTTCACTGTGCAAAATAACATCTTTTCCTTCTCTAAATCAGCATGGCCATATTTCTTTCCTTCGGGAAGTGGAGGGGCTCCCTGTGGGCCTGTTAATATTGCTGTTCCTTTTTTTCCCCACATCTTTTTCTCCTGTGCACAAATATATATCTGTTTGTAAAAGAGCTTTATTCATGCAGAAGATGAAATTTGCCTGTCAGAGCTGAGGTTTAGTAGGGTTCAATTCTCAAGCTCTTTCTTATCTCGTGCTTTGTTCTTTACAGCAAGAAAACTAGATTGAAAGGCAAGAAAGAAAAACCAGCTGGGAGGAACTTTTTCATTGTTCTCTGTAGTAACCGGTGCTGTATCTGAGGACAATGCGCAACTCTGGTGCAGACGATGAAGTTCTGCTTAAAATTCTACTTATGTGGTACATGTTCCCAAGTGTTTTGTTGACTAAGGCAGAAAAGCTCTAGTTTTGGCTCATTAGTCCAGTTCATTATAATGATACCTAATATTTATGGAAGATTCCAGCCCCTTTTTTCCCCACCCTCTTATAATTGTTATTTAACCAGCTCTTAGCTTTAATAGTTCAAAAACAGCAGACCCGCTTAAGGCATACACTGCTGGGGCAGTCTTTGTTTAGTTTAAACATCTGTTGCTCTTTCCCTTATTATGGAAGTTAGCGTTTTTTACACGAAAATAAACACACACAAAATGAAGAAAAGAAAAGCAAAACTTTAGTGGTGTTTATAGCGAGGTGTTTATGTCCCAGTGGTTTAAAAAGTATGAACACTGGCAACGTCTGCCCTGAACTCAAAGGGTGTTGGAGATGCCTACAGATCCTCCATGCCTCTGCCACAGTATTTATTTTCTAAGTGAGTTGTGTCAGCAGTGATGGATCTTGTCTTTTCAAAGACGCTGCTGCGATAGTAACTGTATTGGCAACAAAGCGCCCTTTCAAACTCAGTTAGGATTTCTTGATGGTCATACTTGAAATACTTATAAATAGATGCTTTCCTGAGAAGTACTTCTGCATATGTGGGATAAGATACAAATACATTCTGTGATGTGAAATAGGCTTGAAATTTCAGAGGAAAGAGTTATGGACCTGTATGGCACGGGAAATGAATTAGATGAGTTCCTTATTTGTGTAGCTTCTCTCTTGAAGCACATGCTTTTGCTGTTGAGATAATTGGTGTGCTGGAGAAATGTGTCATTATTGTTTTATGAGGTTTACTAGCGGTTTTAATCTTTCACCTCTGGCACAGGCCACTGGAACTATGTGCCATTGATTTGTAGCTGCTGCTTATGAATGAGAGATGGATCATTCCGTAAGAAACAGGAAAAGTTCTTCCATTGTGTGTGTTTGGCGGCTCTTTAGTTCAACATGGAATAGAAGAAAATAATTTGCATCCCAAGACAAGGCCTGCTTTTCCTTGCCCAGCGAGAGGTACAGATAACAAACAACTTGTTACCTGCAGGCTACTGAGTTAATGCCAGCACCCGGTTAGTTGTCCTTGACTGGTAGGTGTAGGGAACCTCAGCTGTGCCTTGGGAACATTCTCAGTGGTGCCATTCATGGTCATGGGCCAGTGAGTATGGAACCTTCATTGATGGAGTGTTGTTCAGCTCATAAAACGTGTTTCTGATTGGCTTACTTGATGGAGGTCTGGGGGAAGGACGTAGAGTGGCGACTAATATAGATGGGACATGCCTTGTGGGCAGAGAAGCATCCTTTTGATGAGTTTGGGGAAAATAAAGGTCTTGAAGTTCTCCCATTAACTGCTGAGAAATAACGTTGTGCTGAAGGTTGAGCTGATTGCTTTGTAGTGTGGGAACTTAGCTGAAGTTGGCTGTTGGAGAAAACACAAGAATTCTTCCTCTTTTTCTCCAGTAAGATTGATCTAACACTGGCACAGGTTGCCCAGAGGGGCTGTGGAATCCCTGTCTTTGAGGATGCTCAGAACCTGGTTGGACATGGCGCTGAGTAACTTGCCCTAGCTGACCTTGTCTTGGAGCAGGAGGTTGGGACTGGATGATCTCCAGAAGTTGCCTTCTAGCCTCAACACTTCTGTGAGTCAGTAGTAGGATGGGAAGTTCTTCACGCTCATATAGTCGAGGTAGCCACAGCTAGCGGAAGGATTCTAACCCACGAGGAGGTGAGGGCTTTTGAAAGGGAGTCACCTTTCTTTTCTCAGGGCTGTTTGGTTTACACTGATAATTTATGTCCTTCTGAGTGTTTTGTTAATACCGTCTCTAGCTTTGAGCTCCTCATGATGCTCCATGGTAATCTCAACTCTGATGGATGATTCTGGAGGAAAATCTGAATTTTAACAACATGGTGGTGTTTTTTAAACAAGTTGCATTAAAAAAAATTTGAATTTTGTCTCCCTCTCAGGGGAAGAAAAATTTTTAAGTCATTTAAATGAGAACATTTGATCTTTGCCAGTGGGACAGTGACAGTTCCATTGGCAGTGATCAACCAGTTCAAGCAGTTTGTTATAATACAGTTGGCATGATACAAAAGAAAAGAAGAAATAATTAGAGAATTGTTAACTCGGCATCTGGATGCTTTTTTCTAGCATGAATACATCTGATACCTTCCTTCTAATCCTTTGCTGTCCGTTATTAACAATGGCCACTTTAATGAGTAGTGCCTTCATGTCATTGTTTTCTTCTTAATGAGCTCAGGGACACCAGGAAACCCTTGGGAGATGGTTGTCCTCGCAAAGGCTCTGAAGCAGAACCATTCCATACCAGCCTAGCATTCCCAGTGCTTCCTATCAAGTGACAGGCATGCATTCAGAGGTAGAACATCTGCATCTTGTTTTGCAATGGAAAATCCCTTAACTTCAGCCGAATATTCTTTCTCCCAGAGCCTTGTGTGTGAGGTAATGGCAGGAGGGCTCAGAGGTAGCGGAACGAATTGAAGGTGATCTGCTCTTCGCCTGGCGCAGGGCGGTCCAGCAAGTTCTGGCTCCTGTTTTCCAATGGAACGTGCATGACAAGATGCAGATTCTGAGTGGAAGAGTTGTTTTATTTTGTTGTTTATCTGCGGGAGCGTACAGATGGCTGTGCTGGACGGCAGATTTCTACCTTCCTTCTTCCCTGTCTCATTTGCAAATGCTCTGTGTTATTGCTGCATTCTCCAGGCCTCAGTGGCCGTGCTGGGAGAGGTATAAAGCGATGCCATAAGATGCTAAGAAGTCCCCCAGGCATGCTATGAGACTTGGAGCACTCAAAATAGTTATAGAGGGTTCTCTGGATGCTCCGGAACACTGGATTTTTATTTTTTTTTTTTGAATGGAGAAAATTGAATCCAGATTTACAGAAAACCATCCCTTTTTGGTTTTGGGACAGCTTACATTCGTTAGTGGCACGTTACATAATGATGGCACTGACTTCCTGTAGGGGTGAAGCTCTGCTGGCTGCACTGCTGGGCTCGCCTGGCTCACTGTCTTCTTGGAGCACTCGTGGCATTTCCTATATGTGCATGTCTGCCCCAGAAGGCCAGCTGAGATGTTTGATTGCAAACGAGGAGCCTGAAACAGATTCTAACTTCATTTGCTCTTCAGTGAAACGTAGTGTGTTTTCTTAAGTTCTAAAGAACAGTTTCCGTCCGTGTTCTTTGCTGACCTTGCATTTCACTCTGGGTCTGTAACATCAGTTTCTCCTATTAACTTCAAAGTTTGGGTTGGTTTCTAAATATAGAAAATGACTTTAACACTATTCTGCTATGAAGAATTAGTGGAATGATAAATGGGATAAAAAGTCTCCTTCGTGGTGCGTTAAGTGTTCTTGTAATGCAGTGTAAAATTTCTGTTCAAAGTCATGTAAATTAAGATACACCTTCAGAATGTCCCCTATTTATGGAACATTCTCTGGGGTTTGCTTTTTCAATGGCTTTTATCTTCAGGAAAAAACAAAGCGCTCCAGCTTCACAGTTGGGCTTTTCTTGCTCATTTCCTCCTAGCACGAAGTTGGGAATATCCTTTTCAGTACTGACATCAAAATTCAGTTTATTTTCCTCATTCATCAAAGGCAAGAGAGATTTAGGTCATATTCAAGTGGGTTTTTTTTTTTCCCCTGGAGTTCTGTTCTCTGCACCCTCAATGCTAGTTCAGCATTTGTACTGAGAACTCAAACAAGGAAATTAAAAAGCCAAATGTAATAGCGGGCTATCCCACAACTTTCAGTCGATAAGATAGGCAGCGTGTTTGTTTGGAGATAAAAGGTAGTGAGGTTTGTAGCAATAAGTGCAATTCTGTGTTAATGAGCAATTTGCTTAAAGGCTGTAACTTGTTACTCACAAGTCAAATTTGTTACACTGCCAGGTCTCTTTGGATATAAATCCAGGGATTTTAGGAGACATTGAAAAAGCTTAAATTGCTCCAGAGTCTGAACAATGCACTGCATTGTATGGAGAACTGTTAGAGAAAAAATGAAGCTTGAACAACAGTCTTCATTGTGTGGCATCTGAAATTATGAATGAGCAAGTTCATCCATATGTATTGGGTTTGCCTTTTTTAAATATCTGCTTTGCATGAAAATAGTCGTCTATTAATTTCTTCTCGAGGATTAATACAGATGGGCCTTTATATTTGATTTTGGCTGAACAGGCTACTGAGTTTTAGCATGCTGCATGCAGACAGTGTGCTGGGCAATTTAGCAAAGTTGTTTACACTAACGCTAATCCAGCGGGACAGAGCCTATAATTTTTCACTGATAATAGCATAAGGTAGTGAGGAACACAAGTTTCTGGAGGAGGATGGACAAAAATGGTATAATATTTTTTCAGCATTAAGGAATCCTGAGTGGTTTTGAGTTTAATTTCTTCTTTAAAGCCAGCCAGTTTTTTTCTTCATTGTGCAGTTCTGTATCGCGTTCCTGAAAATTGCTTTACAAATCAGCATGGAATGATTGCTGGATGCCCAGAGTCATTGTTTCCTTTCCTCATCAGGAAAAGCTGTGGAGTAGAACTGGCTGGGTGATGTAGAGCTGCTAGATGTTGTTGTGTAAGTACCGTGCCATGCTGCACAGCTTTGGTTTTCTGGAGGCAGATCCCCCTCGGTGCTTCATCAAACGTCTTTCTTGAAGAGTGAGCCGACGTTCTCATGCCTGTCTCTACAGGTCGATGTCACAACTTGTGTAACTTGGGGTGTGCTGGTGGCTGGTGTAGCTTGGGAGTGTTGGGGGGGGTGGGAAGAGAGGCCAGAGACCCTCACCTGGAGCCCTGCATTCAGTTCTGGAGTTCTCAGCTCAGGAAGATTATGGACCTCTTGGAGAAATTCCAGAGGAGGCCACAGAGAAGATGGGAGCACCTCCGGTCCCAGGACAGGCTGAGAGAGTTGGGGTTGTTGAGCCTGGAGAAGAGAAGGCTCTGGGGAGACCTTAGAGCAGCTTCCAGTATGGAAAAGGGCTTCAGGAAAGCTGGGGCTTCAGCTCGATCAGGGAGGGCAGGGGTAGGATGAGGGGTAAGGGGTTTGAGCTGAAAGAGGGGAGATTGAGATGAGATCTCAGGAAGAAATGTTTGCTGTGCGGGTGAGGAGGCCCTGGCCCAAGTTGCCCAGAGGAGTCACAGCTGCCCGATCCCTGGAGGTGTCCAAGGCCAGGTTGGATGGGGCTTGGAGCAGCAAGATCCAGTGGGAGGTGATGCTGTCCATGGCTGGGGGTTTGGAACGGAATGGGCTTTGAGGTCCCTTCCAACCAAAACGATTCTGTGATTCTGTGATCATTCAGCACAAGGGCAGCTTGGAGCTGGCAGTTGATCTCTTTGTTAGCGTTATCTCTGTAAACTTGTAAACCAGATGGCTGGAGTTGGAAGAGTTTTATTCTTAGCATCAGCAGCAGATTGGCACAGATTCAAAGGCAGGCCAAGCTTGGAGTATTTGAGTTGTTAGAAGGAGCTCCATACTGCCTTTTCTTTTTTGGCATTGGTGAAGTTGAGGTAACAGTGTTCCTGGGACCACCACAGCATTTGTTTCAGGCAAGGAAATTAATGCAGAGGTGGTAAGTCTTCAAAGATTTTCAGATATCTAGTTTAAATAGGAATGAGAGTCCTGAAACTCTCAGGTAAGAATCAATATGGGTGTAGAGACAAAAAGGCGAAATGGAGTTTAGAAGGTTCCCTTTGCCTAAGTTTCAAGGCACTGTTGGAATCGGAGTTCTTAAAGTAACTCTTTTCTTAATTTTTTAACTTGGTGATTGCTATCGTTAAGAACAAGAACTTGGTAAACATAGCAGCACACGGCGGGTCCAACTTTTCCCTGTGAGAGTGTGAGGTGCCACTTCGTACCTCGTTTTATCTTGGGAGGAGGATGGCGCCCACAACGCGGTGTACGTGGATGAAGGTGGATAATACTGGGGGTGAAGTAGAACGTTGCAGTGTTTGTGGCCGAGGAGGAGAAAAGAAAGCATGCCTTCAGCAGGGATGAGCCAGCCTAGTTCCTTCACAGAAAACGTGGCCTCTGCCTTTTCATAATGCCCATCATCACAAGTGTCTGTCAACAGTGGTTTTAAGACATGCTCATTTTCACTCATCATTTTGGAGTGTTCCTTGTCAGCTGTGAGAGTCAAGCACTGCAATATATAACTTTCTCCCTGTCTTCCAAACCTTACTAGCAGGTTCCAGGAAATATGTTTGCTCTTCCAGCAGAAGTTTGGAACCAGTTGTGTTTAAAAAGCAGTAATTTTTCCTGGAAACCCATTTGACAGAGCAGGCACAGAAACCACTCAGTATTACGCCTCCCTGGTTTGCAAGACTTAATATTTGCTCCTCAGCATGCAGGAATATGTTATTCGCCTTTAAACATGAGCTGCATTTGAAATTAAGAGAGATTCAGTAGATGAGCCTACCTTGTTTTGCTCAGGGTAGGAATGGCTCTGCTCTGAGGGAATATAAGCCAGATTTGAAATATTATCTTCTATTTTAATCAAAAATCCAATAACAGATTGTCAGTAGCCTTTGTAGTTACCATCAGTCGTTGATGTAAGAAGAACGAATACCAAAGCTGCCGAGCGAATCGTTTGGAATAGCTGTTGTCTTTTTGAGAATGAGTATTTACTTGATTTGAAGACCAGACTGAATGAGGCTTTGAGCAACCTGACCCGGTGGAAGGTGTCCCTACACATGGCAGGGGCTTTATGGTCCTTTCTGACTCAAACCTTTCCACGATTCTGTGATGTAAAAATGGCATTAGTGCACTGTTTTCAGAGATGTGACTCCCAGTTTTGTTACTTGACTGTTAATGTTTAGTATGGCTCACTTCTGAAAGTAAATTTAGATATTTATAAAATCAGCAGGTTTGACACTTTCAGAGCAGAGCCTTTCAGAAGACTGTTGTTTCTTGGTGCTAGATTACTAAATTGGAGTTGTTTTGTCTGTGATGCATTGCTAATTGTAATTAAATGGCTGCATGAAGGAAGTCAAATCGTCCAATCAAAAGGAAGCTGTTTCTATGAATATTAAGTCAGTAAGTGCCACGCTAGAGCTAGCCAAGTAAAATAAGGCTATTTAGTTGTTCTGTTTATATTCTTTGGAAAGTAATCTGTTCTAAAGCAGGAGCTCTACAAAAAGCACTCTTAGCACATCAAAAAAAAAAGTTGATGTAACTATGGCACCTCCTTTGTGGTGGTTTTATACAGAACACATCAGCTGGAGATGGGGTGAGGGAAGTACTGTATGATTCACATAGGACAAGTTTGAACTCGGCCAGTTTCTTGGATTTAGTATAAATATTTATGGCATTGAAGCGGATTTTTTTTTTTTTCAATATGCTTCCTTGTGCTCCGGATCTTTTAGCTGTCCTGCTCAGCCATCTGGTGTGCATGGCTGCTTGTTTAACCCCCACCCTGCAGTTTTCCTGCTGTGGCATCTCTGAGAGCTATCGCAGTCACTCTGTGGTCGGCATAAATTAAATCTCCTGGAGCCAGCTGGGAGAATGCTGACGTGCACACTTTTCCTGCTGAATACTCTAAAACCAGTGGCTACAGTTAAAGAGGTGAACACTTTGCTTTTGTCTTGCCGTAGGCATCGTACTGAGCCATTTACCAAAGTGTCAAAAATAGGGATTCCAGCATTAGCAATGATGTTTGGACATGATGATCTTAGAGGTCTTTTCCAACCTTAATGTTTCTGTGTTTACAGATTCTTGACTAGTTTACATCTCTTAGAAAAAGCTTTTCTTACCGATGTTTTATAATAAATGTGTCTAACTCAGCTCATCAGCAAAAAATATGAAGTTATCTTCCTTTAAGAACCCCTAAAAGCCCTAATTTCTAGGACTGTGACCACTTTGAGGTACATAATGCTTGCCTCAAAAGCTGATCTGGGGATGTACTGAGTTTCTTTGTTGTACAGTAAATTGAACACTACGCTATTTGGTTTCAAGTGTTTCTCAATGAGCCCATTGAGAAGCTAGTAGGATAACAAACATTGTAACACTCATTGTAAGGTATTTCTATGTATATATTCCTCTCTGCAGAATTCCAGTCCTCACAGAAGCCTAGTTTAATTCAACCTTCAGCCACCCTTGTGGAATAAATAGCAATCATTATCCTTATTTGTGAGGGGGGAAAAAAGAGCTGTTATTGGTTAGATTCACCTCAGTCAGGGATGAAGCCGAGCGCAATGTTCAAAGTGCCTTGGTTGCCATGCTTCACCATGGCTGCTAGACCTCACTGCAATCTGTTAGTAACCTGTGTATTTTGAGACGTGCTAATAAAAATTAATCAGCTAAACAGCTAAAAACTGTGATCTTTGAAACTCAAACTGGTGCTGTATGGGCGAGATGCTTGCCTTCTGCTCAGCGATCATGGAAGGAATGGGAGCTTTTGGTCTAAAATCCTTTGTGTCTGTGGTTCATCTGTCCTGGACCCCTTCCAAACTGATGTGATGAAAGCTGTTTTGGGAGAAGTTGTTGAGTCTTTTTAGCTGATACAAGGAATGAGCTGGTGCAAAGAACAGTGGGATGGAAAATTGCAAGTTTCCCTGTTTGAACCGCGGGACCTCTGCAGGTCTGCTCCATTAACTTTGAGGCCAGCTGAGTTGCAAAATAGGAATGCGCCCTCTGATGCTGGCAGTTAATTTTATATTCTTTTCAGAAGATGAGTCAGGATAAGAAACTTAAGTTAAATAGCAGCACTCATACAATGTCTGGCAAGCTGATAACCCATTTATGAGCTAAAGCAGTGCTCCCAAACCTTTTTTATGACTAGGATCCCACTGCCCCTGAAGAGACTGTTGGATGCCATTGAAAACTTCTTAGTGGTGTTTAATAGAGTGCCAGCTTAATTATGGGGTGGGACATCTTCAATGGGTGGTGGAGGATAGAGATCTGCAGAAATGTTTAGGATGTACATCGTTTGTGTAAAATGGGGAAGGATTTAGCCATTAATTAAATGAGGGTTGATATAATAGAATCACCAGGTTGGAAGAGACCCAGCGGATCATTGAGTCCAACAATTCCCACCAATCTCTAAACCATGCCCCTCAGTATCTCATCCACCTGCACCTTAAACACCTTCAGGGAAGGCAAATCAACCACCTCCCAGGGCAGACCGTTCCATTGCCCAATGACCCTTTCAGTGAAGAATTTTTTCCTTATGTTGAGCCTGAACTTCCCCTGGTGGAGCTTGAGGCCATTCGCTCTCGTCCTGTCCTCTATCACTTGGGAGAAGAGGCCAGCATCACAATGCAGCAAGGGATTGAATTTCTGCATCCTGTGAAGCCAGTATCGTGTGAATGGTGGGACTCAGACCTACAACTGATGGGGTTTGATGCCTTTGTTTTATCAACCCATCTGCACATCTCTGACTTTTCTGTGTTTTATCAGGATTAAGTTGCTTCAGCAACTTTGAAATAAATAAACAAGGAGCCTGGCGTTATCTTAATCAAAGGGGAGATTCAGCAGAAGACTAGTAAGGTTAGGAGGAGAAAGACAAAGCCCTAATTAAAGGTGTTTGGGAAGCAGAGTGTAACTTCAGTACTGCTCACCTATTCCAACCCCAAGACTGTCAAGATAATGTCACAAATACAAATTTCTGTGGGTTCCTTGTTTTTCTGAGAGTTCTGGAAAACCTGCCTTCGGTGCCCAGCAAACAGTGAGGAAGGCTGTGTGGGCAGCATGAGATTTTTTGGTAGCGAACGCAGTCCCTCCCACTCTCTTCCCTGCCTTGACTTCCCCTTGGAGGGAACAGTTATTTTACGTGACCCTGCAACTTGGCTCCATAAACTGCCCTCCTTCTTTTGAAATAAACAGTCCAGCTATGGTTTAGACAGGGCTTCCATCTCTCCCTTTGTACCATAGCATTGTCTCCCTTTTATCTCTGCAGATCTGACGACTCTGGCAATCCCAGCCCCTGCAGAGCAGTGCCGACTGCTGGAGTGGGTGGGAGCGTTCAGATCCGTAACCTTCAGTCCTTTTGAGGACGAATCGATATTGTTCTCTGGTACTGGGTTCTTCACAACTGAATGTTCTAGTGGAGCAGCAGATTTCAGCCTCTGGTACTCTCTAGTTGCCTATTTTTTTTTCCTGTGGATTTCTTGATAGGTTTTTTCCTCAATATAGTGACTTCCTTTCATTGCATGTTGTGAGTCCAAGATTGAAAACTGCTATATCAGAGGAATCGAATGAAGTTTGTCTCTTTCCTTTGTAGTGGTGTGTGTCTGTGTGTCTCTTTGGTTTTGGAAGACAATCCTTTCAGGAAGAGCAGCAATATTTTGGATGTTTTATGTATGTTTTATTATACCAGCACCCCTATCCTTGGAGAAGTTGTATGGCACCCTCTCCACCTTAGAGCCACACTATTCTTTTTGCTTTTCTAGCAGATACTAGAATCATAGGATAGTTTAGGTTGAAGGGACCTCAAAGCCCATCCCGTTCCACCCACCTCCCACAGGATCAGGCTGCCCAAGCCCCATCCAGCCTGGCCTTGAACACCTCCAGGGATGGGGCAGCCACAGCTCCCTGGGCAACCGGGGCCAGGGCTGCTTATGTCTAGTCTAAGCCTTCATGAGGTTTTGGTTATTACAACCCTGCATGCGAGAAACCTGTGAGGAAGACGATTGCGTTGTCGCTCAGAATATTACAAAGCCAGTGGGCTTAAGGATCTATGTCACCAGGGCTGTGGTGCTTATAACGAGCTTGAATATCCTCTTGACTGGCTGAGGCCCTGGCTGGGTCATACCTCAGCCTACTGCCATCAGTTACAGTAAAAGCCCGCGTGTAAGGAGTTGGCGAGCTGCACATCCTCCTCGTTCTCTTTTTAAAGCACAATCAAAAGACTATCTTGTTTTCATCTGAATGGCTGGTGAGGTTTGCTGTTGGATTCAGAGTGCTGCCTGCCCTGCACAGTTGTCATTGCTCTCCCTGTGCAGAGGGCAGTTTGGAGCCCACTTTGAAAGACAAAGGGATTTTGTTCTTTATAATGGATTCTTTGTGGGAGATGGGTTGGAATTGTTCTGCTGCTCTGTGGATGAAAGTCTTCAGTATTCTGGCCAGCTTAGTTGAAGGGGCTCTGTGTTCTTCAGATACGCGAGTCCCTTTCAGACAGGCTGCAGTCAAGTAGCAGAAAGCAGACCTGAAAATGAAGTTTTGCCTGTGTTCATTAGGCCAGTTGCTTCTTTCACCTCTGTTTAGGAGGGGATTGTTTGTTGGGGACCATGAGGGTGGCCGCAGCTCCCGTTGTGTGTCCGTGTGCACGTGATGGGTAAGGTTGGCCTACAATCCTGCCTACTCTAGCTCTGGGGCAGCACTTTTGAGTATTTGACTCCTTGGCCACATGCTGGGTGGGGAAAATGTGCTAGTCGAGACTTCTTTGCTTTGTATGGCTTGCTTTTTTTTTTTCATTACTGTTTTGAGGTCATTTGTGAGCTACCAACAGGAATCCCATCAGGGAACTGAACACTAAGCTTTGTAGGACTTGCGCACGGTGCAGTGGTGTAAACAGCAAACTTATGTCCTTCCACATCCATTCTAAAGGGAGCCACCTGTGTGTGCCTGGCTTTTACTAATGTTTTGAATGTGTTTGCTTCAATGATTCTATTTTAAAAATACAGCATTTGTATCCTCTCTCTGTCTCACCTTTTAGATTCCAAGTGCAGAATTTTGGGAAAAATCAAAGGGAAATAAAAGGAACATTACTGGGAAGTACAGCATTGGATTTCACTGCTCTTTTAGCAAGATCATTTTCCTTGATGCTCTGAAATTTTCCATGTGTAGCAAAAGAGAATAATGTGAAAAAAAGTATTGGAAGCATGTTTGTAGTAAACTACAACAAAAATGGGCAGTGTATCTAAAAATAGGCTCCAACTGAAATAAGGGGAATATATTTTTTTTCACTTTGCATGGCACATTTGCTTCAAATCCTTAGGAAAGAAACAGTGCACAACTTATTGGATTTACTTTTAATGTGACCCCATTACAAGTGAATGTCTTCAAATCCATGTTTTGAGTGTGGTTGCTGTAGAACATACTGGCTGTGCTCATGTCCACAGGGAGCGCTGATCACCCAGTGTGATAGTCTAGAGTCTCATTGATGTTACGGGATCATAGAATCACTGGATTGGAAAAGACCTCTTAGATCACTGAGTCCAACCATTCCTATCTACCACTAAACCATGTCTCTGAGCATTGTACCCATGAAACCAGCTGCTGGAACAGAAAGTGGTGTTTCAGACCTGAGGATCTGCCTTGCTGTTCACTAGCAGAACCAGAACTCAAACATACAGGGAGAGGTTAGTGATGTTTCTTTCTGCTTGGGAGGAATTGTTCAAATTTGAGCTTTCCCAAACTGAATTTCCTATTTGTTTGTCTTTGCCACTTCATGAGAATACACAGTTATGAGGTCTCCTTTCATCTGTTGAAATACTGCCTAAGCACCCAATCTAACATTTTTTTTTTTTCTGTTGTGACCTCGCTGTGACTTTGATTTACTTTTGCAGTAGACGGCGGGTCTCCTGGCTTTGATTGTTTCTACTGAAAGACAGGCTGGTGTTTGATCAGTTCAGCCTCCACGTCTTTTATGTAACAGTGAGTCATTTAGCTGGGTGACAAAAGAACACCTAGACCTGGAAACCACCATCGTTTTGGAAAGCAGCATCTCCAGCAGATTGGCTGAGTTACATATCAGTCACAGTTTTTCCTTGGTAGTGTTTTCACATTTTTAATAACATGACCTTATCACACTGATAAAGTAAATCTTTTTATCTGGCAGCTTTTAAAAACCGCTTCTCAGAAGCGAGACTGTGCTGTGTAAGAGTTTTGCGAATGAATTAAAAGGCACAGAATTCCGATGAAATGTTTATTAGTTAAACTTTGGATAATACTAGTTTTAGTTACATATTCTGGAATTATTTTCTGTATATTCTGTTATGCTGTAACAATCAACTTGATGGGTTTTTCCTGCTTTCTCTGGTGTTCGTGTCCCATAAACATTCTAGGGACATTGCAAGGTGCAAGTGCCAATGTCTCATCATGAGGCAGCAGGACAGGTGAGGTTTCACCTCTTTCCATGGGTTTAGCACACAGACACTTGCCTCCAGTCTTTAGGGATTTCAGCTGCACTGAGGAGAAGACATTACCTGACCTTGAATGACTACGTTTCAGTATTGCTATACCTGGAGACTGGTGTAGGGATACACCAGAACCACTGATTGTCCTCGGGTTGCAGTACATTTTGCCAGGGAATTACAAGGATCGTATCTCCTGCTGATCAGTCAATACTAATGTCATGTTTTCTCAGCAAATACAAGAACGTGGAATTTACTGTTTTCTACAGAAGACATAAATGATGCTTCTCCCTTTGTCTTCCCCTCTCTCTCATCCCTGCCCTTGTTTGGGATGCCCTTACACCAAATAAAAGGCGTCTGAAGCCTTCTTCATTAGAAGTACCATTAGGCTGAGGAGCTTAAAACCGTTGCCACTCCCCCTATCCCTGCACTCCCTAATCCAGAGCCCCTCCACAGCTTTCCTGGAGCCCCTTTCTGTGCTGGAAGCTGCTCTAAGGTGTCTGTGGAGCCTTCTTTTCTCAGGACCGAGCAAACCCAGCCTGTTCTCGGATGGGAGGTGCTCCAGCCCCCAGATTATCCGGACATCCGTGTATTTTATCATTGGTTGTATTTTGATCTTGTCAGCTAGGTGGCTGGAATCTTTCTTAGCCATAGCTGACATGGGTAAGGGTGCTCTAAGCAGAAGAAAGGATCCATTCTTAGACTTTCAGAGCAGAAGAGTTAGCTAGATGAGACATTGTCTTAAAGGGAGTTCCGCGTGTTTCTGGAGTAGCCTCATGCCACACCATTAGATCTAAGACCAAGTTCATTGTTGCGTTGGAACTGAACACAATCCCACAGTCACAACTGTTGAGATGTGAAAATTGACATCTGACAGAGGAAAAATTAATGAGCTCTGCCACACCAAAGCATTAAAATTTATTCCATCCCGTTTTCTCTGTGGCATATCTGCTGTCCTTCTTTTCATGCCATCAGGTTCTTGCCTACTCACCAAGGAGCCTCTTTCAGTTGGTACCTGGTTAGCAGAGTGAGGAGAATTAATTTAAATCATAATTTAAGAGGAGAGCAGAGACTTTTTACTTTTCTTGTGTTTATGAAGTAGTTTGTGGAACCGAAAGTTACCCATATAAGTTGGTTTATGTAACGGGGAGTGTGCCTGTCTGTTTTGTATGGCTATGCTTTTCCCATATGATGAGAGAGAAGGTAAGATGATGCAGTTTGTTTTTCATAGTGCACTTGAAGGAGCAAATCCACTTGGTTTGGGGAGGCAGGTTGGCCATTTTCTGCCTGCCACAATTCAGTGTTTTGTATATAATAAAGCATTTTCGAGACCTATTAAGTTGAAATCTGCTTTAACCTGTGCTCCTCAGCTCTGATGAATGAGAGGCGGCTTTCAAAAGGATCCTTAAGCCTGTGCTTCTTGAGCGGTATCGCTGTGCCTAAACGCTGGCTCCTTTCTTTGTGCAGCCTTTTGAACAAGACGGGGGGAAGGTGGGTGGAGGTGATTGAATGCAGGGGTCACTATTTTACATTCTTGCTTGCGGTGTCAGGCATAATGTATCCCTCATTAGCAGGCATGGTGTGACAGAGGAGCCAGGACAGAATAGCTGATTTAATCACTGTGTTTTGGGTTTGGCCATGGGATTTCTGGCATACGGATCTCTGCACAGTGGTAGCCAGAGCTTTCTTCCAGAAGTAAGTGCTTTTCGTATGTTTTGTAAACGGAGGAAAGCAGTGAGCTGTTGCCAATTTTTCTGTAAATGTGCATGGGACTTTCTGGTTTCCTAAATCAGCTTTTTGTCATCTTACAAGCAAGTCAGTAAAATACGTGTCGGACAGTGAATCGGTAAGTTGGCTACTGAAAGAAATCTATTGATTATAACAAAAAATATTTCCAAGACCTGATTTCCTAGCAGTGTTTTGTTGTTTTTGCGCTTTCCATTAATACTTAATTTTCTGTGGCTGCTATAGTTTGCTGCTTTGTTATGCTCTGCAGGTAGGCCTAGTTTATAAGCTGTAAAGGAAATACAGACTACCGTGACCTTGCTTTCCGCGTCTGGCAGACTGCTTCTCAGAATTAAATCTTATTTGATCTCAGCTTAAATCATATCTTTTATAGAAACTGAAGTCCAGACATTTTTCTGTTTTTCTTTGAGTGGGGGTTGTAGAAATGTTCAGCGATTATATAAATAATATTGTCTGTGACTATCTTTTAGGTATCTTTTGTGACTTTTATAAGGTATGTTTTATCACGAACCAAAGATTTACTGCTAAGGAGTGGGCATGGATTAATGTCTCTTCTTTGTTCTGGCAAGTGAAGTAAATCTGCCATAATAACATACTTCTAAGATTATCTGTAGTCTAATGAAATTCTGGGCAATTTCACACTTTCAAGGATATTGATCCTCTGACAGTGTAGAGCAGGTGGTGAAGCAATGACCAAACTAGGCAGCTGGCAGCATCTGCAGAATAATCCTGCAGCACTGTGCTGTGATTCTTGTGTTTTGATAACTTGTTTTGATGACTTGTTGAATTGAATAACTTGCAGTGGTTTCCCTGCTTGGTATTTGATATCCCAAATAGTGTGATTTTTTTTGTCTGCGAGTTGGAATTTTCATGCCATTTATCCCGATTTCTGTTGGCACAGACCGACTGCTGCGTTTGAGGTAGTGGAAGAATGGATGCGATGGGTTATAAATTCGTGATTGCTAGAATATTGGATTAGTAAATAAAAGAAATGTCATTCTGGAGTATCCTTTTTGCACATATATAGCTTTTTGGGGCTTTCCAGCAGAAATGTTTCATGTGTCACAAAGGCTGAATTTTCATCTCGAATCAGTAGAGAAAAACCTCCCTTGAAGATCTTCATTGGGGCATGTTTATTTTTTGTGCCCCAAAGTTAATGAATGTGTCAGGAATTAACCCTTGTGGACAAAGCCATTTGTCAGATGCAGAACAGAAGAGTAAAATGGACCAGGGCAGCGCTGGACTTCTCTTTCAAGGAGTTTATTTTCAATCTGTCTTAAGGTCAGTCTTCAGCTGGAAAGACTTAAGCCTTTCATTTCTGGATTGTAATTAATGCTGGGATTTGATACATTAATAGTAGCCAGCAGGAGAGAGGAAATTGGGAGGGGGAACAGGATATGGTGGCCCTGTCTTGGTGCAGCCCATACTGAGTGGTGAGGTCAGGGAGGAAGGAAACTCGCTGCCAAAATAGTGTATATTTTATTTTCCAGTCTTTGGTAAGTCCTGGAGCTCTCAGACATATTTTAAGACTTCTCTGGTGTCTCGCTATCAAATCCACACTTGTAAAAACATGACTTTTGCTGTTGGGGTGTTTGTGTTGCATGGAGGTTTCGGTAGGGACACGGACACCGCTGACTGAACTGCGAGAGAAAGGCAAACACCATTGAAGATCCAGAGTTGATGGAGAAGCGGTGAGGTGTGTGTCTGAAAAGAGCCACACTCGTTTTACAAACCTTTCATTTGCGTGTGCTGATTTGATTAATTTTCAGTTTAGGCTCCTAAGTGGTTAAAATAACGAACGTTCTTGCTGACTGCATGTCCCTCTGTCAGCGGAGTCCACTGCTGCGGCACTACCATGCAGGCAGACTCTACGTCACGTTGTTATCTGCCTTTAGCTTGTCTGTACCTTATCGTGTTGCCTAACAGTTTTAATAAAAAAAAAAAGGTGGGGGGGTGTGAAGCGAAAAAGAAGACTAATATGAGTAGTTGCAAGCAGAACTGTCTGAAAGCAGCAGATCTGGAGTGCCTTACACCAGCTGCTTGCTGAAACAAAGAGAAGTATTATGAGAGGCACAATAAACATGTTTGCTCTCTCGGCCCTCAGTTGCTGCGCAGACACAAGCCGTCACAGTGATGGATTTTGAAGACTGGACTTTGGAGTTGGGGAATTTTGTAAAACACAGTTGTTTTATCAAGAGTGTTGTCTTGCCAGCTGTATGATGCGAGTCTGGTTTCCATGGAGTGTGGGCAGCTGGGGAGACAAATCCAGTTGGAAACCCAGCATTTTGTGGGGTGGGCTCTGCTGTGGTTTCTTTCTCGCTCTGCTTTAAATTCAAGTTTGATAAGGAGGAAAGAAATGGCCTTTTTGTTTAAATAGTGTTTTGTTCTAAATAATATTTTTAGCCCTAATCAAACTTGCCGTACTCGTACAGCGTACGAAAATGTGATTTATCCTCATAAACAGCGTAGAGATCTTTTTCCTCTTGACCTTACTGTGTTATCTGGACTGTGGTTTGGTATTGTTATCTCTGCCCCGCAGGGTGGGCTACATGGAAGACACTGAGCTCCAGCCACTTCTGTCTTCTTGTGGGGAGGCACTTAGCATCTTCCTACCCATTGCAGAAGAGATTGAGAGCTCTGACAGCTCCCACCTGCTTGCTACTGTTTGGGGTCTGTTAATTTGATTACTTTTGGCTGAACGGCCCTGTGATGCTTCGAGTAGGCTGGACGGCTCTGCGGTGTTCACCTGAAAGCCTTAGTGTTCCCTGTATAAGCGCTACTTTCCTTCACATTTAGGAAAATGCATTACAATATTCAACAGGTTTCCATTAGAAGCCATCCCTCTCTTAGCTAAATTTCTTTAAAATGGGTTTCTTTGACACAAACGTGCAACAGCAATAGCATCTTTACCAGATTTTGTACTCTCTCTGCATGTTAATCTAAACGCTGTTATTACGGTACATATAATAAGGTGAATTTGTATGATTTTTTTTCTAAAACCAGCCACTGAGGCAATTTTATTGTGTCAGGCTCTGAGCCACTGTTTGGGAAAAAGTTTCTAACTTACCGAATGGGACAATATCTAGAGATTTTTGTCTGTTGTAAACATGGGGGGTATTCATTACGTGAGTATTCAAGTTGCCCGTGTTCCTGTTGGGGCCTCTTAGGAGAAGCTGATTGGAGCTGGGTGTCTCTGCGGGATTTCTGATTCCCATGATGGGACTTTGCATTTGAGTCTTCGGAAGCGATCTGAGATCCTAGGGAGAGAAGAGTGGTTGCATTTGAGTGGGACGAGAAGTGCCACAAGCCTCAGTGTGGATGAAAGTTTTATCCTTTGACATGTGCATTAACTTCTTTTTTTTCAAAGACAGAAGTGAGGGAGGTTCCTCCCTGAGAAACTGGTATGATGTAGCTCTTAGGTTTGTAGGATGAACACTGAAAGTGGAGGTTTCCACTGGCAAAGTCTAAAGGCTGAGGGGAAAAACACAGACATTTTACCAATATGAAGATTATTTCACGTGAGAGGTCTTTGTAATAAAAGCTTCTCTTGTGACATTAGAGTGGTTGCAGGGGGCTTCCCAATTAATGCTCTGGTTATTTCCAGCAGGAGAGGGCCTGGGTGTCTGTCTGAGATCATTTGCAGTAGAGCACAGTTCTTGCTATTTAGAGCTGGAATGGAAAGTTCCTATTTAGATTTGGTGCCAGGGTCTTTAATAGAAATCATGACTTGTGGTATATTATAGGTCAGTGTATATTTGCTAGTTTATATTATGCTGACTAAATTGGCAAAACTCTTGTTTTTACTGGTAAACATTCAGGAGTTTTTCTCCTCGCTCGTTCATTTTCCAACAAAATAATATTTGTCGTGTGTAGAATTAGGGCAACATTTTATAAATCATCTGCCTCAGCGATGATGTGAAAATGTGTGGTGGCATACAAAGGTTTCCATTGTCAGGTACCTCAGGGCTGTAGATGGAGTTAACTTTATCCTAATTTTAGTTCTGGAAATTATGGTCATGTAGAAAAAATACTTCTGGCAGTGTAGGAAGAATACAAATTTTCAACTCCAGCTACAGTGGCTGTTTCGGGGATGTTACCAGAATAGGCGGTGACCGTGGTAGATTCAGTTCCTCCTCTCCAAGCCCATTATGAAGCCCCCAAAGCTTTTTGTAACATCTTTGAAACCCTTTGGAATCAAAATGTGCCCTGTGGCTGTAAGGATGAGAGTGGCCAAATCCATACCTGCTGGTGAAATGCAAAAGCCTGCGCTTCAGGCTGTACCTGTAGTGAGACAGCTAATCAAAATGGGAAAAGGTCTGTGGTGGCACTTTGGTGCCGGCTTAGTAACAGCATGTGAATGTATTTATGCACAAGCTAACGGTATGATTTCTGACATTAATTGTATGTACGCTTGCTGTGAATGGCTTTTTCTGGTAAGTGTTAGATGATACTAAATGTATGATCTGCTGGACACTTTGCCACCAGTGTGCCTAGTTGAAAATTGGCATTCTTAAAACTGAGGTGTTGCGATTCTTGCACTGACAGTTTGTGGTGGCTCATTTGTTGCCCCAAACGTAGTTTAAAGGTATAGAGAAGGACATTTAAGGACAAACAGACTTGAGTCAGCGAGTTGCAGTTCTTCCTTTAATTTTTACCTTGTGCAGTTGTGTACCAGACAAGCCTGTTCGGGACCACATTTTATAAAAGGAATTATTTGAGAATTTGAACGATTATTCAGTTTTAGATCTTGAATATTTGGCATAAATGTGAACTATAGTCCTGGAATTTATAACCACAACCATAAGAGAAGGAACAAAGCGTGTTTCATTGCGAATAGTCATGCTTTGCAGAGTGAGGTGATGAAAGTTCAGGGTTGGAATGGCAGCTTGTGAGAAGGAATGCTTCTGAATAAAAACGCTGTTGGAAATACGTGTTAGCTCAAGCTTTCAGATCATCTGGGGTGAGTTACTCCTCTCGCAGGCCATTTTTTCTACTGTTTATTCCAGTGTGAAGCACTAAAGTATGGTTTATGATGCTGCAGTCATCTTACGACCATGTTAAACATGCCTATGCAGACCGGATGTCTGGTTAGGAGATTTCTCTGCTAGAATGTTTTCGAAGAGCGTGCTGTTTTACCTCTCTTTCCCTGTCATGTCTTTTCTCACTTATCGTCTTCCTGCAGGTGAGGCAGCGCTAAGAGGTGAGCCCAGAATGCAGTCTCTCCCCGTGTCCTCTGCCCTAACCAACCACCGAACAGGCCCTCCTCCAATCAGTCCCAACAAGAGGAAGCTCAGCATGGACCAAGGGGACGAGGAGCTAGACTGTGAAAATGACCACGTGTCTAAAATGAGTCGAATGTTCAATCCGCATCTGTAAGTGTCTCAATTCTGTTACCTCTGGTTCCTAGAATCTAACACTACCCTCTTTGTCTTCATGTGTACTAAAATCATACCGGGTTAAACCTTTGTGCTAGATGTCTACTTTGTTCCAGTTCATGTGGAAGATCTGCGCGGAGGCTGATTAGATGGGTCTGCTTTGTCTTCCTTTGTTTTCATACAGCATGAAGTAACAGGAATTAGCTCAACTTAACTATTTATAGTAAAACATACGTATTCACCTTGCGATTTCTTGCGAGTTCCTTTGTTCTTTGTAATCCACTTCTTTCACTTCCCCTGTTTCTGAGCGCTCTGTACTCTCTGCTATGGGGGCGGGGAGCCAGGAGGAGGAGAAACAGAAGTGCTTTGCATTTTTTTGAGGCCGGGAGGTTGTGCACCAGCTGCTCCGCAATCTGCCTTGACAACTGGGCGAGCTGCAGTTGGTGCTAAACATTTACTTAAACAATTGCACTGCAGCTCTGACAGTCAGATGTGGAATTTTTCGTCCAGGTAAGGTGTCGCTGAGTTAGGTGCATGTGTTGGGTAATCGTCAAATGCCATTCTCGCCGTCCTTGCATTCCTGGGAATACAAGCCTGGTTGGCACCCAGCACAGGCTTAAAGCATTCTGTTCATTCTTGACTGGAGGAAGTGATGGGAGCGTTCGGCAGCCCGGGCGGCCTGATAGCTGTGCGCCTTTCCCTGCTGCCTCAGCTCCTGCAGCCGCTGCATTCCTCGCATTCCGCACTGCTATGGACTGTTGTGTTCAGTCATAAGATGCGGATGGAGGTATTTATCCTCAAATAAATCAACACAGTGTTAGTCAGAGGCTGGGCCTGTCGTCTGCAGTCTTGGAATTTGTTACAGATCAGGAATCCGGCACTGAAGTAATGCAAAACAATAAGAGCTCACAGGCAGAGAGAGGCTTCTCATTTCCAACGTATCTTGTTTTTCCTCCTGAAAACTTAACTATTTATAACCTTTCTTTGGAGTGGAGAATGCTGGTATTGAAAGAACCATGTGCTGCGTTTCTGTGGTGTATGTACACAGCACGACTGGAGAAATTTATGGCATTTTTGAATTATTACGTAACTTTGTGGGAAAAGGTGTGATTTTTTAAAAACTCATTTGCTAGCGATGAAATACAACACAGCTGGCAGTTAAGTGCTTTATAACACTTTATACAGCGGGGGTTGTAAAAAGAATGAAGTCTGACCAAACAGACTCATGTGCAACCAAGGTTCAAAACTGGAAGATAGAGGCAGTTAATTCATGTGATCCCTTCAATGTATTTTAGAGCTATCTGGTCTTTTCCAGCATGGTATGTTTTTATTGATCTGATACGGTATATTTTTACTCAGCAGATTCTTTCTGTAATTTTGCATATGAAATGTGCATCTTTTCTTCTCATAATGAAAAGCACTGGTTGTCTGCCTAGTGTTCATGTGATGAGACTTCATCTATTCCAATTAATTCGTCTACTGCAGATGAGTCATAATCTGACATAGCATACACGAGGCCATCTTTTTCTGCTTTGTTTTGTAACTTTGACCTGGCCACATGAAAATATGCTTTCAACTGAATATTGTAAAAACTCAGACTTCTGTGATCTGTCAGAAATAGCTGAATGTCTGTATATTTCAGATAGATCAAAAAGTTCACAAACATCCTCCTTTATTCCCTTTACCCTGCTGCCACCACCAATTATGTTATTTTTTGAATGTTTCTTGCATTTTCCCTCTTTTTTGGATTATGGCTTTTCAACTTAACTGTAGCAATGGATCGCTCAAACTTTGTGGAACTATCGTAAAGATTCTGTTTTGGAGATGGGGAGTGTGTTGGAGAAGGTTGGCTCGTTTGCACTGAAGAAAAGACGACAGATTTGGGGAGAGAACTGTTTAATGGCACACAGTTAGATTGTAGTGACGTGGAGGCTCTACAACTCTTAAGTTCAACAACATCTGGTTTAGAAAAACAAATCCGTAAAAGATACAGAGTGTAATCTGGAGAGTAGATGGCGCAGTATCTTTGGTGACAGCAAAGCCATTTTGGTGATTTGGACTATCAAGATGAAATTTGGAGTCAACATATTGGGAACCTGTCAGGAGGAAGTCCCCCGAAAGCGTAGGACAAAAGAGTTGGTGATACACAAACTGTTCCCAGGCAGAGCTGCCCCAGCCAGTGTTGGTGCTGCGGACCGCACACCTTTGCCACATAATGGTGTTCAAAGCCTTACTCCTCTGGCTGAATGTCCTCTGTTGTTCTAAACGTCCAGATGAGTGGGTCATTTTCATTTGGAAGTCAGTGCTTGGAAGACAGAAGTCTTTATTGATGCGAACAGCTCTCGTTGAGGCATTTTTGCGTTTGTGATTACGTCTGTAGGACCATGAAGCAGTTGTATATTCCTCCTCCTGACTCCAGCATGTTGTGGTTGGAAAGGTAAATGGGACAGGAATCGTGTGCTGAGGTTCGTTATAAATGGCTAGAACCGTTCATTAGTAATGAGATGTCAGGGTACTGGCACCCTGGTGCCTCAGTGATTCAGTGGGAATGAATCCATTCAAGTGATCTGGATATCTTAGTGCCTTTTCTTCTGGAACTGAATGCTTCGAGATAATCCCTGCTCAGGTGTAACTCCCTGATGTGTCTCTAGTGATTAGGTGGGCGGTTCACTTTTATCATGGAAAAACACAACTACTGGAGCAGAGTGAATCAGATGCCCTGACAATCCTGATATGTTTTTGAAGTACGTAATGGAATTCCTGTGCAAAGAACAATTTATCAAAGGCTCTGCTTTTCAGAGGAGATAATTCTCAGCTTTGGGATAGTAAGATATACTAGAGACCTTGCAGATCAGTTTTTAAAAATCTGCATGTGAAGCTGCCTACCCTAAGGCAGCATGCTGGAGTGTATTTATACAGTTTCTATATTCTTGTGGTCACTCTTATCTTGGGGGAAACATAATACTCCTAGCCCAAATGAAAACCTAGGCACTGTCATATGACAATCCTTTATTTGCATTTCACGCTGTCTTCTATGTCCCTCAAATGTTTAACCTAAAAAGCATTCACTAAAGTGTAATCTTGCTGAAGTAAAATGTGCTTTCTGTGCTATACTCTACTTACTGGTGCTCTGTAAAGAAGTGAGTTTATTTTAAGCCTCAAGTTGGAACGTGCCTTTATTTTCGTATGACTTCACTAAGTTCACCTTGATTTACAGAAGAGTAATTAAGAACTTGATTTATATAAGAGTTACAAGCGCTTTACTTATGGGGGAAGTGGCTGGAGAGCCATACCAGTCTTTCCTAACACATGAAGCTGCTTTGTGATACTTCCAAGGTGTATTTAGCATTTCATGGCAACTCCCATGCAGAGTGAACTCTCCCTGGGCACTGCGACGCAAGGGGAGTGTGAATGAAGCATGTTGTACCTTTAAGTGAAGGTCTCGGGCCTGACCTGTGTTATGTGGGTTTCTTGTTTGTCAGGCTGGAGGCATTTTCTCATTTTCACAGTTCAACTGAAAACAAAGGCCTCCTTATCCTTGCAGGGAGCTCTTAAGAGCTGACATCAGCCTTTTCCCAGCGGGCACCAGCTCTGCCGTAAGAGTCCGAGCAGGGAGCAGAGTCGGCTGATCGCAGTTCCTTCTCATGGTGGTTTGTTTGCCAAGCAGCACGTAAACCGAGTAAACACCAAGAGCACAACATTTAAATTGTTATTTTTTAAAAGAAATCATACCGGGCTGGTTTTGCTTCTCTGATTTTCCCTAGGAACTAGCAAATCTGTAACTCTGAACTGTTCTAGGGCAAGGTGTGGTTATGGCTAGTACTTTATACACACACAGTGTAGCTGTGTTAAAAATAGTTTGTACACTAGCACGTTGTGGGATCCACTCACTGTATTTAAGGTTAAGGTAAATGGATGTCACAGACGTCTTCAAAAGGATCCAAATTTTTCATTATTGATAAAATTATGTGGCAAAGAGGCCATTTGAATTTGTATTGGAAGGGGCTGTTATTCCCATTTGCTTGTTGAGTACATCGGGCTCAATATTAGCATTGAGTGGAATATTTTCCCTTTGGTCTTTTTGACCTGGTCTAGTGGCACGAGAGTTGCAATGACAATTAATTTCTAAATGAAAGTCATCCTAGGACAAAAATTTGCAGCTGTTAAGTAGGTGTCCAAGGAATAATCTGTCTCTTGATTCATGTGATATGTAATTTGGCTTTTTCTTGCAAAAAAAGAAGGATCTTCGCATGATAAGACAATGTGCTGCGCATGGCATAAGGTGATGTTAAGGTTTGGGCATAACCACACAGACCCAGATACTTCTCTTTCAAATTCTAGGTTGTGTCTTCATATCTTACAGTGAAGACTCATGGCAAATTAGATCCCTAAAGCCAGGCTAGACACACAGAGTTTGGATGTTGCCATGTAATATAGATTTCTTTCCATGAATATCCAGTGTATTTTGCTCACTTTAATGACCTTATGATAGGAATTACTCTGGCACCCTTTTTAAGATATCTATCTTAAGCTGTCCTGAAAGTTGCCTGGAGTCAAACATCATAGAATAAATTGGGTTAGGATAGGCTTTAGGAGGTCATTTCATCCATCCTCCTGCCTATAACGGGTCCGGCCGTGTCCTCTTCAAGCTCTTAGTGGCCCAAAGCAAGGAGTTTTGAGTAAGATCTGCAGTACTCAAGGCACGACATTGCTTATTAGAGGAGGTCTCTGTCACCATCCTCCCTAGCACTCCCTGACCCTGCTGAGAAGGCAGGGTGGGAACGTTCTCCAGAAAATCATGTCTCCGTTGTGGTGAGGGCTGGCTCCAGCTCCAGGCAGGGCCTGAAAAGATTTAGAAATGGGTTGTAGAGGTAGCGTGGGAGTTCTTAGCAAAGTTCTTTGCTGCTAACTACTGCTTTTTTTTGGTTCCAAACTTCGTGTGGTATTAAGAAATATATTTACACTATCATTTTATTGTGACAAATTGGAATTATAGAAAAAGCCCAACACACAACTCGGAACACCCAAAATGTGTCTCAATTGCTTGCAGGCATCTTCACTCTGTTCTCTTGGCATGGAGAAGTGTGTTGGGATTAACCTGGTGTTTTCAAAGCAGTCCTGTGGAAGCTGAACACCTCTGCTGGCCCTTGTCGATGACAGGGGACAAAGGATTACAGAGCAGGTTTCAAATTACTTTTCCTCATTTTTTTTATCCTTTTCTTGTATGCATTGCTTGAATGACAGGCCTAATAAACCAGATACATTTTCTCGCTTACTAATGGAGAACACACACTACATGATTATTCTGAAATCGTTTCCAGCAAGTGTACTTTAAATCGAACATTCAGAGACAGACTTGAGAGAGCCGATATGCCCGAGTTAATGTTTAACATGGAGTTTTGCAGAAGTTCTTATCCAAAGGGAGACTTCAGAAAGTCCTCAAGACCCTTTTGGGTCAGGAGGGTGTAGCCAAGCACATGTGAAATGTGTGTTAGGAACAGTTTCACAGCTAAAAATCGATTGGTGGCTTGTAGTCCTACACAGAAAGACCTGATCTGTCAAAATTTGATTGTATGTTGAAGTACTTGAAAGATCAGGTGATGTTAGCTCAGGTGCCCCCACCTGCAAACAGAAGGGCTTTGTTAGCTAGCTCCAGGATTCTGCTTTAATACAATGTTTTCCACTTTCATTTTCCTTCATTTGTAAAGAAGCACAAACTTTCTGTGGCACGTTAAGGCCTCAGGCTGCCTCATCATCGCTGTGCGATGGTGCCAGCGCAAGGCACTGCCCACTCGCTGGAGGTTACCAGGAGCCTGGACCCACAGAGACCAAACACAAAACCCTGCAGCCTCAGTGCTGGCTTTTTACCCATGGGGCTGTTCTTCATAGAATCATAGAATAGTTTGGGTTGGAAGGGACCTTAGAGCCCATCCAGTTCCACCCCTGCCATGGGCAGGAACACCTCCCACTGGATCAAGTGCCCAAGCCCCGTCCAGCCTGGCCTTGAACCCCTCCAGGGATGGGGCAGCCACAGCTTCTCTGAGCAGCCTGGGCCAGGGCCTCCCCACTCTCATGGTGAAGAAATTCCTCCTTATGTCTAGTCTAAATCTGCCCCTCTCCAGTTTATACCCATTGCTCCTCGTCCTATCACCACAAGCCTTCATCTTCCATAAGGGGAAATATTACATGGTGTAAATTATCATCTCTCTGCACCGGGGTGGAATTCAGTGCCAACCCAAAACTCTTGATAGCTGAGCAGGAGGCAAGAAAAGAACTAGCAACATTTTGCAAACCTACTGTAGATGTATATCTCCTACCCATATGGAAACAAAAGTTTAATCTGACTTCTTCTTATTTAACCGTTTTCCCAGATGTTTCCTGCAGTTTGACAGATGTACCGTTTACTAGAAAGTTGCGCTCTTGAGAGTTAGAATGTTATGGACACGGTTGCTATAGACAATGACTCTGTACGGGTAGGATTTGGAATAAAACGTTACATTAACTTCTCCTTGAATAAGTAGGATTTTTCCCCTGACTGAAAGCGCTGGACTGGGCTGTCTCCTTTCATTTTCTCTCCTGCAAAAACATGCGAGCTGGCTTTAACTCATTCCTGCCACATCGCTGAGCGCTGACTCGGAGTGAATAGCACCGCTTCGTAGCATGGACAGGCGGAAAACATTCCCTGGCTCTTTCTAACAGCCGTGGCCATGTTTTCGCATCAGAGGGGCACCCTCACTGGGACCCGGCTCTTTGCCCTCTCCTTTTTGGTACCTAATAGTGAGGGAACGGAGGAGAAACGAGCATGTGGTGCCCAGATCTGCCGGGGAGGCAGCCGGTTGATGTCCTACGTGGTCTTGGCCAAGGGGCAGCGTGCAGAGCCTGCTGGGACGCGAGACTCTTATCGTGACGAGGCGCAGCCCCCGCGCCACTGCCGGGAGGCCCTGGGCAGGCGGGGTAGGCGGCGCAGGGGCGCTCTGGGTTTCCTTCACCATTTATCCTGAAAGAAAACGGCAAGGGAAATAAAAGGACTTGGCCGCCATTGGAGCCTGAAGATTTCCACCTCAGTTATTTGACTCCTTCCCATGGTGGAAAACGTCGCTGGGATCCGCTGTCCCCCGTAACGTTGGTGAAATGAGATACCCGTGTCCAGAGTGCTCGGCTGGAGTCGTCCTTTAAACGTCTTACATAACTCCATGAGCCCTGTAAACAAACTGCAGCCCAGCAGCTGGCCACGACTCCTCATCCCCAGTGTAAATATTGTTCCTAAAATGCGATGGAATGTGAGCAGGGAGGGCAGTCTGATCCCTGAACCCCGAGCATGGGGCTCCCTGTGTTCCCTGGCACTGGCCTGGGGCACAGTCCCCGACTGGGAAGGGAAAGATATGGGGAGTGGTAAGCTATGAGAAAAACTTCCCAGAACATCTGAACATAGAACAAGGGGGAATGGATTGAAGCTGGAAGAGGGAAGATTTTAGAGGAGATCTTAGAGAGAAATGTTTTGCTGTGCGAGTGGGGAGGCCCTGGCCCAGGTTGCCCAGAGCACTGGTGGCTGCCCCATACCTGGAGGGGTTCAAGGCCGGGTTGGATGGGGCTCAGAGCCCCTGATCCCTTGAGAGGTGTCCCTGCCTATGGCAGGGGGTTGGAACTGGATGGGCTTGAACATCTCTTCCAAATCCAACTATTCTGTGATTCTATGAAGTCTCTGCGCGCTCTAATTACGGCTCCATGCGCCCTTTAATGTGGCACAGATGTGCAGTTACAGTCAGTAACGGAGGAGCTGCGCAGCACAGCCAAGTTAAGGTCGATTTGTGTATTCTGCCAGCGTCCTGCCTTGAAAGTCTCTGTCTGTCACAGTTGTAGCAGAAGATTTAGGTCCGTGTGGATACAGCTGACTTCTTTCTACATGAACAATAAGAAACGGTCCTTCCTGAAGCATAGTTATTTATATTATTCCTACATCATCACTTTAAAAAGGGGAGACAAGTAAAACCACAAGCATTTTTGCTTGTGATTTGCTTTTCTAGCTAAGGTCTCCCTTAAACCAGAAGTTTCTGTGGGAGTGCTGTCAATTGTAGAGTTTGATGGTGAACTTGGGCATCTCAGCTGTAGAAGTAACCTTCCAGACGCTTACCCGACCCTGGCAGTAGCAGTCTGGTTATCAGCTTTTCAAAGGAGTTATTTTACTGTATTGAGATGAATTTTAGTTCTGGAACCTTCTGCATAAGGAGGAGATGGAGCTGTTGGAACGGGTCCAGAGGAGGCCGCAAGGATGATCTGAGGGCTGGAGCACCTCCCGTACAAGGATAGGCTGAGAGAGTTGGGGTTGTTCAGCCTGGAGAAGAGAAGCCTCTGAGGAGACCTTATAGTGACCTTATGGCACCTGAAGGGGCTACAAGAAAGCTGAGGAGGGACTGTTTACAAAGGCTTGTGGTGATAGGACGAGGGGCAGATTTAGACTAGACATGAGGAGGAATTTCTTCACTGTGAGGGTGGAGAGGCCCTGGCCCCGGTTGCCCAGGGAAGCTGTGGCTGCCCCATCCCTGGAGGGGTTCCAGGCCAGGCTGGATGGGCCTTGGGCAGCCTGATCCCGTGGGAGGTATCCCTGCCCATGGCACGGGGGTTGGAACTGGATGGGTTTTAGGGTCCCTTCCAACTCAAACTATTCTATGATTCTATGAATAGTTGTGCAAAATATAAAGAAGCTGTTAGTGTGTTTATAGTGCTTCTGGAGGTTTCAATAATTCAGACTTTATTAGCAATTACAAACAGTTTCAATAAAACTGTAATGTAATGTTTGTTCCTTTTATAAAACAGCCCATGAAAATATTTCATTTCTTAAAAGCAGTTATTTAAGCACTGTTCTTGGTCTAAAGCCTAGGGTTTGTAAGAATGTCTGAAATTTCTTTCTGAAAGTGCATTCATTTCCTGCTTTACACCAGCTAACCTTACATGTGTGAGTGAGGGATAGAGACTGTGACTTGTAAGCTTTAAGGCCCTTTCCTCTGTTTCTTTTAAGAACTATTGAAGTTGGAAAAGAAAGCTCTAGAATCCCGTCTCCTGATAATCTGACATAGTTAATTCCAGCACCTTGACCCTATTTTCAGAGACTGGCTTGTGTTGTTAAAGCTCATACTAAATAAATTTGCCGTTCTCATGTTGTTGATAGCTTTTTACTTCCCACATCACCTAGCTGGAGAAAATTATTACCTTCCACCTCTACAGAAGATTCTACCTGATGCAGTCTTTTAGATGATCGAACTAAATAAAATCTCATAAACTTCTGAGAACTTGAGGGTCACAGATTGACCTAAGGCAGTACCCACCTTTACAGAAATAATTGCGTGACAGGCAGCAAGTGATGAATGAGAGTATTTTCTCTGTATATCTGTGTAAAAAAACATAGAAGATACTGTAAGGAATGACCCAGAAAATGTTATACGAAAATGTAACTGCCGTTTTTTATTTCCTGTAACAGTCCTGCACAGTTTCACCACTGTCAACACCACCAAGTTTCCCCAGAGCCAGCAGAACAGACTGATGTACCCTGGCGGCGACGAGCATGCATGGATGTGGCTGATCTTGTCACACAGGGACACGACCCACTGCCGCGTGTATTTTATGTGCAAGCTTTCTCCTGACATTGGCCCATAGGCTTCTCTCTGTGTGATCAGAAATAGTTTTTACAGTATTTTCCAGTGACTCAGTGTAAAAGGTTAGTTGCATGTGCCAAGTTTGACTTCAAAAGAGTGTGAACATGGCAGAATTATAAAAGCTGCACGTGACCCAGCACATGAATTGGTAGAACATAGGAGGAGTTGTCTGACAGAGATGTTCGTGTGGGCATTGCAGTTGGGTACAAATTAATCATGTTATAGCTGCTTCTGAATCTTTCCCCTCTGACCTTTTAGCTGTTCTGTTGGAAGACTCGTTGCTCTTCACTTACGCTGTCAGATTTTCCTTACCACTTGTTAGAAATCTTAGAGAAAGTTTGGAGTGTCCCTTTAACTTCAACTTCTACCATTTGCTTTTCTGGATGTTTCCCACTCCGCCCCCCCTAAGCAATTCAGAGTGCCTTACAGACTTGAAACAGTTCAGACTCCTGCACAGACACTTTTAGTTCCCATTCCAGCAGTGAATTGCCTTTCTAGCTTGTGTTCTGTCTGTCCCACTATATGCAGTAGCATGATTTGCTGTCCAGATGTGAACATTGGCAGGCTCTGCGCTATTTCGCTGGCAGCATTTGACTTCGCCTTCAAACACCCAGGTACCATGTTGACTTCTGTGCAGTTTACTTTTGCACCTGAAATGAAACCTTGGTTCTGAGACCTGACTGGCAACCGTAGGATCGAGCTTCTGCCATGCCTTGGTATGTCTGAGTTTTGCAGTTCTACTAAAACAATCTCCCAAAAAAGCGCTCTCTGTAGCTCTAGTAGCGGTGTCTTCTAAAGACTGGCCACCTCCTCTGTAGAGCCTTCTTTGGCTTCTGACACGTTCACACCTTTTGTCTTTTGGTCCTTCGCAGCTGCCAGAAATAGTTCTTCACTTACGCATTTTCTAGTGTGTTGTGCCGGTTTTTCAAAGGCAACTGGAGCTACTGTTGTTCTTTGAAGAGAGAGTTATGGGGAGGTAGCTGTGACAGATAAATCTTTAAAGTGTGGTTCCTTCTGTCTCCTTGCCAAGAAGCGCGCTGTTGCTCCGACCGGCTGTTAAAACAGGGGAACCAGTGACACCGCACTGCGGGGTAGAAGACCAGAAAGTTTCTCCTCTTTTGCTAATGAGCTTGGCAGGAGGCCAAATAGATTTTGTCTTCAGTCCTTGGAAACTGAGTCAGAACTGATGGGAGTTGTAGTCAGCTGTCGGGTTCCACCTAGATGTAGTTTAGCAAAATTTTGTGGAGATGAAGTAGATTTATGTTTATGCTCCAGAAGTCATAGAGCATTTGGAAAACTGTGATGACCTAGACACTTGTTATCGCAGTTATACTGCTGGGACTTTGACTGATTTTGCTCTGACTTATGACTTTGCTCTGCCTCCGTTGCTCCAGCTTTGCTTCTTGAACCATTAGTGATTTAAAAAATAAATTATTTTATTTTCCTAACAGGCCAGTTCCTATTTAGTTATCTCAGCAGAATTAATGACAGCATTTACCCTTTCAGAACAGGTTGCCCAGAGAAGCGGTGGCTGCCCCATCCCTGGAGGTGTTCAGAACTAGATTGGATGAGGCTTGGAGCAACCTGATCCAGTGGGAAGTGTCCCTGCCCTTGGCAGGGGGTTGGAACTGGATGGGCTTTGAGGTCCCTTCCAACTCAAACCATTCTCTGTGATTTCCGCATGTTTATAATATGTTAAAACTGATGGTCTCACTTAAACACTCTTCAAAAAATAATGATACTTGAAGAGGAGCCGTTAGGTGGTTGACACAAAATGGGAACCTAAATGTAGGATGTCTGGAGTTGAGCCAGCAGGCAGGAGCAGCACAGAGCAGCGCAATCAGTGGGTGAGCAGATGTTGTGGGGCAATGTCTTTGTTGTTGTTGTTGTTTTAAAGTAGAATTATAGATATTGATTTTTACAGGTAACTTGCAGTCTCTACCTATTGCAGCAAAGTGGCTTTGTGAGCGTTTCTGGACTGTATGCATGTGCATGTGTTCCAGAGTTCCTGTGCCAGCAGAGCAAAGGAGGGGGTTCTGCCCCTCTGTTCCTCTCTTCTGAGACTTCATCTAGAGTCCTGTGTCCAATTCTGGAATCCTCAACATAAGAAGGATACAGAACTGTTGGAACAGGTCCAGAGGAGGCTACAAGGATGGTCCGAGGGCTGGAGCACCTCTGCTATGAGGACAGGCTGAGAGAGTTGGGGTTGTTCAGCCTGGAGAAGGCTCCAAGGAGACCTTCTAGCAACCTTCCAGTACCAGAAGGGGCTACAAGAAAGCTGGTGAGGGTCTGTTCACAAAGGCTTGTGGTGATAGGACGAGGGGCAATGAGTATAAACTGGAGAGGGGCAGGTTTAGATTAGACATAAGGAGGAATTTATTCTCTGTGAGGGTGGTGAGTCGCTGGCCCAGGTTGCCCAGAGCAGTGGTGGCTGCCCCATCCCTGGAGGGCTTCAAGGCCAGGTTGGATGGGGCTTGGGCACCTGATCCCGTGGGAGGTGTCCCTGCCTATGGCAGGGGTGGAACTGGACAATCTTTAAGCTCCCTTCCAACCCAAACTATTCTATGATTCTATGACATAATCCTTTATTTAATATATCCCAGAATTTTGCTTACGGATGGAATGCGTGATTGTCATGATACAGCAATGAGTGCTACCTTTTGAAACCAAGGAGTGCTGGAGAATTAATGCCAAACATTAAAACAAAAAACTTGTGGGAAAATGTAAGTAGGATCTGAGATCGTGTCAATTGATTTTACTGTACATGAGATTTAGGTTTCAGTTTTGTGGGTTTGGCTTTTGACTAAGGTCTTACATCATGCGGTTCTCTTACATTCTTTCACACTTGTGACTCTTAAGCCTTCAGGAAGGGAAGCTCTTCTGTATCAGAATATTTTTGCTTGGTGCCGGCAGGCAGCGGTGGGACACTCCTTTATACATTTCACAGCTAATTATTGCTTCATTCCTTTCACTCTGAAGTCTTTTCTCCTGGCTGATTACATTTGCAAGTAACGATCTGGTCCAAGGCTTTAATCTTGTTTTGATAAGGATAAATACAGAAAGTCTGTTTATATGTAGGATTATCCTGTTTCTCCTTCATGTTTTCAGTGGTTTTATTTTGACTCCTTATCTCAGAGGTGTAAAATGAAGCTTAAAAAAAGTTGCATGAATTGAACTTTTTTTAAGAGAAGGAGCTGTTGAATTCCAGTTCCCAAGGAGCAGAGAGAACAGGGAAAAATAAGGACGACTGGTGCCTGTGCACTCCTGAACTTGGGTAAATAAGGACTTGCTCAGTACTCCACTCTGAGCCTGATGCTCTGGTTGAGAAACTGGAAAAAAGGAAAGCTCTTTTGTGGGAAGAGTTAAGTTTAATTATTGATTGCTGGAGAGGCTTCCAGGCAGTGCAGCAAATCCTGGCTGCCTTTGCTGAGCTGGTTCCAGCCCAAGGCAGAAAGCGCAAACTTAGCCGTCTGCTTCTTTCCTTGTTCCACTCAAATAGGGGAAGGAGAAGTGTATAATGATGCTTAAACAGCAGCAATGGCAAGAGGGGAGGGTGTTCTTTACCTCTCTGAGGAAACCGTATTGGATGTCCAGCCTCTCTGGGGGAGGAGATCCCTGCAAGACCAGTCACCTCTCGCCCATTGCCTCGCTTTTTGGGATGGAGTACGAAGCCATAAAAGGCAAGGGCTACTCAAAGCAACAGGGGAGCATGAAGCTCGTGGAATAGAGTGAAAAAGGGTTATGTGTTTTGGTGGCAGGAACTGGCGGTATATGTGGTTTGTGCAGTGTTTTAGGCTGTTTGGAGTATTTTTTCATGCTCCGAATGCTTCAGATAATTTGCTGACACTCAAAGAGCAAACCACTCATACTTGCAGACTCTGCTTGGATTTTTTTTTTTCTTTTTAGCAAATTTAGATCGCTTAAAAAAACTTGAGTATTTTTTGCCTCTGTATTTTGAAATATCACCTTAAATTCTTATTTTCCTACTGATACTAACAAAGTTAATGTACACAAGTAGATACTTCTGGAGGAAGTGCTCTCTATCACGTGGAGAAGATACTTTATATCTGGGGATTATAAATCCTCAAACTGTCTTTAACAGAAGCAGCTGCTCTCTTTCAGCCTGGAGAGCTTGTGAATAAATACAGTGAAAGATGTTAGAGAACTAATATTATCGAGATGGTGAAAATATTAAAATCTTTGAATTAATATTAAAATATTTGAATTAGGTGAGACAAATGAAATGCAGTTATGCATTATGCGTGTGTACAGAAAAACATGACGATGAGAAAGCTCTGTAAGTGGATCTTTGTTCTTCCTGCAAGCAAAAACGCGCTCCAACTGTCCAACCGTTTTGGGTCGGAGCTCAGTTTCTGCCACGGGGAGCGTGAAACGTCTGTGATTTCTTCACTGGGAGGTACAGCAATACTTCTGGCATCTGTTCGGTAAGGATCTGCAGGCTGGGAGCGAGTGTGAGCAGAACCGTCCCCTTCGGCGGGCCTCTGCTTTTTCCCTTTTCCTGAAGCTCTTGGCAGAGTCTCTCTGTTGCTGTAGGATGAGCGTGAGTTACCGCCACTCTGTGCCGGTGGACGGAACAGCCGCGCTTAGGGCTTGTAGGACAAAGAAATGTTAACAACAATGCATCTAGGCTACCTTTGAGGTTCTGGAGGAGGACAGGGCCATTGCTCTCCATTAACTGTCCCCGCTGAGAACTGGAGCTTTGAGCTGGCAGTCAGGATGTGTGTGGTTTTGGTCTGACATCCATCCGAGCACATGATGCTTGGTAAATCCTGGAGCCTTGGTTATGATTCACTGAGGAGGAAACATGGAAAACAAGGTCTGTTTTTCAAGCGGCAGAGAAATGGATTGAAGGTTGGGATCCTGGATAATTTTGCTCAGATAAACCTGCAAGTGGCTCCCAAACCTCTGTTTGAAGGCAGCAAGGGTGAGGGTCTGGCCGATGGGATCACCAGCTCTTTCTGAGCCAGTGGTGGTGCCCTGGCCTTGGGACCACGCCAGAGGGAGTCCAGACTTACACATGCCGATTTTTAAGTCACAATGGCTTGGGGGATGGTAGAGCTGTTTGGACAGCTGGATTTATTTGTACTATGTATTTTTAAATTACTTCTAAGACATGGTCAGAAACTTTCCTTTGTAATTTTCTGCCCTTGTGTTTGAACTCGGAGATGTGTCTCTGTACTTGTTCAGTGCCTGTGGAATTTTTTCTAAGCTAATTCATTTCAGTGAAATGTAATTATCTTCAAACACACATGATTTTGATTGCCACTTCAGACAAAGCATCTCATATAAAAAAAAAGAATTATTTCTCTTGATAGTAATCATCTTAAAAACCCAACAAACTTTTGGTTTCTAATAGAAAACTATCTTTAAAGTTACATTTTAAACTAAAATGATTTAATTACCCGAAATTGATGAATACTGTCTAAATAATTTCTGTACAGTTGTTTTACAAGCGGAGTCAGGTGTCTGTGGATTTGCTATTTATATTGAAGCAGGAGGGACTCAGAAGGTCTGGTGTATTTTTGCAAGGGCAAAGCTATCACGTTACTATTCTACACAGGGCTGTAAAATTTTCAGCTGGGCTCAGAACAAATAATATCAGATGTGGTAGCAGAAGTGTCAGGTATTTTTTTTGTGTCTTGGTGAGACCGTCTCATTGAAGGCAGATGAATTGAGGAGAGGATTTTTGAGAGGTGGATTATAAACTGTTCCCTGGCTGGAAGAGGAGTTGTTCTAATTTAAGAAGAGGGAGTTATCTGCTGGCAGAAAGGGCTGGGGTGTGGCCTGCTGAGATTTCTGAGATAACTCAGTAGCTTTAGGTATCTTTAGGGCAGGTCTGCCCACAGTGCTGTGCTTCCTGGCGTCAGACTTACCCCGCTGCCCAGTTTCTCAGTCCCTTCTTCCAGAAATCATTGCAGAAGAGTTTGGTTTGGGTTTTTGGGGGGTTTTTGTTGGCAGCAAAACTACCAGTTCACTGATATTTAAGGGCTGTTATTTTTTGTTCAAAGCAGTGTGACTGAAATCGGTGCTGTTGTAAAATGGAAAACATCTTTTGCTTGGGAATTTCAGCAGATCTGTTCCTCCCTTCTCACTTGAGAACCCCCTCCCCGCCCAGCACTAAGTTGTTGAAATCACCCTTCTAAGAAGAAAATGCAAACCACTGGTATGGTTACTTTTTTTTTTTGTTTCATTTTACAAGTATTTTTTGTGGAGGAAACAGGGGGTTTTTTTGAAAATCAGCTTGTGCTTGTTGAAGCAAAACTTAATTGTTCCAAACAGGGTTTTTTTTCCTTTGAGGCAGTGGAAAGTAGAAACCTACTGGAGCTGTATGTGAGTTTGCAGCCTCCAAGCAGTTATTGAAATTGTAGCAAACCAAATAATATTCAGTTGAAGAGTAAGGTTTTGGCTTGCAGCCGCCCAAGGTACCACATTGCAGCAGGATGAAGGAGCCGTCCCTGCCCAGCGTTGCCTTTAGTACTCGCACGACGATGATACCGACGCCTCTCTGTGTGCGACTTCCGTGATGGCTCTTGTACAGGGACCAAACCACCCTGCAAAGCCGCCCTGTTTACCGAGTTCCGTGCTGGCTTCCTATGGGGCGGTCAGGGTTTAGTTTGCTGCCTCGGCTGTAATTCAAGACAAGGGTACTGTACTTGAAGTAGGGAGTCTGTCACGCTGCTGTTGAGTCACCCCTTGCGCCCGTCATTAGCTCATAGCAATGCAATTCGAAGCCGCCTGCTTCTGAATGCTGAGACTGCAAAGCAGCCTTGGGAATTGAAATGGGACCAGAACTGGCAAACGAGGCAAGTGTCAAGCTGTGAGAATGTGTTTCCTGGTGGTTTGTGTGCTGCTTCGCTGTCTCTAGATCTGGCCCGTAAAGGAGAAGTCAAGGAACACGTGTTTTCAGAGAACATCCTGAGCACCAGCTGTGAAACAGTAAAGGTTAGATCTTATGGTCACTTCTGCTCATCTGCAGCTACTGGTTTGTAATTAGTTAAAAGGGGCAAGCAATGGCTTCCTAAAAGGGGGTTGTGGAGAGGAGGGTGCTGGCCTCTTCTCCCAGGTGACAGGGGACAGGACGAGAGGGAATGGCCTCAAGCTCCGCCAGGGGAGATTTAGGCTGGACATCAGGAAAAAAATTTTCACCGAAAGGGTCATTGGGCACTGTCAGAGGCTGCCCAGGGAGGGGGTTGAGTCACCTTCCCTGGAGAGGTTTCAAAGATGGGTGGATGAGGCGCTGAGGGGCATTTTTAGGAAAAAATTCTTCACAGAGAGGGTGGTTAGGCATTGGAACGGTCTGCCCAGGGAGGTGGTTGAGTCACCCTCCCTGGAGGTGTTTAAGGTTAGGGTAGATGAGGTGCTTAGGAGCATGATTTAGGGATTGGTGGGAATGGTTGGACTCAACAATCCAGTGGGTCTCTTCCAACCTGGTCATTCTGTGATTCTGTGATGATTGGACTCGATATTCCTGTGGGTCTTGTCCACCCTGGTGATTTGGTGATTCTGTGATTCTATGAGGGGGCAGAGAGGAGGGGATCCGAATGGTTTCAGACTGTGGTTACCACACGGGCTGTCCCCTCCTAAGGGGCATCTGGCGCAGAGAATCAACTGTGTCTTGGGGTCGCCGGGTGCCTGGTGTCACATTAACCCTAACTTGTCCCGTGATAAGTGAGCTGAGTTTGGATTCAAACAGCAATAGTGGGTTTCTGTGCAACCAAGCGACTCCTGAGCAGGCTGACAAACTGTGATTAGTTCAGCCAAGGTCCTGTTCCTGCACACAGCAGAGATCTGGACCCTCATCTCGAGAAGGACTGTAGCTTCTCTAGCTTTCACAAGAGAGGGACCACAAGTATGACAGAGGGATGGGAACAGTTTTTATTGGAAGAAAGTAGTACCCTGGAAAAAAAGATTGTTGAAGAGAGCGATGATCTCAGGAGTGGCATGAAGATGATAAACAGCCAGCAATGGCTTTTTCTCTCTCCTAATGCAAGAGCTGGCAGCTGCAGAACGAGCTGTTTCATTTTATGTTAAAAAGAAACAGAAAGACCCCCTGAATGAAAGGTAGCTTCAAGGCAGAGTAACCCTCCTGTCTCTTTCTAACTACCATAAAGCAACAAGTAACCATTAGAGAGATCCAGGTCATTCTTTAATTTATACAAACCTGCAGGTTTTTTTCTCTAGCACTTCTGTTGCTTAGCTTTGGGGCTTCTCAGTTCCCTCTCTTGGCCGGACTTTTGTGTCCCCTCAGCTGTTAGCCTCCTTCTCACAGAATCACCAGGTTGGAAAGGATTATCGAGTCCAACCATTCCCATCAATCACTAAACCATGCCCCTCAGCACCTCATCTACCCATCTTTTAAACCCCTCCGGGGAAGGTGACTCAACCCCCTCCCTGGGCAGCCTCTGCCAGTGACCCTTTCCATAAAAAAATCTTTTCTGATGTCCAGCCTGAACCTAAGTTCTCAAGAGACTTTCTTGGACACTGAAACAGGCGGTGGCTTCTGGAAGTTACAAAATTTTCTTCACTATTAAACACTTTTTATATATCTTGCTCTGTAAGGACTTTTTTATTGCCTCTGCCTAATGTTCATCAGAGCATTTTTAAAGATTGCTCCCGCAAGTTAATCTGCTATGACAATCTTAAAAAAACGGGGCAGAAAGAGCCTCAGCTTTGACAGACTGATAGCTGGGACACGTAGGACACGTCTCTTACTTCAGGAGTCTTGTGAAGACAGTGTGTCTTCCCTGGAACCACCTGTGTCCTCTTGGTGCTTTCCTGTGTGAAAAGTCAATGGAACTTGCTGTTCCGCACCGAGGCAGCAGGTGCTGCAGAGTGCCAGCTGTTACCAGACTGGCGCGCCTGCCGACCACATCCCTGGTAAGTGGTTACTGAACGGCTACCGTCAGCAACACGAGCACAGCAGCTTCCCTTTGACTCACCGGTTTGCTTTTAATGAGGATTATCTTGCCGTATGGAAACAAATATCTTGTACATAAGTACAAAATCAGTATTACTTTAATAGTGATGAGTGATAGGCTAATTGAGTACATCCACTGAGATTCACTGTTCAGTGGTCATTGGAAATTACTTTATTAAAGAACAGTTGTAAGTAAGTGGTTCTGAGATAAGAGTGACGTAGTTTGCTTTTCCTTCATTTTCTGCTCTGAAGATTTTACTTCCTGCCTTTCCTCACTGCATTTTGCAGCTATCAACCCCCGTGCCTTTTGAGAAAAATCAACTTTTCTTGGCCTTCAGTAATGTTTAGAGAACGTTGCAGCATGAGGAGACAGAGTGGGATTAATGGGGCATTAAATGAGGAGATGTCTGACCTTAACAAGACACTGTTGGTTGTCGCTGTACCCCGTGCCCGTAGCTGCAGGACCTGAAGAAAAGGCTTGGTTGCTGGAGCTGGCAAATGTAACTGGGAGGGAGGTGGCTGGGCAGTGCGGGTGCCTCGCCAAGGGTGTCCGTACCCTCCTCACAGCCCAGCACAGTGCGTCGCCTCGCGGTTCTTAGGGGGATTTAATGCTGCAGATCTCATTATCACTTGTGACAATAGTAACTCCTTTCACCTTTTTTTCTTTCGTGTGTTAGAAACAAGACTGCCAATGGAGATTATCGGAAGGAGCACAGAGACAGGAGTCGCAGCCCAATAGAGAGGGCTGCTGCCCCGACCATGAGCCTTCACGCCAACCACATGTATGCCTCAATCCCAAACTTGACCATGGATCAACCTCTAGCACTGACCAAAAACAGCATGGATGCGACCCGAACAGTTGGCATCGCACCTACACTGACTTCTGTGGAACGGCAGCAGGTACTGGCTTTGGGTTGAGGGCAGCTCTGGAGGGTTGTCGGAATCCTTGCTGTGGCCACAATGAGGGCTTCCCAGCTGTGGGCAGAACTTGGGGGACTTGCAGTAGGTGGGTGATGCTGTTCTTGAGGCAAAATGTATTTTTAAAATGCACAAGGAGTGTCGCACCTTGTTGTGTTGAATGCAAATAAATTGCTGATGTTTGGTTGTCACACATTTCTGGAGTCTTTCTGCTTTTCCCGATGCTTTGCTGAGCTTGTGGATGCGTGAGTTTTAATGGGGAAAGCAGAGTCAGGCTCACTGTGTAGTTGCATGAAGCTCCGGTACCTGCCAGGCAGCGACTGATGCAGGTCACAGACACCGAGGAGATTCACCCATGCTTCTCCTGCCAATCAGCGAATGCTTCCCTCCCCTCTGTCCCAGCTCTCTCCTACCAGGGCTGCTGAATAAGAGTGGGCACAGGGGAGGATGTTGCACTCAATTTTCCTTCTGAAAGAAGCTGAAGTGGCCTTAGTTGTTCTAGGCAGCCAATGGCATCCGTTGCATTGCTTGGATCAATGTTGTTTCACTATTTCATAATGACTTTTCCCAAAGCAAAACAATGGGTTTTGATTATTTTATAGTTTATTTCCTTTACGCTGGAGTAGGGCTAGGGGATTGTTTGGGCTCTCGCTTACCGCCTTGTACATGTTTTCCTGCAGAGCAGCTGAAGGTGGGCATCTCTCTGCCATTGGTACACAAGCAGTTTTCTTATGTGTCAGTCTCGCTTTTGTCCCTCTCGCGAGCGGAGAGACAGAGAAAAGCCTTGAGAAATTGAACTGACACCTGCCCCCTAACTCTCCTTCCGCTCGCCCTCCCTCCCTCCCTCCCTGCGATGTAGGGGAAACACTTCAAGTGGCTGATCTTTCAGGAGTCGGGATTTTTCACGTGCCGTTTATGGCAGCTGTTTTTCTCTGGCGACACGTACCTTATGTCTGCCGAGTAAATTTTCACAGTGCTTGGCTGTGTACGCAGGTCTTTTGCGTTTTGCTGTGCCAAAAGGCCTGGCTTTACGCTGGCATTGCTGGTGCGCAGGTTGCAGAGTTATTGTTCTGGGCAGACGGCTCTTCTTTGCTCTCGGCGTCTGGCGATGACAGAGGAGGAAGGGACAGGCTTCCAGTGACGACACTGCTGCCCTTTGATAAGGCCAGCGCTGCGGCTCAGCCTAGCGGCCACCGTCACACTTGTGCTGAGGTGTGTTTGGCTTGGGCTGAGTCCTGTCACCCATTAGCAGGTTCCTCTCTCTCTTTTGTTATCTTTGACATTTTGAGCTAGATTAGAATCTGTTTTCTTGGGAACATAGGATGTTGAGGTTAGACCTTGCTAAGAGCACAGAGTAGAAATCATACAAAGAAAAAGGGTTATTGAAAATAAGAAACCCAGGTTTGATGATTTGTTTTGGTTTATAATCTGAAAGTTGTTGAATGGGATTTCATCTTACTCTGTTTCAAATAGAGGCAGGGAAAAATGCCTTCTTATTTTAGGCAGCGTAGGGTTATTCATCCTCTGCAGTGGCTAGTACTAAATTCTCAGCTTATCTCAGTATTTTCATGTAGGTGCGTGTAGCAGCTCAGTGGAGCTCAGCGCTGCAAGACACCTGGTCCTCCCTCTCAGGCCCTTTGTGGTGTTGTTACCTGCACTCTCGAGACAAGCTCTTTTATTATCTGTTTCTGTCTTGTCTTCCCACTTTTTGTATGTCTAAAATACTCTGCTGAAGCCATGAGCATGTTTACGCTTCTCAACCGCTTCAGAGATGCCCAAATTCTTGGCTCCTATAAAATAGAAAATAAATACTTCCACGTGTGAGCTGCTTAGAGAAAAACTCAAATAATTCACTTTTTTTTTCTTAATTGCGCTGACAGCAAGTAAATCAAAAGCAAGTTAGATGTCAGTGGCATCGTTCTAACGTTCTGGAGCACCAGTCTGGTGAGGAGCAACTGAGGGAGCTGGGGCTGGAGAGGGGAGACCTCAGCGCTTTCTGTAGCTCCTGGAAAGGAGGTTGTGGTGAGGAGGATGCTGGGCTCTGCTCCCAAGGGACAAGGGGTGGGATGAGAGGAAACAGCCTCAAGTTGCACCAGAGGAGGGTTAGATTGGGTATTAGGAAATATTGCTTCACAGGAAAGGTGATCAAGCCCTGGCAGAGGCTGCCTGGGCAGCAGTTGAGTCCCCATCCCCAGAGGGATTTAAAAGCTGCGTAGGTGAGGTGCTTGGGGACACATTTTAGTGGTGGGCTTGGCAGGGCTGGGTTGGTGGTTTGAATCAATGATCTTAAAGGTCTTTTCCAACCTGTATGATTCTGCAATTCTGTGATTTCCAATGTGTCTGGAGAGGTACTGCTAACCCTACCTTTGGGAGCTTCTCTCTTTGACTTTGGTCTTGGTCTTACTCTGTAAAGCTCCACTAAACAATGCAAACTCATTCCCTCCTCATTGACTTTGCACAGTGATTTCTGTGGATTTCTTGCACAGATTCTTAAAATGGTCAAGAAATTAAAATGGTGTTAATTCTGTCAATTCTGTTAATTGTTTGGACACTTGCCAGTCAACTCGTATCAAGGATAGCAGAATGGACTGCTTACATCATAAAACATAGCAAGATGCAAAGCAAAACCATTCAAATAGCTGTGTGATTTCCATTCAGCCAGATGGAGAAACTGGGATGTTTCTTTTCCGACAGCTTTGTTTCGAGGTCAACACAGCAAACAACCACAACAAGAGTATTATACGTTTATACTTTGTACCAAGTGTACATTGTGTAACTGAGTATGAGAATAGACATCCAGAGGAGGCTCCAGGATGATCCGAGGGCTGGAGCACCTCCCATATGACATCAGGCTTAGAGAGTTGGGGTTGTTCAGCCTGGAGAAGGCTCCCAGGAGACCTTCTAGTGACCTCCCAGTACCTGAAGGGGCTAAAGGAAAGCTGGGGAGGGACTGGTTACATAGGCTTGTGGTGATAGGATATGGGGCAATGGGGATAAACTGGAGAGGGGCAGATTTAGGCTAGAAATAAGGAGGAATTTCTTCACCGTGAAGGTGATGAGGCCCTGGCCCAGGTTGCCCAGGGAAGCTGGGGCTGCTCCATCCCTGGAGGGGTTCAAGGCCAGGCTGGATGGAGCTTGGAGGCCCTGATCCTGTGGGAGGTGCCCCTGCCCATGGCAGGAGGTGGGACTGAATGGGCTCTGACATCCCTTCCAACCCAAACTGTTCTGATTGTGTGATCTTGTGGTCTCATTGTCCTGAGGCTGAAGTAGGAGATAGGGAAAAATGATGCCATTAAAAGTTGGTTAATGCTAAGAACACAAAGACCTGTAACAGCAGTGATGCTTTTCTGAGCGCTGGAACCACAAGCACATGTGCATGTAGAACGAAACAAGCATTTGTCGTGATGGCATTTACTTTGTATACGGATGCTGGTGAAGTTGAAATAGTCCCTGTGAAGTGATTTCAATGCCTTTAACAATTTGCTTTTCTGCTGCCCTTTTTCCGTATGGCTATTCGCCACTGGAATAAGAACGGCGAACCGTTATGGAAAAGCAGCGTGGTTGTGTTTTTAATCAGGCAAAGAACTAACAGCTGACTGTTTTGGGGTTTAATCTACTTACTGATTTGGACAGTTTATGGGTCATCTCACTGCTGGGATTCAGTTTGGTGTTTGTACATCTCAAGTGATTAAGCGATGAGCTGCTGCTAATATGGCTTTGGCCAGTTGCCTCAGCGAGTGACAGTTTGCTTTTCTCTCCCCTGTTAGAACCGTCCCTCCGTAATCACTTGCGCTTCTGCGAACAACCGCAACTGTAACCTCTCCCACTGCCCTGTTGCTCACAGCGGCTGCAGTTCAGCGGTGCCGGCCTACAGGAGACCCTCCAGCAGTAAGTTACGCATCTGCACTTGTGAGAAGAAACATCCTTGCCCTGACCCTAACAGTGTGTTAACAGGAATAAAAGGAGGGGAGATGAGAGGTCCATCCTGTGTCCCCAGATGTCCCCTCTGCAGCAGTTCCAACCATCAGCCCTCCCAGGGGGAAGAACCACTTCCAAAGCAGGGAGAGATGGGGTTTTTTTTGTTGTTATGAAAAGCCTCTTGTACAAAACCGAACACCTCACACAGACGAATAAATCATTTGGTTTATTTCAGTGGGACTGACAAGCAGCAGACGGGGCTGGCAGATCCAACCACGCTCCTATTTTGGGAGCTGCAGTTGCCCCGCTCTTTCCGTGGGCAGTAGACTTTCACGATACAGCTGCAGTCACAGGAATCTCTTCCTGTAGACACAGAGACTCTGCCAAAGCGCATTCCCACCACCTTTCTCTGCATGGGTAAGGCAGAAAGCTTTGGAGGCAGCTGCCATGGCAACCCAAGCGGGGAGCTTTAGCTTCCTACCTTTTGTGCACTTGGTACTTTTCAGGAGATCTTTTCACGCAGTACTTGCTGGGAAGACTTGGGATTCTGCTCCTCGCTTCCTCTCACTGTGCAACCACGGAAAACACAGCCCTTTTTTTTGGAGTCCTACACCTGCTGCGGCAGGGCTTGAACACACAGCATTCCCAGAAGTTCCTGGCAGAGCCTTCGGCAGCCAGAATGCGTCCCTGAAACAGCGCCAGTGGGAAGGAGCTGGGAGCCTAAAAGCCCATGGAGGGGGGTGGTGGGAGCATTAGGCTGCATCAAAAGAAGCGTGGCCAGCAGGGCAAGGGAGGGGATTCAGCTCTTCTCTTGTGAGACTTCATCTAGACTGTGTCCAGTTCTGGAATCCTCAATACAGGAAGGAGATGGAGCTGTTGGAACAGACCCAGAGGAGGCTACAAGGATGATCAGAGGGCTGGAGCTCCTCCTGTACGAGGACAGGGGTTGGAGAGTTCAGAGAGTGGGGGTTGTTCAGCCTGGAGAAGAGAAGGCTCCCAGGAGACCTTCTAGTGACCTTCCAATACCTGAAGGGGCTACAAGAAAGCTGGGGAGGGATTATTTGCAGAGGCTTGGAGTGATAGGACGAGGGGCAATGGGGATAAACTGGAGAGGGGCAGATTTAGACTAGACATAAAGAGGAATTTCTTCACCGTGAGAGTGGGGAGGCCCTGGCCCAGGTTGCCCAGGGAAGCTGTGGCTGCCCCATCCCTGGAGGGGTTCAAGGCCAGGCTGGATGGAGCCTTGGAGCCCCTGATCCCGTGGGAGGTGTCCCTGCCCATGGCAGGAGGTGGGACCGGATGGACTTTGAGGTCCCTTCCAACCCAAATCATTCTGTGATCTTCCAGGCTCATTGTCCAGTGGCTGAAGTGTGGGATAGGGGACTGGTCTCTGAATGAAAAATGATGCCATTAAAAGTTGGTTAATGCTAAGAATGCAAAGACCTGTAACATCAGTGATGCTTTTCTGAGTGCTGGAATCACAAGGACACCTGGACGTAAAGCGAAACAATTATTTGTTGCGTTGACATAATCATACAATCATAGAATAGTTATTTAATAATACTGATATTTTAAAATAATATACTGATATTTAATAATAATAGTGATTATTTAATATCAATGTTTTGTTGAAAATTAGAATTAGCTTCTGAAGTGAGCCCCCTTCCCAGGATACATCACACTCTTAGAGATCCCACATATTCAGTGGTTTCCAGGACACTGCTCTTGCTCCTCTACGGACACCTCTTTCTTGAGAGCCTGGCTGTATTCACACAGGCTGTGGAAGAATGGGAAATGTTTTCAGAAAATACTTGTCTACTCTTATTTGAAGAGATCTTTGTGCGTGACACTCGCATTTATTTTAGGCTCAGTGCAGATTTTCTGTAGCACGAATGAGAATAGATTGGATCCCAAGAACGTTATTAGTCAAAATACTTAAATCTCATCTAGACACACAGGTATTGTTTCTGAATTGTAAAACTGCAGCCCACTCATCTTTAGTCTGAGGAATTTTTGCTGTTATCATTCAGAGCCTGATTTTTAAGGTTTTTCTTTTGTCTGCTAGCAGTATTGCAACATTTTAATGCCCAGAATGCCCAACGCCAGGGCCAAGATTCGTTCTGTGTCCTGCCTGGCTCCCAGCACATGTGTCTCAGTTCAGCTGAACCCCTGAGACGGGCTCTGGGCACGCTGCAGTTTAGAATGGGGTCTGCTCACACCTCACTGCTGGCAGCAGGCTTGGGAGCTGATTTATAAGAACCACTTCCATGTCTAATTCTGCTCAGGCCTAAATATATGTTCTGCAGGTGGTTTAGGGAGGGGTTTCCCACAGAACCAGCACTATGGCTGCTACTGGCCTGAGGGAGAACCACGGTGATAGACCCACTGCAGGTCACAGAGACGCACGAGCACTGAACTCCATTTATTACTCCATCTTCCTTCCCACTCCAGACCCTGCCAGTTCTAGAATGATGTAAAAAAATCTCTCTTTGTTCTGAGATGACCAGGAAACAGGAGACAGTACAAGGTTCCAAGTCCATAGAATCATAGAATAACCAGGTTGGAAGAGACCCAACAGATCATCGAGTCAAACCATTCCCATCAGTCACTAACCCATGTCCCTCAGCACCTCGTCCACCCGTCCCTTAAACCCCTCAAGGGAAGGGAACTCAACCCCCTCCCTGGGCAGCCTCTGACAGTGCCCAATGACCCTTTCTGTGAAAAATTTTTTCCTAATGTTCAGCCTAAACCTGCCCTGGCAGAGCTTGAGGCCATTCCCTCTTGTCCTGTCTCCTGTCACCTGAGAGAAGAGCCCAGCTCCCTCCTCTCCACAACCTCCTTTCAGGGAGTTGGAGAGAGCAATGAGGTCTCCCCTCAGCCTCCTCTTCTCCAGGCTAAACACCCCCAGCTCTCTCAACCGCTCCTCTTGTTCTCCAGCCCCTTCCCCAGCTTCGTTGCTCTTCTCTGGACTCGCTCCAGAGCCTCAACATCCTTCTTGTGGTGAGGGGCCCAGAACTGAACACAGGATTCAAGATGCGGTCTCACCAGTGCCGAGTACAGAGGGAGAATAACCTCCCTGGACCTGCTGGTCCAGTCCTCTGCACTGGGATTCTGCACTGAAATAACATGCCCTGCGCCTCCTTTCTCCCCGCAGCTACCACTGCCTGCGACCCCGTGGTGGAGGAGCACTTCCGCCGAAGCCTGGGCAAGAACTACAAGGAGCCGGAGCCAGTGGCCAACTCCGTGTCCATCACGGGATCGGTCGATGACCACTTTGCCAAAGCACTTGGGGATACGTGGCTTCAGATTAAAGCCGCGAAGGACGGAGTCTCAAGCAGCCCCGAGTCTGCTTCCCGGCGGGGCCAGTCTTCCCCTTCCTCCCACATGGTCAATCACAATCACTCGCCCTCCGTGGTCTCATGAAGAGAGGACCGACCCGTTTGTGAATTTGCATGGTTTGACTGAGCTTTGACCAGTGCTTAAAATAGTGTTGGGGGAGGGGAGATTAGCTTTCGACACAAGTTTTCGCATACTCACTTTTTATTTGTTAAAGGGTGCCCTTAAAGATGATAGCGGGAACTATTTCATAAAGATTCAGATGATGTAGCATCCTTTTTTTTTTCCTGCCTCAATTACCAAAGAAACCTCTGATGCAAATCTGCTGCCCCTTACAAAAAATAACGCACGCTAATCCATAAAAGCCATCGCACGTAGTTGGTTGACCCAAATGCTTTTTGCTTTTAGCTTCTTAAGACTAGAATTTGTCTGGTTTGCTTATGTTGCCTTTTTATTTTTTTCCCTCTGTGAAGTAATTCTGTATGTATATACTTGAAAAGAACTGTCATGTCTGATTTGCACTATTGGAGGAGGACTGAGGTTGCGTAGCAACTTTCTGGAAGATGCGAATATTTTGAGGGCAAACTGCTGAAAAAAAGGGTTCAAGGATGACATTTCTATCAGTTTGATTTTTTTTCTTAGAGCAAAAACCGCTTCAGAAGGGGAAGTCTCATACAGGTTATAGGTCTTTCTCTCTTTAGATTTCAGGTGCTTTAGTGCTTGCAACTGGACTGCATAATTTACAGAACACGGGCATTTTTTCCTAAACACTGCAGTTTGTTAGAATAGAGCTGAGGTCGGAGGGTTCCATAGTGCTTAACGATGCATGTTTTATGAAAAATAGCTGGTATCTATTAATGTATAGACAGTAAGAACCATAATACTTATTAGCTTTTCTTCAGAATTAGTTTATTTTTGTCAGTAACGATCCTAGATATACTTACTGCTGGTACAGTCGTACTCTATGATATTTGTATTTGATACTCACTTTAGTGGCAGCCGGCGGCAGAGGACAAGCCTCAGGACAGGCCTCGAGCGATGCAGTTTAGAGATATAGGATGCGTGGTACAGGATGCTAGAGCTTTGCGCACGACTGAGTAATCGTTTCTGTCTGCAGCACCGACTACCTAACGGGAATTTGCTTCCTAAAGCTTAGTCTGTGTAATCCACCTGTAACTGGCTGCAGAAACCGCTACCGTTACGTATCTTGGCTGGACAACAGATCGCTACCATTCGTGAGCTACGATCTTTAATTTTGTTAAGCTTACTCATAAACCTACGCCGAGTCGCAGCATACATTCCTCCACTAGAAGACTTTATACAGGTATTACCACATTTATTATCGTTTGCTATGTTACTAGCTACTAACTAGAAATTAGGCAGTAGAGGCAGGCGTAAACCCACAGCTGTGCTAGTACTAAGAGCTTCTCGTTAAGTGTAACTACTCTCCCCGTACATTCCATCTTCCCAGTACAGTTGCAGCTTGGGCTTTTTTTTATACCTGAAAGTTCAATGTAGAAGGTCAGAACAAGTTGGAAGATGAACTCCACGTGATGTATTTTGGACTGTGTTACAGGATCGGCTCCATTGTGGCTTTTATTTTCCGGTTCTTTTTTTGAAGTTAAGCTATTTAATTGGGAAAAGGCGCAGGGAAGGAGGAGATCGGCTCTTACCCTTGCTGAGAAAGTGGCTGCTCAGTTTTCTTTAAAACCATTAAAAAACCCACAACCCCCCTAGGCCCCCAGTTTTACACATTTCACTACCGTCTGACTGGGTAGTCAACGCTTCCTTGCTTTGGCATTCAGTACCCTACTCTCTGTAGGAAGATTGTTAAAAAGAACACTTTTTTTATATAGGTAACTTTAAGACCATCGTTACGCTGTGCGTAAAGAATGTACAGAGAAATTTGTAGGTATTTTTTGAGGAACAATTAATTTGTTAATGATATGTAGCTATTTAATTTTTCCCTTTCCTTTATTGTAATCATTTGGGTTTTTTTTTGTTTGGAGAAAAAAGTTGATCTTTTTTTTGTTGTAGATTTGTCTGTAATACAGTAAAAGTGCAGGAACACAGTTATTCTATGAGAACACTGCATTAGCATTAATAGCCACTAGTTTGTTATTGCTACGGGCTACTGAGCATTGTAACAGTAAAATACTAATGCTGTAGATGGACTCTGTGGAAAAATGTGACTCCTATATTTCTTTGTAAACGCATATAAGATAATGTTTTTAAAGCTAATATTTTCAATAATAGCTGTTTTACAAGGTTACATTTACTTATCTGCGATAGGTAAATGGATTTGAGGGCAATAAAGATTTAATGTGATATGTCCAGTAAAACCTATATTAGACACAATAATGTCACGAAAGCCAAAGGGTCGGGGGGAGGCGGAAGGGAACTAAACGGAACTCACCACGGGCAGACGTGGTGAAGTTTCTTCACAGAGCCAGGTTATCTACAGTTCGGTCAGAAAAATGCTCTCTGTGTTTGTAAATCTGTAATATACCGTTCTCTTGTGGCCTTGTTTCACCTGGGGAAAAAAAAAAGGTTTGGCAGGCCATCTTTTTTTTTGTACTTAAAAGTAGCCTTAAAGAACAATAAAGTGCTCTTAAATCACCCGCGTGTGCCTGCCCCTCTGTGGTGCCTGGGGAGAGGGGAGGTTGCTTTCTGTGCTCAGGGACTGAAGCAAAGAACAAACCGCTGCCTGGGTCACTGGCTTAGAACCTCTTGGCTCTCGAGCGTTTCCTGCTGTTCATGAACAGTCCAACGTCTTAGTTTTCTCTTGCTGTGTTTTGTCTCACCACTTCTACAGGTTTTATCTACGGAACAGAAAGTGTCTTGTAAAGACGACAGCTCTGTTTCAAACGTAGTCAGCCTTGGGCTTGTGTTTTGGGCGAGGTGAATTTCGATAGAAGAGCTTTAATTCCATAAAAAACAAGTGTCCCAATTAGCTAATATTGAGACCATGCGGTGAACCAGGCAAGAGCCTTCGGAGGAACCGCAGCTCTGAATGGAGGAGAGGGGTCTCGAAAAAGGAACCCCCAGAAAAAAAATGAGATCCAATTTATGATTGTAATAGAAGCGCCCAAATGGTTTGAAGAGTGGAGCAGGCGTGACACGTACGTCCATTGTTAAGGTGAGGGCTCAGAGTGTGGAAGATTCCATGAGAACACATCAAGAATGATTAGTTTAACACATCTGCATAACATCTCTCTCTAAATACCAGTGGAAAGAAGCCTAAATACAAGCTCTAAGAGCTCTCAGGCGGGAGGCCAACTACAACAAGCCTCACACGCCTCTCCGTCTGCTTTCTGAAGGGAGCTGGTTTCCTTTTAGGATAAAGTCATCCCTGCATCAACAGTTTGGGGGCTGCATGAAATGGGGCCGGCAGCTTCGCTGTCTTTCCGAGCAGTAACTTACAGCGTGGGTTGCCTTCTACACAGGGAAAGGAGAAGCAGAGTGGTTATTTCATACCACATGGTTTTTCTCATCGGCCACAAGCAGTAGTTCTGCACAGAAGGGTAGGGCCACAGCCTCAAAAAACTACCACATGCACACATCTCACATCGATAACTCCTACACTTTTGCCGTGAGCCAAACGAAAGGCAACGTCCAGTGAGGCTTTTGCAGTCTCACCCCTCCACCTACGCATTATGTTTGCTAATTTAATTAAAATTGGGATTTTATGTAGAAAATAGACCTGACATCACAAATAGAACAGGGATCAAGAGCTGCGTGTCTGCTTTCCTGCTAAACCAGTGCTAAGGGTTCACGTCACGGTACGCGAGCACCGAGCCTGCCTGGCAGCCTGGGCTTATTCACTGAGGCAGAAAGGACCTTGCACACCATTTCATTTCGTTAAACTAAACTAAGTAGCAAAGGGAGTTGTAGACGGTACCATGCTGGGCTGTGATCCCTCCCCGGTCTGTGCGGGATGCAGGTGTGTTGAACTCAGGTGGCTGATGAGGCTCCTGCCACGCTGCAGGGAAACCCGGCGGCTGGTAACTTGGCACCATGGCACCAGGGAACTGCTGCACCTTAAAACTGGCACATGCACACAACTCAGAATCGTAACCTGCTCCTCATCAGTGACGGGAGCTGGAGCTACACCAGTTACAGAAGCTGCTTCCCGGGCAGCAGCCACATGGTCGCTGTAGCTGGAGGGGTGCAGGGGGCAGCTGGGGCAGGGACCAAGCTGGGTGGTCCTGGGAGGCCAACACAGGCCCCTGGAAAAGATGTAAAATTGTCTTCCGGCCTTGCCCAGAAGCCTTCACAGTTAGGAGACGTCACGGCTCACGTGGCATTCCCTACCGACAGGATGAGAGGCGCGATCCACGGTAGCTCTGTGCTCAAAGACCTCCCCAGTGTCCCAGCGCAGAGCCAACACCTCGTGCTCTCAAGGGGACGCCCTGGCAGAGCGCAGCAGCATTTCAGACATCGCTCGTGCAAAAGATCCCTGCTCACCAGAGCTGGCACGCTTACACTTGGCTGAGGGAAACGTTCACCACTATCTTTAGAGCCTTCTTGAGGAACAGCGAAACGAGAAACCAGTCTGTGTCTCCCTCATGGACAGAAGCTTCCGTTTCATCTGGCACGGACACAGATCCAAGTACGTTACGCACGGCGGCTAAAGGGTGCCACCAGCTCTCTTCCCTTAGCAAAGTTATGACACAGCTGGGTTGTGTCGTGCCCGTTGAAGCACACTTGATCCCTGAAGGACCTGGGACAGAAAATACATCAATTTAGTATTGAAATGATTTCTCAACCTCTCCTTTAATGGAACTGTTCTGCCTCTCTCTGTGGAGCAGTGATCTACCTCCAGGGCATTTCTTGGGTTAAGATAGATCATTGAATGGCTTATTTTCAAGCTGCAGTTACACACTGCTCCACAGCTGCTGCCTTGTGCCTCACACAGAGCTCCCCTGTTCTGCCTCGCTGCCACCAGCCCTGCGTGTCTGCAGAGGCTCCGGAGGGAGAGCTCCTTGGGGTGGGTGCTTGTCACAGGAGCACATTCGCCTCCTGAGAAGAAAGCCTTTTATGTGGCTTTTACATCCAAGAGAGGTGCCAGGAGGCTCTGCACTTCTCACTGGCCCAACACGCATTTTCAGTCAATCAGCACCAGCCCTGAAAGAGCCCAGCAGCCCTGGGCAGATGGCACTGACCTCGGCCTGTATGGCAAAACTGGGAACACGGCCACTTCAGTGCTTCACTTTCAGCCTTAAGACCTCCTTGTCCGCAGTGAACTTTCTGAGCGTGTTCGAGCTTAATCCTGCCTGACCGCTGTCCCTGGGAGACACTCATCACTGCCCTGTTATTTCTGGAGAAAGGTAAGGGGAGAGCAATACATTTCATCCTTGATCTAAAACAACAGGCACTTCTTCTTTCTCAGAGCCTTCATTTCAGATTTTCTCTGAGATGTTTCATTATTGTCTTGCAATTTCACCACTGTTTGTACAACGGCTCTTCTACCCCGGACTGACTTGTCTTCTGCAGCTTCCTATCAGCCTGCACTGAGGGTGTTGTTAAAACACACGAGTTTGCTGTAAACTATTAAAACTCCAAGGACAAATCTGGTCCTGGTACATTTTACCTGCCATAAAACCAGCACCTTGCAGCAGCTGGGAAGCTTCTGCGGAGCCCTGGAGTTTTTAATTCCAAAGTACAGTTGTCAATTCCTAAGCCTTTGGTCTTGGGCACAAAATTCTCTTCAGATGATGCTCCTCCTCAGTTTTTGTCCATGTTTTAATCTAGAACAGCTGGTGAGCTTGGCCTCAGCTTTGAGTTTCATTTGCAGAAGCTTTTCAGATTCTCCTACTGAAAATTTTGATTGTCACACCTCCAGAATCCCACAAGCACGCAAAGGCGCGTTCCAGTGAGGAGGGCAGCTCATGGAGGTGCACGCTGGCGTGTGAGTGGGACTCCTCTCTGGGAATTTCTATTATTCTGCAATTCCTGAACTTCATTCAGATGATTTTCCCCTCTCCTCAAGAACTTCTGCCACTGGAAGCGTGTGGTAGCATCTACAAAGGAACCAGATGCAACAGTGAGGCTGTCATTAAAGTCTCCACACACAGTTTATACCTAACGTGGACAACGCTCACGTCAAAGAGAAATGAGAGCAGCAGCTCCACAGAAACAACCGGCTTTAAGTGAGACCAGGGAGCACGCCAGAAAGGAGGCACAGTGGGACCTGCCAGAACACCAGCACAAGCTCCTCCCATGCTGCTCCTTCCTCCAGTGCCATGCGACAACAGCACTCTCAGCAGACACAGAATAGGAAATTCTGGTAGTTTCCTTTGTGACACAATCAGAAGCCCAATTCATCAGCCAGCAGTGCCCTCACTTAGGGTTTTATAGCTGCTAATTGCTGTATCACTTGAGCGTTTATACCCAATTGACACGCCTCTCTTTAAGAATGGCTGGCATGGGATTAGTCATACATGGATATTCAGATTGACATGCATTCCTATCTGAACAGAGTTGGAACACACAGAATTGCTTTTTCTATAGGCTACTTTAAATAACAACAAAGAACATACTGACTTCCCCTAAGAACAGACCTCATAGCATTCACCAGACTATTGCAGTCTCCCTTCGCTTGTTGGGTAGCCAGTTACACTTTGCACTGTCGCCCCGTTCGTTCTAATTTTACATCTTATTTTACTAAGTGGCAGCTTTCTTAAATGCCAAGGAGAACATCTGCCTTCTCTATCCCAGAGCCAGACACAAAGGCATCTGTCAGCACAGAGTGGGGTCAGCCACACACCTGCCACTTGTAACAGTCAAAAAGCTGCTTATCTTCAAACTGTTTACTCCATTTGAGCAAATGCTGTGCACACAGAATCCTCCTAATAGCGTCCTGCTATTCACAATGGAATTGACATTACTTTTTTAATCCAGGAAAACACAAAGCTCAAAGTTCCTGCTTCCTGAAATATTGAAATACTGTGAGTCTGGGTCTATTTGTATTAATGTGGCTTGTGTGTTAAAAGACACACCCGATATGCTACTGCAATTACATTAGTTCTTGTTAGTCAAAACAAAATATAAAAAATACAGGATTTTTGTGCTTTCAGAGAAAAAATATGCTTCAACCACTTTCAGAAAAAGAAAAAAATAGCTCTCGGCTGAACACCGAGCCACTGCTCTTCACTGATCTACCGCAGTATTCTGAAACTTTGTGTTTGGAAGGGAGAGCGGAGATGAAAATAATGGAAAAAACTAGCAATATTTAGAGATTAAAGCAAGGGTCTTTTAGGTTCCTTTTCCTTCCAAGCAATGAGGTCTTGACCTCCTGCTACAGAAACTCTGGGGCTATTAAGTACTTAAAAAGAAAATGTATATATTCAAACCTCGTCACAGCTAACGTGGCATTGTTGTGGGGTTTCCAGCAGCAGAGTCCATTCCTCTTGCTTTCACTCACATATCCTGATCGGACACCTCGTTACTTTTATTCATCAAACGTTTTGGACTCGATGATCCTGGGTGTCTTTTCCAGCCTAATATTCTGTGCTATTCCGTTTTCTCATTGCATTAATAGTTTCTGGCATTGTTCTGGCTGCTAGAGCTTGCAGTTCTTTTTTATGTACCATTTCTAAAACACATCTATTTCGAAAACAAAACTGAAATAACAGAACACCAGGGAGTTAAGGAAACATTAGATTAGGCCTTACCTCTTGATGCTGCTAACACGCAAGCAGTCGCGGACACTGCCTTGGCTTCCCACCTCGCAGCCGGGACAGAGGTGCTGCAGCAGCTGGTGTCCCTCTGCTCACAGGTAATTCCCTCGGCAGAGCCGGGGCTGCTGTGGAGAGGCCACTTCTGTGGCACAAACAGGTCATCGGTGCCCGAGGAAAACCCCTGCTCCCTCCTGGCATGCCTGGAAGTGCTGGCCAAGTTCACCAGCGATCTCATGTCGGTGCCAACAACCTGAAGTAAGCAAGAAGAAACGATAACAAATTAGGACATGGCTCAAATAGGCAAGAAAAAGATGCCAAGTGAAGACCTCCTGCCACCAACTTGACTTCCACTACCAGTGAAAACACAGGAAAGAAATTACCTGGAACAAACATCTAGTCAAGGATTATGACTGTTTCTTCTCATTACTCAGAGCTGCTAAAAAGTTGGGAAGTTCATCTTCATTGTGATGGTAGCTTATTGTCACTTAATTGCCAGTCTCTCCTTCCTAATGGCTCTCATACCTGCCCCAGGAATCTGCAAATCAAGATTAAAAGGCATTTCTTATCCTGCAGTATCAATTAAGTAAAGCAACAATGGAAACGAACAAATTTGTTTCTCAACAGTAAGCAATATTCTCACTTTGTCCCCTGAAATGCAGACATGCATATGGACATCATTTACCCACAAAATCCCTAGGTTGGAAAAGACCTTTGAAATCATCAAGCCCAACCGTACCTGTCCACTACTAAATCGTATTGCCAAGAACCTCCTCCACCCATCTTTTAAACACCTCCAAGGATGGCAACTCAACCATCTCCCAAGGCAGCCTTTGCCACTGCCCAAGAACCCTCTCTGTGAATAAATTTTTCTGTATCTCCAATCTAAACTTCCCCTGATGCAGCTTGGGGCCATTCCTTCTTGTCCTGTCACTTGGAAAAGAGACCAACGCTGATCGTTTGGTGACCTCCTTTCAGGTAGTTGTAGACAGCAATAAGGTCTCCCCTCAGCCTCCTCTTCTCCAGGCTAAACAACCCCAGCTCCCTCAGCCGCTCCTTGATTGGTTCTCCTGCCCCTTCCCCAGCTTCATTTCCCTTCTCTGGATGCACCTCCAGGACCTCAGTGTCTCTCACGTAACGAGGGGCCCAAAACTGCACACAGTACTCAAGATGTGGCCTCACCACTGCTGAGTACAGGGGCAGAATCACGTCCCTGGTCCTGCTGACTACATTATTTCTGATACGAGCCAAGATGCCATCGGCCTTCTTGGCCACTCGGGCCACTGCTGGCTCCTGTGCAGCCACTGCCACCAGTGCCCCAGATCCTTCTCTGCCAGGCAGCTTCCTGGCCACTCTGCCCCAAGCACGGAACGCCGCACAGGATTGTTGTGCCCCAAGTGCAGGACCCAGCACTTGACCTTGTGAAACCTCATCCTCTTGGCCTCAGCTCATGGATCCAGCCTGTTCAGACCCCTTTGCAGAGCTTCTCTGCCCTCCAGCAGATCGATACTTCCTCCCAGCTGAGCGTCATCCGCAAACTTACTAAGGGTCCTTTCAATCCCCTCATCCAGGACTGGCCCCAGCACTGAGTCCTGGGGACACCGCTTGTGACCGGCCTCCAGCTGCAGTGAACTGGGTTTTGCTTTGAGAAAGTCTTGATGATATATCAGGAAAGCAGGAGTAGCTGGTGCAGAGGAAAATAACGTATAAGAGCATGCATGACAATGTCTTTATTGTAATAAAGATGCAGCTGCCTGAATATTGGCTAAGAAGAGGGTTCAGAATGCTGAACCATGTAAATGGAAAATGTGCTTCAGCTCTTAGAGACTGCACTGTACATGTTGTCTAAAATGCACAATTTCAGAGATCTTTGGTTTCAAACCACCCTGTCATTTCATGCATTTGCTATTTGAGCTTTCAGCTTCCCTGGTCTGAACGATGCAATGCCCTCAGCTCAGATGCTGAGCTTGGAGGTGGGGAAATGAAGATAAATACAAGCTCTGCAAAGCCACCACCACCGCAGAGAACATGGTGGCATTCTAGGACTCTTCTTCTAAAGATTTTCATGACAAGAAAACATTTCCTTAAAACTAAAAAATACACCTTTGTTGTTGCCAGCTTACAAATGCAGAATGTAACGTGAGTGAAGCTGCAACCTTTCAGGATGATACGAAATCAGCAGTAACGAATCAAATGGTGACTTTGCTGACATGTTGGCAACTTCAGTGACTAATCCAACAAATAAACAATTTATGCTTGGAAACACAGGAAAGAGGAATGTGGGATTCTCCTCCTGCTCCGCCCTGAACTCTGGAGGCAGTTTTGAGCCTTCTGGTTCTCACAGGAAACGTGAAAAATGCCTGGGCAAAGGATGAGGATTCAAGTCAGCAGCAAATCCACCCATAACACATCATTGAAGAGAAGCTAATGAAGGGAAGAAGAAATATTCTCCTATTTATATAAAAAGTTTGTTCCTTTTAACTGTTGCCCCACGACAGATCCCGCCTTCTCGTCCTTTGGCTGGTCTCTGGCAAACCCCCAGAGCAAATTTCATACAGTTTTCCATAAGAGAAGCATCAATTTGACCAACACAGCTAAATCTATGCTCGCCCATCGACCTAGTGCCTCCCTCCCTTGATTTGTATCTCCTGTCAGACCCTTCCCTGCATGCGCACAAGATGTACCACACCTGGGTGCCACTGTAGAGCCTCTTATCACAACCCCTATGGCTTTGTGAAACTACAGAAACTTGGCTTCAAGTGCCTTGTGGCTGGCAAGCACTTGAGTAACCTGAGTAAATTGCCACTGACTCCAAAAGGAAAAATCTGCCCAAGGCTGCAAAAGCTGCAACTGCAGAATCAGTTCTGTCAACTGACTTTTTCTATATTTTAAAATACGTTCTTCCCTTGAGCCATGAATAGCATAGAAATCTATACTCGGAATGCTGACTTACAGAATGCTCAAGGAAAACTGTGAGCGTGTCCAACTTGATTAGCTGCCCAGAATGAAACATGTAGTGCTGGTATACAGAGGAAATAAAGCGTCACAGCTCCCAAATACATGATCTTGCTACTAGAGAATCACCAGGAGTTGGACATCAAGGCTTCTCTGCGCCGTTCCACCGCCATTCAAACAGTGGGTTTCTGCCTCTGTAGGACTGTGGAAAGGATACAGACCATGGCTTCTCTCTTACTTGCTCAAATCTCAGCTTCTGCATCGGCTCTTTGCCCTGCACGGATCCCAAGGCACTATGAGCAGAGTGTTGAAGCGCCTCCATGACTCGAAAACATTCTTGTCATGGAGTTATTTTGGTTATACCTTATGTGAACAATTGTAAGGTGGAAAGGCAGCAACAGCTGCAACTCACCACAATTGTGTTCTGTGTTTAAGGGACCCACTGAAATCACTGTCTGAGAAAACATTTCACTTGAATTTTCAGAAGCAAAATTAAAATCAGGTTATTACAAATAATTACATTTGGAATTAATTCTGCTCTTGAGCCACTCAGCTTCAAGTCTTTCTACACAGCCACAAAACAGATGTGCTCATTTTTAAATTAAAGAAAAAAGAAAACAGATTCTTGGGAACTGAAGAAACAGAAAACAAAAAAAAACCCCAGTGCCGGGAGGCCAGCATCAACATTTTGAGAGCTGAGAAAGCTATGATCTACCCAGCTGGTCAGACTGATGAACGGGAAAGATTCTCTCCTTGGGAAACCTCCCTTGCTTAGCTTTGCAGCCCTGATGTGGGAATCGTCTACACTATCACCGCAAACCAAAAGGCTTCAAGAACTTCCGTGCTGGTCGGTGTTTAGGGAGCAGAGTGAACGCTCATTAAAGCACATGATCACATCGTGAAGCTTCCAGGTATATTTTTTGTTTCCTTGCAGGTGAGAAGTCTGCTTAAGCGAGTGTATCAGCCTAATTCCTTTGTAGGCAGAAACTAAGAATGTTCTTCCCCTTCCTGAGAGTGTTAGAATTCTAAGTTGGGTGATAAAAGAGAAGTGGCACCTAATTTCTGCAACAGAGAGAAAGGGGGAAGCAGAAAGCTGGCTGCCTAACTTATACCTCCTGCGATCCCTTGAAATCCTATAGCTACAGCAACCCAAGAAAATTGATTGCAAACCCCAGGGGAACTTCTCATAGGCACACAGGCCAACCAGAAAAAGGGATGTGTTACAACCCATTAGCAGCCAAGAAAATGAACTATCTTGTACTCGGTTTGTGAACCCTCCAGAAAGGCACAAAAAAGGTGGATTTTTTCCTCTTCTGGAGTACATTTATAATCTATGGTCAGAAATAATCGTGAAATGTTTGCCAAGTAAGAAAACTTCAAAAACCCCAAGCGTGCTCCTCACCCCAGATCTCCATTTTCAGATTTATTCATGCTTCTTTATTCTTCGTTTCCATTACCAGAGCCAACACACACCTTCCTTTTGCAAATGAATTCACACTGTTAAGTCTAGGAGACAGAAAGTTCACACAGCAGCACATGCCTTGGAGAACCCAACCGATGCCATTTCCAGCCACTCTCAGACTGGATTGCTGTGTCACAGCACCCTCATTTCCAACTGTGTGAACAACTCAAGCTTAACAATGGATTTGCAACCCTTGAAACAAACAGTTAAGTAAATAAAAAACACAAGCCTCAAAAAAAAAGGATTAAGCACATTTTCTAGTACGTGCATGCAATAAAGAGTAAAACTGAAACAGCAAGCACTGAAAAGTTAATGGCAGATTTATTTAATCCTCTTTTACACACAAGTTTTTAAAATACATGCTTAATGTAAGATTGTCTTTACAGTGGAAATCTGACTCCTCTTAGAATGCCGAAACCCAGTTTACAACATCATCCAAGTTTGGCTTCGAGCATCCAAAAACTGCAGCAAATGAATTTCAGTAACCACTTCTGAACTTCTCATCCAAACTGATTAAACTAAATAGCATTAAGAGACAACATTAGCAATTAGATATACCTGTATCATCTCTAATACTTGTCCCTAGCTGAGTCAATCATGATCAGGCTCGGCATGCTGGGACCAACTCAGCATGAGGTGCTTCCGAATGAAACTCAGACAAAAGCTAGACGGCAGATATGGTGTGACTGGAGGTCTGTGACACAGCCCGCGTGTCCTACCTCAATCCATCTTCCCACATCTATGGCTACTACAGAGAGGATAGAAGTGCTTTAAATAAATGTTTTTTTAAAATCACAATAACTACTTACATCAATCTCCAAACCATGAGAGCTGGAACATAACATTTTGGCTTAGAAAATTTCTGAAGCCGCATTTCCTACTATTGTAGTGACAAAAGAATTTTAAAACAGACCGATTTGGTCATATTCTGACACAACGTACCACCGCACCAACTCGCAATGTGAGCGCCAGCCCCCTCCTGACACTCAGGGGACATTTAAATCACACTCTCTTCCACTCTTTCCCAGTATCTTGGCTCAACAGGTACACTGCTATTCTCAGTTGATTTTTAAGCATTGAATATCTTGATGTTATCTACTGCAACCTCTTAATGTCGTTTCCAAATACTAACAGCAGGAAGCTGAAATTAAGTAACAGATACTATCACTGCTGGAAATGAAACTACAACATCCCCAGGAACAGGGAAAGGCCGTACACATACCAGATGACTTGCTCCCCGTTTCTCCCTTGCAAATGCGAGTGCGGTTACGAAGAAGCCCATTTTAAGCTGCTAAGGTTTGACTGCTTGATTCTACTGAATCCCTGTTTAACAGAACACAGTTATCAAGCAATCGCAATGCCCTACCCTGGGATGTCCGAGTGCAGGAGACACGGAAACCTATTGGGCAGCTGATGAGGGTGATGGAGCTACGCCCCGCGCATCAGCTGCCACCCCGCAGGGCTCCTGAGGCAGACCACACACAGCTCGCTCACCCCTAGCTACTGTCCTAGGGAAAATCACCAGTACTGCATGCTAGGGACATACAGTGGTAAGGATTTTAATTAGGGGGAAACTGGTTTTGTGTCTGTGTGACCTAAAAATTGTAATGTTGTTAGATTTACACCATCCGTCATCTCCAAGCATTCCTGACTTAGCATCCACGGCAGGATACTACTCTGGCTCTGGAAGGTGTTGGATAGACCTTAAGTAAAAGCTTTGTGTTAGAAGCACCTGTGACCCTGCACAGAGGTCATTTAAAAATGAAAGATCCACAGGACATTGAACAGCAACTTTAAGAAGGAAAAAGAAAACAAAAAGAGATATAGAACCTTTTTTTTAGGACTTCAGTTTAACATGTCATTTGACAAATAACTTTAACAATGTGGTTCTTAATAGTAGCAAAGTTTGACATGGATTAACGTAACCAGAAGGCTGACAAACAGCGATACCACCTGTCACGATACATGGACTTTGAGTTTTCCATTAACATGCAACCGCAATGGCTCTGCCTGCTCAGAGAGAACCCCTGCAATAAAAGCACAACTGAAAGGACAGATCTAAAGTCTGTTGTGCTCCTTTCTGTAGAGTCCCCAAGCTGCTACTATTTAAACAAAAGGACATTGATCCTTCATTCACGATGATGAAAAATAGATGGAAGGCTTTTGCAGCCTGCCCATGAACACTATGAATAAGTGACCTAGACAGACATCCAACTTGTCACATTCCTTTGAGGACAAGAATTCCTGTCAGTATTTTTAATTGGTTTAACAGCCAGGGGGGCTCTGCCCTGCGGTGATGTCATGGCGGTTCTGTCCGAGAAAGCAGTGCAGAGGCAGCAGCTGCCTGTGCCCCCACACCACAGCCACCTGCAGCGACCACTGCTCCCGCCAGCGCTGGAGACATTCTGCAAAGAACCACACTCTACCCCAGCTCCTCCTATTTCACCCCTGTGTTTGTGGAGCATTATCACTGCAAAGGATCAGCTGCAGGGAAGGAAGCCCTGGAGTCTACCAAGAATGTCCTGTGGTGCAAACACATGATATCGAGAGCAGCGAGGGAGATACATTAAAACTGCCCAGTAGCACGAAAACACATTTCTTTGTTTGCATTACTTCCAAAATAACAATGGAAAATTACGCTCAGACGTTTTCCTCCCCTGCCCCTTCACAGATCATGAATGAATCAGGAATGCTTTAGAACAACAGAACCTCTATTAAGACCTATGATTCTAAGTCCTAATTACAATTATTTCATTCATAAATAGCTTGCATAGAACTGTGGATGTCCTCAAGTAAATATCAGTATTGGTGATTTCAACCACTCAAAAGGATAAAATACATGTAGTGCAGTTACTTGTAATGGCCCGGTCGCCTTAGATAATTAAAAACCCTCATCCTCTTCCTCCTCACAAAAAAACTCAAAAAAAGCTTCAAGGATTAAAAGAAAAATCAACAGTCCCTATTAAGGAAACAGGCAAGTCAAATGAGTTGCCGGTGATGTCATTTCATTTCTAGGCTGCCTGAGTCACAGGTTCCTGAGGAAGTGGTAACACCTACAGAATTACTGTATAAAAGTCAGACTTGAAGCATGAAATGAAAATAAAGACACTTGAAGACAAAGTAAAACTCCTGAGCAAAACCATAGTGCCTTTACAGATTTCCTCAACTCTTACACTAAGTTGAAAGCAGTCTGTCCCTAAAACTTGCTTTGCTGGTTCACCCATATCCCACCCTCACCAGCGAGGCACCGAGCACTGGGACTCAGAAGGAGACACTTGCAAGAAGAGTTAAAAAATAGGGGCTGGGGGGCGAGGGAAGGGCATCGATTTACCAGCCTGGAGTTCAAATGTGCTCAGAGCAGGACAGGCTTGGAACCTCCACTGCCCTTGCCTTTCTTCTGAGCTTACTGACATGATGTGGAAACAATTTGAGCAGCATTTCTCTGTACAGTTTTAGCCCATACCGGTTTTGATTTAGAAATTAAAGTAATTCCAGAAATGAGATGCTGACTTGCATTTCATACGTGTGGAGCTCCTGCAGCGCTGCCTCACAGGGATGAGTCTGCAAGAGGGTTCACATGTTAGATCAAGAGAGGAAAACGCTACTGGCTTCCTCTCCATGAACAAAACCAGCATGACGTCTCCTCTTTCTTACTTACGTATTACCTAATAGTATTAACAAATCGAAGGATGAATCATTCTGCTGAGGTCTTAAAAAATTCATATGTCTTGGTGCCAAAACCCAAACTGGTTACGCACAGAAGCCTAATCGTCTGGATGCTCAAAGACTGCTGAAGCAGCAATCCACAGCCAAAGAAGGCAACGGCAGAAAGTGACTGGGTGGGAAAGGAGGAAAGCACTTTTCATTTGCAGCAGTACAAGACTATACGCATACTTCTGTCTTTTCTTCTTAGCTTCCTAAATATTTTGTTAAGAAGTAATTGAATTTTTTAGCATTTCAAATGAAATGCACGCGTGCGCGTGACCTTCAGTTCCTGAGGCAGAGCCCATTGTACTTTACATCAATGGCCTATATAAACAACTATTCAAAGAACAAGAAAAAATAGGCATTTAGACTGCTACAGCGGATGGAAAGACAGTGTGTACTCTAGGCCAGCCACGAAACTTAGCACATTTGTTTTGAGAATTCCCGACTGCCCCTTTTTATCCTCTATCCCAAGGAAGCACCCGTAATAAGAATCACAGAATCATAGAATAACTAGGTTGGAAGAGACCCACCGGATCATCGAGTCCAACCATTCCTATCAAACACTAAACCATGTCCCTTAAACCCCTCCAGGGAAGGTGACTCAATGCCCTCCCTGGGCAGCCTCTGACAGTGCCCAATGACCCTTTCTGTGAAATTTTTTTCCTAATGTCCAGCTTAAACCTCTCCTGGTGGAGCTTGAGGACACTTCCTCTTGTCCTGTCCTATGTCACCTGGGAGAAGAGCCCAGCTCCCTCCTCTCCACAACCTCCCTTCAGGTAGTTGTAGAGAGCAATGAGATCTCCCCTCAGCCTCCTCTTCTCCAGGCTAAACACCCCCAGCTCTCTCAGCTGTTCCTCATAAGGCCTGTTCTCCAGCCCCTTCACCAGCCTCGTTGCTCGGGTGCAAGGCAGTAGTGGCCCGATTGAACAGAAAGAAGCCACGCTAATTCACTTGCAAAGTTCAAACAGCTGACAGATACTGAAAATCCTTCCAGAGAACGCCATAAATAATTCTACCAGATTTGAAAAAAATGCTACAGATAAGTCACAATAGGCAGATAAAGTTGTCAATTATTGAGACTAACGATTAGAGCTTGAAATTATATATGGTTGCAGTACTCATCTGCATCCTTACCCTAGGACGTGATCATTCCAACTGGTAAACTAGGTGAAAAAACTGCTGCCCTAAGACACAGAATACCTTAAGGTCTTTAACATCATTGCTGCTCAAGCAAACTACTTATTGCTATTAATTCTCTTGGAGCAGCTTCAGTTTGCCTTCTGCAGTGCCAATTTCTGTGGCTAGGTTCAAATAATCCCCAAGTGACTCACTTCAAAGATTTCACTGCAACCAGACAAAGGACCAGAGACTGGATGGTGGAAGAGTAAGGGTTGCTGAATTTCGCCTACTGCACTTAAGAGAAAAGTGGCTACAAACCAGCCTGAGCCACAGCCTATTGTGATCAACTCTACACAACTTCAAACAACAGTCAACAATTCTCCAGCAACACAATGAGTTGGACGCAGGATAACAGAAAATAAAAACACAGATGCTCTTTGCCAAGTATATGTATCTCCAATTTCCATATATTTTGCAGCTGAGGAATTGAACAAAAGGTGAAGGAAAAAAACCCCAGGGAGCGTTAATCATTCTGTGTCAGCTGCCGTGAAACAGGGAGTGCTGTGCTCTATCCATCCATCCACCACTTCTCATGACAGTCGCTATGGACGGCAGTAATAGACCAAAGGGGGATCAAAGTGAAATGGGAAAGAAAACACTGTCAACAAGCTGTTAGGGTTCTTAATTCCAAAACCTGTCAAGTGCTGCACAGATATGAAAATGAGCTTCTTAGAAATTATTACTCTGGACAGCTGAAGCGGTACAGAGAAGGCAGGTCTGTATGACTCTCAAACCTAAAGCATTACCTGTGTGGTGCCACAGTATTTTTAAACACTGTTAGGGTTCTGAAGAAGATCCAGGAAGCTGCACGGGAAAAAGCACCAGAGCTGAAATGGGACAGGTAGGTAGGTTTTTCACGGGTTAGGGTTTCACATATTGTCAGGTTGGGACAGTCCGAAGTCCGTCAGTGTGGTATTTGTGTCTTTTAAAACAGTCACTCCAGGTGCTTTAAAACAGAAAAGGTGCACAACGCCCCCTTGAAGGGAAGTTCCATTTTGGCAGGACATGCACAAGTACAACATCTGCACTGGGAATAGGGGGGCGAAAAAGGAAGAAGAAAAAGGATTAACAAAGCTGTGTCAAAAGATTCAGGAAAAAAAAGCACTAACAGGCTCAGGACATCTTCCAGACAATGTCTTTGAGGAAGTCTGCTAGAGTTTACCATGTCACAAATATTTCTTTAATGGCTCTCTTTGGACTAGAATGATTATTTGTTGCTAAGGAAATTAGTGCATTAATATTTAAAAAAAAAAAAAAAAGGAAAGTTGGGTACAAAAATTTGGAAAAGCAGCGAGGAGAAAAAGCCACCATTTAGCTGTTTCAGCTTTTGTGTACTCTTAACATACTTGCAGCCTGGCAAACACAGAATAGATGGACACCGTGTGAATGGCTGTTTGCCCTGTTAGAGCTGGGCTGGGCTTGCGCCGCGGAGCAGCTGGTAGAATGACAAGAAAGTTGGACATGCTCGTTTTTGAAAGAACATGAGCTATCCTTCCAATTCCCGTAAGAATAGAGAGTTAGGACCCTCCTTGAAACCTGAAGATATCGTTATACTCAGAAGAGAAACTATATGAAAATACCCTCATGGATTCTGTCATGGCTCTTCATAACTCTGTAAAAAAGAGGCAGCTGTTCCTGACCAGCAGCACAAAACCTGACAGAAGCAGCTTAGTGCTCTCGTCACACATCACTCGCGTTAACGAGAATCCTGCACACTACCTTCCACTATCATATCCCAGTAATATCAAAGTTTTTATGATTGGGCTTGGTAAAAAGGAAGAAAACTCAAAGGGAAGTTGGGAGCTGGGGGAACTCTTCATGGCCCAAGACCGTCCCAGGGTAGCACAATGATGAAGTAATTAACAGTGGACTTGGCAGCATCAGGTTGAGCTCGATGATCTGAAGTGTCTTGTCCAAACTAAACAATTCTATGATTCTGTTAGCAATTTCAATTAGACCAGATAACGTACATTTAGAAGCAATTTGTTCCGTAAGAAGGAGAAACAGGTGCTATGATACACTTCTACAGTGCATAGAGAAATGTTCAGGAATGCAATAAACCAATTCAGCAAGAGTTCTATGAGAGTGCAAGAAAGACATAAAAATAATATGGAAGAATTATCCCTTGTTGCTAATACTTCCTTTGCATATATTTAAGGTGAGCAGCCAAATTCTATACATAAAAACACAGAACTGGAAAGAACATTACATGGAAGAGGGATAAGAATATTGAAGACGAAACAATGAATATCTAGTTTATGTTGCTGGACTTCTCTAAGGATACAATACCAAAACCATACAGAACATTGGGAAGGGAAAAGTATTTTTGAAGGCTCAAACACCGCGAGTTTAGGGGCTGGAACTACAGTTTCCTTTGATGTGCCAAAATAACTACTATGCCGTTGACTTCTTCTGAATCTCCCTTTTGTCCTTGGGAGACATCAGCTTCCTAGGAATATAAATCCTATCTTTACCCTCCTTGCTCATTTTCTCGACCAGCCTGTCTGGGCCACTGAGAATCCTTCTTCATGGATTTAAGTGTAATTTTCAAATTTGTGCCCTTTCTTCCTTACGGAGCCCAGTGCTGAGGGCCTGAGACTCAAACTAGCCCATAGGTTCCTGGAATAGATACTCCCGTGAGCTGAACCACCTATCAGCCACGATGTTGCCGGCTTCAATGGTGCTAAAGCCACCTACATGGGATATAAATGGCATGCCCTAAATGAAATCTATTCCCAATCGACAGACCATGGCACAGATGAAGAGCATTTAACAGAACATTGTGAAAACAAGAATGAGAGCACATGAAGACTTTAAAGAAAACTCTTATACAGAACCTAGAGTTCCTCACTTACATGAATGTGATAGTATTTCAGAACACATTTTAGACTTCCGCCAGCAAACACACGGAAGGCATTTCCACTGAAGAAAAACTCTAGTCAGAAGTGTGAAAGCAAAACAGAATCCAGGCTTCCGTAAGTTTCTATAATTCTCAAACACAAACATGATGTCAACAGCTCTCTATTGAGACCTGTGACCTTCTAACACTATTAAAAGCCCCTAGATGTAATACGTAGGTGTCAGGGTTGTCTTCTGCAAAATATGGTCCCACCCATCCTGCTATACAATGCCATTACGCTTGTGTTAGATAGTGCAGGAAGATGAGTAGGTTCCTCTGAGGCTGTTCTGTCCCTCTTCCCAACCGGTCTGTTTTGCTTGTATCAGAAACAGCGTGACCAGCAGGTCTAGGAAGGTTCTTCTCCCTCTGTACTTGGCACAGGGAGACCGCTCCTCGAATTCTGTGCTCAGTTCTGGGCCCCTCACTACAAGAAGGATGTTGAGGCTCTGGAGCGAGTCCAGAGAAGAGCAACAAAGCTGGTGAAGGGGCTGGAGAACAGGCCTTATGAGGAGCAACTGAGAGAGCTGGGGGTGTCTACCCTGGAGAAGAGGAGGCTGAGGGGAGACCTCATTGCTCTCTACAACTCCCTGAAAGGAGGTTGTAGAGAGGAGGGTGCTGGCCTCTTCTCCCAGGTGACATAGGACAGGACAAGAGGAAGTGTCCTCAAGCTCCGCCAGGGGAGATTCAGGCTGGACATTAGGAAAAAACTTTTCACAGAAAGGGTCATTGGGCACTGGAGCAGTCTACCCAGGGAAGGGGTTGAGTCACCTTCCTTGGAGGGTTTAAGGCACGGGTGGATGAGGTGCTAAGGGACATGGGTTAGTGTTTGACAGGAACAGTTGGACTCGATGATCTGTTTGGTCTCTTCCAACCTGGTTATTCTATGATTCTATACCTGAAAAACTGTGGTAGCTGTTGGACTCTATGATGGAAGTATGAGTTTGGGCTCTTCGCTGAGGGCTAGGAGGTCACGGCAGCACAAATAAAATTCAAGCCCTACCTCCTTTAAGAAGAAAGGTAAAGTTTAGCTTTTAAACAGCAATAAACAGAGCTGGGGACCATGCTGAAATCCTGCCATTAGAAGCATACAAGCCAGTAAATAAACGTGTTCTTCTGTTAATAGTATGTGAATATGCATTCATTCATTTGAATGGATTCTCGTAAATTCTTACTCAGCAAATGCCTAGAAATTGAGTAAAAGCGAAATAAGAACAATTCCTTTCTGCAATGAGAAAGAAAACAATATTATAGTTAAACAACAGAAGTTATTCCAAGTCAAACTGAAGTGTTTCTGAACATCAGAGGCATCTGGGAAGCACATGTACAGGAAACAGCTCAGCCCGAGAGAGTTGTACATTACTGAAATTACAGAGGTAAGGAAACATTACATTAACCCTGAGTTTTGAACCTTTGAATTTTGTACGCTTCTGCAGTTAGGTAGATACTTTCAATGCACATTTTGCAGGATAAACAGAGTCTTAGATGTTTAAAATCATTATCAATGCGTACCGAATTTCAGAAAGATGTTTAGTTTCAAGTTGTAGATAACTACAAATAGCCAAGGGACTTTTACAACTCCAAAAGATAAAAATGCAGATCACTGCACTTAAACCATCCTGGTACGGAGTCAGGATTCCAGCTGGACCACGGTATGGCTAACAAAACGGAAGTCATTTGAGCTCATAACTAATGATGTATGTTAACAAATTGCTTTAAAAGGGGCATAGCACGTTATCAATCTTGCTGTTCATTGCCTGACCACCAAAAGATCAGTTTCCTATGATTACTAGTCTTTCAAAAAATATTATTAATTCATATATAATTTTATATTACAATGAAGTCAGCTAAACAAGACATCCCCCTTAAGGCTACTTAAGGAATCACGTCAGTATAACGAACATGACAGTCAAAAGAAACAGAAACGACAGCTATTTTAGACACTGGTGCAAACCACAGCGTGTTTCAGTTAAGGAAGGAATGAAAATAACTGGATTGACCAACTAATTTTCATAATATATATATGAGAAATAAAGACTGCTTGGCAGATAAAGCAATTTGCATTTTTTCTGAGTGCGTTAGTCCATAATTCCCACAATATAAAGCCATGAAAGGAATTTCAAATATACTTCTAAAATCTGTTCCAAGATAAAATCTCAAAATATTCACTTTCAATTTAGAAGTAATGTACTTTGATATTTTACAAGTCCTTTTTTCTCCAGTTCTCTTTTACATTCGAGGGTTCTCAAAGCACTCTTTGAGCTCAGCCACAATACTGGAAGCCATTCCTGATGCTGCAAAAATTGAAAACCTTAAAATCCAACCAACATGAAAATTAGAGCTGCTCTTTTTTATCACCTGTGATGAGGTATTGCACGGCAGCATCCAAGAACAGCAAAGTCACAGAACCCATTTCTTATTTCTGTTAAGCATTTCTCCAACAGGTTTTGAGTGAATTAATGATCCACTCCCCAGTGCAATTTCTACTCAGTAACAGAGCCTTCTCTGACCTTCAGAGGAGGTGTTTCCTGTGCAAATATAAGTCAAATTGCTTTTTTTCCATAGCATGAAATTATGAGATCTTTACAGACAATAACACCTCCAAAGAACAATCACGCTATAACAAAGAAAAGGGAATCAATTGTGCTAGAAAAATGTACTCTGAAACAGCAAGCAACACGGCATAGGCTGTAGGCCTGTTTTCAAATAAAGGGGCACAAATCTGGGAAAGATGACATTTAAACACGCTACTCGGACATGTCCACAAACAAGCAAAATGAAAACTGGGACAAATGAAACACCAAAGTTCACTTAAGGAGCATATTTTATAGGTAAGTCATATTTAGAAACTAAAAAAGAAAAAGGTGGGGGAAAGGAAGATAAAGTTTAAACATCACCACATTGCTTTAGTTTTTTTACATTATAAAAAAGAAAATGTGGAGAGTTATTTCCATAACAGACTGCTTTTAAAGTAAAGATATTAATGTGCATTATTTGTTTGTATTTGTAGCAGTCAGAATGGGTAAGCGATCGTTAACTTGTCAAATAATAGATAAAAGGCAGCGCTCCAGTCCAAAGTAGGTCATCGTCCACCTTATTCAGCTGATTTTCAGACTGTTTCATCATCACTCATGTCCCAGATCTGCAACAAAAAAGGAAGCACAATTTTAGAGGAGTCGAAACACACTTTTACTATTTAGTGTTACTACTAAAACAGAAGAAATAAATAAAGCTTCAGATAAAATTTGGTATTTTTCTCTTCTGTTAACAACTTAAATACTATTCATTATTTGTAAGGTTTGAGGTGTTTTTTAACATATACTTTTCAGCAGTTGTTCCTGACTGTCAGTTTGGCTATTTGCTATTTATTACCATTTCCAGTAAGCTGTAGACCAAAACCCAGACATTTTTGGTTTTGTTTGCTGACTCACTGGCACATACTTAATCTGGATAATAACTTACAATAAATCGCATCCTCTACTAAACATCGTTGAAAATTTTCAAGATGTTCATGAAGAACTAACTGTTCTCCAGGACTTCACTTTGGACCCGATATAAGAACTCACAAACAGTAGCATGAAGATGAAAGTGTATATGAAAATTTGAACTTCCCTATTGTTTAAAGAAACAACAGACTTTTTTCTACAGGAGTATACAATTGTATTTTCACTTTGCTACTTGTCTACTTTCAGCGAGCTGCTGCAGACTAAGAGGGAAAAGGGGAAAAAGTGACTATTTTCAAAGAACATCGAGGAATTCACCACCCTTGTAAAGTAACTTGGGGGTGAGGAGAGCAGAGAAAATATTCTGAATATATGCTACAAGCTTTCTTCCAGGCAAACATGGGTGCTGTTAAAAGGCTTTTTAATGTTTGGGTTGTTTTAAGATTTTGCTCACATTAAGTACCCTCTTTCCACCTGGCAGGGCCTGCAGTAGCTTGGGATCAGGAATAATATGGGTACTCAGTTTTGAGTTGGATTGAATATACATTTTACAACATATAAAACTTCATGTCCAACTCAGAGCATTTCAAACTTGCCTAAATTAGTGACAACACTGCTGGAATACAAGTTATTCAGATTACAAGACCAAGAACGCCACTTCCACAGCAGACAGCACCCAAACGTGGGAGTTCTTCACAGCAAACGACCTGACCAAAAAGGAGCAGCATCCATCCTTTGTCCCTCTGGAAATTAAAATTCAGTTTCCTTCTTCTAGAACATAATTTGTGTGTTGGCATACAGTGGCCCACTGAGCTATTCTGTCATTTTAGATCCTGACAGCTAAAATGTATCAATCCAAAGAAATGCATAATGCAAAAGTTTAACTAGGCTGTGAGCTCTTCATGGCACCAAGTAGTGACCTGTAGCTCTAATAAACCTCTTCCAGACAAAAATGTAGTATTTCTGAAATTCGAAAACATTGTGAAAAAAAGCTCTTCAAATCCAGCCTCAGAAAACACATATATTCAAACTCTGAATAGCAAGATTTTCTCAATTCCTAGAAGCATCGCAAAATGGTGGTGTAAATCCTTATGGAAAATACTGAAGGAACAGTTTGTTTACAAAAGGAAAAAAGAGTTTTCATCCTGCTCTAGATGAGCAGCTTAGAGCTTGCCAAGGCAAACACAAATGTCCAGCTCACCAGTCAGGGTCAAGGATGTGGAAAATAAATACAAACCCCAAAATCTTTAAATAGAGTTTATGGTATGATTCAAGCTGGCAAAAAGCAAGGGATCCAAAGTTCAGTCCGATAGTCCGTCTCTGTCTAGCCCAGAAAACAAAGCCCAGAGACCATGACCCTCACAAACACATCCCCCCATCAAAGCAGCATGAGAAATGCTTTTAAAAACACACCATGAGGTGATTCGACGGCAAAAGTGAAAGGAGCCAACCAACAGCCCCAAAAGAGCCTTCTTTATCTGCTAAACAGATAACTGGGAGTGCAGCCAGCTCCCCAGCTCTGTGCTTTCCCATCGCCGGCTCTATCCAAGTGGCAGGGATGAGAAGGCGAGTCCCTTCTCTGTTCCATTGGTTCGGTTTTTGCAGAGAAAGGCCGGTACAGGTGCTGGTTACATCAGTAATTTTGTGATAGGGAAATATTCCCACCCAGGAGCTGGCTAGCTGTCCCACACCTCCTCCAAGGCTCAGGCAACCTTTCTGCTTTACACACCTGACGGGAGACGCTCTCTGTACATTAACACCCCGTACGGCACACACAGCAGCTCCAAGTGCCACTGGAGTTCGTTTAAACCAAAGGGAAGGAAGCAGTTTCCTGGATTGGTCCTCAGTAGCCAAGGATGGGCAAGCCGTGGAGGGCCGCAGGCACCCTGAGGATGGAGTCCAAGCCCAGCCCCTGCTAGGCTAGGGAGGAAATGCAGGGCTGGTAACAAGAGGATGAGAGCAAAGAGGAAAGAATGACAATGAAATTCTCTCCTGTCTAAAGCGTGCCTCTTCTCTAGGAGTCTTTTATTTGCATTATTTACTCTAATATCACAAAAAGACTAAAACTGAGGTTCACAAATTTTACACTGCTGTGCAAACATTCTGGATTGAGGAAAATTAGTTTCAAATATTTGAAAATCACACTATTATTTTACTTCCAGGAGAACAGTTTTATAAGACAGTTTAGACTTCACCTACCACAGCCAGAGCATTGTCTGTTGAGTCTTACTAAGATTTCTCAAGAACAAAGTAGTGGTACTTTAATAAATGACATGCAAAGGGGAAAGGAGAACGTGAAGCAAAGGGGGAAAATTCAATACAGAACTTAACAATCACACACTAGCCTAAAGCAAACGGACTACACCACACTGCGCAAAGGAAGCGCTGTTAAACCTCGATACTGGTAGCTCAATGGTAACTCATGACAGGCTCTTCAGTAACCACAATACAACTTCCTACGAAAAGACATTTCAACTACATAGGCTAAGACTACCAAACTTTATTCATCACTTCAAAAAAGTGAAATTTTTAACTGTAGAAAGCACAAAATACAGAAAGCTGTGAAAGCCGCCAATATGTAAAATGCCTGTCACACCAAGAATCCAATATCCAAACCAAGCTGTAAATTTGGATTTTGTTTTTACTTTTCTCCTGTCCTGCATCAAACCTGGGTGTGCCAAATCTAACTGCAGCCACAGGCAACAACAGGAGAAGTCATAAAACAGGAAGATAAACCAGCTGTCAAAACCAACCCACTCTCTGCAAATCTGGACAGCTATCCAAATGCACCTGCCTCTTCAAAGATCTGCTTTTATATTCAAACTGCTTTGTAGAGGCTCTTAAATTTCAGACAAGTACTATGTCTATTCAGGATAAGAGAATTCCTGCACTTATTTCCTTGCAGTGACAAGTATTATTTTTTATATAATTGGAAGAATGGGGGCAAAAAATCCCCGTGTATTATCTCAATGGTTCACAAGTTCCCCGTGACTGATTTTACACGGTTCCAGACTGCACAGCCAACAGCTCAGAATTAAAATATATAATCAAAATAGATAACTACTGTTTATCTTACAAATAAACTTGCAAGAATCCAAATGCACCCTTAGGGGATTCTTAAAAGTTTCTTGCTGGCACAGATCTAGCAGGACTTGCCACAAAAATGGCTCCCTTATTAAGAGAGACAAAACAAACAAACAAATGACCCCCACAAATGCTATTTTCCACATACAACTGAGATAAATTTACATTCACATGTAGCAAAACACTCCAGTTTGAAAAAAACGGAATGGTTTTATGATGCAAACCATGGTATTTACTATGTTATAAATGCTCCAAATACAGCAAAGAGTAAAGAGTAAAATCCAACAGGCAAAGGCAAGGGCTAAAAATTAGATGTTACATACATCAAAAAGCAGAGCCGAGCATCACAAGACAACATACAGCTTCCCCAGATCAAGTAATGCTTATCATGTATCTTAACCTTTGATTTAGAAATGCATATTTACTCAGGAAATCTAAACAAAGGGAAAAAGAATACATTCAGGCATATATTTATATTTAAAGCAAATGAATTATTTTATAGCTATAAAATGTGAGCTTTTTGATAGATAGAAGGTTAAATATGTTTTTGTTGTATGCTCTGCCAGGGACACAACACATCAGAACTTTTGCCAGCCTAAATTACCTTACAAAACACGTGTACACGTATGTCGTACTAGACATGAACAAGATGTAGCAGGCTGCATTGATGTTTTTTGTGTGACTTGTTCAGTATTCCCCTTGGTCCACCAGCTGTATCTTTCAGGAACGGCAACAGAAAAGAAATTGCAACTTCAAGTTCATTAAATGCCTGCGAGTTCTAGCATGCAACCTTTTCAGACTTCACGGTACAGAGTGTGGGTTAATTACAAAGTTCAGCACCCTCCTTTCATCTTGGATACTTGATGCACGTAAGCGCTACCCTGTGTCTTACTGAAACTGAAAACACTTTGAGCAATTTGCATATTCAACAATTCCCCATCCCCCTTTCCCACAGGAAAAAAATCTGTAAATGAACCACCAGTGTGAACAGTATTCTACCCTAACACGAGCATTGGCTTTGTTCAGAATTCATACCTAGCTGCGTGTCAGAGCCTGCAGAGCACATCAGTGGTAAAGTATTTTCTTTGCTATCTAAGAACCCAAGATAATGGACCTAAAGAAGGATCTGCTCTTGCTCCCAGAGGCAAGAGCTTATCCTACAATGATCACAGCAGTTCCCCTGTAACAACTGTTCACTCAGTCCACACATAACTGCTCTTCCACAACAGACTGGGATCTCTGCAGCAGGATATAGCTCTTCTTTTCAGAAATGGCCATTTACTTTCTATAATCAAACTATAGCTAAAATCAGTTTGGGCTATGATCTGAAGAATTAATTACAGACTATCAGATACTTCTTACTCCAGCTATCACAGAAATTACAAACTTAAACCCATATGCGCAAATAAATTAGCCTCAAAAAAGCCCCAACCAAAGCAAGCCAAGCATTATACAAAGTGCATTTCTTTCTCCAAGCTGTTTTATTTAATCAGCAGGGGAGAAAACCATGGATAATTTTTCTAGATCCTTGTATCAATGGTCCCACCCTAGCAAGTTGACAAGGCTAACGAATTCCCAGCATCCCTAGTACTTACATAAGTTCTTTTTTTCTGTCTCAGCCTTCACAGCCTTTCCTGTCTGAATGGTTTACTTATCTTACAATAAAACTCAAGTTGATCAACTCTGTCCGTTTTTCAGTGATACTGTCCCTTGCTGATGCTTAGCATATAGCCCTTCCAAAATTCTCTATTTTCAGCACATATACACAGCATAAAATTGAAGTCAAGGTGACGAGGCATTCTCCTTTTGATCCCAACCAATGGCAACCGTTCTTCTCTGAGTTCTTCTTGCATGCAGTTCCCTTGAAGATACGTAGAACACTTCTCATGTGTGGCCTCGCTTTTCACATGAGCTGCAGGCATTGCCCTCTCAAAATGCCCTGGCCAACTGCAGTATGTTTAAAGAACCCTGCCACTGCCTTTCAGGACATCTCTTCTTATTCCCTCTAATGCCCTCCAATCTCTCACGCTACAGGTGTCTTGAATTTGATTTTCTATCTCTTTACTACTAACTCAATTTCTCCTAGTGTTCTAGGAGTTTGGGGCAGACTGTCTGTCAAGCAGTCTTTTTCTGAACATGTCCTCTTCCCAGACAGCCTTTACGTATCGTGTGACCTGCCTCCACCTGAGCTGTTATTGCAACAGTTGGTCATTGCACAAATTCAGCGAAGTACTCGGCATGTGAGCTCGGTGGGCTCACACGCTTGAAACCAAACCGTTTTCTAAATATCTTGTAGAAGTGACATCTAAAGACTCCAAATACTTGGAAAGACACATTTAAGAACAAAACAGAAAACATCAAGAAAACAGTACAGAAATTATTAGGTGACACTGTAAACTTCTGGCTAAAACTCTTTTTAATATCCTTCAATGATAGATTCCAAAGATGTACAAGTAGTAGCGCTAGACAGTGATTACTCCTTTCTGGTTTTATAGCAGTTTTCCTATGTGTACATCTGATTATTAAATGAAAAAAAATTCATTGAAAGGATTTCTGGTATTTTTTAACATGACTAACTGTTAATAAAACAATGCAATAAAAGAAACAAAAAAAATGCATACTAGGGGTTCTTTGGTATAAGAATGCCTCAGATCCATTTCCTTCCATAGTTTCCTGCATTACAAGGAAATAAAACAAAGCATAGAAACAAGCAAATACAAAACCAGTTTCTATCCTCCTCTAAAAGTGCTCTGGCACTGAAAAATCTATTTTTCCGGGCACAGTAATCAAGCTGTTGGAATGAACACCTAAAAGAAGAGTTTCTACTATTAAGAGAGTTTCTACCATTATTTTCTTTTCCTTGGGCTCTTAAAAACTGAAAACAAACAACTGTGAAAACAACCAACCACCCCACATCAGGCAGGTTTGAAGATTGACATCATCCTGTTTTGTGGGTGATTTTAAACTTCATTTTACTACCATGAAAAGGCAACTATCCAAACAGAAGGTGTGTTTGAACAAAGCCATAATTAATGTAAATACTGTCATAATGTTGATTAAGTTTGATATGAACTCTTTGACTGAAATGAAAATGAAAACATTATGACTATATAAAGACATTCAAATCCTTCTATCGTCTTCCTCCTTTGATGTGCCCATTAAAAATAAAAAACCCATGTAAGTCTATATTCACTACATTTCTAAAACCTGCAAAAAATCCACAATGCAGATATAAATGCACATCTGCTTTCAAGGGTTTCACAGACTCGCACAGGAGATCTGGATCATATACACATGTAGATCTCTCAGAATAATTAATACTATTTATACATCTGAGTCAATGTCATTCCAGAGAGGTGGTTGATTCACCTTCCCTGGAGGTGTTTAAGGCATGGGTGGACGAGCTGCTAAGGGGCATGGTTTAGCGCTTGATAGGAATGGTTGGACTCGATGATCCATTGGGTCTCTTCCAACTTGGTTATTCTATGACTCTATACACCTTGTTTTGCCGTAAATCAATAGCTTGTCATGTCTCAATACATCTTTTTAATTCACAGGTGATGCAGAACTGCTAAGACCTTTAAAGTAGCTTTCAAGTCATACAGAATCAAATGCCTGATGGCTACTGGTTACAAAAGAGCAGCATTTTAGCTACACAAGCTATACAACTGAATTTTAGAAATGAACAACTTGGAAACAATAAAGAGTTTATAGAAGTGGATGAAGGTACATCCAGTGTTCTAACACAGGCTCACAAAACCACAGATTGAGCTCAATTGGAAGATAACTCCGGAAATAACACTGTCCATCGCTTCACTCAAAGCAGTTCAACAGGATTGGCTCTTGATACCTGAGTCTGAAATTCTTCTGAGATTTCACAGTCTCCCTAAGAAGCTGCTCCAGTGTTTTACTTTACCCCTAAACATAAGGTTAAATAGTGTCTTCAAACAAGGACCATCAGATTAGCCCATACTCACCGCATGCCCACAATTACATCCTCTCCCAGTATCATCCTCACCTGCTTGTCTACAGCACCTGTGCACAGCTGACACAGCAATCCCTTCCCGACAGGAACAGAAGACTCCTCCACTTCCGAACTTTCAAAAGCTTGAAGATGCTAAGTTATAAAAGGTACACTTGCATCTGCCTAATGAACCAGATAACCCTCACATCTAAAAGAAATTCAGCCCATAACTAGATGGCTGCTGAGGCAGGGGATGCTCTCCGAGATGAATCCATCATCTCACCGCTTCATGGTGGAAGGAGGAACTAAGATCAATATTTGCAAATCATTCTTATCACAAGAAACTGCCAAGTGCTTCGAAGACCCTTCAAAACTGGAAAAATCCCGCTCTCAATTTCAAAAAAATCCCCAACTTCTACAACAAAAAAATAAGTCCACAGAAACCCTCAAAGTTGTATGGATTGATTAAAGTGCACAGACCACTTTCAGATGAGACCGAGAGTCCCCTAACGATAGAAAGTAATATTGGAAGGTCACCTCGCTTAGATACGAGTAACATTTCAATCCTACTCCTACAGTATTTCTCCTATGGTATTTTCTTGTTTAATCAACAATACTCCATCTTCACAAAGGGCAGCTGGTAAAGAGGAAAAAAATACACATTATTCTAAATAATTCTGAAAGCAATAACATGGATCCTTTCCACCTCAACTCCCATTATCAGAAAATAATATTTGGCAGAAGACACTAACAAAGATTTCCCACGAGCGGTTACATCATCTTACATACATTTACATACACATCTTTAGCATAAAGGTATTTCCCCCTAGTGCACTGTACATAACATATAAGCAATAGAAAATGTGAATCAAAACACTGATTAGTTGAAGTTTTGATTTACCCAGTGACCTCACTAATCTCATTGTTGCTTCCGTGAAGATACTGGTGGTGCGTACACAACATTTCTATGTTGCGTAGGAGGCATCAAGAAGACATGGAAAATTTTCTCCTCTCTCTTCACATTGTTAGAAACTAAAGTAATTTCCCATGATACTAGTTGAAATTAAATGAATAAAGGAAGATGGTTTCCAGCATTAAACGCATGAAATACACTGCCGTAATGGGATCTATTTCAGATTATATAGTGCAAAACCTTAGAGAAGATAGGTGTATTTGCATTAAAATCTTATATGTCAGATTCCCCCAATGAGTATGATGAAAATCCTACATGTCACACTTCCCATTATGTTCATCAAATAGGATAAAAATGAATATTACCCAGAAAATTGCAAGTCTTGATATAAAAGCACAACTAGTGAAACATTTAGATAGTAAAGGTAGACATTTACTAGAAATACAAGAGATAGATAAGGTTCGTTGTTTAGTTCTCCTAAATCCCTACCGTTTTAAATGGACAGAAAATCAACATGAGAAAGCAGTAGGTGCTTCAGCATCAACTTGCGCGCTGCCTCGCCCCTGAAGCATCTGCTATGCCCGTACACTGCACTGTTTTCTAAACGATGAAGGCAGTCTCCAGTTCACTTAAAAACCTATGTATTGACTCAGGAAACCGTTCTGAAAAGACATGTTCGACCCAAATTCACCTGAAAACTTGTACTAGTGTCAGGTTTATTTTTATGATAACACTGACATTAATAGGGAAAAAACTGAACAAACAAGGATTGTGATGATACTATGCTGAGATTTTGTGGTAGGAGAGTCTCATGTTACTCTTAGGATTCTATAACCCTTTCCAAAAGTATTTTTTATTTCCTGAACACAAAATTTCAAACTGTTGAACTAAAAGATCATTTGTCAATACCTGGATGTGTCCTAGCTATCAACTCTCCTTATTTTTTTTTGTTTCCTTTCCCTACCTGTCCTGCTAGACCTGCTTTAACAAAGTGGAAACCCACGCACTCTTCCGATGGTTTTTTTCATTCCCAGAATGTGGTACAAAAGGAACATTTTAACAGGCTCCTGAGGGTCAGTGAACCTCATTTCAGTCTGATGGCACAAAACCGCTGGAAAACAGCATGACCACGGCAAGCAATTTATTTCTCTGAGTGCAGCAAATTGTCCACGAATTCAAAATCAAACCCACTCTGGTGCTCTTCATTATTTGTAACATGGTGCTCTGAAAAAGAAGAGAAATAAACACAGCCCCTCCAATGTAACCTATCTGGTACAAACCAACCTTTTTATTATGAGTGTATTTAGTCTAGTCAAGCTTTGCAGAGCACGGTTACAGCATTTCTATGGTCTCATAGTAACATGGGACGCCACGCTACAGAGCCCTGTGACGCAGAGTACGTTGCAGTTGTGCTATAGCACAGGCTTACGATCACTTACAAGCCAAACCGCTCAGAACGTTCTTCCCCCATGGCCCCCATATGGGATGACTTTGATCTTTTCATCTCTGATAAGACTGAAATTACACTGAGTTTATGCGACCAACGGGGACCGCAGAAAGAACACGTTCAACAGTGAACAACAGAGAGTGAAGCTACTTTTAAAAGCTTGATTGCAGGGTGGTAGACAGGGTTAGTGTGTTTTCAAAATGGGAACAGAACCAAGGCTGTTTAATGAATTTTGCATAAAATTATCCTTAAAACAAGCAACACATCTCCTGCAGTATGAGCACGTACTTTACTTCCGTGTGGCACTGAACTTAAACTACCTTAAGCATCCCAGTTTTTTTTCACTTCATCGCCTCCTCTTCTTCACAGAATCAAAGAATCACAGAATAACCAGGATGGAAGAGACTCACTGGATCGTCGAGTCCAACCATTCCCACCAATCCCTAAATCATGCTCCTAAGCACCTCGTCTACCCTAACCTTAAACACCTCCAGGGACGGTGACTCAACCACCTCCCTGGGCAGACTGTTCCAATGCCTAACCACCCTCTCCTTGAAGAACTTTTTCCTAATCTCAAGCCTAAATCTCCCCTGGCGGAGCTTGAGGCCATTCCCTCTCGTCCTGTCCCCTGTCACTTGGGAGAAGAGGCCAGCTCCCTCCTCTCCACAACCTCCTTTCAGGGAGTTGTAGAGAGTAATAAGGTCTCCCCTCAGCCTCCTCTTCTCCAGGCTGAACAACCCCAGCTCTCTCAGCCGCTCCTCATAAGATTTGTTCTCCAGCCCCTTCACCAGCTTCATTGCTCTTCTCTGGACTCGCTCCAGAGCCACAACATCCTTCTTGTGGGGAGGGGCCCAGAACTGAACACAGGATTTGAGGAGCGGTCTCACCAGTGCCGAGTGCAGGGGGAGAATAACCTCCCGGGACCTGCTGGTTACGCCGTTTCTGATCCAAGCCAAGATGCCATTGGCCTTTTTGGCCACCTGGGCCACTGCTGGCTCATGTTCAGTCCCTATCAACCAGCACCCCCAGGTCCTTCTCCTCCTGGCAGCTTTCCAGCCAGGTTTCTCCTAGTCTGTAGCTCTGCTTAGGGTTGTTGTGCCCCAAGTGCAGGACCCGGCATTTGGCCTTGTTAAACCTCCTGCCGTTGGTCTCAGCCCAGCAGTCCAGCCTGTTCAGATCCCTTTGCAGAGCCTCCCTACCCTCCAGCAGATCGACAATTCTACCCAGCTTGGTGTCATCTGCAAACTTGCTAAGGGAGCACTCAATGCCTTCGTCCAGGTCGTTGATAAAGACATTAAACAGGACTGGACCCAGGACTGAGCCCTGAGGAACCCCACTTGTCACTGGCCTCCAGCTGGATTTAACTCCATTTACCACCACCCTCTGGGCCGGGTCATTCAACCAGTTTTTCACCCAGGAGAGTGTGCGCCCGTCCAGGCCAGAGGCCGACAGTTTCTGAAGCAGAATGCTGTGAGAAACTGTATCAAAGGCTTTACTGAAGTCCAGGAAGATACATCCACAGCCTTTCCCTCATCCAAGAGTTTAGTCACTCGGTCATAGAAGGTGATCAGATTACTCTGGCAAGACCTGCCTTTTGTGAACTCGTGTTGACTGGGCCTGATCACCCGGTTCTCTTGCAAGTGCTTCATGATCGCACTCAAGATCACCCGCTCCATGACTTTCCCCGGTACCGAGGTCAGGCTGACAGGCCTGTAGTTCCCCGGATCCTCCCTGCGCCCCTTCTTATAGATGGGCAAGAAATAACTGGAATATACATTTGAGGTTATTCCGCATAATTTTGAGTAATGAGGTGTTTTAACTCAAACAGAAAACTGTAAGCTACGGTAGGGCCTGCAGGGACATCCTGTCACACTGTGACTCCCACTAGGTTGCACGAGCCATGCGATGCCAAGCTACAACAGCACTCAATTGAGCCACATCCCCAGAGCAATGAAGTGCAGCAAAAAGCAAATTTTTGGGCCAAGAAGGGCAGACTCAAGCAGCAGTTTGATAAAATGCTGCGAGGGACACCTTTTCGGACAATATACAAAACCAAAGTCATGCTCACTTATAAACATTTAAGATAATACAACATGTCAAAAAATGGTTTTCTATTCAGTAGTAAATAAAATCATTCACTGGACCCCGTTTATAAATCTCTCCTAATCCTTAAAGAACTGGCAACAAGCAGAAAGTAAAAGGAGCAGGCGATTTTATGATATTGCATAGGGGAAAATTGAAGATGCAGTATAAACCAAAACACAAAAGGTACTCTATAATAATTGACACTCGTCAATTATTTGTTTTGTTTGCAACTCGTCTTTTTAAACTGAAAACAAGTTGTTAGGAGCACTCTCATAATGTTAATTTAAATGTTTGAGTTTGTATTTGAGAAATACAGGAGTGTGTTGAATAACTACAATGTGGGACTCATGAAGGCAAATGTTTTTATCCAAAACAAACAACTTAGAGGAACTATTTTGGTCACCTCTTTACTTTGGCGACATCTGATCCCGCTCCCTAAATACAGGTCTTGTCCTGTGTAACTGGTTCACTTTTGCTGCACAGTGCTCGCTGACAAGTTGCATTCTGGCTCATGACTCATAATCGTCTCATTCTTATCCGTTCTGACTTAACGCCAAATTTTCATAACATTTTCTGGCTTGATGGAATATTCCTCCAAAATACCAGTGCTGCATCCACTTACTGGGTAATGCAAGACTTCAAAAACCAAAAAAAAACCCCAAAACCCAAACCAAGCAACCCCACAAAAGACATGTAACACAAAGCAGAGTTTTCCCAGGAGTAGTATCCTTCCAAAGCATCCGCAGTGGGAGCCCAGGGAAGTGATACTGGTTTGTATTTTCTGAAAAGTCAACCGCTTCTCTTCGGTTAACCTTTCAAATGCCTGCTACTGGGTTACAAAATCTGTTTACAAGCTCTTATGTAATTGTGGCATTTCTCTTCTAGAGGGACAAATTACTGTTCAATAGAAAGAGTTCTTCCTCCTCATATCAGTATAAAAAAACCCAACAACTGTTTCAACTAAGAACTGAGGGTTTGACTTTCTCCACCTCAGACAGATGGCTTTCCCCATTTCATTTTTTATTATGGGTAACAGATAATATTTTCTAAGGAGCTTAATCTGAGTTAGAGTCGTATCGTCATTGTGGTCTAAGACACTATGAAAACAACATCAGAGAAAATGTGCTTCAAAAGACATAAATGACACTGGGTTTCTTCCTGACTGTAAGCAGGGAAGTGTTACCTAAGCACCAGGCGTTTCTGCCTTTGAAATCCTCTCCTTTTTAATTCTCTCAGTAGTTCAAACCACTGTGGATATTAGAGTCTGCCTTTCTCTAAACTATACATCAAGACAATTTTAAACCGTACCATTTTTAATCCAGTCCTTTTTGTCCAGAGGTCCTTGGTAAAGTCCACATCACCTCATGCCCTTAACTCCCCCCGCCTTCCCACTGTTCAAGAAATATGCCGACTGCATTAATCCCACTCAAAGCACAAATCTACTGTTAAGGTCTGGTATTCCAACCACAAAGGTTTGTATTTGCGTGTCTGCCATGTAACACACGCTCTGTGACTCTACCTGTGTGTTATTTCACTGTTAGGCTCAAGCCAGCTCCTCTCTTCGGTCGCAGACTGCCTGTGATTCTACCATTAAGGAAAGCTTCTGCTGAAACATTCTGCATTAAGGAAAGCTGCTCAGCTGTTCTGTCAGCCAGCATGGGGCTTTCTCCTGCACCACCGTATCCCCATGTGGTAAATTCTCAACCCAAACTGTTATGATTACAAGTTGATAAGTTGTTCTTCGGTGTTCCTGCAAGCTAAATAAATCACACTCAGGAATCAAAAAAACAAGTGATAGACTACAATACAATTTTGATGTTGGAGTACAGTTCAGGAGTAGGGCTTCTAAGTCCTAAAGATAGCAATTTCATTTTTTTGGCGAATTAAAACAGAACACTAAGGGCAGGAACTATTGGGACAAGCTGCCCCCAGTTCAGCCCTGCACTGAGGAGGAAGCCGGACGTGATGACCGCCAGAACCCTCTCCCACCCTCAGTTTTCTACAATTCTGTTATTCTCTTGAATAACAGGTACTTAGGTGTTATCATTTAAGTTGTGTCAACACTATTATGTTACACAGATGACTCAGTTATATTCATCACGTACAATAAAGCTCTCTAATGGCTTTAGCATCCTAACTGAACCTTATTTACTTTCAACACTTTTTTGTTGGTCCAGAAGAGGGGACTGCCAAGGGAAGAGGGGACAGCATTTCTTTTTGCCATGCTGTTCAGCATGCACCACAGTGAAGCTCATCTCCAGCTAGAAAACCTAGATGGCAAAGTTTTAACCAAACAATATCTAATTATTTTAATACAAAATAAATAATCTACTTATTACAAATACATGCTTAATAATTCTTCTTTTGAAAGATACAGAACTGTTTTCTAGTTCAAAAGGTTTCTGGAAGACTAAACGATTAACTACCACAGTCATTACCACCTGCTAATCTGATATCTAAATACTGTTGCTCTGAGTGACTTTGGTGATGTAAGGAAGTAGCCGCTCATGGAAACTTGCGTATTCCTCTGCCTTTGCAGTAACACAGCTCAATTAACATTTTAACAAGGACACAAGTTCTATAACATTACCCAACAATACTGAGAGACTGAAAAAATCCAACCATTAACAATCTTACATCAGGTTCAGATTTGTATGCCCCCTTTTCTGTGATGGTTCCTTTGAGGAGTGTTCAATACTTTAAACTCACTAGCTCAAAAAAATTTCTCTAACTACTAAAGAGACACGAGACAAATATCAGAGAAGGAAGCCTAAATGAAATGGGTCAGCCTCACAAAAAAACTGCATGTACCTGCTCTGTCAGTCTACCTCAGCAGATAAACGAGCCTTCAGCTGCTCTCGGGACAGCAGGGTTGGCTTCCACTGGAAGCCCCACCTTCAGAGGCAGCAGAGAGACCAGTCACACACCTACAATAATTTATCGCTGAAGCAAGGCCCATAGGGATCACGGTACTCAGCACGATAAACCCAACCTTATTTCTCCCAGAACTTTTATCAGCGAGTTTTCTGTTCCTTGCCTTACTTAATTCAATGACAAAAAGTTCCCCCGACATCAGTGACACAGCATAAGCCTTTAGTTCCATTTGCATCCTGGGGATATCACTTGAGAGCTCCAAACTTAGATTCAAAAACCTCTGCATTAAAGCAAAATTCAGAGCAGAGATTCTCAGACTCTTCCTGTGAGCCATGACAGGAAAGCTCCTGTGGTCACGAATCACAGAATCACACAGAATCACAGAATAACCAGGTTGGAAGAGACCCAACAGATCATCGTGTCCAACCATTCCTATCAAACACTAAACCATGCCCCGCAGCACCTCGTCCACCCACACCTTAAACCCCTCCAGGGAAAGCGAATCAACCCCCTCCCTGGGCAGCCTCTGCCAGTGCCCAATGACCCTTTCTGTGAAAAATTTTTTCCTAATGTCCAGCCTGAACCTCCCGTGGTGGAAAAAGTCTGAAGACTGGAAGTGTTTTTACTAATGCAAAGACTCGGGTGTGCCTTGAAAAGTTAAAAGTTCTTGAGTAAACCCTAAAACAAAGGGAATATGGACAGCTAAAATATTTTTGCACAAGCTGAAAAGCTCCTCTACCAGCTGGGAACAAGCTGGAACTTGCACGGGGCCCTGCACACACTGGCAAACGTCTTAATTGTTCGGAGCAGACTAAGTCTGTTTAGTCATGTCTGCCGAAAGGGGAAGGATATTACAACACATCTGTGCAGTCTGTTCCCACACAGGTCAATTGGTTCTTGAAGCCTGTTTTAAAAACGTGTACCCCCAGCAAGCCAGCACCCATACGGACACCATCGCCCAGCTTGGCCACACGCCTGGCTACCAGACAAGAGATCTTCAAATAGAAGAACACAACCAAAGAAACAATCTCAGAATCTCAACAGGCACACTATGCCAACACATTTACACTACCATCTGGGAGGGAATTGGTAAGAGCCTAAGTATACCTCAGTGAAATTTCAAAACAAGCACATTCAAAGCGTCAGTGCCTGCAGAGGCTAGTGATACCGTATTTAAAAGAGACGGGGAACTCCAGCACAGCAAGCGGAACAGGCACCAGCTCAAAGGGGTAGATGTATTCAAATTGGTTTCTTCATTTAAAAAAGACAGAGTGGGTAACACAGGATTCTTTCTAAGATGCTCTATCAAGTTTTTTTAACTCAGGTTCCACAATGGCTAAAAACTGTTCTCCTACAGAAGGTGTTGCATGACACAAAATCACACTTAGAAATGGAATTTAAAGGTGGATGTCATGTAAATCAAATACACAAAGAGTCAGTGCAGTTTTGTGCTCTACAAACACTCAAACGCTGTCTTCCTGCTTTGGTGGGTACATAATTTTCAACACACACCCTCTCTTTTACCTATATTGCATTACTTGAAGGAAAAGAGTTTCAAGATGCACCCAGACCCTGATTATGAGATGATACATGAAGTGCCAGCTCTGTACAGAGCAGCTCCACGATGACCTCTTCAACATGGGTCAATATTGCTCCACAAGAATGTGTTAAGATCGAGACAAACAGCAAAAAAATATACAAATTCATATACAAATTAGCATAGAAATCTTATTGTGTTTAGACACCTCTGCCTCGTCTAGGACAGGTGTGATTCACAGAGCACAAAAACAGAGAAGGGCCACTGAGGAAATGTTATATTTGTACGGAAATGTCCACTCTTCCGTTCAGCTCACCTTGGCCGTCTGGAGAATCTTCAGTCATGCATGAGAGAAAAACACAGTATCAGGTGGCAGGTCATAGCACTTACATGTATTTTACAAATTATTAATTAATAAATAAAAATAAATAAAATAAATTCTCTGAGCTTATTTGAAATTCCAGCCCTTCAGAAGAGAAAATGACGTCTAGGCTTCTTGTCCTGTTGAATAATTGAGCAGGACTTGGTTTTCACAAGGAACCAAATCTAAAACATCAGGTTCAGTAAAAGGAATTATTTATCTCCATTGATGCCTCCAAGCTGCAGTCATGTTCTAATCTGGCGAATGATAACATTAGGGACATGAACTTAGAAACAAATGCTCTTTGCTTCATATAGAGCAGCCAATCAAAAAGGCTCCAGACTAGTCTTTTTCCCACACCAAGGAAAAATGAAATTCATATGGAGACCAAGTACAAACCTGGGCACGCACACTGCGCATTTAAAATCAAGGCACTGCTGCTAACAAGAAGTCAATGCCCAACAAATCATTCAAAAGGCAAAATGAGTTCCAAGTTATGCCAATTACAAAAGTTCATGCACCAAGATTAGAAGTACAATAAAAACTTACGGAAAATTATGCAGTCAGTCAAGGTTTATTAAAACACAATGGCAAATGGGATAATTACTGCAGTTCTTCATACTTGTGAACTTGTCGTGAATATTCGATGAGTAGGATAATGTGACAGAGGTGATATAACTATGTTCCTTGACTCACACAGTAGCGTATGCTTACGCTAATCAAAGTAAACTTTGTTATTTGGAAAAAATGGTGGCGTCACCTTAATTTATGGGCCACAATGAAAAGGCAAATTAGATGCATCTCAAGAAAGGGCAGCACCTAAATTGATGAAAACAAGCAGCAATGAGATTGAAGAATAAACACATTTAGCTTGTCTGCTGACAACCTAGGTCTGCTGACCTATTGGTTCTATAAAAAATAAGCTAAAGGAGATTTACTAGAAGCTTTACATAGAAAAAGGAACTTACTGGGGTTCTAATACCCCTACAGTCCTTCTGCCCTAAAAGAAAGGTGTCAGCTGACAGCAGTGGAGACGATATTTCAAAAGAAGACAGATATCAAAGAAGATGATTTTTTTGTACAAGTTGAGAGCTAGGTCTCATGATGCATGGATGGGTAGACATGAAAAAACTTATGGTGACTGATAAGGGACAAAGAGGTGCTAGAACAGAAGACAAAACATAGGTAAACCACTGGATGGAACAGACATGATCTGTAAGGACAGCACATAAGGGACTTCATCATAGAACCACAGAATAGTAGAACAGTTTGGGCTGAAGGAACCTTAAAGATCATCCAGTCACACTCCCTGACAGAGGCAGGGACAACTCCCACTGGTTCAGGCTGCTCCAAGCCCCATCCAACCTGGCCTCGAACGCCTCCAGGAATGGGGCAGCTATGACTTCTCTGGGCAACCTGCGCCAGGGCCTCACCATCCTCATCGGAAAACATTTGTTCCTGAAATCTCATCACAATCTCCCCTTGTTCATCTGAAAACTGTTCCCCCTCATCCCATCCCTGTCCTCCCTAATACAGAGTCCCTCCCCAGCTATTAAAAGGGGAAACTTGGACATGACAAGATATCAGCGCCACACAGATATCCCCCGGCAGAAAGCAGCCTTCGGTGTCGATCTTGCTTTCGCCTGAAGAATCAGGGTTTTGTCTGGAAGTGTGCAAACAACAATCCAGCCTGACTGCTTTAAATAATACAGAATAAAAAGATTTTCAATGCTTAGGAACCAGATTAAACAATATAGATGTCTTACGACAGCTCTGATCGTAACAAACCATTTTTGGTTTTTAAGGATTGATTACGCTGAGCTAGTTACCATCAAACAGTGTGAAACTCCGCTGACTAAGCAGGGACAGGCCAACAGTTGTCATTACGATAAATAACTACTTCAGAGCTGGTTACCGAAGTCATATTCCCAAGGGCTGTACAAAGGGAATTCCAGACTCCTTCTGAACCTAGTCCTTTCAAATTGCTTTGTCTGTTTTGGCCCTAGGCTGCATATTAGAAATGATAAAAGTAGTTCTTTCATACTCAAAGCAAGACAGCTCGATTGCCAGTGTCAACATGACAAAGTGCTTATGGCTATAGAGTGGGGGGAGGGAGCAAGAGTGATGGGGGGTATGAGACAAGGTTAACACTAGGCAAGTAAGAACAGAATTGCTGCACTGCAGTGGAAGCCTAGGCTTATCCCACCGTACTTTTTACCTGCTGTGTGTTGACTAGACTCAGAACTGTTGCTCTGGCAGCAATTACAAATCAAATTCATTAGAACTATTCTTACAACAGAAAGATGAAGAAATGTCCCTGGAAACAATTCTACAGCTTTAATATACATTCAGTATCTATTTAATCAGCGTTCCCTTTCTTCAGAAACAGTGAAAAGAAACAAGCAATAAGGAAACAAAGTAAGCTAATTTCTTGAGATGAAATCAAAATTCTATGTTTTATGCTGACTGATACTTATAAGGTAAGGAGATATTTTTCTTCCATAAAATTAAAGGGAAGAAATGTTCTGTTTCACTACTGGGTTTTTTTTTTTTTACAGCATATAAATTTGAGTTAGGGGCAGACAGAAGCATAACGCTAACACACTGCCACAGCTTATCGCAGTAACTAGGAATATCCAAATTACACCCAAATAAGACTTATTTTAAAATGTAACAAGTAAGATCACAATCAAGATGCACATAAGCATTCACTAAGATCCAGAACAGAAAGTCTAAACAGACTTACTTAAAAAGAAATGCTTCTAGTTGGAGACATTAAAAGATCTGTAGAGAGTGTGCTTCAGGAATATGCAAAATTCAAAGGAAGTTCACAATACTGCAATGTCAATTTGAATTTTTACGTGGTTTGACTCATGTTGTCATTCATATTTAGGAACAAAAAAATGCTCTAATGAATATAGTAAAAATTTGCCTAAGAAAAATCCAGTTAATGCTCAATTTAAAATGACATTCTTTATATTTACATGATGTTTGCATACTTAGGGAACATGGCAAATTTTTTTCTGTCCTAGTACAAAGCCTGAAACAAGACTGTGACTGAAAAATCAGCAAGTTGGCTTGACGAGCCCTCTAAGAGACTACGTAGCATGCAGTAATCTCAAATTTGATTTTAGTTTATGTACAGTAAGCTTATACATACTTTATTAGTAAACTCTTATTTGGCAATTTCCAAGATTCTATTCCCTAGCGCTTCTCCTTTTCCGGCCATCTGTTTCTTTACACGTTCTGCCCAAAGGCAAATCAGCTCTCTTCACAGCTCAATGAAACTCCCTCCTCTGTCTCAAAGGGAAACATTTTTGTTTGTTTGTTTGTTTAACTAGAAAGAAGCCAGTCGCCAAAAAGCAGAAACCCTTAGCTACAATCCAAATCTTCAGATGCAAAGAATATACTCCGCACAAATATCTGTACACTCTGCTTTTGAAGTGAAAGACAATAAACTTGCCAACCATGGGTCATGGAGTCTGCCTTAACTCTCTGCTAACAATAAGCCTCCTCCCGGTAGTTTTCAATTAATCGTACTGAGGTTTCTGGAAAAAGAACAGGAACATTCTTATATCCTGCCTATCACTTATCACCATAAGATGTTACTGTCTGTTAGCTGTGGCACAGTAGCCAACTCTGAGTGCAGTCTTATCACAGAATCATCAGGTTGGAAGATACCCACCAGATCATCGAGTCCAACCATTCCTATCAAACACTAAACCATGTCCCTCAGCACCTCGTCCGCCCACACCTTAAACCCCTCCAGGGAAGGTGACTCAATCCCCTCCCTGGGCAGCCTCTGCCACTGCCCAATGACCCTTTCCGTGAAAAATTTTTTCCTAATGTCCAGCCTAAATCTCCCTCTGTGGAGCTTGAGGCCATTCCCTCTCGTCCTGTTTCCTGTCACTTGTGAGGTCTTCATTAATACCCCATAACCTCATGTTGCAGCCCCAGTTTCACGTTACGTGTCACCACACATACTGCATTGTCTTTAAAAGACAATGTCCTAGCCCCTTCCTCTGCACTGCATCAGCCATCAAATAACTACACACAAACTGTCAGCAGACAGTAAAAGCATTCAAATTGGTATCGCTTCTAACTGTTTTCCTCCAGTGCTCACTGGTATTAATTAGCTATGTTATAGCAGCTCTCCAGGACTCCCGTCATGATGTCATCAATTGCCAAGACAAGTCAGTATAGAAATTCTTCCTAATATCTAATCTAAATCTCCCCTGGTGCAACTTGCAGCCATTTCCTCCTCTCCTATCACTTGTTTCTTGGGAGAAGAGAGATTTTTTCTTTAAGTCATGATTCTTAAAGGAATAATTTCTTACAGGTACCATATATTGACACAATTGTCAAGAGTAATGTGAAAAAGCAAAAGTCATCTAAATCAGTGCAACTAAAAACCTGGTGCAATGCTTGGAACAAGGTGGGGAAATTACACTCTACCTAGAAAATTATAAACAGGTATGGCTGTCATCATTGACTCAGAAGAGAAAGTGAGACACGGGAAAGGATAAGAGATGCAAAGAATTTGGGAGGAGGAAATTAGTAAAGTGCTATATTTCGACAGGTTTTTTAATCTCAAATTTTTCAGAAAACTGTATTATAGTCAAAAGCCTTAAGAAAAATGAAAAGAACCCAAAGCCATCTGGAATATGATAAGCATCCAGTTATCAACAACTAAACAGTTGTCATAAACTTATCTGCCTCTTTCAGTCAAATCAAACTATCTCTGAGCTTGCATTCCTTATTCAGGCCTGACTGCTTAATTCTCTCCAGTCATCTGATAAATCTAATCACTGGCTGCAGCCTGGGTGAGAGGGAGGCTCTGGCAATCAGCTTGACAAGCTCTCTGCTTGCTCACTTTTGCCTGCTGCTGCAGATTATCACACTATCAGCGATGGCCAATATCACCGTTTATGAATCTGCACTGTGAAATGACTTGGGAAAGTGACCTAGCTTTGAGGAACAAAACCCAAATAGAATCTAAAACAAGCTCCTGACAGAAAAAAAACGGGAAATGGAAATGACTGGATGATGGTGAAGCCAAGGAGAAACTCCCTTTTTCATTTGGTTTCAGAGCAAACAATTCAGCTTCAGCCAGCCTACATTTTGCAGCTTTTCCTCTGTATAAAATGTTCTATGTCAAAACATTCTTCTGCTTTTCCAGCTATACTGGTGACTCTAAAACAAGACAGGACCTTCTCCACAGATCTTGCTGTGCTTATTCCTTACGCTGCCACAGCTGCACTACTTCTAGTTAACTATCGTGCACCAAAACCAGAAGATTGAGAATCATCATTATTTAAAAATATTATGTTAAAAGACAGACAAAATCTATAATTTGCACAACTGGAATAGCCAAGGAGTTTGCTTGCTAAGTGCACGCTGTTAGTACGTGATGGCTTAACAACATCTGTAGCGTTAGGCTGCCTCCCCAAACTAATGCCTTCGGAGCTGATGCAAATGAAGACGATGCGCTTACCCAACTGCCACCTCTCTTCAGGTACTTATTTCTGGCTTTCAAACAAGCTCTCGCGCATGACCCTCCAGTCTGAGAGATAAAATCAGAATGTGTCTTTTGGTGACTAGGATCTCAATTCCGCACTCTTTGAAGTCAACTGGAATTCAGGCAGTTATCTAAATGATGAAGGATCCGATACCAAAGTGTTTGTTCAGCAGTTTTGGAAGAATGCCAGTCTTAATAAAATCAATTAAAACATATTTTAAAGACAGAGCAAATCAAAATATTTATTTTCAGATTCACAGACACATCTCAGTATTTGGCATATCCTCTCCACTGAAATGCACAACGATGCTCCTCGGCAGAGGTAACAATGCGCTGAAACATGTTCTACAGGTTTTATTATCCAATATTCTTGTTAATGCAAGCATTTGAATCAGAAGCTTGTAAAGACTTAGCAGTGTTGAAATACTATTCACATTTTTCTTCTCATCTACACTGATGGAATAATGTCTTTGATAAACCTGGCACATCAAGATCTTAATCCCACTGTTGGAAGAAGTTCATGAACTTACTAAGGTCTCCCCTTGAAAGAAGAATCCTTCTCAAAATAAGCTTCAATATTTGCTTTTTGAAAATTAATTCCATTGCATCAATGAAAAAAAGGTCAAGGGTATTACTATCCCTACTTTCTAAAAATACTAAGTAATAACTAAACTGGAAAATAAGAATTTTTCCAGTGTGGCTTGTTATCTCCATGTCCTTATATTTTCAGTATGCAACACACTATGCAACTTGCTATTTTCAACATTTTTTAGAATCACAGATAGAAGTAGAAGTTGAGCTGTAAGGACATCTGAAGGCTTCCAGGAAGAAGAGAAAAGCTAGCAACCATTTCCCGTACATACACAACTCCATGCATTTGCAAAGCACAGATGTGAAGAGACCAACCGAAAGCAGATCCCTAGAGCAACTATTTCTTAGCTCTTCAAAGATTTGAATGAACGCATTTTAAAAAGACTAACAGAGGTGCAGAATTCCTTGTAATCTCATTTATATCTTGCAGGATTATTTACAGGCATGAATTTTACAGAATGTCAATGTCTACAGCCTTTTGAAAGCTCAAAGTATTTTGTAAATATCCATTTCCACATCTTGCTGTCTCCATTACAGACACAAACCCCACCACATATTCTTTACTCTTAATATTTAATTCATCTTAAAATCTCCTTTCCATTAAAGGGCTTTTTATTTGAGAACTAACCAAACCCATTTTTTTCCTTAAAATGCAAAATTTAACACAACTTGCCAGAGATGTAAACTGTTCTGGAAAAAAAAGAAAAGACTTACCATCTGTAAAATGATGGAAGAAACTAATGAATAATATTCTGCATTCCGCAAAGCTGCAGGAATGGCTCTGATCACAGAATCATAGAATCACCAGGTTGGAAAAGACCTCCAAGATCATCAAGTCCAACCGTTCCTATCTGTCCCTGAGCAGTCTGTCTACCTGTCTTTTAAATACCTCCAGGGATGGGAACTCCACCACCTTCCTGGGCAGCCTGTTCCAGAGCCCAGTGACAATTTCTGTGAAAAAATTTTTTCCTAATGTCCAGCCTAAATCTCCCCTGGTGGAGCTTGTGGTCATTCCCTCTTGTCCTGTCCCCTGTCACTTGGGAGAAGAGCCCAGCTCCCTCCTCTCCACAACCTCCCTTCAGGTAGTTGGAGAGAGCAATGAGGTCTCCCCTCAGCCTCCTCTTCTCCAGGCTGAACACCCCCAGCTCTCTCAGTCGCTCCTCATCAGGCCTGTTCTCCAGCCCCTTCACCAGCTTCGTTGCTCTTCTCTGGACTCGCTCCAGAGCCTCAACATCCTTCTTGTGGTGAGGGGCCCAGAACTGAACACAGGATTCGAGGTGTGGTCTCACCGGTGCCAAGTACAAGAAGAGAATAACCTCCCTGGAACTGCTGGCCATGCCGTTTCTGATCCAAGCCAGGATGCCATTGGCCTTCTTGGCCACCTGGGCCACTGCTAGCTCGTGTTCAGCCACTGCCTACCAATACCAAGAGGTTCATCTCTTTTGGGCAGCTTTCAAGCCATGTTTTCCCTAGTCTGTAGCTGCGCAGGGCTGTTGTGTCCCAAGTGCAGGACCCGGCATTTGGCTGTGTTAAACCTCCTGCCATTGGTCTCAGCCCAGCAGCCCAGCCTGTTCAGATCCCTTTGGAGCCTCCCTGCCCTCCAGCAGATCCACACTTCCTCCCAGCTTGGTGTCATCTGTGAACTTGCCAAGGGTACATTCAATGCTTTCATCAGGTCATTGATAAAGATGCTGAACAGGACTGGACCCAGTCCTTAAAATAACAACTTGTGTTTATCCCATCTAAGAACAGTTAGAGTTAACAGCTAGTCACACAGAAGAATGACCCAATATTCTCCGTTGAGATATCAACAACATTGAAATTTCTACATAAGTTTTAAACATATATTTGTGTCTACTTCTAATAATGCCAAATAGAAGAACATTTTAATTGGTTTTAAAATTTGCATATATATTACAAAAACAATATTACAGTTTTGTGGGGAGCAAAAGAACTTGTGGTTTTAATTACTGTATCACAATTATATTACCTAATGTACTTAAGATCTGCAAAGTCTTGGAAACAATAGCGGGTGGTGTATCCTGGAAGAAGGCGATATGTCTCATGCCTGGGAAGGAACATACACCACCTCATTTGAATGTTAAGTCAAACAGGCCAATCCTCACAGTCAGGTCTGAACTCGGAACAGGAAACAGAGGGACTTCTTGCCAGAGGAACAGTTGGGAGAATGGAAAAGTTAATTCAATAGCCTGAGGCAAACAGCTACAAGTAGCTGAAGCCAATTATATTTAGTTCTAGAAAAGAGTGTATCTCTCGCTGGGTTAAGCAAGACCACACAGAACACAAATAACTGATTTTAGCACTGGTTTTACAACATATGTATTTCAAGAGTACACAAAACAATACTGCAACACATTCTGAATATTTCTGAATATTAAGAATCTTTCATCATTTTACATGATTATTAAAAAGTTACAGTACTTAATGTGTGTGTACATAGTGCGCCAAGATGCACAAACTGAGTATCAGATAAAAGTCTTCCAAGCAAATTGAAAGACATTTCATGCTTAGACACAAAGAATCCCATGTTTTAGGCCACATTATCCATCCTTTTTTTTACTGTTCAATGTACCACTGAAAAAAATACAGCTTAAAAAAGTCTTGCATAGAGCGCGCACAACTGCTTGTAAACCTTCATTCCCAGTTAATCTAGAAAGAGTAATTTAATTCATATTCTAGTTCCAGCAGGCATAGCTAGAAACCATTTTCAACTCTTGTTGTAAGACTCAAAGGGGAATTAAAAAACTGTCCCAAAACATCCATACATTAAATGGGTTGCTCAATGCTGCATAACATCACGCTGATCTTTAAAACACTGCTGCACATTAAAGCACTTGGAAGGCAAATGTAAATATAAATAGATGTTGTATTTCCAACCAGTTCACTAATTGGCACTGTTAATTAAATTATGTGCTTCTTATCGGTTTCTCAACACAGTTTAATGTTTATTTGTTTTGAGATACATGACTTGCACTTGAATGAGAAACAGGCTACGTGGATCACAATGGAGCTTGTGAAATTATGCAGCTACCAAGTTCACCAAGACTGCTACCATTCAGTCAAGCTACACTCCTCAGTTTATCTTAAAAATCACAAAAAAAGATAGTTTACAAGCTGAACGAGGAAGGCTTGAACTTTATTACTTTGGATCTAAGTAGATATCAAAGCTTCCTGTGGCTTCATTGTAAGATCTTCAGCCTCTTCAAAACTGGTTTTGTATGTTTGTTACTAAACATGGTTTCAACAGAGTTTAGAGTTGTTCACACAGCTATAAGGGACATTGTGTCTAAGGACAGAAAGCAGCAACACGTGAACAAGCTGTCTAAATCCAGCAATAATGTGGTCCAGCACAATTATTTTCAAGGCAAAATTTTGCAAAACCTACGTTCCTAGTACAAAATTATTAACTTGGATAAAAACCGATGATGAGTGTGAACAGAAGGGTTATGGTGAGCAGTCTTACAGAGATTCAGGCATCTGGCATTCCTACCATGACCAAACAGGAGCCTCAGTCTGACACACAGTAGTCTACTAATGAGTAGATGCAAGTATTCTAAAAATTCTTGGACTCTTTCTAGCAGTAGAAACCATTAGAATGGTGAGCATAAAATGCTTCAGGAAGGATGACAGAGATGGGAACAACATTGTCTGGTAGAGCTGGTTTTTTATCCAAAAAAAAAAACCCCTAAAAATGGAACAGCAATTTCTTTTGCAAAACTTTATCCTGACAAAACAGAAATGGCGGCTTTGCTACAAGGGAAAACCAGTAAGTCTGACAGAGCAGAGACTGCACTAATAATTACGAAGCTGAAGTTTACCAAAACTAGTTTTGGGTGTTTGGGAGGTCGGGTCGTTTTTTTAGTTTTGTGTTCTTTGACTGTTTTGTTTTTCATGTGTCAACACAGGCTCCAAATAGAGAAGTAGTATTCATTAATAATTGATGTGGATGATAATACTCACCTTTCAATATCAGGTCCTGTGCTTAAAAACGACCAAGTTAGAAAGCTTTTGAATATGTAGCCACCTGCAAAACTCACTCTTTTTTCTACAATGGCAAAACAATTTTCTCTTCCATGCCATCAACTCCACTCAAACTCATGAATTAAAAAGTCTTAAAATCATTTTACTAAAAGTTATATTAAAAATTAATTAGGCAATACAATCAAGGACAACTCTTATTTCTGCTAACTAAAATGCATGGCTGAGCATTTAAGTTCAATATAAGATGTCAGTATAGTTCAAATGTAAGTGATTACAACTTTCAGAAGCGCAGCCTTAGTGAAATACCAGAACTGAGCATAAGGACAGATTTATGCATGATACACGTTCTTCTCCACGCATTTATTATACTTTAGCCTAGAATAATAGGGGAAAAAAAAAAGCTAGGGACCCCTGGAGGTCACTTACCATAACTGCCTCACCAAGCATGGTCAAGGAAAATGGGTCTGGCCTTGTGCTGTTACATTCCAAATATCTCTGAGGAACAAAGATCCCACAACCTCTTTCTGTTCCCGGTCCAGCAGTTGACCACCACTTCAATAACAAAAACCATCAAACAAGCACACAACCATTTCCTGATACCAAGTCATCATTTCCCATGCTACAACCATCCCGTCATCATGTGCTCCTGGGAGCAATCTGGCTCCAGTTTCTCTGTACACTCCCCTCAGGGACTTGAAGAAAGCAGGGAGATGTTGAAAACTCCTCCACCCAAATGAGGAGCAATGCACTACTAGGAGGTTGGCTACTGAAGGCTGGCTGGTGGGGAGACAGGCAAGATCTGCTAAAGCAACAGAGCAGGTAACGCTGGCTCTCTTCTACTCAATCCCAGACAGCTCCTGCATCTCTGGAGCAGTCTCTTGGTGCCTGCTGAAACAAAAGATTCTCTCTTGGGGTCTCTTTAGGTAACTGTCACAAAAATAGTTTGCATTCCACTGTAAAAGGAACTCATCCCATTCTAAATCTTCTCAGCCTGGACTAAGGTCACAGTCTTCACTCTCTAAAGAATTATTCGCACTTACAAGGAGCCAACTGCAAGCTCTGCCACTTCCAGCACATTAAGAAACAAATGAAGGCTCAAGGCGTGCACGTTTACCTCTTGGGTATAAGTATCCAGGACCTCCGCTGCAGAACAGTAGGCATGTCAGGCAGACTACTCTACAATTAAACATCACATGTGTAAACTAGCAGCAAGAAACTAATGACTTTGTAGCCCACTGCTTACATTCACCCTTTTGCTTTCCCATTTTTGACAGCACTGAATTATAAGTAAGCCAGAAATTTTGTGCTCCACATGCAACGCCCTCATTAGGTTGAGGGGTTATTTTTAAAACATTTTTCAATTGGATACAAGTATGAAAGTGTGGAACGTAATCCAGATTCCATGAGAAGTCTCTTAGAATGAAGATGAAAACCTCTCTGCTCTGGTAATTCAGAGTAAAAATCTTGACGCTTGGCCTCATTCTTGTTGAAGAGATGATAATTGAGACCATTGCTTTGTAGTACAACAATTGTTTATGGCCAAATGTTTTTTTTTTACATCGGCCAAAAATTTTTTGTTCAGCTTTGTACTATCAAAGTCTGTATTACTTATAATCACAACTGTTCTGCAATGTGCTCCTTTTCTCTAAGTTAACCTTGATCTTAATCAGAAATCAGATTTCAATACCTATTCAAAGACGCGACTTCCCTATAAACAATGGCATAAGAAATGATACAGTAAATCAAACAACGGACAGGTAAAGCCTTCCTTCTTTGGACAAAAGGGAAAAATTCTGTCAAAACAAATAGTTAAGCAGTGGTTTTATTTAGCTAAGACTGAGTCCAAACAAGTAAGATTATCTTCCTCCAAGCAGGAAAAATATCTTTAAGGCCAAATGATATTTGATTTTTTTTCTCCAAATATTAAAATATCTAACACATTTAATTATGAAAATCCTACCCAAAGACAGCTTACAGAGTACACAGCTACCCTCTGGTTGCTAAATATTTTTCTATTTAAGACAACTAACACAAATTTTGATGAATAATAACATCAGCACTCAGAAAATGCTAAGCCCCTTGTACCAACTAACCGTTCCAAGGGCAAGATAACCTATTTCTTTCTGTTTTAGTTTATTTGCCTAAGATTTCCAAAGACTCACAATACATTGTTTAAATCATGATATGACATTATACAAACACAAAGCCCTATTGGATTGGCTGAAGTATTAACAACAAAACCTCCCTTCAAACAATAGCAGCAAAAACTGTCAGAGGCAGGTCTACTTATTAGCACAGCTCAGGACCTAAGTGCATTCAAAAGCCACTGACCAAATCTGCCCTTAGAGTTATTTTTATCCCACAGTTCAAATATCTGAAGATGAGTATTTTAATACACTGAAATGAAATCTGAGTGTTGAACAGAGGAAAAAAAAATTATTTAAGCCACGTCCAACACAGCTTTTATATTCTGATCTTTTAAATCCCCCTTCCTTAGCAACAAAACACAACAAAGCCTAAATAAAAAGCTAATTTGTAACCTACATCTTTACTGCTTCGGTTCCTTCTTTTGCCTATTCATCAACTAAAGGTGACAGAGCATTAGTCAGTGGCCTAAAGCAGAACTGGCAATATGAGGCTCCTGTTTGCTGAAGGTACGATATTTCTTAATTATTTCTTCCTCTGTCTGTGAAGAGGAGAATGTAAGAACACAATTGCAAGTGAGACATGAGACCTATCAAGTGCCAAGTGCAGGACAATGTAATTAGGAATCAAATTTTATAATACCTGCATATTTGTTTATTAAGTTCGAATTTATCTGATTTTCCCAAGAGAAAAGCCGAGGAAAGCTGGGAACAGTCTGCTACAAAAGCAAGAGCTTTTAAGACCTGAATGTGTGAATTTCTGTTAAAATTCAGTCATGTTACTTATGAGCTACCAACCTGAAGATGCTGATCAGTACTGAGTAACTTCAAGCAGTTCAAGATTTCAGGGAAGATCACTGCACATGAAAAATCTGACAGACATTGAGAAATACCCTAGAGATTTCACTTCTCTAATTAACTCAAAAAATACAAATAGTAGCATAAGCATGAAAGAAATACTTCAGGTGTAACCTACTGTAATTTCCTTCCCATTACACAAAATCACAGAATGGTTAGAGCTGGAAGGGACATTAAAACTCATCGAGTTCCAACCCCCCTGCGACAGGCAGGGACATCTCATGCGGGACCAGGCTGCCTAAGGCCCATCCAACCTGGCCATCAGCACCTCCAGGGATGGGGCAGCCACAACTGGGCAACCTGGGTCAGCATCTCCGGGTGTCAGATAAATACTCTGGGGACACATTACTTGATGCAGTTTGTATCCAATACGTAAATAAGAATGAATTTTCAGTTGTGGAGTCAAATTCTTAACAAGGTTCAAAACAATAAAAACTCAGCACCCCAGTGAAGTTAACTGGTGAGGTTGATGAGCAAAACTGTAAACTAGGTTAAAGAAGGAAAAAATCTTCAAAATGTAACCTACCAAAGCTGAGAAGTATAAAAAGACTGCAAACAATAGTCTAAATATCAAATATATTCACTGTATATTAATGCAGCGAACACTGAAGGACACTGAGGATACACTAATATCAAAGTCACAAATCCATGTACACTAACGTCACAACACGCCACCAGTGAGACAAAGGGTGAAATAAATCACCCGGCAGGAGATATTCTTCAAGAAAAAGTTAATTTAAAAGCTGTGGCAATGTTACGAAAGGAATTTTCACCGCCTGGGCTGAGGCAGTCTGTCACTTCAATTTAATCAATACCTACCTGTTTTAAACGGCACATGCCTGGAACACAGCGCTCTCATTAAGGACCACAGTATCATCACTTGAGCTCAGAAGAAACACACGCTTGGTACGGGTGTGTTTTCAGAGCTGTGCTACCTGAGGGTCCCATCAGAACCTGGTTTCTTTACCCAGCAAGAGCCCTGTTATAACATACTTCTAGCAACCATCTTCTATGTTTTCCTCCGAGATTGCTCTCTTCTTACGAGGTATAACTCTAGGGAATGTGTCTTGAGGAAGTTTGGGGGTTTTTGTTTTTTATCAGTTAGTCTGTATCAAAGTCTCGTTTCAGAAAGAATAGAATCCCACCCTGCCTTGTACACAACAATCATGATACATGTACACAACTCCTGCTCCAAAGAAATTCGCTAAGACCCACAGACAAAAATTGGGAAGAAACAAGAAATGGGTCATTTGCCTGGTGTCCCAGTACAGACTTAACCACAGGGCCCACTGCCTATGCTTGTTTCTTCTTTGAAGATATGAATCCACGTCTTTACCTTATATTTTAACTATTGCCTTAAACAAAAGAAATCTTACTCTGTCCTCTACCCCTAATACTCCTTTAAAATCCCTCTAAGCGAACAGTACTCCTTCCAGTACTGAAACGGGCTCCAGTAAAGCTGGGGAGGAGCTTTCGAGCAGGGAGGGCAGGGATGGGACGATGGGGACCATGTTTAAGCTGAAAGAGGAGGGATCGAGATGAGATCTTAAGAAGAAATGTTTTCCTGACAGGGCGTTGAGGCACTGGCCCAGGCTGCCCCATCCCTGGAGGTGTTCAAGCCCAAGTTGGGTGAGGCTTTGAGCAACCTGATGCAGTGGCAGGTGTTTGGAACTGGATCGGCTTTAACGCCCCTTCCAACTCGAATGATTCTATGATTCTAAGAGAGTTAGGAAGGAGAGGAACTCTTGTCACTATTACTCTATAAGGTGCACTAATTCTGTATTTATGGGAGTTAAAGATCCCTTGCATGGGCCACAGTGAACCAAAGCCATGCCAAATATTGACTGAAATAGTTCAAGCTAGTTTTCCTCACAGTTATAAGCAACTTATGCTCTGGTTATTGACTATGCAGTCACATAAGCAACTTTCCGTCTTCCAAAGTAAATCCTTTACGGGACACACACGAGAGCTCAGTCACTCTGAATGAAAGCCCACTGTGAAGTTACCCTGGAGTTCCAGCCTACAAACTTTAAATAAGAACCTTTCTGCTCTCTTCCATAAGAGGGAACTGATAAACATCTGGTCTCTGGAAATTACTTTGTGATGTTTGGATTTTGTATGAGCAAACTACTCTCACACACTGTGGTATATCATCACATGATACTGTACTTTTCCAAGAAAAACCTAGTAAAATGAAAATACTTCATTACCATGAACTCTTGTTTCTCAAAAGTTACACAATTACACTACAATCTCTTACAAGATCTTATATACTTTAGCTTTAATTATTCACTTCAATGAAAGGATTATTTCATAAAATAAATCTTTTCATATAAAAAAAAATACATTTTTTTTTCTTCACCATATATACTTTGTTTACCACTTGCCAAACTGTTATTTCACCTACGTGAAAAGAAAACTGGACCAAACATGCATGAAATAAGCTGTTGGCAAAGGAAGTGCAGGGGCTTGCCATTGAGAAGATCAGAGTCACAAGAAACGCCTTTTACTTTTTCCAAAATCAACAAACTTACTACAGAAAAAAGCCTCATAAAAAGGCAAAGAAAAGATGTATGAAAGGAGAAGGGATTTTTCAGGTAACTCTGAATTTCCAAGTGATTTAAATTGTCCTCAAAAGACTTACACATGTCAATCGCCGGCTTACAAGAACAGGAGGGTTCACACGCTGAGGAAAGGCAGAAAGTTACTGGTTTTATTCGAAGTCCATATTGCTCACTTGTTTCGCCAGACTAAACAGTGTCAATTACACCATCAACAATTTTGATTAGATTTTGTGGAAAAAGCACTTAAATTTTGCAGCTTTCATTAATTTTTTCCCGTCTTGCTTAATCTCCAAGTCCATTACCAATTTCTGTCAAAAAGGGACAATGTATTTATTTAATTTGAGATATCAAGAATATTTAAATGCAAAGTTCTCACACTTATGTATGATTCACTGCAGCTTTACAGTTAATTCCAAGTCAGGAATTTGTTGGACATACAGCGTTTGCATCTTTTAGTTCTCAGCTGAGGTAGAAAACGGCTTTCAGCCAAATATACTGTTGTAAAATTTTAAACGAAATGATTTCATTAAGCAGCTTCATCTCATCAAACTTAGACAGATTCAGTTCCCAGAAAAATTTCCTAAATGCAGATGTTGCATAAGGAATCTTGAACATGGAGCGTTAGCAGGTAAGGCAGCACACATTGGGGAAATTACATATTATAAAGGTGTTACCTGAGTACACTGTTCTAAAGAAGTATTTCTGAAGTTTATTATAGCACGTATATAATTTAGATTGTCTGTAACGTACTGTTAAGAATCAGACCCAGCTACCTCATGGTATCCTTTGTCCATAACAATTCAGCGATGCAGCCAAGACAAGTTTACATGGTCTTTCAACTCTGCAACAGCCAAAACACAGAAGTCAATGACGCACACACCTATGAAATACTCACTTTCAAAATCACTTTTAAGCTTGTAATTTTGTCACAATTTTGCAAAACTTTACAAGTGGAAAACCAATGAAAGCAAGGTTGAGCCCCCTGCCAAAAAACATACAAGAGCAGAAACAAGACTTACACTGGGTTCAAGGATCCCTGATTGCCCCTTTACTGCTAGAAAGGCACATTCCTTTCTAAATCCAAAACAAAAATAAAAGATGTGACAACTTTTAAGACAAATGAAACTGTCCTTTTATCCCTGTCACAACCACAAATTTCGTTCAAACACAGCTATTATGAAGTCGCACTCCAACAGATTATCAGCAAATCTCTCAGATTAGAATGCTCATGCATCTTATTAGCAGAAATTGTTGCCTTTCAACTCTGTTTTTTCCTTACCCTAAGTAGCTCTCAGAAGATCCTGGCAGGTATGAACATGCTCTCTTAATTACAGAACTGGATTACTGCTGTAACCGATTCCCAGTTTCAACAAATTATAATCAATTACCCATTGTGTGTAACAATCATTTAATGGCCAAAAAAACATAATAAAGAAAGCGTTAATGGAGAAAGCTGGAAGCTTGCCAGAATTTTATGGCAGCGCACTCAGAAAGAAAGAGTTAGAATCTGTATTTAAGATGACGTGAACCTTTTCATCCAGATGGCCAAAATTAAACAAGGCAGTGTATGAAAATGTTGATCAAAAGCCAGCAGAACACAAAAGTAGCAAAACTCCCCCAGTAAACCATTGCTAATTATTTCAAACAGAGGTTGCACGTTCATTTGCAAAGAGCTTTAAGGAAAATACAATATGAACGCCTTGCCTTCTCTGTGATAATTCACTTATCCACTGACTTCTTTGACAAATGCGTGGAACAGTTTAGCAGCAAGACATCTTTTTGCTGGCATTTATTTGGGGAAATATTTGGACAGTCACATAATAAAATTGTAAAGGAGTTTGAAAAATTAGTTATAAATTATTTCAGATTAGTATATAAACAGTTTTAAGATGCAGCTGAGTAAAGTATGGCTGCTACAACAGAAACTTTATAAGGTCCTTAGTTTGAGTGCTGTGTTATTAATATAGATGCCATCCAAGTTTCAGTTTGCTCTCCTCTCTTGCTCTCTCAGAACTGCTGACACATTACTTAGCAACATTAGCTTTCTCCGACTCACGTCCCAGTCAGCACAGAGGATGTGAGAATTTCACGTATGCCCCACTCTGAAAGGATTGGTCATCATTAACGACTTGTCACTGGATGTGAGTGAGCAGACCACTCACCATACAGCTCCTGGCAGCATTACATTTGATGAGTCAGAATAGTATAATCTGATATCAAGGGCATTCGGAGCCAGTAAATCATAGACCGGTTTGGGTTGGAAGGGACCTCGAAGCTCACGCAATTCCAGAACCACTGCCATGGGCAGGGACACCAGCCACTGGATCAGGGACACCTCCCATTGGTTCAAATTGTGAATATTTCTAAATTCCTAAAAATAAAATTATTGTTAAACAACTAAAAATATCAATTTTTGTTAGTAGACCAACATAGCAGTAAGCAATGTTAGGTTTCAATGGCCCTTCTGCTTCTGTGAGTTTTACATGAACATCAGAATGCAGAAATACATATAGAAGGTGATTTCTCAGCTCCTCTATAATAAAAAATCTTATCTTTTGCAAAGGTTTTTTTTTATGTTAATGAAATAAAACCTCTGTAGTATCCATTAATGAATTACAGGATCATGGAATCATCAAGGTTGGAAAAGACCTTGAACATCAAGTCCAACCATCAGAATCAGAAATTGCAGAGTTCAGTCAAGCCTGAACTTACACAAAATCAGCAACATTTTACCCTCCTCAAAGCACTCAAACAAGAACTCTGTACACCTACTTATTCTCATTCTGACACTTAACACCCATTTCTTTGATCCTTTTGCTGAGGCCAAGCCAGGGCTGACCCATGATATAAACTGCTCTTCCACAGTTACAAGTTAGGAATACCGATTCCAATAGAAAAATAAGGAATGCTAGTGGGGATCTTTGGAACAGAGACAGCAGGCAAATCCCAGTGCCTAGAGAGCTGAGTTGCCTTGCAGCATCTTGTTCTCTCGCCTAGTCCCATGAACACTGGAGCATGATCTGTCCCTTCTGCATTCTGCTGCTGCCCCTGTGCTGCTTCTGGAGAGCCACAAAGTTATCTAACTTTTGACAAAGTGACATTTTGCTTTTGCTCAAGATAGTTTTAGTTGGAAGGAGATCACTGTATCTTTGATTTGTATTATTCCATTTTGTAATTTTCTGACAGCAGTAAACTTTGAAAGTCTGCCAGGCTCCCTTAAACTAAAAAGAATCTCCAAAATCTGATCAGTGTGTCTCTCCACTGATGTTGACATTTATACTTCATACTTCTGTTATTTACGTGCAGATACAGAAGGTGGCTTTAGTTCCCTCTGTGAGCTCGTCCCTGGCTCCCAGACACAGAACAAGGTCCACTTGCATGGCCCTGTAGTTCTCAGTTCTACCAAACAGATTTTAAAAGGAGTCAAGAAAAACTTGTCCATAACACCAGCAGTAGACACACGTTTGACAGGAGAGGGGAAGCCGAGGCTGAAACCTCTGCCTGAAACTGCAGGCAAGAGACTGATACTGGCTGCATGACATTTTCCCACTTCCAAATCAAAGCAATCACACGATCATCAAATGGATTGGCTTGGAAGGGACTTCAAAGCTCATCCAGTCCCACCCCCTGCCAAGGGCAGGGACACCTCCCACTGGATCTGGTTGCTCCGGGCCTCATCCAACCTGGCCTTGAACTCCTCCAGGGACGGGGCAGCCACAGTTTCCCTGGGCAATCCAGGCCAGGGCCTCACCACCCTCACAGCAAAACATTTCTTCCTAAAATCTCATCTCAATCTCCCCTCTTTCAGCTTAAATACACTCGTCCTCATCCTATGCCTGCACTCCCTGATCAAGAGCCCCTGCCCAGCTCTCCCGCAGGCCCTGATTTTCCCTGTGAGCACACTCAGGGTTAATGAAATGCTATTGACACGAATCAAAATCAGGAAAATATCGCAGCAACTGAACACGACCCGAGTTAAAAGTTGTACTTCTGCTGATAAGAGAATCTCTGGGATTATTTGCAGATCGAGCAGTAGAAAGCAAATCTTGTCCAAAAGCAACAATGAGGGCTTTTTATGGGCATGCAACTGCTGTCCCCTTGGGGCAATCAGCAATCCAGTGATGTTAATTCTCACTTACTCCAAATTTTTCAAACCAAAGTTTTCTGCAATATCAACAACATTATGATTTCTGCTGTACCAAGAGCTGCCGCTGCCACATTCACTGTGCGCTGATCTATTGTGCCAGGAAAATAAGAAATGTCACTTGCAATAGTTTAGACATGGGGCAGGAAAAGCCAATACCAATGAAACTATTAATATGGTTGACTATTCATCAAAAACAGCCCTAAAAGAAGCAAGAAAAACAAGCCAGAACAAAATCACATGTGCAATTTTTAATGAAAAATACAGAAGGAAAAACTTGTTGAGGAAAAAAAAAGGGGTGAAATTGCCAAAATAATTGAAAAATGCAAAAAGTAGAAAGACAGCAGCTGGGCTAAGAAACCACATTAATCTGGCCCTTCTTCCAGAATCCAGGGACATGAATAAAATATCATACTTGATCCTGTACCTGTGCTTGCCAACTGGAACAGCACTGACTCATGCTCCAAAGCTCTACTTGCTCTGCTGCTACAAGAGAATTCTTAGTGTAATTAAGTTAAAAATGACAAAATACCATACTGAAATAAACACTGGAGAACAAATTATTATAAAACACTCATAAAAACGTCCCCCCAAATCAATGTACTGTTTATTCGTGGAATGCTTGCAATTGTTTTTTAAGGGAGTCATAAAAATGCCTTGCTCCCTAGGAGTCCATTCACGAGAGCAATGAATTTTCAGAGGATCTGTTTTTCTTATACAACTCAAGAGAAATATTTTTGGATACAAATTTAAAAAAATGTTTTTAGCTAATAGTTTTACTCCTTACAATGAGCAAAGACCTGCCTACAATGTAAACAGTGAAAATTAAACAGAAAAATAAAGAACGCAATTCTGGTAACTTCAATACAATACCCATTGTCTGGACTTCCCCATTTCCATGAAGAACATCTGATTTTCATTTTGGATTAGAACATTCTGCTAAAATTACTAATATACTGGCATTTAATTGAATTTAATTGCAAAATTTCAAGACAAACAACTTCAGCTACAACCTGATCAGGGTTCCTTCACTGAGAATTCACACTCTAACTTGGGAAACAAAAGTTCACATCTAATGTTGCATCCTAGTTGAAATAAGTTTTGATGATCTCAGAGTGAACAGTAGTTCTCAACAGAAAAAAAAAAACACCCCATAAAACTCAGCTAAACTTGCAGTTTTTGTGACTGCTTAGCCAGGGAAAATCTGGCTAGCGACTTGATGTATTTGTAATTCCAAGAAATTCCAGTATTTTCTATGAAGACATACACAATTGCCAGAGATAAAAACGAGACTAAAAATGAGCTTAAGTCAATAGTGAGAACAACAATGACCAATTTCTCCCTGCTATTTCCCGTACTTGGCTATTCCGTTCAGCGTATAAAAACGCCGAGATGCGAGCTGAGCGTATGAACAGTCAAGAAAAGAAGAGGCTTCTTCTCCTTTTTCTTTGTGTCCTTGTGTGGGTGAAACGCATTGGAGAATTGTTCATAATGTCACTGTGCTCCAGCTCATCCCTGAAGAACAAAACGTGTGACCCTAGAGGCCTACAGGTTTAATATAGGAGACTCCATAACTGCAATACAACAGATTTAGTCCAGGTTTAGTCCGTTCTTTTTGTGCAAATAACAGTATTATTTGAGAGACACACACAAAATAAAATAGTATATATTTAAATAAAATACAACCCTCCAAGCTGCAACAAAAAATATAGAAAGACCTAAAACAAAAGGTTGACAGAAAACGTACAAGCCAGAAAATAGAGGGACTGACTCATGTCTGAACTCGCCACTAGACGTCTGTTTTTAACTATATATAAATACATATATAACGTTTAAAAAACCCACAAAGGTTGCTGTCCCTCTCACACAGTCAGTGTCCTTATGTGAATAGCCTTTATTTTCCTGAAGAACCCATGAAACACTTTAAACCGAACACCAGTCTTGGGCAGTGGGAAGCGAAATAAGGAAATAACAAAATAGAAAGTAAGCTTTTTCCATATAATTGTGTTTAAAATGTAACTTTTGATGTTTAAATGTCAAAAGTAAGAAGGCACAGGCCTCAGCACCAGCTGCATATTAGAAGTACACCCCAGGCACACGCTGCCTCCCAGGTGAGGAAGGTTGCTGACAAGAGGCCAGAGACTGCAAGAATATTTCCCCAAAATGACTGTTAAATTACACCTGATACTTAGCAGTCAAGAAAACCAGGTTCAGACAACTTCTTATTGCCCACGGGGAATACAGCTATTGGAAGACACATGTTTATACAAGAAGAATGGGAAATCAACCAGACTACTAGACTGACTTTATAGGTAAAAGAGATTAAACACCGAGGCAAGGCAACAGTGTTGTGAATCCAAAAAAGAGCATATGGTCCACGGCATGGCATACCTAAAGAAAACCAATGGAACACTGATGAAGTACTTAATCCTAATGTGAAGTACGGGTCTTTGTAAGGAACAAGTTTAAATGTTGAAATACAAAGCAAAATCAATTTAGATATGGACCAGTTAACAGCGTCACAGTAACTAACAACGTAATTCACTTGTCAAGTTGTTTTTGAAAGTGAAAATGTTTGCAAGCCAAGTAGAATACATACATTTATCCAGATTAGTGTCAAAGGAAAAAAGATACCAGAAAAATTCTGCATTTTAACATGAAAAACTGCTTGGGGAAAGTGCAAGAAAGAGCCATTTATGAACAGTGTTTTTTTTAGGGCATTTTGATAGAAAAGTAAGTCTATTATTGAAAAGTAAATTGCTTAGAAGCATTCCGATGGGAACTCACTACTACTATTATAATAAAATAATACCAGTATAATAGGGATCTAGAACTGTTTATTCAGAGAATTTTTAAATCTGTAAGTTGAAAAGATGAACGCTTTTCTTTCAAATCATGCAGATGCACGCTTAAAAACCCCCAGATGATACAAAGCTACAGCAAACAGGTGTGAACCCAACAGAGAAATGATTGATGACAGGACATGAGAGAAAAAGCGTGACAATGTAGCTGGACACAATGTAAACTGGAGGTTGGATTGGAGTGAGGGAGAGAGAGCAGAACCGCAGCACTGAAAGGACAGCACTGATACATTTTGGAAAACTAGAGCAATACTGAGAAAATGTAAAAAATAACAGCAGCGGAAGTTTTAAACAGAAGTATATTGGAATAGGACTGGGGTGTTTTATAATAAATGGGAAAAACACAATGGAACAATGAGACGTCCTGTATATTTAAAAGAAAACATTCGTGGTCTATGAATGAAATAGTTCCATCTCCCAACAAGAACAAAAAAGTCATCACAGCAAAAGGGAAACCAGGAAAATATTGAAGAGCAAAAAATAATAATAGCAGTTTGCATAGTAACATCATCTGTGACTATGTTAATATAAGCACAAGTGAGAGAATAAGAGCTGTCTTCATCCAGTTTTAAAAATACCTTGAGAGCAAAATACTAGCTGAATGCTGGCAAGACAAATAAATACCAGCTGTTGTATTTTGAAGACTAACAGATTTTTCCTAATTGCCACTAACATGTAATAGTGGTAGGAGATGGTTTCCATTCTTCCCTCTCTAAAGGCACACAGAACGGACTGTCAGCATTTAAAGGTGTGGATTCTGTGGTGCCCTGTATAGCACAGAGCCATTAAAAGCTGTGCAATGCAACTTGGTTCAATGCAGTTAGGTCCTCAGGTTTTGTAAGTCAGCATGCAATACTTGAGAGCAGAAAACACCCCCTGCACTGTTGGCTCTGCAGAGGCTCCTATACCCTCTGAATTAATTTCCAACACAAAGTGTTCAAGTGAGACAGGAGGGCGGATTTATCCTTTAAACAGCGCTTGCGCCACTCCTCCTCCCTCCTCTCAGCTTCTCTCCCCACTTACATTTGCCATGAGCAGGAATACACACCCCACACCGATGCATTTCAAACACCTTGCACTGCTGAGTCTATTGGGCTTCTGGGGAAAACAGTCATTTAGGCAGGTTGTGGCAGAAACCACATTTGACTTCTCATTACATAAAAAAGTAGCCCAAAGAGCACACTGTTAGCAGGCGTTAACACATCACTCCAAAACGCTCTGGTCTCTGTTAGGCAGGTCACCCCCAGAAACTACACAACATGCACCTGGGTTCCTTTACACACTCTCTCTTTGCTGTATCTACCCAGGGATTTGCTCTGCCGTCATACAAGCTACACTTCAAAAGGTACACTTCAAATGGCATCGTATATGAAGAATTACAGGGTTTGTTCTGCAGGAGAATGATTTATTAATGCTGAGAGCTTAATTTAGTAATCAGACACTATTTGAAGAGAAAGAAATGCAAAGGGTCACAGAATAGTCAGATGAGGAACCTACTCCAGCTTTTGAGGTAGTTCCATCCTAAAATCAAAGCTAAGACAACTAGGAAGGAGTTTTTCCAATTTACTGAAATACGATCTCCTCCTGGATCTCATCCAGGTCTACATGTCAAAGGCAAAAGGGGCCTAGACATATTTTTACATAATCAAATTCCAGAGGAATGTTACAGAGGAAGACCTAAAAGAAACTCAAGAACCTTTTCTGCCATTAAATATTTTGTCTTTAAAGCATTGCTCGTTAGGAACAAATGATGTAAGGCTATTTCAAAACTTAACAGCCTTTCGTCATTAGTTATTGCTCATTTCTCATTCAGATTTACGAAGACTCACATGAATACACATAACACTAATTCTGCATTACGGCAATGAGGAAAAATGATAACTGCTCAGGTAACTCTCAACAACCCAATAAATAATTTGTAATTAACCAGCTGTTAAAATACTAATAATACTTTTGAAACATCTTTGCAGTACTACAGACTTCATGCAATGGAAAGGAATGCAGCCATCTAGAGAAAGTTATTGAACGTCACTCTAGTCTCTGAGCTGGGTTAATGACGCAATGTTAAAATGCAGCCCATTTCACACCGCTGAGATTAATGGAATTATCAAATGGATGTGATATGCATCCACTGACTTCTTAATTCACATAAAAAAGAGACCTTGCAGTGGACCAGCACACCACAGTGCTGTTGCAAATCTGTATTTCATCATCCCTTCTAATTAAACTAACCGTGATGAAATTCTGGAGTTGCAGCAAAGAAAAGATGAATTCAAGTCCTTTGTGTCAGAAGCCACATTTTCCCACTTCCTCTTTGCCCGAGGCTTGCAATCTTTGTTCTTCTAAACTCCTCTTGCCCCTCTTCAACTCAGAACATCTAAAACTAACTCACTCGGCCTACCTAGCACGTCACCGAAGTCCAGGCCCCTTCCAAAGTACATCAGTTGTCTACCCCTTGGTCTGCCCCGAGGACAGCACAGTGAAGGTTCCTGAAGGTCCTCAGTTCTGGTCCTGCTCAGACACACCCCACCAGCACACTGGCTCGACCCTCGCTCACCCTCCTGCTCTCTCCTTGCACCTCTGCAGACACTGACCGTTCTCGCTATCCTTTGTCTCCAAGATGCAGGCCACAGGCACCTCCTCCACAAATGCAGCAGGCGATTTTCTCTCTCACGCGCGGAGGAGCAATAAGGCATCTAAGCAATGTGCTTAAATTGATGAGCCAATCATTTCAATTCTGGTGTATGCCACTCCAATCATGAAGAGTATTAGTTTTAATATCTCTGTGTAGATACTAAGTTTATTACTTTCTGTAAATTATTGAAGAATTTTGAGACTTAAAGAATACTACAATAAAATTAATCACTCGCTCAGCATCAGCTGAAAGCTGTTAAACCTGCTGATTCATCCCACCAGCATTTATTGTGCTTCATTAATTCTAGAGCTGAACATTTTCAACAAACTAATGAAGTTATATATAACTCAAAGCAGCAGCAGGCATAAATCCTTCAATGCACTGGCAACCTCTTTAATCCAAAGTAATCAAGTTTCCTCTTACAACAAGTCTTGCGCTGTCTGTAATGGCATCTGACTGTAGTAACAACAGTCTTAGAGTTCTAGCTCTCTTGCACGCCCGAAGTGTTAATCAGATCCCATATTTAAATGCAAAATCAGAGATTTCTTGACAGTCTTCCTAAAGCAGGTATGCTAATCAGAGTGTGTGTGTCCCCCCACCCCCCGTCAAATGTTTTTAAAACTACAATAAAGATCAACTTTGTGAAGTTGTTTTTAATACCAGAGGCAAACAATGCAGCTTTCTGGTTATTGCTTCGTACTGTTACCTCACTCTTGACATTAAGATAACATTTATGAATAGGCAGCCTATTCTATTGGCAATTTTCTCTGCCACAAGTTCTTTCCTTTTGCTTTTCAACAAAGAGTAAAGAAAATTCCCACTTTACAATCAGAAGGAAGGGCAATAGATTTTAGGCTATTGCTGGTGAACTTCACTCTCCTTGGAAAGCAAAAGGCTCAACGATCACGACATTCATTCTTCAATTTAGAAATTCTCTTAGGAAAACAAAGTTTTTCTGTGTCATAAGCGAGCTTAAATCCCACCATCTTTCTAAGTACACTACCCTTTTCCTAGTACCGTCCTGAAAACTTACACAGCATCTTCCAACCAGCTATTACTTAAGAAGTGAGGAAGCTACTGATGCTACATTATAACAAGCGGTATTTTCTTCTCTTTATGATCAAACTTTGCTTGAGTTTAGCCTCATTTGGTGGAAAAATCACGTTTGTGGTCTTTACACTTCAACTGCACTAAAAATGTATTTAACATGAAATATTACCTCATTTTCCCAAATTCCTCATAGCCATCTCTAACTGTATAAAAAATAAATTCATTGTCAGCTCCTTGAACTTTACCCACATGTTTCATCTACGATCGAGATTTTACCTTGCTGGTAATCAAAATACTATCTGCGAGCATAAATCTACATATTAAACACAGATGAAACAATATTAAATTATGTATTAAGTACACTTAACAATCTGATCTGACTACAAACTCTAGATTAAATCCAGACAAAAGAAGTCAAAAACAGCATATCAAAACAGTAGCTTCAATCAAGACAAAACACCCAAGTCCAAGAAAGGCTGGTTTTAAAGTATTTCATTACCCATCTAAAAGCGTAAGCTGTGTTTTACAGTTTGGACTCAATCCAAAGGCTGTTCCCATTTAATCCAAGGACAGCTGGAGAGCACCATGACCGTATCAATATCTCGGCACGCTGCTGTCATGAATGCGTGGTTGCACAGTTGGACAAACTCACAGAGAATATATAATTCAGGGCAGAATCCTCTCACAGGAGCTTGCCTGTTCCATTGTGCTACCAGAGAAAATGTAAAGTATTGTGAAGGCAGCAGGAAAGCCTACAACCGTGGCTATTCTTTAGCATACTGCCATGACTGCCCGTGATGATAAAGTTAAAACAGTCTGCCCAGCAGCCATTCACGTACAAAAGCTACAACAGATGTCCTTTAATTCTTTACCTGAATGAACCTCAGTAATTTAGCTTCCACGATTCTCTTTAGTATTTAGCCATACTCATGCAAAGAGGCTTTCGGAGGCTGGAAATAATATCTTATTTTGCATTTGCCCCTTCTTTGTCCTTTTTTAATTCTACTAAGAATTAAAATCAAGTCTCAATTTAATGACTGTGGCTGAAAACACATAAAAGGCATTAGAATTTATTAGATTATAAGACTATTTGCCTTGTGGAGAAAGAGATTAAACTAGTTTCAGCAATCTACCAGCCTGTATTCTTTCACAAAAGCGAGCACAGAAACCACAGGTAGAGCCACGCAGCGCAGAGCTACCACTGTTTCGGTATGCACCGTGTGTGGCAGAGGGAGATCCACAGATCACTACATATAAATCACTCACTTGGGAAGAAAAAAGTCTATGCGATTGCCAATGAAGACAACTAATATGAAATGCATGTTTTCACAAGGGCTATTCAAAGAAATAGCATTTGTGGGAAGAATGAGTCATAGGACAGCAAACTTCATATACTACAGTTACTCAAAGTGAGAAGACAAAGGGAATTAGAACTTAGATGATTTTTTAAAAATAACTTAGAAACATTAACAAAACCAGCTGTTGCACAGAAATAATTTTAAATAGCTTTGTTATGCCTTCATATTCACTTCCAGTAGGAGTTTTCTCTTTTTCTTTTTAACTTGCTTTTTGGGTTTGCTCTTGTTGGCACACTGTCTCTGTAGACACAAGATAAATAAACTTTTCAATAACATAAACCCTTTTCAAACTGTATCTCTTAACCCTTATTTTCCTGAGAGGCTGGAAAGTAATTACTTAATTATTTACAGGTTTACTTGTGCATCCCTTCTCTATTTCCGTGACCTTTCTACTTCAGTTAAAACAAAATAAATAAGCATCTTAGCAGTTATCTCCATCTAAATCAGAGTTTGTATCTTTTCCTTAACCATGTATTTTTTGTATCTGCTGATTAACCTACATAATTTCACACCTAATTTGCAGGGGATGAAATTAATTGTCAGGTAGGCTTGAAAATGACAGGAATTGATTTCATGTATTGTAAGTACTTAGAACCCATATTTTAAGATGTCAAAGTACCAATGTGCTTGCACATACAGAAAGTTTCTCCAAAATTATTTCTGTAATCTCACTGCTTTAAATTCAGATCAAATAGACTAGTTCCATTTTGTGTCCTTTGTGTTTTAACTGGAGTAGAGTTGACTGACTTCTTAATATGTTACAAAAGAGTTGTATGCCATTAAATAATTGTTTTTCAATATTTGACACGTTGATACTAAGACAGCATCTGCCTTCGTACGCAGAGATTTAAGTGTAACTGCTACACACAGCCCTCTGAACTCACAAACAGCTGAAAGACACACCGGTACACGGTGCTTTAACTGCGGACAACACCAATGCGGTCATTTTAAAAAGGACTTCCGTGGATAAATTAAGGACTATTTTTAGTAAAGTTAGACTGCCAAAATTATCCAAGTCTGATTTAAGTTTCTTTTCATGCGCTGCCCAATCATAGTTTTATTTCTTTAACCTTAGAGGAAACTCTCAGATACCCCCAACTTCTTCTCCTAATGTCTTTAACAAGGCACAAACCCATAATGCTGCTGGAACAGAACTGCGTGCATAACGCTACGGACTATTTTAATGTCTCTTCATGAGGTTAATTTTCATTTGCAAGGAGATGACTCCATCAGTCTGCCCATCAGCTAAGTGAAGTCACTGCCAAGGAAAATTTATCACTGAAGCAATCCTTACCTTCTCAGGCACAAACAAGCTAATCTTGGAACAAAATCTAGGCTTTAACTATGGAATTGGTCATTAATTTTTATCGCTCCTAAGCTATCAGGTGGGCTCTCCAGGACTTCAGTCAATTCCATAAGAACAAGTATGTTGTGTAGCAGATTTCAGCTAAAAGCCAAGTAATAATCTGTTCAGGAGAAAGATTATGTAAAAAGGAAACTTCAGAAGAACCCAAACTAGAAAAAGGGAAAGAAAATACCAGTACTTTGCTGAGATGTTCACTAAAGTGCATACTTTCAGAAAATATTCAGCATCAAACAGAAAGAAAACTCAGGCCAGTAAGAGCTTGTCTAGCATTAATTTTAAAGGCAATTCAAATTTGCCTGTTTTACAAACCTCTGCAAAGTCAGTATCAGCTTTAGCCAACAACGTTTGCATTATAGTAGTAATAGCAATGTAAATCTTTAAACATTCATGCCGGTAAAATTACTTCATACTTCATAAAGAAACAAACCCTAAGATATAGTGAAAATTTAAGTTGAGAAGTCGTTTTAAAAGGGTTTTCCATATGACATTTCCACATAGGAGCAGGTCTTAATGTTGATATTTCATTATTAAAATTTGTGACACTTACTTTCCTCGGATTGTCATGTGAATGGGAATTAGCAATCATAGGCATGAAAGAGATGCTGTGGTAAAATCTGCACGATTTTTTGATAACTCTTTACAGTGTAATCAACTTCATTTAATACCATTTACTTGTCCCACCTACATTTACAAGAAAATCAGTAGTTTACAATGTACTTGTTGGAAAGTAAGTTACTACTTACAGAAAGGTTTCGTACTCAAAATTACATGTTGTCAATAATGAAATATCAATGCACGCAGTGTACGTGATAACTGACAGCACAAGTTCTCTTGCTGTAAGAGAAGCTATGGAGATGTTTCCAGAGGAAATACAGATTGTCAGAAGGATGCAAACAGCGTTAATAATTAAATACTCTAACAGACAACATTTAATGGTCTACAAGATGAACAAAGTGCATTAAAAACAGGAGGAATGGCATGTATTCATACATAATGCCGTAACTCTATTAAGTTTCAAACATTCAACAGTTTAGTGAATGCAGAGGCAGACTTGCCTCAAGAAATTCATAGCACCTTTGGGTAAGGCTACAACAGCATGTGTTTATTGAAATCTGCATCTGGTAGTGATTTGTCCAGCAGCAAACTTTTTTTTCCCCTCACTCCAATGCTCTACAGGGGCTCATACAGAGGCCCATGCTTGCTCGCACCAAGATGCACATTGAATAATTTATGGACTTAATAATAAAACACAGTTTATCAGCATGTTCGTCTGCGTTGTGTAATTTCTTATTCTTCACAAGAGAATAGTAGAATGCATCTCGAACAGTCTATTCCTTCTTCACTGTAACAAAGTATACTGGAATGGAAGAGATTTAATCCCTGAAGTATTTTACTTCTCCCATTCTCCCTTCTTTACTGGAGATTTTTCCTTTAGAGGAAAAGGAGTCAACCTAGTTTAAAAATATTTCTAGATGAGAATTATTCCCCTCCTCCCCCAACTAAAAAAAAAAAAAAAAAAAGAGAGAGAGAGAATGCAGGTTACAATCCTTATGTGCCAAACATTGTTTTAGTAGCGATATACTTCATTCAAAACTGTGGCCTAGCCTAAAAGACAGCTTAGTTTTTATAAAGCCTCCCCTGAAAACATGAGCTAGATATTCTGGCAAACACCGCTCTTGCCCTCATCACCTATCCAATCCCAAATCCCACACAAAAAGAAAATTGATTAGAGCAAGGGTAAAGAAAAAGTCAGCGTACTGTGAAGTGAAAGAAAGGAGGCCGAAAGCCCCACACCTGGAGGATCACAGTTTTGTCTCCAGCCATGCACTTGCTCTGTCTTGGTATTTTAAGTATTAATTCACAACCTTCAGTTTCTGGCTTAGTGACTGTCCTGTCTTTGCTAGAATTCCAGTAGAGTAACTGCGTTCTTAAGACAGACATAGCTTTCCAAGGTTATTTCAGGAATTTTGAACATCGTGCTCCCTGTTATGCACACTGATGCAGTTCTCCTGGGCTTCCTTACAGCAAGACACAGAGATTAGGTTAGCAGAGAAAAAGTTCAAACACACAGGAATTTTTAAGCGTGCTTCCGCGTTGCAAAGTGCGATGCATCTCAAGGTATCTTTTGGCTGGATGTCACGTTTGAACCCTGGAAACTGTCTTCTCCACCTTGCACAAAAGAGGACAAGGACAGCCCACAATTTCGTATTTCTACCAAGGGGAAGTGCTAGACAATTCAGAAGAATTTTTAGGGCACAGGGGGCTACCTAACCCTAACCCCTGAGCTGTCTTAACTCTGCCTGCCCTCCCCTGGGTACAACTTGAATTTTAAGAATCTTACATCTCATCATTTGTTTATTTGTGGGCATAAAAATGCCCTAGTTCAGTAATGCTGTTATTTGGAGCATCAGACAAAACAGCTGGGAGCAGAGGGACACACAAGACATTCCTTCTACAGGAAGAAGACCATAACCACTCAATAATTCTCCTTTTCTTTATCACATCCCAGTAGTCAGTGCTGCAGGTACAGAGAGAGAAAATCAGATGCCAATAATGGTGAACAATTTTATTGTTCTATCACAAAAAGTAAACAAACCTCTAATCAGCGCAGATTACCAAAACATTCATGTCCACACACTGATTCAGGGATTTCTGAATCTTGACACACAGAGTACTCTTGGCAAAGTTTATATTTTGATCTACACGTTATTGTTAATATCTTCACTAAACAATGTGACTTCAGTGGCTACTAGATCTGGGCCCCTCACCACAAGAAGGATGTTGTGGCTCTGGAGCGAGTCCAGAGAAGAGCAACGAAGCTGGTGAAGGGGCTGGAGAACAGGCCTGATGAGGAGCGGCTGAGAGAGCTGGGGGTGTTCAGCCTGGAGAAGAGGAGGCTGAGGGGAGACCTCATTGCTCTCTCCAACTCCCTGAAAGGAGGTTGTGGAGAGCAGGGAGCTGGCCTCTTCTCCCAAGTGACAGGGGACAGGACGAGAGGGAATGGCCTCAAGCTCCGCCAGGGGAGATTTAGGCTGGACATTAGGAAAAAATTTTTTCACAGAAAGGGTCATTGGTCACTGGCAGAGGCTGCCCAGGGAGGGGGTTGATTCACCTTCCCTGGAGGGGTTTAAGGGACGGGTGGACGAGGTGCTGAGGGGCATGGTCTAGTGACTGATAGAATGGTTGGACTTGATGATCCTATGGGTCTTTTTTAACCTAGTGATCCTGTGATAGGGCTACATCAAAATGAAATTCTAGATGTAGAACAACACACACATTTACACATGGAGTGAGGATTACAAAAATTAAAATAATAAAATACAATACTAAGATAGATAGCTGCTTCATTTCCTACAGGACAAACTCAATATCACAATCCTTTAGACATGGTTACCATCCATGAGCAGAGAACATACTCCAATTCCATTCTACGTTATTTGTCTAGTGACAAAAAGTTGTAAACAACACTGTTTTCCTCCTATTATAATCCATGAAGTAACAGAATAATTACATTTTAGATTGACCCAAAATCATAATTTATTTCCTTATGCAACATAATACAAGTCTCTTGCTTTCTTTAAAAATAAATACTTGAATAATCAGATATAAAATGCATTTAAGAATGAATTTAAGAGAATGCCTAACCTACCTAGAACCTGTGTTAATATCGTGACAGTTACGTCACACCAAGCTCTCTGCTCTCAGTGCTTGTATTCAGGACTTGTGATGCTCGCACAAACCACAGTTCACGCTGCCAGTGAAGCACACGCTAAAAGGCAACTGACAGGAACTTTCCTGACATGAATCCAGAACTGTCAAGCAACAACTGTCATGTAAAATATTTCTGTAACTTCACAAAATGCAACAACAATGAAATTAATGATACTAATAATGCAGCCCATGTCTAAATGGCTGTCAAAGTGCATCCCATTTCTTCTGAAAGAATGACCTCTCACATCCAACAGTATTTCTTCCTCCATCACATTAAGAGGACACATCTTACCTCACTGGATGGAATATGCACACAGCGTATGTAAATCATCCTGTAAATCAAGTACCACTGCTCCATTCTATTGATAATTCATTTACTCTCACAGTTATACAGCTGAACATAAAACCAAGAACCCTTTACCCGTATATTCTTAATGCCCAGAGAGTATTTTCTTACCTCAGCAGCCTGTGTCTCCTGGTGTAACAAAGTTAAACCCGTCAAGTCTTCTAAGAAGGAATGTGAAGAATTAAAAACTTTAGCTAGGAAATTAAACCCTTCTCGCTCATATTGGTCAAGGACCTGTCAAAGAAACAAAACAGACAAGGATTTAAAATCAGGCATCTGTAACATTCATCATCATATTTGGCTCACAAAATAAAAATGTGATCTTTCTGGACATTCAGAAAATGATTGTATATTGTAAACAGGTAAAAATTACAGAAAAAAAATAAGCATTGCTCCCAACTCAATTTCTAAAGTGGGGAAAGGTGGAGGCAAGCCGTGAGGTTTAGGACTTCCTTGAATAAATGTATTTTTAAGCTCATTATGGAATAGATGATATGGCAAGGAGAAAAACTTAGCTGCAAAGTCATGAAAGGAACATTTGAGTTACACAAAACACAGTAAAAGACTGTTCCAATGTATCAGTTAAGGGAAAGAACCCCGCTGGGACAGACTGAAAAATTCTCTGAGCCAGTGTCCAAGTCCAACATCCTCCCAGTCTCTAGAGATCGTGGTTCTGAGAATATTCTATCTTCAAGCACTCCCTATTTTTCTACTCTAATTTCCCAGTCTACCTTTTATTTTGAGAGTCTTACAAGGTCCTACAAGAACTGGAATGCAGGTTTTAGCCTATGCTCCTCTCAAATCCCTCACCACGAAGAATTTTATTTCATGTGGCTCTAGCGTTAATAACTATTTGGCAGGCTGATCTCCATCAAGTATGATGGAGACTGAGGAAAGGAAAACAAAGTGTCAACAATAATCGTGATCCTACGAGCTTTGTGAAAGCAGGCAGCAAGGAAATGGAAGGAACTTTTGACAGCGCAATCCCAGTAGCCATCATTTACCTAATTTGTTCTGAGGTCTAGCACTGATCATTTACTATCCTGCTCTGCTGCCACCAGTCTCACAGATGAAGCAGCTGAGCTTGACAGTCTGCAAAGCAACTTTTCTTACAGAAATTCATGCAGCACAGCAGGATGTATGCAGGGCCTTCAGAAACACCCAAGGTGTTTAAGGTTAGGGTGGATGAGGTACTTAGGAGCATGATTTAGGGATTGGTGGGAATGGTTGGACTCGACGATCCAGTGGGTCTCTTCCAACCTGGTTATTCTGTGATTCTATGAATCAATACTTCAATAGAAGCAGTATATATGACATGGAAGACAGAAAGGCAGGGGGAGGGTCATCACGTTCACCCCATACAGAGAAGATGTCAGCTTTTCAGAAGAGTCCATGGGAAGTCTTATTCCATGGAATCGAATGCCTGCCAGAATCCTCTTAGCGTGCAAGTACTCAAACGCTTTTATCCTCATCTTGATCATCACCTTCTGCAGATATATCAACATCAGTTCAAGAACGAAGGACAGAAAAGAGAGCTAATGATCAGTTTCACAGATGGCTGTGTTATTTATAAAGAAGGCTGTGTTATTTGTAGAATGACGACCCTTTTCAAAACCCAATATCTGTAACAGTCAGCACGTCTTCCTCTTGATGATGCTGATAATATGCTCCCGCCTCTTCTCCTTCCAACCGCATACGCTGTTCCTCTGTATTTAAACACTGAACATGTCTTATGTCCCTGCCTGAGTTCCTCTCTAATTCATTTTCCACAAGCAACACTGCGTGGCTGTCAGAGCACGCTTTTAGAAACAAACCCTCAGCAGTCAGCGGGGTACAGCTGAACTTGAAAAAAGCTCCAGCATAAGCCAAATACTCATTAAACACCAGAGAATCCACAAACAACACCTCATCTCTATAACTGCCCAGTCACTAGAAAAGCATCAACATCAGCCATCAAGATACAGCTCTGGGACTCCTGTGCTGAAAGAAACACACGTTTTTTCATTCTCATATATTTCCACACAAATCGCAACATGGTGCCCGCCCATGTCTTCTTATAGGTTATCCGTGCAAACGACATGTTTTATTTATCTTTATTTTTAACTTATCTCATTTTAGTACAGTTCTTGCAGATCAAACATAAGTAGAACAGAAAAAGTTCCTCTATACAGAACATTGTTGCATGAGCTGTGAATAAGCTTTATTTCACTGGATGTATTCTATCCTTATTTTAAGACAGAAGCAGCAAGAGAAATTTCCACAGTCTCTGTACTGCTTAAATATTTCCATTCTTACTGGTCAGACAGTATTCCTGTAACCAGTAGAATCTGTTTCCTCTGGAGAAGAAAAGAGTCACTCTGGAAAGACTGTAGTTTGTTCTGCTGTGAAACAGGCGATTCAACCAACTGAGCCTCATTCCACGGTCTAAAAATGAGCAGACAACCCCTGCTCTCCCTACCCTCACCATCCTCTGCAATTGCCAGTGGGGAAAAAAGGAGGGAGGAGAGGAAAATGGTTTCATTGTGATTCATCTAACAAGCAAAATCACAAGTTACTCTCAACAATCTTACTCTTTTCTAGCTTAGACGTTCCTAAAGGTTTCAAATAACTTTTGCACTGGTAAATCTTAAAAATGTGGGCACTTGCACAGCCCAACAGCATTCTTGAACAAAACATGTCCAGCGAGCTTTTACACCGAGTCCTACAGGAACCCAAGCTCATCAATAAATATATTCATATTTTAGAGTGCAAGTTTACTGGTAAAAACAGACTGGGATCTACACTTACATCGTCATGCAAAACGTCCATTTAGTAGCACAATTGTCTACTGCGTACTTAGGTTTCAAAAACTCACGGGCAGAAACAACTGAAAAGCAACTGTAAAGAGGAAGAAAACTACCATATGTGACTATGAAAAACATTCAGCACCTTCTTGACATACATTTCAGAAGAGACTATGAAGGCTCCCTTTAATGGTCTTTAAAAATATTAATAAAACATATACATTCATAAAATAACATCAAGGAACCATGAGTTGAAGACATGTTATTTTTTGATCTAGTGAAATACAGCATTTTTTTTTTCCAGGTTGGGTAGAAATGATGCATGATGACCAAGTCCACCACTGTTGTCAAAAGATTTCCTTGCACAGAAACTCCATCAATTTATGCTACTGGACTGGCCACTGCATTCCAAAGGCAAATTTAGGTTAGGGTAACAGATCTGACTAGAGACACAGTATCTTAAAAGCCTAAACGAATACAGAATACTTTTCTTGTATTAGAACCTGCAGAAGCTTGAAAAACTAGGAAAAAAAGCGTTCTTGCTAATTTTAATTCTCTCATTTCTACAATGGCAACAGCCTGCTGAGTAGCAGTAGCTGTTAACTAGTATTGAAACAGAAGTTGCAGCCACATGGCCCAGAGAACAACGCATCAGAGAGCCAAGGAATGACCAGTTCGCTACCTGAGCAGCTGTGGCACCACTACAGGTGGCATACTTAATCATGAAATCCTTTTAACGTACTAATTAACTGAAATAACATTTTGTCACCTTCAGGGACTTTATTTCCCAATTCAAGTGATTAAAACCTTACAGTAAATAACTCAAAAGGGATAAACACCATGAACCTGCCCAAGCCTGAATTCAGCTGCACAAATTCAGTAACAGCCATCCTCTGATAAATGTCACATGCCATGCGTTAGTTCAGTAGCTGCTTAAAGTATTGGAAAAAAAACCCCAAACCAGCATGAGGCAAAATAGAACTCATCTCAAATTCCTAGGTTAGGAGACCACACAGGAATACCCTGCAGGTCACCAGAAATAAAACCACTCTACACATCAAATACGCACAAAATAATCATTAAAAATGTTTCCAGATTTAAAAGTGTCCCATCTGTTACTGTATGGAAAGGAAATATTGTAATCGAGTCCAGCAGAGTCTAAAAGGCCCATGACTGGCACGAGCTCACTTTTGTAGTTCACACTTCCCTTTGTTGCTTATACCATACTTGGTACCAATACGATCATTCTGAGTAACAGATTTACAGGAGGACCAACACCCAAGAGACATTATAATTTTTATTATTCCTGATCTCACATTAGTTCCTATCTGACACCAGATATAAAAAGTCACACACATGTTATTCTCTGGGAATAAACATGTCACTACGTAGCAATTAATTTTCTCAAGCAAAAACAACTGCAACAGAGCAACAAAAAGAACCAGAGGAATACCATCCTTCTGCCCAGCAAGGCAAGCTGGAGCAACAGAGATTTATTAAGAAACTCTTCTATTTCTCACCTGCAGGTCACTTCTCAGAGATGAGGAGGAGAATTAGGAAGCAGCATGCCATTTGTATTTCACATCTGTTATAAATACTGTCACATTTTAAAACCACACTCTCTTCAGATACATGTAAATCTCCTCTCAGGTTGACGCTATAATCTTGGTTCCAGACTCTGTTTTACAGAGCCAGAGCAACAACTGCTTTTTTTCACATGATGGCATTTTAGTAGAACAAAGGACTCTGTGGATGCACATTATCACCACAGGGACAAATTAATGTATTGCTAAAGCCTTTTGTGTAAATGATACTCAGTGATACACTTTGTTAATGACCTTTTTATTCTTGACTGTTTACTGAAGGGAAAAAACCCGCATCTCATGGCAGTAGGAAAAGAAATAGAGGGTTCTCTCTAAAAGAACTTGTTTTGAAATGAGAAACAGATGTGTGGGCCTTGGTGCTATATTCTTTTTAATAGCATTCTTCACAAAAAAGTCTCAATTGCTGGGTAGAAGGAGAATTGGTTCCAGGATTGCTTTTTAGCATAAAAATTAATATCTGTAAAGTAAAAATACAAAACTCTAACTCCTAAGCCCAAGAACTGGCCACTGATGTAAAATCAGCTCACATTTTATGCCTCATTTCTGTCATGTAACTTTTAAACTTGTTACCAGTATTTACATTTGTTTGGCTTTTTTGTTTTCTGAGTAGTTAGCATCTGTAGAGCTTGAAACAGCATTGTTTACTTTCCAGGAAAAATAAAATAAAGAGATTAATGCTACCAGATCTATCATTTACACTAAATAAAGATATACGGGTAGCCAGCCTCCAAACAATACAGGAGCTGTTTTACACTCTTCCTGGCTTTAAACGCTTTCCACTCAAAAAAGACGGCACACTTCCCCTCCCCATCCTTCCTCCCCTAAAAGCAGACAGATCCTCCACTAAACATCATGGAGTCAGGAAAAAAACCCCAGAATTCAAGGTTCTGTTTAGAAATGTTACACGCTTAGATATGTTTTTGCACACTACTAACTATCCAGCTATCAATGCAATGCAGTATGATTAGAAAAGACTGAAAAGAAACACTTCAGCTTGGAAAAGAAGGAAGACGTGTAAACTCTTGGCAGTTAAACTCTTCAAAGCTCGGTATATCTGCTGTTAAAACAGGGAGTTTGGTGAAAGACTGCAGTGCTGTGAAGAAACCTCCTAATTGAGAGAAGAAGAAGGCGAGGCACTCAAGTCATTGGAATCTTGGGTCCAGGCAGCACTGCTAACAATCAAAATTTTATCATGAGATCCATCAGTCTGGTTTCCTTAAAAAATCTTCAGCGCTTCATCTCTTGTCCTTTAATGAAGTTTTTGGTATTTATTGCCACTTGGCCCTAAAGAAGTCTAAGAAAAACCCTAATAAGGTGAACCTGTAAAAGATGAAAGAGATGCAACAAATCTGAACTTTTCTGAAGATCACATCATGATTTTTCGAGGACATCATGACACTGGAACAGAAAAGTTTGACAATGTTGCATGAGCACGAAGAAGACACTTAAGACACTTCATCTCTTGACAGTACTCCAAGTATGAATGCCCACACACAGCTTAACAAACACTCCACTTTAAGAACAACATCATAAAGTAAAGTTCTGAAGAAGGCTGTTCTGAAAATACTGGAAGGTTATGAGCAATGAGGCAATCATGGCATCATTTTTGGCTCATGTCTAAATAATTAAAACACCCCTTGCATTTCCGCCTTACCTTCCCATAGTCACTAATAAACATGAAAGCAAATCCGCGTAAAAATTTAAGTAATCCAAGTACAGTATCCTGAAATGTTATTTAAGACTGCCCTATTAATTTAGAGTAGGAATGCAGTGACACAAACACATTCTGTCTGTTGCTATTACTTACACTGATTTTTAATTGCAATAAACAGAAAATGGAGTACTGACTTACTGAAAAACACACTCTAAAGGTCTCAACAAGGTTTTCTTAGCTTAGGACTTTCCAGTTTCTTCTTGGAATAATGAAAAGGAGGAAAGTAGAGTTCTTAATAGTTTAAGAGATGTCAGTTTAAGCATGGTCTTGCCTACACTGACTTCTCAGTAATAACATGGATTCCGAGCTTTTTTTTTTAAAAATAATCTTGTACGTTTCACATACAAGTAACTATTTTTGCTGATAATACTTGATAAGCTAATGATACAGACCAAGCTGTGAGATTTTTATTTTAGCTACTACTTCCTTTCTCAAACAGTTCCAAAAAATCCTAACGCCATTTTTAGATTAAGGCCAATGTAACGTCTTTCTACTGGATAGCATGCAAGTTTAAGTCTTCCCTGCCTGAAAGCATTAGTAACAGAAGAGAAAAGAAAAGAAGAAATGGAGAGGGACAGTAGTAAAACAAAAATTAAAAAAATCTTCATTTTAGAGACTGAGGAATGCAAGAGTTGTCAGGTAGACAGTATCATTAGATCATCTGCTCTGACCTCTTTTAAGACATGGGTATATCCTTCAGTCCCCTAACAGCCATCTCCTGCCTGCTCGCTTTGCATTTCACACTGGACAGATATTTACAGCTCTATTTAGCCCCATTCTGCTTCCTGTCCAAAATTTATGCTGCTTAGCTCATCAGCAGTTACAGCACTTCTGGCTCCAGCTCATATTGGCATTAGTCACTCCCTATCGTATGACAACTGCAGAAAGCCCTTCTTGCTCCCCAGTCACATCTCGGGGTACTGACTATTTGTGGCTGGATAAGCTGTTTGCTACCTATACGAAAGGGCAGGCATCTCTAGCAGAATCCTTGGCTTTGACCTGAAGAAACAATCCAGAAATGGCATCCATTCTCCACAATCCCTAACGATGGGAGCGAAGCAAGGTCAGTCCCCCAAACATCTCAAAAATGATTCTTCTCACAAAAATGCACCCATCTTACGCTGAGTGCCATCCTGGTTGCCTATATAATTTGATTCTATAAAGACTGGAGTGGTCTATTTTTGATGGGCTGACTTAAGCAAGCAAAAAGCCAGCAATAACTGGATACTGCACATGAAGTCACTTAGTCCACCTAGTTCTCCCCTGCTGTCAGCAGCTCAATGATTGGGCACGATCTGTCAGACACCACGCACCCAAAATTATCACTGCCTTAAGCCAAAACTGCAGCTGCTCCGTAGTTCCTAAATTCAGATCTCTAGCTTAAATACATGTAATTTCAGACTATTTCAGAGCAGATTTTGTTACCCAGATGTGCTACAAAGTCTATGCAAAACAGCACTGGAAGAACAACAGCATATTCAGCACATATTTAAAGGATTTCATCAGTTTCAGTTATTTTGCCACCTTTTTTAATTCTGTTTCCTTCACAATTTCTTCCAATTTCAAAGAAAACAAAAGTACTTCAGCAAATGCTGCACACAGACAAAGGCAACGGAAAAACTGAAGAAAGGGTAAACTTAACTTAAACTGTTCAAAAATGCACACACAGGCATTTGCAAACAAAATAACAGTTCCCAAATAAAGTGAGGCTGATGATTTGAAGAAAACAAGTATAAATGTAGACAGGCTCCTGACAAAGACTGCAATGAGAAAATGGCAGAGGAGCAGACACGAAAAAAGCTACAGTACTTAAAACTAGAAGGTATTAAAAGAATTATCTGGGAAAAGATGTAGTACTCATCTCCTTAATCTCACAAGATTAAAAATATAAGTGAAATATGAGGAAATACTATAAATGTTTTTTCATCATTTGAATATGAGATTATAATAAAGCAACATGGATGTTGGCATGACTTCTTAACCTCTAGAAGCAGAATTACGCCTGAAATTGTCACACACACAGAGTGCTGCACTGCAGAAATCTGGAGCACTCATCTAGCACAATTCCAAGTGCAAAAGAGTTCTTTGGACCATAACCTTGTATGCCTTAAGATTTTAATTTAGATGTCAAGCTTGCTGTAACCCTGCCAAATTTCTCAAATTACAACCATGGAACCATAGAATAGTTCGGGTTGGAAGGGACCTTCAAGATCATCCAGTTCCAATCCCCCTGCCATGGGCAGAGACACAGGAACACAAAGTTGGAAAAGACCTCCAGAATCATTGAGTCAAGTCATTCCTTTCAACCACTAAACCACGTCCCTGAGCACCTCATCCACCCGTCTTTTAAATGCCTCCAGGGATGGTGACTCAACCACCTCCATGGGCAGCCTCTGCCAGTGCCCAGTGACCCTTTCGGAGAAAAATCTGCCAGCTCATGTTGAGCTTCTCATCAATTAGCACCCCAAGTCCTCTGCAGGGCTGCTCTCAATTCAGCAGTGGGATACTGATGATCATCATCCCACCACCATCACCCCACACTGTATGTTCCTAATTTCCATCCAGGTCAGCGTTCTCCAACTTTGTTTTTGTAATTCTTACATGAAAGTCTGTCAGCACATACATATTTTAAGCCACAGTATTTTAGTTAAGTTCTGTTTCTACTGACACAAAAGGAATTCTCTATCAGCTTCACAGAGAGGTGACAAGATGGTACTAATCTGTCATTAGAATAAATAAAGACAGTACTCCAGACACAGTCAGACACTGCACACCTCAGTATCAGCAAACTGGAAATAGTATCTCTTTTCTACTGATCGATAGTCCTTTACTTTGTACAAACTGCAGTTGAATGTAATTGAACTGGAGAAAGAAGAAAAGCTGAAAAACAAAACAAAACAAAAACTCCATAGCATTTAATTTAAATGCAACAGAAACAATCTGTCAGAAATAAGAATCAATTGTTTTTAACAATGTCAAGTTGCTTCTTCCCCTTAAAACTAGTATTTTAAAGTTAAACTTAAAAATAGGAAAATTCATTTTAATCATGGAGCAGAAACTAGATTATACGAGTGCAGTATTTTAACTTAAAGACTTCATTTAATTCTCTTTTTTCTTTTAATTCAAATAATAGAGATTTCTATTTAAGTCAGACTTACAAACCATTCTCTCCCCCACTTAGAACTGCTTGAAATAATATCTTACATCCATTTAAGATCACTGAACACTGATTACTGGAACACAGTTTTAGCTGTGTTTTTTTAACACTATTTAACTTGGAGACAAGTCAAGGCCATGTACCAGTCAGTCACATCAGCTGCTTCCTAGGCCACATTCTGAGATTGCCACGTTGCTTTGATGCTATTATCTATCACTGTGCACTGCCACATCAGCATAAATCGACATGCTTAATTATTTCACTTAAACATCAGGAAACACTTAACAAATTCACCAAATAAAAGAAATAAAGAATAACAAAATCATTTGTTTTTTTCTCTGAAAGGCAAAAGTGTGTTACTCATTACTAGAAAGGGATTCTTAATCTAGCAACTTTACCATTCTGACACCAAAATAACAACAACAGAATTGCTGATTTTCTGCAGCAAAAAGTAGAGGAAATAAAACAAGCTACAGGGAGTGATATGTTCTCTATTTGTCTTTCATCTCTTCCTCTCCAGAAACTTTCTTTATTATTTAATGAGTGCTTCCACTGCAAAGAACACAATCCAATGGCTTCTAAAACAACTTTGCAGTAAATCTTCACCATCTACTCACTCATGCCATGAAGACAAGACCTTAAACCATAACAATGTGGGAAGGAATTTTGTTTTACTTCATTATTTAAACACATATTCTATGCCAAGTCCTATTTAAAATCCCTAAGATATTCAATGATGGCATCTGCCATCCAGGAAGAAGCAGTCTTACGTGATCAAGACAAATGGATTGGCTAGAATAAAGATAACTATCTTGGAATAGGGGGCTGCATAATTAAAACTGGATTTGCTAAGCAAAACATGAAAGATGCAAAGCTCCATTTTTTTAGAGATATGCAAACACCCACACTCAAAACAACCATTTTTACACTGCCCATACAGCTGCTAGCTCCCGAGAGGCTGGATTTATCCTGCACTCATAAGTTTTGAAAACGCACCCTCCTCTCGGAGCCCTAAAAGCAAAACAAATCCTCACCCATGTAAAAATATTTGGGTGGGTGGTTTAGTCTCACAAGACACAAACCATTCTTTAACTTTTTATAAGTCACGCCAATTCTTAATACAGATAAATACATTAATAACATCGGCTAAACCGGAATAATGTGTCATGAATTTGGTGTGGAGAAGCACACCAGCCTCTTCCTAAGAGAAAAAGTAGCAACAGTAAGAAATTAATCTTTCCTATAACTCCAATTAAATTGCAACAGAGGATAACAGACAGGAGTCAAAAAGAAAAAGAAAAAAAGAGGCTGCTGAATGCTTTTATACTACCTCCATCTTAGTAGAAGAAAACATAACAAAAAACCAAATGGATTAAGAAGCAATTTCACAACTCTGTTAAAAGTTGAACTGAAGACCCAACAGAACGGCTAGGAGCAATTCTAGCATCATCATGCCTGAGAAAGGGAAGAAGAGGACAAAAGGACAAGCTAACGCTGCTGGGAGTAGTACTGGTTGAAGTTTTGAACCATCCTCCTCGTGATCTGACTGGAATTATAAAAAACCTTATTTCTTTTCATTACCGTAAGATAAAGCAGATGAAGTTTTGTTTCTCTTTTCAAAATTCTCTCTTCTGCTGACTCTGGGAAGCTGTTTGGTGTCATCAGCCTATGCCATCTACTAAACATTTACTGTGGAGCTGTTATAAGCGAGGCCGTTTCTTTGGCACTACTGCCTTCCCATGGGATAAGCTATGATGTTTCCAGGTATCGGGATGGACTAAGCAAGGAGTAACAAGACCTAACTTCTCCACTGAACTACACGTACCTCATTAATATCAAATCTGGTTGCTCAAAGCCTCATCCGGCCTGGCCTTGAACACCTCCAGGGATGTGAAAGTCTTCAGAAAGCATCATGGATTTGATTTCAGATACAGGGGACAGATTATGAGTTCTCTCTCACCTTACCAGATTTCAGTGTTGCTGGTTTCTTAAGTTCCATTTTCCAATTATCATCCATCATCCTGTGCATGCAGGCACCTTCCCACCTTGTCAATACACAAAACCAAACACACTGCTGACTCCACATCCTTTTCTCTCTTCACAAAATAGGGTAGTGCTTAAAGCTAACTTACTTATAAGATTCCTGGGGTTCTAGATAGTATTTCCACTCCTCTAAGTGAACAAAATTCCATCGCAACGGTCATGGTACCATGGATATTATTTCTTAGCCTGTGATGTGGAATTCTGAGTACACATCACAGCTTGCCTCCATTAGTATCCTTTTACTTGGGATAACTGACAGTATATTTTGTTGACCTTTTTAGCAGAAGTTCAGTATTTCTGAAATAGCAAGAGCAGGTACTATTTGCAAGAATGCTCATCTTTTGAGCAAAAAGCAGTAAAGCCATCCTCATTGTGAATAATTCTGAAAATACATATTATTTCAATTCTGTCACTGAATTTAAAATTGATATGCAGAGAAGAAAGCCTGTCTGAGATTTCAAAAGTTACAGGCAAGACAATCCTGTCTCCTGCTTCATCCAGTTAAAAAGACTTTTTTTTCAAAAAGGAAGAAGAAAAGAGATAAATTTCTCTAAGTCATTTATCATGAGGTGATTTTATATGCCCCTATAAGAGAAAGAAAAGTACTACATTAACTCAGTGTGCTGAAAAGAAGCCTAGGTATATTAAGAACGCATTCCTCAAGTCTGAATGAAATCTATCCAATATTAATACAGAGGCTGCACTGTACATAGAAGTGTCAAATGTTAACATATATAAATTCAGGAAATAAGGAAAGTTATAAATGGACTCAGTTTCACAGAGTTAATGTTACAGCACAACTACAGAAATAACTCTTTTTAAACATTCTTCTAAATTTTTGCAGTGCTTATTCCTAAAGGACAAACATTTCCTCCATCATTTTTGCAATCTGTGCAGGAATTAGCTTTTTTTAGTACAGGCTTTTCCTCTCCACGATCTATACATCTCTATTTAACACCGACACAATACTTCAATTGAGAAAGGAACTATGTAAAAAGTTTAAAAACAATTTCACTGTAACATTCTACAATATGTTGTTACGGGAGAAAGCAAATATGAAAGTTTCCTCAATGCAGCTAGGGCAAGCATGGAGGGTCTTGCAGGAATCAAAACTAAATTTATCTCAACTAAAAAAAAATCATTGAGTTACCAAATAGTGCAAGTTACTGTCATAACTGATTGGAATCATTTTAAGTAAAAATGCAGGCAATGCAGCAGATGAGAACAATAAAAGCATTGTTATGTCTATGTGATGATAGATTTCAAAACTCAAACACTCATAAATAACTTGCGCAACACAGCCACTCAGTAAATGTCACAGCAAAAGTGTTTAATGTATTCTTGGGATGTTAAAAAGGGAAAACATCTGCAAGAGTAGGGAAATATCTTGACTGCAAACAGAGAATGTATCACAGTGCCTAGAATACCATCCCTGATCCTGGTGTCTCTACCCCTTCACAAAATGCAATGACACAGAAGAAGATTTAAAAGTCAGTCAGTAAATTGGTTCACTGGTTAAAAAACCCAGTGACTTAATTAGCTCAATTTTTCAGCATACTACTAAACAGAAAGTTGAGAAAGAACTTGAAAATTAGTAGAGATACTTATGCTGCTTTTTTTCCCCTTCTAATTTGACAGTGGAGATAATTACACATCAGAACCATTTTAGAAGGGGAAGGAGAAATATCTAAGGAAAATAAGCTACCTTTCTAGAACATGGACGATAAATCCAAACTCTGGAGGGAGTAAGATTGGTAAGCTATACGTAAAAACAGAGGGGACATCTCTATATGCAAGTAGGTGAGTAGCAATAATCTTTTCTGACATTAAAATCTGAATCTATGAGTTTGCCTGGTTCACTCCATGATGAGCAAGAAGGATGAAGGGAGAGTAACAGGAAAATTTTCATTACACTCATTAAAATATAAACACTGGCAGTTTCGCATTAACGAAGAAATACACTTTAATTTTCATGTTTCAAGGCTTTAGCCAGGTGCCTGCAAGGATCAGGCAGTACAGGATGCGGAGCACGCTGTTTCTACAGGACTGTAAATCTTCTCACCGTAATATTATGAGAAAATACCCTTATTTTGTTTCCAACAGGGCAAACAGCTAAATCAGTACAGCGAGTCTTAAGCTTAATATTCTTATTCTGTAAGTAAAGCGCTTGTTACAAAGAACTTTGGACTCTCCCTTCTCAGCAACACAACGTGTAGGCAGACATGGAAGAGGAAATGCATCAGAAGAGCTCACACCTCTCTCCAGACCCTCTGCTCAGCTGGCAGAGCAGCACCCTCCGCTCCGAGAGAGGATACTTCCCACTCCAGCACATACTTGTGCTGAAGCAGAATAAAGACAGAGAGGGAAATCATACAAGGAAAATCTGGCCCAGAATATAAACAGATTGGTTTCCTGCTGCGACTATTCCAGAATTCCTGAACAATTGCCTGTGGCATGCAGCATGTTTAGAACAATTCTGCGTAAGGAATAGCCTGGCTACTTGGATGTCTGGTCTCTTCGGCTTCAAAGACAGAGAAATGAAGTCATGACAGAGTCAGAATGAAAAGGAATCTGTCTCTAAACACAGGGATTATCAGCAGCTTCTCCCAAGTCACCCAGCTGTACTGCATAGCTAAGGAACGTACTGGAATTCTTTAAAAAATTCCTAATTCACTAGGCTTGTGTTTTAAGAGTTACTGAGTGAGAAGTGCTCAAGGAAAAAGAACGCTGACCTAAGAATGAAGAAAATTAATCAAGTACCAGTAAATTCAATTATATCAGAAAAGTCACATCTCGCCTGTGTTAAAACTTTGAATACGCAGCATAGCTGACGTAAATCATGATGAAACTATGCTAAATCACTCCATTAAAAAAAAAGCCAACATACAAACTACAATTCAAATATAATTGGATTTGTCATTCCAAAGTATTAGCATCACATTTCCAGATAATACAGGGTGACATACTCTTACGCTAATAAACAGAAAGTTAGCAAAGTAAACAAATATTGCGTTTCTACTGTAAGGAAATATGCGTGCCAACAAAACAACCTTTTCATCACAGAAGTAATTTAATACCCAAACCACATGAAAAGTGATCGCACAGCTGCTAAAATCCAAGTCAATTTTTATTAAATCACCAAGCCTGTTTATGTAAAACAGGACTCTCTTAAAATGACCTCCAAGAGGAAATGATTTGCCAACAAAAAATTGATACCTGCATGTAATTTATCTATATCAATGTATGTTTGTATGGTTTTACTGTATTTATGTATCAATATGGCCAGGATCAGAAATAAGAAGGAAAACCAGTTTAACTTCTCAGTCTCCACCATCATAAAGCTTTTCTTCTTGCATGGAAGTATTTTTCTGAAGCAAAATACTTTAGGTACCACCTAAAGAGTTTCTGCTAACCATGCTTCTGGAAAAGACGAGAAAATAAGCACTTTTAGCTACCACTGAGCTTTTAGCTATTCAAGAGGGCAGACATGCATTTCTAAAAATAACAGCAGTTTTAAGCTTAGCACTACAACTTTTGAGGAGAAAATGGAATTAATGGTCCTTCAAAGCTTCTCAAATATACACACAGAGCCTAGAGAAAAAACAGGAATACTGTAGAAGAAGAAATTGCGCAAGTCCTTCAAAAAAATGATAGTGCCGCGAGTTTTATAGCTGTTTGAAAGGAGGACAAGCGCAGGAAAAAGAATGTAAAGAACTTCTTGCAGTTTCAAGGTACCTAAGAGTGAACTCAATAAACGGCACTGCCAAGCAAGCCAAACCATGAGTGAAAACCTCTGAATCTTCACATTGAGACATCTCAGTCAAAACTTCTTCAACTTGCAGTACATGCCCATAGAAACTTGCCAGAAAAACTTTTCAAGGCTGCAGCAGACGGAAACCAACCAAGGTTGAAGAGGAGGCCTCACACATACACCCTGCTGGGCTGCCCTGGTGTCCTGGCAAGGCACAGCTCAGATCCAAGCAGCAGCTGCAAATCCACTAGGTGAGTCAGGACTGTCAACACTAGCATTAAAAAGAAACGGTCTTTTCAACAAGGAAAAAAATACTTCCATAGCATAAAGATTCTTTATATGTTTGTTTTACATCACAAAACAGAAATTTAAATAACTTAGCACATTTGCACTGATACTAAGTTCAAGAAAGCTAGAAGGATATATTTATTTATTGGGCATCAGAACTAGTTTCATAAATAATTAGGAACAATACCAATTTTATTCCTTCCTATAAAGCTCAAAGATTTTGACAGTATTTACACGATAAATTTTTCAGAATAGTGGCTGTCGGCCTTAATCCCTGCTTGACTAGAACGTTTATGCGCAGGTAGCACATTAACAGGTGACACTGAAGAAATTTGAAAAACACCTAAAACAGAAGAGTATGAGGGCAGAAGAATTTGAGTTAAAAGTGAAAAACCAGATTGCAAGCCATAAGGAAGTAAACAGATTCCAAGCACTAAGTAAGAAAGAGAAAATGACAAACAGAAAGCAGTTCTCAGCATCCCAAGAGTGACTTAGAGCAAGACTGTTCTGTACATATAAATGTATGTACTACAGACAAATTAGACTTACTTTGGTTGAGCAGGCTGTGCACTTATCAAATGCCAGGCTGACTGGAAGAACATTGTCAAATCTCGATAAAAATCCACGGATCTGCAAGAAGAAAAAAAAAAACCCACATTACTGTTTTATAATTACAAACAAACATTTCCAAAATTCCACAAGCTGGAAACATACATTCAATAAAAAGATAAAGAATGGTTATAACTAGGGTAATACTATCATAATGCAGTGTCCCCCAACAACATCTGCAGTAAATTTACACTCAATATGTATCAGTGGTTTCTAAACACAAATAATGGCACAGCTATCTCAAGGCAACACTACTTAAACGTAAATAGCAGCACAGCACCACCTGGAGTTTGACTTTTCTGACTGCAAAGTTCCATCAAAAATAAAAGGTCATGGTATAACCAGTTAAACACTTTGTTTTCCAGCATCTTAAAACTTATTTCTTGTGTGTTCCTAAAGTACTTGTTAATACGACACTATTGATACATGATTGTAATATTCCAGTTCTCTGTTTCCAGTAACAGAGACAGCACTGAAAACACATTGCAGCAGGGTCCGGTTGTTTAGACTATGAAGTCTTTGGAATACTGATCATCTTTTTCATTCTGCTTTTACAGGTCCACTGCAACGAAGAGACATCACTAAAAACACAACTTAAGTTGCTCTGCAATAAAAATAATTATGCCTTAATTAACACTGTAGTCTATTGAGGAAAATGCTCCAATATGCACTCCACACATTTAAAGCAGTTGGAATGGCATAAACCTCAGAAGCCAACAGCAATTTTGACAGAATTAACACTATCGGAGACAGACTCCAGAACTACTGGAGAGAGAATCCAAGGAAAACCTTACAGGGGTACCCATGGGTAAACACTGGTTACAATATGAAATTATAAACAAAATTGAACTAATTTTATATAGAATGAACCCTATGATTACATGGATGTTGCAAAGTAAACAGTTTAATCTTTTTCTCAATCAAGATTCCTTCTTACTGCAAAAAATTTAATATCAATAGAATCTTAAAACATACCACTTAGAAACAAATAAGCAATTGATTTATACAATGGAAGCATCCCGAGTCATAAAGGAACATAAAGAAAGAGACATCAAAAACTTTTAGTCCCAAATGGTAATATCAGAGGGGATATGATTATGGGGATAGGGTCAGCAGGCAGTTTTCCGAAGGACTGTATCAATATAATAAATATAGACAAGTCTATCCAGCCATCTGAAAAATGGTATCCTTAACATGCTTGTAGCTAGAGTTTGGGCTCAGTAGAAGAATAAAGACTGCTGTATTGCAACAGAAATACATGAATATATCAGAAAACTATAATAATTATGAAGTTGTGGATTTTTTTTTTTCCAAACTCAAGGGATTTAAAAAGTGAACAAAAGTAACTTTGAGACGCTCACACTGTCAGCTCTAACAGGGAAAAGTCAGAGGTTGCCTTGTTCACATACTGTCTGCTACAAACTCCCGATGAATTACTACAGATTGTGTGTCCACAAGTAGAACAGACACAACACCAAGAAAACAGTTACAGTTGTGATGCTAAATTCATGCACTTCTGACTACAGAGCTGCACAAATGCTTTCCTGTTAAGGAACTTACAGGCTGCCCAGGGAGTCACCATCCCTAGGGGTATTTAAAAGATGGGTTGATGAAGTTCTTAAGGATCTGGTTTAGTGGCAGATGAGGTTTGGTTGGACTTGATGATCTCGGAGGTCTTTTCCAACCTGGTGATTCGATGATGATGATGATACCTTGGCCTGTGTGATGCATAATTTATATATATATATTCTTCTTTAAACAAACACCGAGAATCTGTCCATCATGGAACAGAATCAGCATAAAGTATGTTTTTGTTAAGGAGGTAATGTCTATCACAATTGTCTTCTATCAGTTCCTAGCTTTTTAACAAAAGCATTTCCTCACAAATCATTTACCTGATGGGGAACAAGTCCAAGAGAAGTAGGTGGTTCATTCATTCTGTCATCACTACTGCTGGCCACAGCATAACCACTGCCAAAAATCAGAGAAGAAAAGTCAGAACATGGCAACATACTGAACAGTCAAAATTTCCAGTATGCTTCAAGACATCTTTTTACATTTTAGGTGTTTAAAAGACGGGTGGATGAGGTGCTGAGGGGCATGGTTCAGTGACCGATGGGAATGGTTGGACTTGATGATCCAGTGGGTCCTTTCCAACCTAGTGATTCTATGATCTTCTAGAATCTGGAAAGGCACCTAGCTAGAATATCTGTTTCATGGTAACTAAGAATCACCATGGCAATACAAAAACTCTTTTTCAGAAAAAGTCTCAAAGACTTGTGACAAACTCATGTCCAACTCCTAGTTCACTTTTTCTTTCACAGATTTAAGACAGAAAACTACCGTAGTTTGCAGGTTGCAGAATACCAGCGTAATTTCCGTATCAAACCCACTTCATTTTAATTAAGGTTTTACAACACCTGCCTTATCTTGAGGCTCTTCATGTGACAAAAGTAGTTATGATAGCTCCTCACTACACTAAAATGCCAGGATCCGATAACAGGAATACTCTTATTTTGGAATATCCTCAGAACTCTTCTACTTTTAAACTCAGAAAGGGAGAGCTCCCAGTTCTTAAGACAAAAATTTAAGATTTGACCAATCAGTTCTCTCCTAAACGCTGCTAAAATACAGTAATATAGTAGATATGACCTATGCATTACATTAATCTATAGGCAACTTTACACCTCACAAAACTGTCCTTATTAATGTGTAGTTTCTCTTCCTTCTCCCAAAAGACTATTAAATAAATTTCATTTCTAGAAGAACACCTTTTGAACACCAATGCAGAAATGACTCACCCTTCTGGATGTTGTAAAACAGAAACCATCAATTCCACTGCAAGTGCTCCAGCTACCATGGCTAATCCAGGCCGACTGACCGTGCACTGCTGATCCAACGTCCGGTCCCTGGTGGACTACAAAGAAAGACAATTCCAAAAGAAAGAAAACAGTCACTCAAAAGTAACTAGCTGCTCTACTTACTAGACAAAACATGTTTAGGTCTGTACAATTAATTTCTCTGATCTTTCAAATAAAATATGAGCTATTTCTCAATACTGTGTACATCAACACAAAACAAATCCCTTCATGAAACACCATTTAAGAGAAATAAAAATTCCGGTCACAACAGAAGCGAAACATAATCGCCATTTGCATAAGGTTTGACTCACATCCCCTGGTGCCACAACATCGTTGCAGAAGTAGCAACCCAATTTATAGCCGGGGATATTTGAAAATAGCGAGGATCCCAAAAGATCAGAAGAACCAGCGGCGTTGCTGAAACAGGAATCACCAAATTCTTGCTGTTTTGGTTTCTTTAGTCCATGTCTCATAACAACAAATGTGTCAAATCCCAATGCAGCATTGATGACCAACTGTGAACAACAAAGAGAGAACAGATTTTTAAGCCAGTGAAAAGGGGAGAGGGATGGAAAAAAGGCCTCAAGGTTTTATTCACTGTAAATGTCATACTTCCCATATGCTGTAGATGGGCAAAACCCTCACAAACCGTATACCTTTTTCTGTGTCACTCAGGAAAACCTGATAGAAATTAATGACTCCTTCTAATTATTACACAAACCTATGCATGCCTGCTGACAAAAAAAAAAAAAAAAAAAAAAAAGAACAGGAACTCCCCTCATCCTATCCCTGCACTCCCTGATCCAAGAGCCTCTCCCCAGCTTTCCTGGAGCCCCTTTCAGTACTGGAAGCTGCTCTAAGGTCTTCCTGGAGCCTTCTCTTCTCCAGGCTGAACAATCCCAAGTCTCTCAGCTTGTCCTCATATGGAAGATGTTCCAGACCTCAGATCCTCTTCGTGGCCTCTTCTGGACTTGCTCCAACAGATCAATGTCCTTCCTGTGCCGAGGACTCCAGAACTGAACACAGGGCTCTGGGTGGGGTCTCATCAGAGTGGAGGAGAAGGGCATAATTCCCCAGAACACAATTGGCTTTCTGGATTGCCAGCTCATGCTGAGCTTCTTGTCCCCCAGCACCCCAAGCCCTTCTCCTCAGGGCTGCTCTCAATGCATTCTCCCAGCCTGTATTTGTGCTTGGAATTGCCCAGATCCAGATCCAGGACCTTACACTTGGCTTGGTTGATTAACATTGGAAAAAACTTAATCTTGATCCAGCACAGAACTTACTTTCAGGTTTGCTGCATATTCTGTGTATTCACATTGTCTAACTGCTAAAACACTGCAAATGTTGAAGTACAACAGTGGCTAACAAGTACTCACACCATTTGCAATTCTATACGTAGTCTTTCCAGTTCGCTGCGGTCTGATATATAACTCATTAAACTCTCCAATGTGACAAAGCAATGAAAATCAAGTCTGTTATTCAAAAAAAGTCTCTGCTCAGTGAGGAAAGCAATGACTTATGGTCTTCATATGTATCTGTTTAGTCCCATGAGGAGCACAAGCAGCTGTGGTACGCAATTACACTGCCATCATTTTCCCTTTTCTCTTCCGTTTGTGACAAGTGCCTGGAGTAATCTTGTTGAATCTGTGGTAGCCCAGCCAGGTCTACAGCAAACAATTAAAAGACGCATCCCCTCACTACATCTACCTCTAAAATCTGAAGACGGTTTACCATTTTCAAAACATGAATCACCTGGGGTGGCTGGTATCAGAAATTAATAACTCTGCTAAACACTTCCCACTGCAACAAACGGTTTCTCTCTTTTCAGCTTAATGTCCAGCAACTATCTGAACCAAATTGATCCTTAATTAAAAAAAAAAAAAAAAAAAAGAAATTATCTGTTTTTTATAAAGAGACTAAAGAAAAGTGTATGTTTTGGCAGGCTTTTAAAAAAAAAACTAGCAAAATTTTAAATATTGCAGTGCTCAGCAGGAACAAGACTTAACCTCTGACACTGGGATTTAACACTGGAGTTCTGTGTTTGTCTAGGGTACTTGTTTTGGGAGGAAAGACTGTAGGAAGATCAAAAATCATCAAGGCAACTGAGTGACTACATGGAGAAACCAATTCTCATTTCTTCCCATGCGCTCCTTGTAGAGAACTTCAGACAGGTCACCGACTATGTTGTTCATTCCCTGTGCACCAGTTTTGAGACCTTGGGATCCAAACTGCAGCAGCACTGCAGGTATGCAGTCATCACACAAATGAACATTAGACGTAGAGCTCTCATTTAATGTATAACAACACAGAGTACAGTGAAAAGTAGACACTGAACATCTCAGCTTGGACACCTTGAGACTGCAGCACTGTGCTTATTCAGTGATGGAGAATTCTACCTCCCCACATCAAAGCAATCTATTGAAAATCAAGTAACTGCAATGCAGTCAGACATGCTCTGCCACTGAATATCGCACAACTGTCACAAAGAAATTACAAAATTTATCCCCAAAATACATTTTGAATGATGTTAGGCCAATGGAGTGGGGGACAGCAAGCCAGGCAAATGTAGGGGGGAAAAGGTTTGGATATCATTAAAACATCCTGACTGGACTAGAGAGGGTGCTGCACATAAAATGGCAGGTATTGCTTACAATAACCAGCTGCCATAAATACAAAATAGTAGGCCTGCACTTCACAGTTTCAATACCCAGCTCTGCAAACTTAATCTTTTTATGACATTACTGTGCTCTTTTTTAAAGAGAAAAAAAGACTGCTGAAAGACCACAGGTGCAAACTGCATGAAAGACAGGAGGATTAAGTAGGAATGGATTAAGTTATCAAGTTACATGTACTTAGTTATACCTGAAGTTGTAATTCAGTGAAGTCCACGCAGGGACGCACTGATCTTGTCACTGGCAGTGAAGTTCACTGGCAAAGGAAAGTTCAACTACAAAGACATACAAAAGGCTATTGCTCAGAATCAGAGATCTATTTAAAATAAAGAAAGAATGAAAGAAAATAATTTAAGAACTTGGTTCAAAAAATGAGAGAACTGCAAAAAAACCTGCTTGCAAAGCAGGTGCAGAGGAATTAGTTAACTTCAGATAAACACAGACTTCAGCAGAATGGAGAATATACTTGCAATTTACAAGATAAAACTAGCTCGCAAATACCACAGAACTGTATTTCCTTTCTTTTCTTTTCTACTGTCTAGTTTTTTGGAAATGAATATAAAAGAAAACAAGAAAATCCCAAACAATTACTAGGAAACTAGAGCTGTCATAGCTGAAAAGAAGCTGTCAGGAAATACAAAACTGAATAACAACATTTACTCAGCTGTGTCACACGTATATTTTCTTTTACTCTCCCAAATTCATTTCACAACTTAACAAATCACTATGAAAATAGTGATGCTGGCGTGACCAGCAGGTCCAGTGAGGTTATTCTCCCTCTGTACTCGGCACCGGTGAGACTGCACCTCGAATCCTGTGTTCAGTTCTGGGCCCCTCACCACAAGAAGGATGATGAGGCTCTGGAGCGAATCCAGAGAAGAGCAACAAAGCTGGTGAAGGGGCTGGAGAACAAATCTTATGAGGAGCGACTAAGAGAGCTGGGGGTGTTCAGCCTGGAGAAGAGGAGGCTGAGGGGAGACCTTATTACCCTCTACAACTACCTGAAGGGAGGTTGTGGAGAGGAGGGAGCTGGGCTCTTCTCCCAAGTGACAAGGGACAGGACGAGAGGGAATGGCCTCAAGCTCCGCCAGGGGAGATTTAGGCTTGAGATTAGGAAAAAATTCTTCACGGAAAGGCTTGTTAGGCATTGGAACAGTCTGCCCAGGGAGGTGGTTGAGTCGCCGTCCCTGGAGGTGTTTAAGGTGAGGGTGGATGAGGTGCTTAGGAGCATGATTTAGGGATTGGTGGGAATGGTTGGACTCGACGATCCAGTGGGTCTCTTCCAGCCTGGTTATTCTGTGATTCTGTGAAAATCACTATATTTATGCAACATCATATACAGGATGTGCTCTGTGGTTAAGCTGACTTGTTAAAAGCTTAATACTTGCATTTTCTGATTTTATGCTACTTTAACTGAGTAAATGCAAATGTGCATACTTCTTAAATGAATCACAAATTACCTAGATTACTCAACGTTGTTTTACTGAAATTCCCATCACAACAGCAAAGGAGGTAAACATTCAGGATAATTTAGTTAAACCTTATTTTCAACACCACATTAATTTGGAGGAAGATGCTGGTTTGAGAATCCTGTGTGATTCAGAACAACCTTTCACAGGAAGTTTGGATGCCACACTGTCTCAGCCAGAGGATATTTCTTTCAAGCTACAGAAAGAGCTGAAGCATTGACTTCTACCTGATTAAGAGTCACAAGCAGAGTTTGGATGCACTGGCTCAGTACAACACTCTGTTTTCCAATAAGGCAAGGCGAAAAACCCAAAGTTAACTTTGGATCAAAAAAGTGCTGTCACATTTCTTAAGTTCAGAATTCACTTTCTAATGTTTCACTTTTGAGACATATTTTGAAAATGGGGCTTCAGATAAGTTTCTACAATTCACATCCCCTGTAGGTTAATCATCACTGTGATATTTTTAGTCCTCCTTAGTCTGATTATCTTACTGTGAAATTACTTCACTTAGTATTCCTATAGAATATGTACCCATGGAGATGCTCTTTCAACCTGTATCATTCTGTGATACTAGTTACTATTTCTTCTTCCCAACACTCTCTTTTGTGTCATACAGAATCCTTGAGGCTACAGAAAAGAAAAAATATTCTGCATAATCACAAAGGATCGCTCAAATATTTCAATTTCCCACTAAGTTCATTTAGGTATATAGCTGGTTAGTAGGCAAGGGTTGAAACAGAGGGACAAGGGTATAGCAGGGTAAATACAATACAATACCTTTCTCTTGCTGGCTGCAATGACAGCAGGAAGCCATCGACTCTCCCTAGTGTCCATTAGTAGGAAAACCACATCGTGAGCATCCATAAGCTCCTCAAGTTTAGCTACATCCTTCTGAGCCTGTGCCATTGTTACTTCAGAGAAATTCACAGGATGGCCTGGCATAGGGATGCTCATGTTATAGCCTTCCGCACTCTACATGGAGACAGGCAGAGAATAACATATTAAAGAGATAATCCTGTGGCTGAAAATAATTATTATAAAGGTCAATACAAACCTGCAGAGTACAAATTCAATTACAGTTTGGCAGAATGGCAACTCTAGTCTTTACACGTCCCTGTATATTAGTGCTATTCACTTAAGCAAGTGTTAAAGTTCCTGAGGAAAGGGCAGCCCGAGCTGCTCCCTGTGGGCAGAGTAGAGCAGCTTAATGCCAGCGCGTTACTACAGGTCATGAGAGGAGAGCAACCATGTACAGATGGCTTGGTGCCTGAACTAACAAGGCCAGATTCTCAGAAGGTCTCTTTAGGGCTAGCAAATCACTACAAGTAGATAGCAGAACCGCTCCTAATCCCAGAGGTAACAAAAACCACAACGAAAGCAAGCAGAGAGATCGTAGATATGATTATGATCACACTGTTAAACTCAGATAAAGTCTTTGTCCTTTATTATCTTTGCAGCCACTTCACGCACAATGTTAATGGGATACAGTTTGTATTTCTTCAATCGAATATTGACTCAATTTCCGTAAGACAGATGCAAAGTATGACACATGCTCTTCTCTGTTTTAAATTCTCTCCAAAATTAACAATAACCTCAAATTATTTTCATGTAATTCGACCAGCTATATGTGAACTTGATCTAGAAGAAATTATCTTCTGAGAATTGTTACTCCGGCACTTGCAAGTCTGGAGGTTTGCACTGTGCAGATGGTGAAAGAGCCTGTTCTTATTGCAGAAACATATGCCTCTTCCCATAGTGAGCAGAAAATGGCTAAAGAGCCAAATAAGCATATACAATGCATACACAATGCAAACAATTAACTCACTCACTTGGAAATACGTTAACACAATCTGCCAGCCATCTGCTAGAAGAGAAAAATAGATCCTTCATATATGTTACAAGAGTACAGGCCTTGCCAAAGACCCCTTACGTGTCACTGCGCTGTACAAAACTAACAATTTAAAAGCCAAAATTTAAAAGCTAGATGAACCAAACACAAAATTACATGGGAAGTGAGGAAAGGAAGGTTGTCAGCAAGTGCTTTTGTATAGACCAGTTACATGCTCTCCTTATAAATCCAGATCAGAAGGGTGAAGTATACATTCGATACCTCATCAATACCCCTAAATTTAACAGACACATGTATCAGCTTAGGGAAATGAATTTGGACGATATCTGCATTAACCATAACCACTTTTTCCTCTCTGCTGCCACCACCACCTCCAAGTGAAAACACACAGCCTCCAGTGATCTAGTGCGCTGACAACAGGGCACCACTGCAACCCAGCAAGGACAGCCTGGGTTCCGCATCACAAGCACAGACACTGCACAGATATTGAAGGTGGTTTAACCTTCCCTGTTTTTATCACCTCCAAAAAGACATGTCAGGAACACAAAACTTCACCTATGCTGTATATGAGGAATGTAATTCTGGAAAACTTGTCAAGCCTCTGTACACACTGAACAGGAAAATCAGCCCTAACTCTTACCGATGCAGGGGCACTAAGTCACTGCTATTAGTTCACTCTTAAATACAAATCCTAGTTAGCAGCATCATGTTGGTGCTCTATGTGACACCACAAACGTGATGTCATTTCAGTATTTGTTCTACTACTGAATATTTCTATAAATAAATGGTTATCACCAAGTAACAATAACATGATATGGCAGCAGGGTTAAAAAAAAATACAGAGCTCTCACAGAGTCTCTTCTGATTTATGTGTCAAAAGTCCTGAAAGTGCAATGTTCAGTATTTTTTCATACATTGTTTGATATTCAAATACTCATCAAATACTGATTTCATAAATAATGACAATAACAGGGTCAAGACAGACAAAAACAGAACAAACACATCCATCCTCAAGTCCAACTACAGGAACGCAAAAATATTTGTAAACCTGTAGACCAACAACACAACAGATCTATATCCCACTGTTCATATCTCTCAATTATATGACTGGTAATACAACCAGTGGCATTTTAAATACATTTAAAGAATTGCATACTAAGTAAACAAAACCCATTCTTATTATGCTAAGTGCTTAAGATAATGCTTGCCAGCTGAGCTCTGGTAACTATAGCTATCAAGTCTAAGACAGTCTCAATTCCAAAGTAAAAACTATAAACATCTGAGTGACTTTACCACACGTAAAATGAGTATAAAATTTTGTTCATGAAAGAGCCATATCAATTCTTCTCTCAAATGATGTATGAAACTAAGAGAACTGCAAATATTTGTAAGTTGTTCTTTGTATCATCTGCTGTTTTACAGCATTCAAAATTAGGTGTACTTGAACATGTGCACAGAATAATGATTGTACGATACACAACCCTGGAGTCAGAGAAGATAAAGGCTGCCATAGGCTGGACACTCATCATAAATGTTCCAAACCAATGAGCTATGAAATTACTCACATGATCCTTAATTATATTTCATTCTTACAAATATTTATTGTCCCAATTAAGTTAACAGGTGAGGAGAGCTTGAATTAAAATCCTTGGAGGCTTCTGTACTGGTTTTGGCTAGGGTAGAGTTAAATCTTTCCATAGCAGGTGATATAGGACTGTGGCTTGTATTTGTGCTGGAACCAGTGCTGGTAACTCAAGGATGTTTCCATCACTGCTAAGCAGCGCGGCGTCAAGGTCTAAACTGCTGCTCACACCTCCCCACCAATGAGTGCTGGGGGTGCACAGAGAGCTGGGAGGGGACACGGCCTGGAACACTGACCCCACTGACCAAGGGGATATTCCCCACCACAGGGCATCACGCTCAGCATGTAAGCTGGGGGAAAGCTGGCTATGGGGCAGACGATGCTGGGGACAGGCTGGCCACTGGTCAGTTAGCGGCGAGCAATTGTTTTTGTTTGCATCACTTGTCTATCTTGGGTTTTATTTCTGTCTCTTTTTTTTGTTCCGTTTTTTTTTTTCAATTTTCATTACAACATATTAGGTGTCATTATTTTTTATTTAAATTATTACACCGTTCTTATCTCAACCCATGAGTTCCCTCACTTTTACCCTTCCAATTCTCTTCCTGCATCCTACCAGGGGGGCAGTAAGCGAGTGGCTGTGTGCCGCTTGGTTGCCACCTGGGATTAATCCAGAACACTTTGTCAGTAACTAATGTAATACCTGTGCAGTATTTTTCCTCTCATCACAATGCCTCATTACTAGAACTTGGAATAGTTATTTAAAATCAATGGTTCTATTCCAAGGAATGTATTAACACATATTAATTACTGATCTTACCACTCCTGGGAAGATCTTCTGCAGCCTATCTGCTGCCGCAAGCGCTTTTGGCTTTCCACCGCTAAGACAGTCTTCAAACTCATACAGTGGCTGTCGTACTGGGTTGGAGTAGGAGATCTTTGCGTTGTCCACAAATGTAATCTTCCTGACTCCCCAACCCTAAATAAGAAGGCAATTTAAATAATAAGGACAATAGGCTTAGCCATTTATTTTTCGTTAATGCCAGAAACTCAAGAGTTTGTCCAGTTTTCCTAGGAGCAGGCTACTACAGCTTTTAATGCTATTCAGAGCAACAACCATGTACCTGCACTGAATTAAGAGAACACAAAATTTGGCCTTGCCCAAATATATCATTTATCAATGATCCCTCAAAACCTTACTGAATTCAGTGCAATGAGCTAAACATCCTCAAAAGTAAAATACCAGGAGTTAGTTACTTCAAATTCTTCAATGTGAATTTGATCATAGAATCATAGAATAACCAGGTTGAAAGAGACCCACCAGATCATCGAGTCCAACCATTCCTATCAAACACTAAACCATGCCCCGCAGCACCTCGTCCACCCACACCTTAAACACCTCCAGGGAAGGCGAATCAACCACTTCCCTGGGCAGCCTGTTCCAGTGCCCAAGGACCGTTTCTGTGAAAAATTTTTTCCTAATGTCCAGCCTAAATCTCCCCTGGCGGAGCCTGAGGCCGTTCCCTCTCGTCCTTTCCCCTGTCACTTGGGAGAAGAGGCCAGCACCCTCCTGTCTACAACCTCCCCTCAGATAGTTATAGAAAGCAATGAGGTCTCCCCTCAGCCTCCTCTTCTCCAGGCTAAACACCCCCAGCTCTCTCAGCCGTTCCTCATAAGGCCTGTTCTCCAGCCCCTTCATCAGCTTTGTTGCTCTTCTCTGGACTCGCTCCAGAGCCTCAACATCCTTCTTGTGGTGAGGGATCCAGAACTGAACACAGTACTCGAGGTGCGGTCTCACCAGTGCCGAATGCAGAGGGAGAATAACCTCCCTGGACCTGTTGGTTACGCCATTTCTGATCCAAGCCGAGATGCCATTGGCCTTCTTGGCCACCTGGGCCACTGCTGGCTCATGTTCAGTCGCTGTCAACCAACACCCCCAGGTCCTTCTCCTCCTGGCAGCTTTCTAGACAGACTTCTCCTCGGATGGAGCTGCTCAGGGTTGTTGTGCCCCAAGTGCAGGACCTGGCACTTGGCCGTGTTAAACCTCATGCCGTTGGTCTCAGCCCAGCAGTCCAGCCTGTTCAGGTCCCTTTGGAGCCTCCCTGCCCTCCAGCAGATCGACACTTTCACCCAGCTTAGTGTCTTCTGCAAATGTGCTAAGGGAGCACTCGATGCCTTCATCCAGGTCATTGATAAAGACATTGAACAGGGCTGGACCCAGCACTGAGCCCTGGGGGACACCACTTGGAACTGGCCTCCAGCTGGATTTAACTCCATTTACCACCACCCTCTGGGCCCGGTCATTCAACCAGTTTTCCACCCAGGAGAGTGTGCGCCAGAGGTGACAGTTTCCAAAGCAGAATGCTGTGAGAAACTGTGTCAAAGGCTTTACTGAGGTCCAGGAAGATACTTCCACAGCCTTTCCCTCATCCAGCAGCCGAGTCACTTTATCACAGAAGGTGATCAGGTTAGTTTGGCAAGACCTTCCTTTTGCGAACTCGTGTTGACTGGGCCTGATCCCCTGGTTCTCTTGCATGTGCTTCATGATCGCACTCAAGATCACCTGCTCCATGACTTTCCCTGGCACTGAGGTCAGACTGACAGGCCTGGAGTTCCCTGGATCCTCCCTGCGACCCTTCTTGTAGATGGGCACAACATCAGCCTCCAGTCCAGGGGAACTTCCCCAGTCTTCCAGGACTGTTGGAAGATGATGGGAAGAGGTTCGGCCAGAACATCCGCCAGCTCCTTCAATACCCCTGGGTGAATCCCGTCTAGTCCTGTAGATTTGTGGGTGTCTAGTCGGGCTAGCAGCGCTCTGACCACCTCCTCTTGGACCATGGGAGCCTCATGTTGCTCCTCGAGCTCCTGGGTTTGTACACAGAGGGAACAACTTTCTTTACAATTAAAGACTGAGGCAAAGAAGACATTAAGTACCTCAGCCTTTTCCTCATCCCCTGTCACTGTTGCTCCTTCTGCATCCAACAGGGATTGTGTGGTCTCCCTAGTCCTCCTTTTATTATTTATAGAAAGATTTTTTGTTATCTTTCACCGACTTTGCCAATCTGATTTCTAATTGAGCCTTTGCCCTTCTGATTTTTTCTCTACACAATCTCACTTCCCTCCTGTAATCCACCCAAGAGGCCTGTCCCCTCTTCCAGAGCCCATAAACATTCCTCTTCTTGATATCACTCAAGATCTCACTGTTCAACCAAACTGTTTTTTTCCCCTACCAGCTTTTTTTTTCGGAACATGGGGATGGCTTGTTCATATTAGCTTGATAATTTGTTACAGAATTTCTTGCTGAATCTTTTTTAACGCAAATTCAAAAGAATTTATTATTCTGCTAAGGTTCTTTCACCACCTGCTACTCTGCGCAACTTCAAGAGAGTGGCTACAGCTCTTACCTCTTCGCTGCAATTTGTAACATCAATGAACATGCATCATGTGTGTACACTAATATAGAGGAACACAACTTCTCTCTTAGATGCCATATCAGCTGCTCAAAAAAAAAATCATCTAGAATTTAGGAGAAACAGTAGCTTATTTTTGAGATTAACTAAGCACTTACCATCAAGGTCCTTGCAACACTACAACCTAGCGTACCAGCTCCTAGCAGCAGACACTTGGCAGACACAATTTTTTCCAAATCCAGAGTAGGCACCAACCGCCAGCACATTAATTTCAAATTAAGATCCACCGATGATTCTGCTAACCTATACCACAAAATAAAAAGCAACACGCTTCTGAAAGTTCTTGTGTTTCTCCAACAAAGTAATTATTTTTATTTCAAATAGTTCAATGCCTTTTTTTGGTTTTTAAGGAAAGAATTCAGTAATTCAACATTCAAGTAACATGGACAGCTGTCTCCTGAAAATATTCACATCTAATAATAATAGTGCACAGCAAAGAGATTGAAAAAAAAAAAAAACTAGTTTCCTGTACCCAGTTACACCTGTCCTCAATGTAAAATATTACACTTGCCTCTAAGGAGTGGAGTCAGTTCTTTGTGGAATTTTTAAAAGGAAAATGAGGTAGGAAGTCCACACTCAGCCTGAAGTCAGAATTTTATATGGATCAGAACACAGGATGTTAAAACTCAGAGCAAGTTAGGTCATCACTAATCATCCCCAGACAAGCTAATGGAACAGGAAAATGTCAGAAGAATGAAAAAATCCATCCAGGGCATGACTATCTCATTCACTGTCCTGCTTCATCTTTCCAAAGGAGCATATTGCTTCACAGAGATCAGTAATGCTTATCCCTCTACTCCCTTCCGTAAAATTCCCAACAATTCTTTTGCCTTTCTTCTCTTCAAATCAGACACGCACACAAGTTCTCAAAATCCTAGGATCTCCATTCCACCACACATCATAAATGCCATTTTTGCAGTATCTAGTAAATGATTTGTCAGACAAGGATTCAAGATCACAATTGGAAGGCTGGCACACTACCAACAGTCTGTACGGGAATGAACAGCAGCAAGCATGCATTGAAGTAAAGAAGGACAAGTTACATTGCCTTAAAGAATTAAGGGCCTTCAGATGAACTTAATCTAAAAGGGCACAAAGGCTTTGCTTGGTATGTTAACCTAAATCATTTGATAAACACACTCCTGGAGTGTTGCAAAGTCAAGAACACACGTAGTAACTGAAGGCAGACAAACCAATATGCTGCATAACCACAATGTTTTCAATCTGTTGCCTATATGTTATGTGCAGAAAGATAAAAGTTACTAAGGTCATGTTTCCTGAGCTCTTGCGTGGCACATCCTAACAAATCCAAAACTTCTCTCCATGCTTGTTTTCATTATACTTAACAACTTGCAGATTATACAATTCAATTAAAACCTTTGACCTATGTTCCACTCAGTTTTAAATATAATACAACTAAAATCTTAAGCTAGAGGCAAAAGTTGCAAACACTTCTGCTGCATGCAGCCCACTCCAGTAAGATCCTCGCCTCCAACAGAACTGCCTGAAGCGTATACGGGATGTGCATCAGTGTATAAAGAAAGACAGAGAGTCCTTTCATTTCATATTTCAATTTGTAATGCCTTAAGCCCAAGTAAAGGAAACTCTGGAAATATAAAAGATAATAAACAAACCTTTTTGGATCCATGCATTCACTGAGATTTAGCATCCTTGGACCCATGCCTCCCTTTTGGTTTTTCTCCCATCCAACAGCTTTTGGACAATCTGTATAACATATTGGGGTAAAGAAAAAAAAAAAGAAGAAAGAAGGAAAGAAAGAATAAAAGCCTGAATACCACAGTAGAGGAAAAAGAAACTTCATTGGATAGAACCTTGTTGGAAAAAAAAATTCTAAATGTCTAAGTAAATGATCTGTATCTTAACAACCTAATATACAGTGCTGTGCAAATTTTGCTGTTTTACAGCAACTGAAAGCCTTCCTTCTTGGACAAGTGCTTTACTCTCAGGTCTTCAATGTGCTGCTTTTGCTTGTTCAGCTGGCTTCAAGCCTGGGACAGAGGTGGCATGATTCCTCATTGAGCCTCCAGATCTTTAATGTCAAACAGACCACTATGCTCAGAACTAGAAAAAATCATAACCCAGAACACAGTCACTTTTGCCAAGTTCAGTCATCTCTTCATGTTCCCTTGACCCCATCTGTAAGTTCAGTAGAGAATTATATGTCCTAATTAAATAACACTTAAACAATTCACTAACATGATATGTAAAGTATTCAGAATTTCTTGGATGAGGCAGAGAAATACTGTGACAGCATCCTATATGCAGAAATTAAGCAATGTTAGGACATAAACTCAGACAAGTTTATTGCTTTAAACTACACCTGCCCACCTCACTATGAGACCAAATCAACTCCACTCTAACAGGCTTCTACCACTGCAGAAACAGTAAATTTACAGATTACAAACTTTATATCATATGCGTTTTCTCTAGCTGAGGGACTGCATACAAATTTAACAAGCAAAACAGACTAATTGCTAATCACTTGGGGTTTGAATTTCATATAATACCAGGAGGACTTTTTTTTTTTTTAAGTAGGAACATAACGAAGGAGGAAAAAATCAAAAGAGAAAATGCTTTCTTTGTATTATTTTTTAAGAAGGAATTATTTCCTTTACAGACACTAAACAGAAATAAAAAAAAATTAAAATCCACGTGATATTATTTAGCATAAGCAATGACATAGCACTAGTTTGTTTCTTCCATCTTCACAGTGACTGCAGAAGGAGGAAAAAAAAAAAAGGAATAATTTTTCTTTTGAATGGATTACCTGGGCCAAGGTCTCCTGGAAGTTTTATTTCAAAGATAATGCTGTGGGTTATGTCTCTCACCCCCTGCATGGTCCTGTCTCTGAAGCAGAGCACTTCAACTGACTGGAGAATGCTGCCCCTGCCAGTTAAAGAAAGATAAATAGAGACACATGCAACTTCTTTAACAGGACAGAGACTACTTTTAAACTCTGCTTCACAAAACTGGAATTAGGATATGATGATAACTAGTTTGTTGTAAAACGGCTCTACAGAAATGGCACTGCCAGCCTGACCTCTGTCACTTCATAGCATCATAGAATCAGCAGGTTGGAAGAGACCCACCAGATCATCGAGTCCAACCATTCCCATCAATCACTAACCCATGTCCCTTAGCACCTCGTCCACCCGTCCCTTAAACCCCTCCAGGGAAGGTGACTCAACCCCCTCCCTGGGCAGCCTCTGCCACTGCCCAATGACCCTTTCTGTGAAAATTTTTTTCCTAATGTCCAGCCTAAATCTCCTCTGGCGGAGCTTGAGGCCATTCCCTCTTGTCCTGTCCCCTGCCACTTGGGAGAAGAGGCCGCTGGACAAACTGCATATTGAGAAGGAATAAAGAGCAGGGAGGCAGCAAAGCACATATCGGGTGACATCATGTTCTTTGTCATGGCACAAGCAAGATCCATTTAGTTCTTTATACCACATCATATGAGTCAAATGCTCAAATCAAACAATTAGAACTGAAAACCTCTAAATCTCAGAATGTATAAAGCTCTCTGGGCTCTTGCAAAGAGCCCATCATAAAGTATATGATACTTTAAATGATGCTTGCTTTTTTTTTTTTTTCTCTCAAATACCAGAACTTAAAACCGTACCCTGTCTTCCCAATTTCTGCCCAACAAAAAGTTCAAGAAGATACAACACAAAGTAGTTTAAACAAGATTTCAAGCAGCTAGAGAGTACTGGCAGGATCTGAAACATGTACTCCCAGGTACACACATGCCTGCGAGGATTAAGAATAATAGGAACTGGTGACTGACAGAAGTAAAAAACAAAATATGCAAAATCAGAATCACTGAAGACAAATAATGTAAAGATCGGAAGTTAAACCTCAGTTGGGTGACATGAATAAAGCACCACAGGGGTAAAAATGTCTAACTTGATATCAACCAATAAATAATCTTTGTGAGAAAGAATAAAATAGATACCATCTGTGGGCTGCCAGGATCAGGAAATTTCTCAGTGGCCATCCTGGATACTGGGATAAATTACATGGATCATAAACTCCAACTGTTACCTGCAAACAAAATTGCTCTAAATGAGAAGTTACCTATCCATAACGATATTCTGTTCACAGTAAAAGTTATGTGGCATTTTTAATGTAAAGCTTCTGGACAGAGAAGGCCTACACACATTCTATGTAGTTACAGGTGTTTAATACATGGCCATGCTAGATTTCAGCCATGGCTTTGTGATTTTTGAGACTTTTCGCTACAGTATGTGCACCTTCCTTACCCTCCTTAAACACATCGCTAAGGCTGAAGCCAAATAACAGAATCCTCGCTCTCAAAATAAAATTCAGTACTGATTTGGGAATGGTCAAAAAGTTGCTGGGACAGACCAGCAGGATATCAAGTCAAAGGAAAACCAGGATAAATTCACTTGGAAAGCCAACCTTTGAGATGGGATCTAATTAAAGGAACTGGAATAGAATGTCCATTGGTACAGTGGTTAGCAAACTTTAACGGCTATGCTAACTCTCTGAGAAACTTTAATTATTTCTGTTCTGATAATGAGGGAAATGGAGCATGAAGAACTTAGTTTTCAAGCTGACTGTTAATCTGATGTAACTGGGCTTTGGCGTAAGAACTAGAAACACTTAACAGAAAAATCAGTCCAAGCTGCTGGTCTGTTAACTGATCAAACACTGTGCCAGCTCAGCATTGTAGACACTTTTCAAATCATTTGTAAATTAAATATTTGCAGGTTATAGAAAGACTTAAAATTCTCATTACCTTTCCCCCTTGATCTTGGAAGAAACTATCCCACTTCTTCAGCAGAGATATCACAACAGAATTGTCACAATACTTGATTAAAAAGTAAGGCAAGGCTGTAACCCCCTCTTCCTGACAAAGTTCATCATAGGCTTTCTGGAGCGCTTGAATCTAAAACCAAAAACCACACGTGCAACAAAAAAATTAGCCATTTTATACAGAACCACAGGTGTTTTAGCTTCTGTGAAGCTCAGCTAAGTGAAATAATCTTAGAATATAGCATATTCAGAAGTTTTAAAGCCTATTATGACTGCAATAATTGAGATAAAAAATCAGTTGCAAAACCAGCATTTGCCAACACAAATATTAAACAGAGGCATAACTATCGCTGCCGCAAACTGATCTACTGACAGGAATTAAAGCAAGGAAAAAACCTCATTCTGATGGTCACTGAAGCTTTATAAGAAAGTAAATCTGTCCCTACCTTATTAGGAAAAGAACAGAGTCCCTTTCAATTAATTTTGTTATATGGATTTTAAATGTTTCATTGAAACTCTGTCTTTGGATCATCGCAGGTATTTTTACACTATTTGTTACCACACAACTAACAAAGGCCTCCTGAGAAGAAAGGAACTAAGCATTTTTCATTGAAAAAACCCAACTGCCTCTTACCAATTATTATGTCATTAAAAAGCCATTCAAGGTTTTGCATTAACTTCTGTCAAACCAAAAAGGCACATGGGCATGTTGATTTTTTTTGCTTTTTGTATTTTAATATAAAAAACTTACATAAAATTGTTAACTTCTCTCCTAAAAAAATATCTTCCCCATCCAATTCTTTTTCTTGTCCAATCCTGTGTTTTATTAACAACTGTGCAATTGCTAATCACAGTCCCAGGGGATGCCAAAAATGTTTTTTAAAAAAATGAGTTGCAAAATGAAAATGAACAAAACCTTCTTCAAGAAGTGTTTGCCTCATCTGCAACAAAATGATTAAAGCTGAAGTGATATTAAGCTGAGGGATTTAATACAATAATGAGAAAAGAAGTAAATAAAAAGCCACATGGAAATAAGAAGAGTGGAAATGTTTAAAGAAATTAGATTCTAAAATTAATTCAGTATGTATTAACAAAGTTTTAGAGCCCACAAAATTGGTTGGTGCCATGGAGTTCATAACATTCAGTATTTTGAATACCTGATTTAATGAGAATCTGTCGCCAAGACACACTGGTTTCTGAATTATACGTATTCCATCAGGGAAGCAGAGAGCAGGGTAGCAAAACCAATAATAAAAATGATACTTCTTTAAATCCTAGAAAAGAGTTTTGTAAAATTAGACTGTGAACATATAAATCAAAGTAAATTACAGTCAGGAAGACTAATCGTAACTGATGGTTGAGGATACTAACCATGCTAACCACAATTCTCCCTACTTCACAGGGCACTGCACTACGATTTTAGGATGTAAGGAAAAATACTAGACAACTTACCTTCTCTGTATGTGTTTATATGTGAGATATAAACAGACAATGCATGCATTGTATTTCAGGTTAGCTAGAGCGTTATTTATAAAAACTTTCAATTTGTTAAACACATAACAGCAGCTCTGCATTTACTAATACCTCTAGGGTTGTCAGATAACCAAATACATTTGTAGAAAAGAATATGAGATGGCACCAGCACTTTTTATAGAATACATCCTAAAAATATTTTATATCTCTACATAAGAATGGCTTACTAGGCTTTCTAAAATGTTTTCATTTTGAAATGTCTTAGAAAGATTCCAATAACCTTAATATGCTAACAGTAATATAGTATTTCTCCTAAATAGAAACTACTTCACCATTTCGACTACAATGCTCTAATTATGAGACATATTATCATTACTCACTGCGAATGTCAGCAGCAGGAATCTGTTCAAGAGCAAAGGGTTTTCAAGAGCCGCTCCAGATTTTATCGATTGCCATATCTGTCATTGATTGTGGAGACAAGAAAGAGTAAGGACAGAGTAGGAACAAACGAAGGTAGCATGAGAACCACTGCAGAAAACTTTAATTCTCACAGCTACTCTTAAAATGAATATTCCAAATAACCCCCTGTGATTTCTCGAACAAACCTCATCCAGGCTACTATCAATGCTAACAGGATTCTAAAGATAAGATACAGACATGCACACTCCAAACAAAAGACTACGGAAGCTGGGGAACAAGAGGAGCATTGGTTCACAGATCAAGCACAGAGCATCAAACGAAACCAAAACAAACCTCATCAGGAACGGTTGCTCATGTATATGAACTATTAACACCAGTACAGTATCGAACATGCTGCAATATTACTACAGCCTTTTATTGTACTCTCATCCGTTTTCCTCATGAGATCTATATATACTAGATATGTGAAGAAGTTACTAGGAAATGTGCCTAAAAACATGAGACTTGCAAGAAGGCAGCTCACTGCATGTCAGTGAGACCAGAAACTATAGTACTTGCCTGAGGCAGACCTCTTGGACCATCAGCTTAAAAACAATAAACACACACACACCAAGAGCAAATGAAGCATTGTGACCTTCACAGTTTCCCTCAAAAGGGACATTGTGTTGAACCTACCGCTGGCAGGGAAGTACTAAGCCACAGAAACACTAAAAATTGATAGCCCTGAGTGAAGATACACATGAGAACTTTGCTACTGAAGGCCAGCAGGCAGTGAAGCATCTCAAAACCAAACAGACTGCCTTAGTCTGATTTTCACTTCTCTCCAAACCATGACATTTAATTTAGTTAGTCACAGTCTGGGGACACTAGGCCCTTCCCTTGACAGCCACCTTATTCTTGCTTTATCTCAGTCTTTGGGCTATTCTGGAGCTTCCCCACCACTTTGTCACACAGATATATTGCAGTATCATAAAGTTTAAACCGGGCGCTTGCTGCTTTCTGAGTGTCAAGACAAATTTTAAAACTGTTTTACAGAATTCAAGCCACTGGAAGCTCTGACAGCACTGTTCAGCTTAAAATGACACCTAGCAGAACACTGAATTAAGTCCTCTCACAATAGTTAGCTACTTTTTACTCCCTTGTAAAGAGCAGTAGAAAGTAAACATCAAACTAGTCCTTCCATAGAATGTTAAATACTGAGGCTACCATACAGGTGAGTAGGGAGAGTACATCCAATATTTGGGGCAGAGACTTTAAAGCACTTCAATGCCTATTTCCAAACACCTTCTACCAGTTGATTTGATTTTTAACCCTACCTCATTTGCTTCTTTTTCCAGAAGTGATTTCTTATCACAGGATTTGAAAGTCTCCAAAGTGTTGGTATTATACAGTGTTCCAAAAGCAGGACAGCAGTGTGCTGGTATTGAAGCATTTCTGCATAAAAGAAAGAAACCTTTGGGAACTGGATACCAACACCTTTATCAGGAGCAGCAGTAGTAGCACTAGCTAACCTATGGCGTAAGGTGGCAAAAGTTAACAACAGTTCCAGTGAAAAACTTTTATGATCGTAATGCTTTACTGAACATGGATTGCTAGAAGAACCTGTGCAATCATGTGTCTGTTATGACTTCAAAAATATATCAGGCATCTGCAGTAGCTCTAAGCAATGTAACAATATATCACCGATTGAAGATTTAAAAATTCTGTTCAAATACAAACTATCCATGACAAATGTGATTTTCACTAAGAAAAAATTAAAAGTGAACTTTTAAATTAGAGTATTTCATTCACATAAAAAGCTACTCAGTTAAAAAAAAACCCACCCTAAAGGAAGCCTAAAACAGACATTAAACCAGATAAAACACTGAATAACTTTTATAGTTTGTAACATCACCAGCTGGAGAAGTGCTGTTTGCAAATATACTATACATGTTCCCCCTTTTGACATGTAAATTATATAAAAAAAACCCCATTGTTCCCTTGATTTCTATATCTGATTGATTTCATTGACTCCTTGAACATCATTCTCTCAAATTAGTGTTTCTGACATCTGCTAAGACTCAAATATATCAAATATTTGTTCCATAATAAATACTTGTGATGCAGCTTCTAAAAAATTTTAAAGCTAAAAGGGAACTCTTCATCTGAACTGAGTGCCTAAAGTACAGCAATAGTAGTGCAGAAAATTACTACAGTAAAAGGAACAATTAAACACTACATAAATAGCCCTTTCATAATTTTATTCTTTATCATAACATCCGAGAGCTCAAATACTATGCTACCACCCATTTATAATTCATCTGACACTCCCATTCCAAATATCTCAGCTTTCTTCCAATTCAGCTTCGCTGTACACCGTTCCAACATCGTGCCAAAGTTCTTACACGGGAATTAATGGAATAATATCTCAAAAACATACAAAGACTCACTAGGCTCCTAACACCCTCATCACAAGAGGCAGAGGGAGTTACTTCTGTGATCTGCAACTTTATAATCCACCAATAGAAAACAAACAAGACAATAACTACGAAGACAGCTGTTCCTCTGTTACTTAGGCTGTCTTAGGCATTTGCTGGAAATCAAAACCATGTGGGAAAAAAAAACTCCCCTCAGTTTTTCCTGTGTACACTGAGCAGCTCTCGTTTACCTTTCACTTTGTACAAAACTCCAGGTTAAAAACTTCAGAGGATATTAAAATGTAACAACAAAGGATTATAAAAACTATTTGAGATGCTAGTTGTGGGTTGAATTTGCAGTAAGCAAAGATCTAAGGAAAAATTCGACCACAAGTCAGATGACTGAAATACTCTTCCTCACACAGAAGAGATGAGGAAATAGGAAAAGCCAGTATTTTATATAACATACATACAAACAGTGAACAAATTTGAGACTTGCCAGAGTATTTTAAACTTGGCCTTTCAGATGCACACACTACTTCAGACAAAAGAGACTTAAAGTTTGTGACTCAAAGCAGTCTCTCCACTGCTACAAAGTACATGAAAACACACTTACTTTCACATAGAATTTGCCACAATACTATGATAAACCAAAGCATTACTAGTATGCCAGGAAAGTGCCTTTGTGTAAAAATTAAAGTAAACCACAGTACGTACTTACGTATCAAAGGCACTAAACTCCAGTGTCAAGCGAGCTGGCAAACCCAAAGGATCACCTGGACAAAAAGCAGCAACATGCTTCTTTTAAACAATATATAATGCATAGACTGACTATCCTCTTTTTGCTAATGTCAGTTATAAATCACTCACAGATACATCAGAATTCACAGCTCACCCAGCCATGTTTTCTAATGTTTCAGCAAACCACCTGAAACCTATACACAAATACTTAAGAGGAATGACAGAAGAACCTCAAACTACGAAGCAAGATGTTCAGTTCATACATACCATTGTAGTAGTATCCTTTGATGACTTTTGGAGTCTCATCCAACCGGTACTCATTGAGCTTCTTCTGGGTTAGCTCGTGCCAGAAACCTGCATCCAAGGCACTACTGAAGGGAGCAAACTGCAGCTTTGAGATTCTGGGATCCACAGGATGGTGCACCTCACTACTGGCAGCTGCCATTTTAGTTAATGAGAGCTGCTAAAGAGAACTCTATAAAAGCAGATACACCTGGTAAGTACACACTTAAATGACCATGTTACTCAAGACTACTTAAGGCTTCTTTTAAATACATTTTGTTGGGTTGAAAGGCAGACCCTACTCCCTTGGATGCCTAAGTAATTCCAATTTTTAAAGTCATTGATCAGAAGGCCCTTTCTGTACAAGCAAAGTCCTTCCAATTTCTTTTATGTATAATTATGGAAAGCAAGCATGTGTTCTGTTTAGCCAAGCTGCAAAGAAGCATCTGAATTCCTGACAGACATTCCACAATTTCTCCTGTTACTTAGGATACTTCACCTGACCTGTGTACTTCTGAGTTACACAGTGCACTGGGCTGCCATAGATAAAAACAGCAAAAAGCTAAATGCTGTATCTCTGTTTCCGATGTTCTCTAGATATCCATCTAAAAGGCTTTACATACTTTTAAATTCTGATGGTTTTTAAAATCTGAAGTTTTAATTTAGGTGTCTTCACTCTCAACCTGAGATCTGAGAAGCGAGTTGAGAATTTTTTTAACTAATAACAAAAACAACATGAAGTTGTTACTTTCCTTGCCAGACGAGCTCTATTAAAACCAGGAGCTTACCCATTTTGAACCTTTTTTCAGTTAAACACTCCAGCAGTGTAAATGCTATGTGTCAGGCAATAAAAACTTCTCCTATATCCTAAAGAATTAAACATTTTCAAAGCTGATGCCCTTGTTCAAGCCCTGGAAGCCCAGATGGGATGCATTCCCTGTGATGTGAGGTGCAGGTGTGCCACGAGCCTGGGCTCAGCGTGATCTACTAGCTAAGCAGGTGGTTAAAATTCACAAAAAGGAGGAGCATTTGAAGGGATAAACACACCTGGACTTCTACCCTTTGCCTTCCTTTTGACAGACAGAACTAGTCAGAGACTCACAGCAGGGTTTGGGTTGAACGGACCTCAAAGCCCACCTAGTTGCACTCTCTGCCAGGGGAAAGGCCACCTCCCACTGGATCTGGGCGATCAAAGCCGCATCCAGCCCGGCCTTGAACCCCTCCAGGGATGGGGCAGCCACCCTGCTCTGGGCAGCCTGCGCCAGGGCCTCATCGCCCTCATAGTGACGGAATTCCTCCTTGTGTCTAGTCTAAAGCTGCCCCTCTCCAGTTTATACCCCTTGCCCCTCGTCCTGTCCCTACAGGCCTTGGTGAGCAGCGTTCCCGCAGCCCCCTCAGGCCGCTCTCCTGCTGCCCCAGCGCACCCGCCACCGACCGCCCCCCCCCAGCTCACCGCTCCCGCCGGCCCCGGCCGCGCGTGACGTCACGTGCCGCGGGGGCGGGGCCACGTGGAGACCGCGCGCAGGCGCGAGAGCGGAGCCACCTCCGCCTCCTCTCCCCCCGCCCGCCCCGCCCGGAGCCGTTTAACCGCCCGGGTCGGGAGGAGCGGGAGGAGCGGCTGGAGCGCGAGTGCCGGCGACCCTGAGGGCTGCTGACCCTCAGAACACCTCCTCTGCTCGGCTGTCAGACCCTGCCAGGCCTGCTGACTGACCCTTTGCCTACAGGAAAGCTGGGGAGAGACCTTTACAAAGGCTTGGGGTGATAGGATGAGGGGGAATGGGTATAAACTGGAGAGGGGCAGATTTAGACTGGACACAAGGAGGAATTTCTTCACTGTGTGTGGGGGGAGGCCCTGGAACAGGTTGCCCAGGGAAGCTGTGGCTGCCCCATCCCTGGAGGGGTTCAAGGCCAGGCTGGATGGGGCTTTGATCACCCTAATCCAGTGAGAAGTGTCCCTGCCCGTGGCAGGGGGTGGGACTAGCTGAGCTTTGAGGTACCTTCCAACCCAAACTATTCTATGATTTTATTCTGTTTTATGATTAAAGAGGCTTTGAGCAGCCTGATCTAGTGGGAGGCATCCCTGCCCCTGTCAGGGGCCTTGGAACTGGATGATCTTTAAGGTCCCTTCCAACCCCAACTACTCTAGGATTTTATTAATTACAAAAGGAATGAAGATGGAGAAAACTTGGATTCTGATCTGTGAAAACAAGGCATCATTTCTTTGTCTGGAGAAGTGTTGATCTCCTTAACCCTGGCGTGAATGAGAAGTGCTTGTGGTCTGTGCAACGCTATTGATTTTGGTCAGGAAATAAAATAGGTGCATTTGGCTTCATGCCACATTGCCTTATTTTCAGGATGATTTCTGCAGTCTGGATGGGAAATGGAACTAAATTGTCATATGGAATGAAGATAATGTGTTGGCGTTTGTGTATGGGGGCCAGGGATGAGGAAGCATTGTCTCATCAAACAAGCTTTAGAAGAAAAGGCAAGAGTAAAACTGTTTTTCCAGTAAAACAGTTCTAGGAAAACGGAACAGTTGCCAGTAAACGCATATTTGTGGCTGTTTCTATGAGAGAGACAGGGCATTGTAAATGAACTCTCTAGTCTAATTAGACTAGAATACCTGACAAGAGATGTCAGGAACATAACTGAACCTCTGGTTTTGGCTTTGGATTGTGAAGGTAATGGAGAGTCTCAACCTCAAATAGACTCATAGAATCATGGAATAGTTTGGGTTGGAAGGGACCTTAAAGCCCACTGAGTCCCACCCCCTGCCATGGGCAGGGACACCTCCCACAGGATCAGGTGCCCAAGGCCCATCCAGCCTGGCCTTGAACCCCTTCAGGGATGGGGCAGCCACAGCTTCCCTGGGCAACCTGGGCCAGGGCCTCCCCACTCTCGGTGAAGTAATTCCTCCTTATGCCTAGTCTAAACCTGCCCCTCTCCAGTTTATCCCATTGCCATTCATTCAATCACCACAAGCTCTTGTAAACAGTCCCTCCCCAGCTTTACTGTAGCCCCTTCAGGCACTGTAAGGTTGCCAATATCCAGTCTAACCCTCCCCTGGCACAACTTGAGGCCATTTCCTATCATCTCATCCCTTGGGAGCAGAGCCCAGCATCCCCCTCCCCACACCCTCCTTTGCAGAGCTAAGATAAGGTCTCCCCTCCTTGCCCTCTGTTTTGGAGTAGATGATGCTGCAGTAACACCCACACTACAGAAACTTTGAGAAAAAGTGGGAGAAAGCCTCTGAGGAAAAGCTACCAGTCAGGTACGAGTAGGTAAGGTCACATAAAGGTAGTTCTTAAGGAAGCGTTAAGGCAAAACTCTCTGTGCTGCTAATTATGAAAATTTAGACCTAATATTTGCATAGAAGACCTTGCTGTGGAGCATGGGCCAAATAGAACTTTCAGAAATTTCACAAATAAACCAAATTGGAATAAACCTTGTTTGCTATACGTGTTATACCTTGAATCTGACTGCATTATATTAGTAAAATTCTACAGCTTCTCATTCTGCATGCCACTCACTTTATTAGTATTGGTCATACCTTTGCTCTGTGGGATGTCTCGTGATTCAGTGCTGCAGATTTTTTACCCGAGGCTGGAAAGGATTTTATTTTCTCACTTTTTGGGCTTTGTATTCTCTTTTTACGTGCAATACAACTAATACATGATGATACCCTATCAAAATCGTTGGCATGTCCAGTCTCCACAGAACTTTAACCTAGCTTAGGCCTGTGGTCTTTGAATAGTTCGAGTTTCATAAAGTGGTTTATGAAACAGCTGTCAGCACATAACAGAAGTCATAAGAAATAATACCAGGACAGGGCAGAAGGACACTCCTCCAGGAGCCCGCATCCCCATTTTATCTCAACTAGACCTGTCATACCTGAAGAGAAATCAGATCCCAAAGATTTGATTTCTGCACAGCAGTCAGAATTTTGGGGAAATGGGAGATGCATCTGGCAGGCCTGCAGTCTTGGACCATCGCTGTTTATACAGCCTAGCTGACCTGGGAAATGAACTTGAGATTTACATATGAAACAGCTGACATATGAGCACTCTGCTGCAAAGTCTTGCAATGTAAAAGAAAGAGATGGTGTCAGCCCAAGATCTCTGCAGCTGAGATCATCAGGACAATGGCCACAGCAAAGTTAATCTGATTCATGCTGGAGTTGATTGATTGATGCAGTTACGGATTATCAAGTGTGATCTTCCAGTAAGCAGATAAAAGCGCCTGTAATAAATATTAATCCCCTAGAAGGTAGGCTCTTTAAAAACAAGGAATGCATATGGTGGGTGGTTTTAGCATGTATTTCCATAGATGGGACTTTCAATTTCCCCAAGCAAAATCTTGTAGCAATGGCAAATCATCCTTGAATTGAAAATAATAATAAAATAGAAGCAGATTAAAACTCATCCATTCTGGTACAATATGGACTCAGCATCTTTTGGAGAAGATAACTTCTCAGAACTGATTATTTCAGATTAGATTCTGCTGGGAGTTTTTTAAAAAATAGTATTTATTAGGTTCAGATAGTGCTTTCCGTTTAAGGATTTCTGTGAACTCCATACAACATTCTCAGTGAACAAGACCACAAAATACAAGAAGAACATGGCAGAACTGTTATATTAATTTATTTACAAAACATACTGTCAGAAGTCATCTACGCTGTACTCATGTTACTGCTGCAGGAGTGTGACACTGCCAAATCAGAAGTCTGTTGTAGAACAGAATAATGGAATTAGAAGTGGAAGAAAGCAGGAGTATGCAGAGAACAGTATCATCTTCCTGTTGCCACGGTGACAGACTGAGCCTTGTCCCTAGTGGCTTTGGCCCAGGCAGGTGTGTCTCCTTTAATATGATAGAGACAAACAGTCATTATCCCTCCAAGGATGATTATTCCCATTTAGTAAGGAGGAAATTAGATTACAAGGTAGGAGACCTCCGTTCAGTTCCCAGGTCTGACTGTTGTTTCTGAAAAGTACTAGCTTTGTCATTGTGCTCAATGAAGAAAATAAGTGAGCATGTATTTATGTAGTATTTAGACTTAGCTGGGCATTTCCAGGTGAACTAATTGTCATTCTGGTGGAGGGAATGCATGGACCGAAACTTTCTTATGACACAACTTGACGAAATTAAGCCATCCCCTCTAAGTTAAGAGGCGAGTCCTCTAGCATCCCTGACAGCAGTGGAAAGATGCAGGCAGCAATCTTCAGAACTTGGGACTCACTCTAGAACTGTTTAGGTGTCTACGGTGCTTCTATGTTAATATCTTAAGATTATAAATACATTTTTGAAGTGAATCTTCTAATCATTTTCATGTGTTGTGCTATCACAAGCGCACCATACAGAGAATGTAATAGAGTCACATTAGATGATGGAATGAAGCCAAAATGTGCACCTACACTAATGTTTCCTTCACTGAGTGTCACATTTCCTGGAAATAAATTGAGAAAAGAAACACATACTAGATGGCAGGATCCACTTGCTAATTGCACTCCTCCTTTAAGAAACTTTCCTGATACACAGTATTTGATGCAGAAGCACAGAATTCTTGTGATTATGCACTAGATGTCACCATCGACACAGAAAATACTGTGAAAATGTATTTTTCTGGCTCTTACAAGGGAGGTTGGTTGTTCTCACCACACCTTAATCAGAACTCCAGTCCAAGAAACTACAAGAAATTTGTTATGTTCTCTGAGAGCTGTGTCCTCTGACCTCGATTATTAGCTGGAAAACACTGAAAATAGTTTACAGGAAACCACACCTGGACTATTCTCTTGAGGTTTGGCCCTGCATGGTAGTAGGCTTCTCCATTTCTTAGCCTAACTGCATTCCCCTGCTTCTCTTATATCCAGAGCTATTTGAATTGCACATTCAGTACAATAAACTGATAAATACTACTAATACTTTGCTAATCAGAAGTTTAAAATACACATTCTCTCATTTTCCAACTTGATTATAGCTACCACATCAGAGAAGCCTGCTGTGACCAATTCCCCTGTCTTTATTACTAACACAGTTACACTAAGATTATGGATAAAAATGAAGGGAGATAAAAAATAACCAGGCAGCTTTATTTGCCTGGTTTTAGCTGTTCTGTGTTTGAAAGTTCTGTAATTGTACCAGTGGCATTCTTTGTCACTCATAATTTCTACACCAGTTTTCAGTGATTTTGTTCGGGTTGCCGTTTCATGTATTAACATATTTTAAAGTCAGAAAAGGCAATTGTCATGATGAAGAGGACAGACTTCCTAGTAACTAGAAGTAGCCCTTAGGTAGGCATGTTTCAGCTGTAGCTTGCTTAGCATCCTGTGGTTTTATTTCCTCAGGGGTCACCCAGGATCACTTGGGATTTCTTCTTAAAACTAAGCTACTTCACAGTGTTTCCCTCAGTTGCACATCAGAAGAGTCAGAATGAACCCTTTACTGGTGTGCCACAATCACGCAGCACGCAGTCTTGAGGTATTTGGCTAATATAGAATCAGAGATTGCCTCTGCCTCCTTTCTCCTCCCCACTCCATAATCTGTATGCTCTTTTGTTTTAATATTGGTATAATTTGTGGAGTTGTCAGCTCCGGATAAGTTTGCTCATGTGACACATGCCTCTGCTTCTTTGCTGAGGAGCTAGGTTTTCTTCCTTTGAGAACAAATATATCACCTGACTGCACTTAGGAAGAAGTGATAGATTCCGGATACAAGGCAGGGCATATCTGGTTTTGAGAATTAGTTAACGTTTAGAAACAGTTAAATCAATGGCTGAACTAGTGAATGCTCTAAGTTGGTAGAGTAAAGCTTAGCTGCAGACTTGTTGCCTCCCAGGTTTTCCAGATGAAGCTGTTTGTACAGACGCTTGGCATTCAAGTTGTGGACGAGGCTCCGAGCACAACGTCCTGTCACAGCCAGCCCAGCTTCGACTTGGATGTCTTACTGAGAACACTTCCAACCCAAACTATTCTATTATTGTATGTTCCTTCTGAAATGTTTTACAGTGTTTACAGCATGATTTATAAAATGCAATTAAATATAAAGAATAGAAAAGGCAAACATACTTAATGTATTTTATTTTCTGTTCTGCAAGTTTGACTTTGCCTCATTATAGCAGGAAGAGTTTGCCTACTATAAGATAAGTATATATGGAGTAGTATTGCCACTGTACACTGAGGTTATTTGCCAGCTTGTAAGAAGAAAATAAGTAGTCTATAATAAATAATAGTCTGCAAGTTTAGAAACAACAGCATACCCTTCTTGTATGGACAGTGATAGGCATGTTGAGTATGGAACACTTTTGCAAAATTTCTAGGACATACAAATACCATTTTTTTTTCAGTGAAGTTAACATGTGTAGATATAATGAAGAAAGCATAGTATCAGAGATATGGTAGGTTATGATATGACTCCACATTTCAAAGTTTATGATTTGCAGGAAGCTGTAAATAAATAGGGCAGACATTTTCAAGCAGTTGAGGCTTCTTTCTTTGGCTATGCAAAGTACCTCCTCTTGCAGGTCTCCCTTCACAAGCAATGTGTTCACATGATTAATGGAGTAACCTGAAAGAGAAAAATATATTTGGCCAGTCACAGAAACCTTATTCTGTTTCTTCCTTTTCTGTAGCTCAATTATTTATAATCACCAAAGATCTCTATTTGTATCTCCGGGTTTTGTTCTATGTGATGAAAGAGGCTTTCTCCAGTTGTGAAATGCATACAGTAGTGTAACAGTTCTGAGATTGCCTTTGAATTTTTCAGATTCCTGGCCCGAAGTAGTTCTGCAGATGTGTAAAGGCTCTTAAATGCTCATTTCCCACTCCTACCAACACTTGTTTATGAATTACAGTTTTCCAGAGTCTTCTACTTTATCTGCGGTGCTTGTATTTGAAACTGTAATGGTTTGGTTGGTTGAACTCTTCAGCTGCTTTTTAGCTCAAAATCCCCAGATCAGTATCAGGGAATGTGAAGGATCTTTTTGAATGTCTTCTTGAAATTTTGGTTACAAAGAGGATACAGGAATGGATTTAAGGTGGAGTTCACATAGCCAAGCCATATAGTGAACATGTGTAAGTTTAAAAATTGTTCATGTCCTTCGAAAGCCATTATCATAAATAATACAAAGTAAGGAATCCAGCACAGCATAAAGGCTGCCATTATGACCCCTAACTGCTTTGCTGCTTTTCTCTTCCTGTTCCCATGCAGTCCTTTAATGTGCCTTTTGGAATCCATATGCAGACTTTGCCAGGTTTTCCTCAGGTAAGTGAGTCCTCTGAAATCCCTGTTCCCGGTCCGTTCCTTAGGACTGCAGACGCTTCCGGGGCTAGAACTGCAGTACCCTCTGTGCGGTTCCTGCTCTGTGAAAGTATGGTGGTCCGACAAATCACTCAAGTCACTGTCATGTGAGCAAGTCTCCTCTTCATTTTTGCTCTCTTTTGTCACACACATGTAGTTCTTTCCCGCTTCAGCCAGGCCTGGCTGAGACTGGGCAGCAGTGAGAGGAAAACAGCTCCGTTTAAGGACTTTCCTATTACTCTTGGTAACAAAAGCATTTGAAGACATGTCAGGATTACTGAGATGAAGCTCTGCCTCTGTATTTTTGGCCTGAGGAGAGCTTTGCTTCTCTTTGGGAGGGCTGTTCTCATCTAAGATTTGCTTTTTGAGGCAACTATTTTGCTTGTCCTTCACCTTACTCCGAGATATGGAGTTTATTTGTGAGAAAGACTGATTTGATCCATTGATGAGCTCTTGGTGTTGACAGTGTTTTCGAACAGCTTTGAATATTTTATAGTAGAACCATAGCATCATGATAGAGGGTAGATAGAAATTGAAAATGGCTGTCAACACTTTAAACCAGGTGACTTTAGAGAATTCAGTTTCACATTTGTTTTCCTTTACTAGCCTCTTCCCATTATTAGCAAAAACATGCCATCCTAAGATTGGAATGACCCACATGAAAGAGAGCAACCAAACCCCCAAAATCATTAGCAATGCTCTCGTTTTTGTTCTATACTTGAGATATTTCAGTGGCTGCTGAACTGAACGATAACGGTCAATGCACAATATGAAGAGATTGAAAATGGATGCAGTACTGGCCACGTAATCCATTGACAGCCAGAACAAACAGGCTGGTAAGCCTAGTGTCCACAGAGAACTTAGGAGATAAGCAATATTCAGGGGCATAACAGCTGCACCAACAATAAGATCTGCGACAGAGAGGCTGACAATGTATAAATTGCCAACTGTTTGCAGCTTCTTCTCAGTTTTCACAGCACATAGTACTAATATATTCATGACAATGGTGATCAGTGAAATGCTCCCCAGGAACACACCTAGAAGGGCCGAGGGAGGGTTAGTCGAGTTATCAGTTGTATTATTTGACATCCCTTGCACAAGAACACTGAATGGAAATCAGAGAAAATGTCCAGGCCTAGGAAATTCAGTCTTGGTTTACAGTCCTGGATGAAAGCTTGTTGGATTGCTTTGTGATTTTTATTTCTGGAACTACAGAAAAGAAAAGAAATACACTCAATCACTGTAGTACTAAAATAAAATAATAACACTAATCAGTGCTTCAGCTTAGCATTGTCCCTTTAGGACTCCCCTAAATAATTTTTTAAAACATTTTACACATGGATATTTTAAGATGTGCTGTATGAAAAGTACTGGAGCAAGCTCCATGTACCAATCCAAAATGGTTTGCAAAGGTTTTTCATGGGGCTTCGTGTAATTCTGACCCCAGAACCTGGAGAAGAGAGTTCAGTCCTCACTGTTTGGATTTCTTATCTCATTAAGCACCCGATCATGAACTATAACATAAACTAAATATTAGCAAACCATTTTTAAGAGTGTTAATAAAAATCAAATTAACGTGGCTTAGTATACTAAGTAGTTTAAAGCCAGTGATTATTATCAAGCTACATCTAATAGTTTGAGAATATAACAGTTGGATTTAATTATTCATTAATAATAGGGTACCAAATGATGTCAAGTGACAAGGATTCCAGAAAGTAAGAATACTCCAGCCACTGTACACCTTTAGCTGACACACAGTGTCTCCAATAACTCCTACCGCTATAGGCAGTGCCTACGTTTTCACTGGTAGGCACTCATTCAAATAACAAGTAATAAGTGATCTCTTCCTACCAATTTATGCTTACACAGATTTTAAACATTTAAAAATGGCAGCACTATTTTATTTCAAATAAAACTAATAAAAGTTCAGGGAAAATAATAGGATTTTTCAGGATTAAGAAACGACTTGCGACCTCTCAAGCATATATAAATATAGGGTCTTTTAGTCTGAAGCTTCCTAGTTGTTCAGGTGCCTAAGAAACGTATGCTAGAACCGTTCTCCACCAACTTGGAGAAGCCACCTCCCTTCTGGATGCTTGCTGTTGCTGTTTGATGCATTCAGGCGGAAAGTAAATTAGAAATAAGTGGAGCTGAGACTGAACACATAGCTAACCTTTCCTTTATGCCCAAGAACAATTTTTTAGAATTAATCTTTAATAAATGAGCTATCTTTATTTGCTTAGAACCTTGCCATACACCATGTGTACAGCCTTCAGAATGAAAATACTTTAAAATCTTCTATATCCCCATGACTAGAATACCTAGGAATTGCAGTACATGTACTGCAGTTAAAGAACAAAAAGGACATCCTACTGAATGCTCATTGTGGCATATGCAAAACCTGTTTTACAGTGGGCTATATATGCCCATTTAAGCTTGTTTTCCAGTCTCATTCATTTCTGCATACTATTTTGCCAGTGCTATCAAAAAGCCTGCCAGATTTCATGTGTACAGACACATCAGTGTGTAGCTTCACGGTGACTTGGTGTGCATCAGGAGACAACTAGAGGTGCATAATTCACTTCTGAACATAGAGGTTATGTGTCCAGATCATAGGCCTTAATTATAAAACGTGTTATTTCTTCCATTCTGACACAAACATGCAAATATTGGCAATAAAGAAGAAAGGCAGAGAGGGAAAGCGCCTTTTCAAAGTTGAGTAGCTATGCTATTCCACTATCCAGAAATTCTGTGCACCTTTGGTATCATCTCCTTCACAATTGTGAACTTCATGCATTCATCTCACGTCCAAACGATGACTAATAACATTGTAAGTCATGGACCATATGAGTAGTTGACAAATTCTATCTCCGGGACATATAAGAAAAATGTCTGTGAGGGTGATATATATTTTCTGGAATTTTTGTCTTACAATGCTTGTCTGAGTTTATGTTCTAATTAATCTTCTGAAGCAATGAGGAAGGAAACTGAGACAGTAGACAGATTAGCTCAAAGTATTTACACAACTAACACTGAGACATATGTATGGGATTTCTTATCCTTGTTCTAAACGTAGCCAAAACAATACAATGCAATAGATTATTAAATATTTGCTATTTCATATCAACATTCAATAATTCAACATTTCATGCTAACTTTATCTCTTTTTTTATAACATTTCTTACTGAAGCTCAAGTGTTTGTTAGCTTTCTTATAAGCGGTCAAATTCCTTCTTCTTTAAGCTTTACTTACAAGTGTTTGGTATTATGAAAGAAGACGTGTGCTCAGCAGTAGTAGCATCCATAGCAAAGCAGATACGTACACTGTGGAGAATGAGCTCAAGAGCTGTATTCGGTACAGCCTCAGGTTCTGTCATGTGTCGTTCTTGAGTGGTATCAAGTCCAGATGTAAGAAGGTCAGAGAGGCCTCAAGCATCTGCTGTTTGAGAATGAGAACAGAAATTACTCTGTAGATCTTAAACCAGCATGGCCGGTGATGGGAGGCAGTTAGTTACATCCCAGTGTGTCACTGCCTTTCTTTCCATCACTATGGATTATAATCTTTCCACTGGAATTAAGTACATGGGGCACATTCAGGTCAAGAAGTCAATGTTGATTGCTTCAGTGATCTCATAAAGAAATGACTGAGCTTCACGCCCACGTATTTTCATTTAAATTTATGGCAAAATAATGGGAGAAAAGGCAACTTCAACTGAGTCTTTGACAGAAAGAATAACAGCAAAGAAAAGTGTCTGATTAGGTCGCTCTCCTCAGTTTTTAAGAACCACATATGGAATAAAACATGGAGCAGGAGGCATTAAATGGTGCTGACAGCTTCCCAGACTTTCTTTAGCATTGTTGTGGTGAGAGATATTAGAATTTAGGAATCACAGAATCACTAGGTTGGAAGAGACCCACCAGATCATCGAGTCCAACCATTCCTATATCTGGACTAATGCTGCTGCAAAGAAGACATGAAGGTCTAGTTTTTCAACTCATGCTCCACTTTTACTTAAAAACAAAGTTTGATTACTTTTCTGTTATACAGGCTGTAAAAACCCAAGAGTGATGTCAGGAGATGCAAATCACTTGAGAATGCTGAGAACAAGAAAAATGCATGCTAATACATTTGCTTTTTAAAAAACACACATGCTAACAGGTACTCCTTATAGATAATAATTCTGTCTTATGATGTAATTTTCATCACAATATCATTTGAGCAGTTCATAGTCCCTGATGTATTTTACCTTCTCTGCTTTACAGAGAGCTACATGTGCTATTAAACTTCAAAGCGAAACTGAGGAACCGGTTGAAGCGTTCTGCTTAACATCATACAGTAAAATAATGTTAGATCTAAAATCAGCCAAGGTACCCCTGCTCTCCAGTGTCCTGAATACTATACTATTTTTTTACCTATCTAGACTTTGGGTCTATATTCATTCAGTCATCCTAGACAAGAACTGTTAACTTAGATCAAATAACTTTTTTTTTAACTTTAATGCCATGCAGGCAACTTAGTCTGGCTTTGACTTTCTGACATCTTCTAATGTAGTAAATCTGCCTACATGAGAGGGTCTAGTTTGGCTGGAGTGGAACTAGACCCATTAACAAACATCTTCAGTATTAATTGCTCAAATGGGCTTGCAAGATCCACTTGCCCTAGTCTAGAGTGAGTAGGTCTTGGATTAGGATATTGAAGCTTTACAGAAACACTGCATTTTCCTCATTGAACAATTTTTGGGTTTCACACATGTATGCTCATTTACAACCATGACTCTTGTGAGTATTCTCCAGAAAGCCAATATTGTAAGGCTCTGGGTGACACATTTTGGAGTGTGCTGATGAGAAAAGAAGCCACTCTAGGCGGTAACTGGAAGAGGGTCTCCATCCCTTCAGCATTAAAGTTGTATGTCCATCAGATATTTCCTATCTAGTTTTATTTGTAGCCAAATCATACATCTTAATCCATTAAAAAGATGAAGACTGAGTTTGCCACAAAATGCTTAAACTAGACCAGAAACACCATGTTGTATTTGTACAATCTTGCAACTGTCTCTTTGCATTCCTTAGCCTGTGGTGCCACACGCTGGTGCCATTTCTTCCCCAGCTCTTTCACATCATGCAGAATTCTCCTGTGCATTAAGTTACGACAGGCATTTGGCAGCATATCAGCCATACTCTGCACTCATGTAGAGCAACCTTGGGGCCTTTCTTGAGTCTTCAAGGGCTCTTTGTGCATCTTGCACCCATCGTAAGTTGCAGAGGGCCTGTACCACTCTCTCCTACACAGGCCAACAGAAGGGTACAAAAGGAAATGGGAACCTTCTTCTAAGAAGCAAAGGTGACTGCACACAAAACAGAATGCTGAGAAGCTGCATTTAATAGCAGAAATATTATATTAGTGGCCAGTGCCTGCTAATACCATCTGTGTTTGGAGCTCTGGACCTTGTATCACCATCTTGACTGCTATGCTTACATTGAACTGCTACACGATTGCCAGTCTTTGCTAGAATTTGCACATTTTGCCACACAACTTTGTCCAATGGAAGAGAACTAGAAAATAATAAGCCTTTCTATATATTATGAAATTCACAGATCACCTCGAGATTTGCAGCAGCTGCTTCTTGCTCTTCACTGAGGCTTACACCATCCTTGTAGTGGCCCAAGGCTCCGGTATACGTACTGGCTTAATTACTCATCTGTAGTTCAGTTCCTAACAGCAGAACTGTAATAATACTGCATAAACGTGTTCTAATATTTGACCAGTTTAACTTGCATTACACGGAGCCAAAGCTCACTAATACAGAACAGATTGTGAAGAAAACAACCCGCCCAAGACCTGGGATAGCTCTTTAGAATTTCTAAACTCTGACCTAACCATTAAATACTTTCCTTACTTTTTTTTTTAATGTCCGTAATGAGCTTTGTCTACAAGGAAAATCAGCGATTGCAATATTTGCTGTTGTATCACAGTGATAATTCTTTCAAGACACAAGAATCTCCTGAAGTTCCTATGTGAGGGGAACTTGAAGTTTTTAAGTAATCTTGTGAAGCCTTTCAAAGAGAAAAAATGTATTCATAACTGTATGATGCACTGAATTTGTAACTGGCTTATGTAAGGATATTTTCTTTTCAGTTCAGTAATTCTACTATGCTATTACTATTTTTTATATGTATGTTTGATAGTAGGGTATAGGCTGTCAGGACTGTAAATAAATACTTCTGCTTTTATTTAATTGAGGAAACACTGCCTCCATATTCCTTAAGTAAGGCATAATTCAAAGAGCAAGAAAATGTTTGGAAGGCCTGAGAAATTTGAAAATGTAAGTGGAAGTTCAGCTTGAGGCTTGTATATGACACTCAACTTGATTACACTTAATGTTTTCAGTTTTAGTTTTTATAGAATCAGAGCAGTTGCTTCTACAGCCACATGCATCAGGCAAATTGGCCGCCTATACACTGCTGTCAACACAGATTTTTCCGACTGCTGTACTTCATGGTTTTATTTGTCTTGGGATCTTGGCTTTAGCAGGAATGAGATGATCTACAGTTTTAGCTATCTGCCAGCAAAAAGTTTAGACCTCCAGCAGCCTTCTGAAATGCTTTTAGCATGAATAACACAAATCACCATATACAGTCATGCCATCCTCGTTCACACACACGTATCCCAAGTCCTTAGCTTTTTATAACGAGCACCGAACTTTGTGAGGAATTGGAGTGCTTGAATCTGAGTCACCACTGCACTGGCTGAGCTCAGGTCTTTGGTTAAGATGCGGTACTGTATCTGCTTGTGAAAAGGCTCGTCTCTGTCAGAAATAACTGATTCCTGGTGTTCTGACCTTCCCCTCACCTCCACCTTACTGGTGTACTGTTATCCTCATGGGATTACTGCACTTCTATCTTCAATCTTCCTCTTGCTTTGCAGTCCAATATTCTTGGCTAACTACTAAGTGTATGAGTTGCTGTTGAATTTTGGAGGAGAGGGCAGGCAGGGAAGGAAAACTCAACTTTCCATTTTGCACAGTGAGAACAAACATGCTCATTTCACCACTGACAGATTTCTCAGAGGTCATTTAAAAGGACTGTTGTATCATTAATATATGTGATTCCTATGAGGAAGCTAAACATCAAAACTCAATCCCAGCCTGAAGTTTGATTTCATATAGAGAGGTTAGGAGCCAAAACTCTCTCCTAAAATTTATATAACTAGTCACACGATAGCAAATAGTAGTGAAGGGGAAAGATATTATTAAAAATACTTTCTTCAAAATTTCTAACTGTTTGCATCCTGCAATCTTACTCTGGTGGATGCTCTTATCCATTAAGAATTTATCATTAATAATCTCAGATTTCATATACTGTTTATGCACAAGTGCCTTCAAGATTGCATTTCCCTGGTACCATAAATCATTCCTAGCAATTTCACTGCATGTCATGTCTTTTCTGTTTCTCCTCTTTAGAACTCACAAATGGCGTTGAAAGTCTAAGTGAATTATAGAGTTCTGCAGGCTTACACAGTATCTACTAATTCATTACATGGTTCTGGGTTCTTAACATTAGTTTTTTAAGGCATTTTTTTCATGCATAATTAAGGTCAAGCATCTACATGTTCGTTACTTCTTCACTAAGGTCTGTATACTCCAAATCACATTCTGCTTATTTGAGTTTTCATTGTCCCAATACTGTCACATATTCAGACATGCTTTGCAACTCCTGGAGACATAAATCAATAGTAGGAAGCAAAGGAAGAGTTATAAGGAAGTGAATTTTCCTGTGCATTTCAGTACGTCCTCCTTTGTGCCGTCATGTTCTCTTCTTCTCCTATGTGACAGGGGACAGGACAAGAGGGAATGGCCTCAAGCTCCTCCAGGGGAGATTTAGGCTGGACATCAGGAAAAAATTTTTCACAGAAAGGGTCATTGGGCAGTGGCAGAGGCTGCCCAGGGAGGGCGTTGAGTCACCTTCTCTGGAGGGGTTTAAGGCACAGGTGGATGAGGTGCTGAGGGATGTGGTTTAGTGTTTGATAGGAATGGTTGGACTCGATGATCGTGTGGGTCTCTTCCAACCTGGTTATTCTATTCTATTCTGCTTCTGCTTCTTTGAGCATTACCAGGTTGTTCCTGATCCTCACTCAGCCCTTCCTTCTGTGGGGAGAGGAGTTAATAACTGGCCTATATGACCAATATGAGAGCTGCAGGTATAGTACCAGGAAAAAATATTAAATATGACCTGGCATTCAGCTATGGACAGAACCTTGGCTAGGAAACACTAATTATTATTAAGAAATCTGGATGGGGTTCGTAATCTACAGAACCTTAACTTACAGAAATTCAGTTGCAGGCTCATTACCTGCCAGCAGAACCAGCAAATGCAGTTGCTTCTGTGCTGTCTGTATAGAAATATTCTAAAAACAATTTAGGAAAAGGACTCTGTGAACAAAGTACATCAAGAAATATCCAACAAGCAGCCTAGAAATCTCATCTAATCTGGTAGCAGTCAATACCTGGCTACATGCAGATTATTACTGGAGTCTATTCCTCCTTAGAAAGCAGCTAATTTTTTTTCTCTTTGATGTGTTAAAAGCTTTAAAATTAAGCACACCTGGAGAATCCTCAGCAAAACTATGTAGCCACTTGAAAGTGTTGGGGTTTTAAAGATTGCTGCTATTGACTATCGTTGATAACTTGAATCCATGCTGAGGAGTACAGACCTGGAAGAAAGGTTGTTTTTATATTCAACATCCTTAGCAGGGTCTAATTTAGTAGGCAGGGACCTTGGATATCATATTTTGACTTCCATTAGTGTCACCTAAACCAGGATAAGCTTTGGTATCTTTTGAGTGCAGGTTGCATGAACTGAGACTTACCTGTATACCCAATAGATTTCCAATTCTATTTTATTCTGGTGTTCTGTCCCACCCCACCAGCCCACCTGGATAATACTGCCATCTTCTGATGATGCACCTTCATTTTTATATCCTAATACCAAACGTTCGTAAGTGTAAGCAATTGTTGATGTGTGTTCAGCAGTACAATCAACCACTTCATTAAACAAATTCTTATATTATAGATATATATTATTGTACTATGACATGTATTTACAGGTATGTTTTTTTCCTGAAGAAATAGATTGATTTTTTTAAAGTCTGTCCTAACTTTAAATTATCAGGAGATAGATATATCCTTTTTTTTTTTTTCCATCTGGCTGACATTTTTTAACAACTCTCTTTAACAGTGTGCCTATATTTCATGAGTATTTAAACCAGAAGAGCTAATAGGAGATGGGAAACTTTCCAAAGAATGTTCTGGCCTTCCAAATGTAAGCTCAGACTTCTGCTAAACTCTTCTCCTAGTGACTCAACTTTCTGGTTTAAGCTGTAATAAATGCCAGTCTTTCCATGACAAAAAAAACCCAGTCTTGCTCCTGTGGTAGTAATACCCATACATAGATTACCTTTCCCTGGAGACTGCAGGAGAAACATTATAACTAGAATCCTAAAGCTTCCACGGTATTATTATTTCCCCGCTGGCCTAAACATAATCAGCATAATCTAGTTAATTATCAGTGTGATCTCTTAATAGCACCTAAATACTGGTTTGTTATGTAGGGAAGTGCTGGAGAAGCCTTATCTTGTTACTCCATTATCGGTCTGCAAAGAGAGACACTTGCTCAGGCCTTAGACCTATTAACAACCTCTTGCAATAGACAAAAACTCCTTTGTGCTTTGTAGCACACAAAGCCAGTAGCTGTAAAATCTCTTATAAATGAGGGGAGTGTTGTGGTGCCTTTAAAGCTGAGCAGGCACAGCAGTACCTCTTCATTGGAACCCATTCCGTTACTGGAACCCATTTATCTAACTCACTAAAACAGGATATTTCCATACAGGGACAGCAAAAAGTCTTTAGTTTTTTGATTCTACCTTGTGTTACTACTTACTTGACAAACTGTAAAACTAGCTGGTTTTCAATCTTTCTGCATCAGAAATGCAGTTAACTTAAAATGTAACTGAACCAGACACTCAAATACTGTGTGTGATCCGTCTGCTTCTTTCGAAGTGACTCCCTGAGTCACTACTGGAGAATCACTACCCAAACAATAATGTATAGAAACCAGAGCTCTGAATCCTCTGTATATTGAAGTTGCATACCCAAATACTACATCTGCTATTCGCTATGTAGTTTAACGGTTTCCAGGAGAAAGAAGTGGTCTTGGATAAAGGAAGCTTCATTGTCTGACAGAGAATAAGTCAACTGCTTGTGAAGCCTGATGAACCAATCTATGAATTAACTTCTCTGAATTCTGAGGAAATCCTGGATGTGGAGTAAACTTAACTCTTCTACAACAACAGTCATCTAGCTTCAACAGAGATGTATTTCTTAAATTCAAATTCACATCTTTCAAGATGTCCTCTTCTCTCTGCCTCTTATTACAGCTGCTGAAGAACCCAAGGTTGCTATTCTTCAAAAGAGGAAAAAAAATCTTACAACTCCCTTTGCCCTAGAGTTAGTGTCTGGTCAGGGTAAGCACGGGCTAGTTCATTATCATACTATTACTGCAATTCATAATAGAAAAGGTCTTCCGTATACTATATTAGGATCTATTTAAAAAACAACAACAACCAAAAGACAATCACAGAGTAGCATTTCTAACATTTTCTAGGACAGATTGACCCCTCTAGTGTTAAAGATAATCAGATTAATATGGTGAATCCTCCTCCCTCCAACCCCCAAAAGCTACTGAACCACTGATCACTAAGACATTTCTTTGAGGGTTTAGCAAAATGAACTTGAATTTCAACCTAAGTGAAGTTTTGATGCTTCTGAGCTATAAGAAAGCCTTTACTACAAAACCAGACAAATTCAGGAATCCTAGTGGGTGTGAGGACTTACTGTCTCCTTCTGCTCTTCAGAACAGTAAACCCCATTGCTGAAGGGTTGGTTTCTGCTCTCTCTGATAATGTCAATGTACAAAAAACTTTCTTGTCTGTTGTTTGTCATACACATTGATTTATCAGTCTTCATAAACATCTGGTAACCTTACTGTAGGAATACAATTAATTCCTTCATACTTCAGCAATAACCCTCCCAATGTCCCAAGTCTTCCCTTCTTTATTTTATCTGCCTGACTTACACTCTTTCCAGGCAGTTTTAACCTTGCTTGTTGAGCTGGCTAACCTGAAAGGTGGAGCACAAGTTCTCTCACACCTGGGGAGCCCGGTGCTTTGCAAGCGAGCCGTTCAGAAGCAGCTTGTCCAAGCCTGGCTCCTCTCCCTCACTCCCGTTTGCACCAAGGAAAGGCTGAGGGGGCTTGGTCAAGAACCACCCACGGCAGAGGTTCAGAGCAGGTTATAACCCCGCTCCTGCTGTCCCTCTGGGGACGTGGTGCACTTTGAGCGAGATTTCTGTGGAGACTCAGCCATCTAGGACTTTTCCTCACCGGAGAAACACGATTGCCTTGAGAAAGGGAGGAAGGTTAACATTCAGGCAAATCTTCCGCTTTCTTCAGCCAGGTCACTATTTGTTCCTTAAAAGGAGGAAACCAGCCCTCCACCCTCTCAGCCACGTACTCTTTCATGGATACTTATCGTTTGACAAAAAAAATGATGCTTAACATAAGCAGAAGGCATCCGTGCGCATGGCAGGGGTGGAACTGGATGGGCTTGAGGCCCCTTCCAGCCCAAACCGCTCCGCGATACGAGCATCGCTATTTTGCCGGTGGCCAGAAACTCACCGCTATTGAAGTATTTCATGTGACTACAGAAAATAACGGCGAGTCTCTGCATCCACCTCCTTCCCTTCTCTTCCCGACCCTCGCCCCCGGGGCACGACGCTGCCCGCTACCGCCGCGGCCTCGCGTCTCTGCTCCCGGCTCGCCGTGCCCGCCAACACCCGGCACTCACCGGGCTCGTCCAACCGCCAGCGGCTGCCGCTGCCTCCCCCGGCACCGGCTGCGCCCCGGGAGCGGCAACAGCTCCGCCGGCCGCGGGGCGCCTCCCCTTAACAGCGAGTGCGGCGGCCGGGAGGGGCTCGGCCCCGCCCGCAGGGGCAGGGAGAGCTGGGGCCGGGGGGAATTGATCTTAGCTCCGCCAGTAAATGGAAGGGGTGCGTCGGTAATGTGGGGGTGCCTCAGCTCCGCCGGTAAGGGGGGGCCAGGGTGAGGGGAGGGCCCGGTTTATCTCCTCGCGGCCCGGTTCGCCGCCGCGCTGGTGGCTGCGGCGCCGTCGCTTGGAGTCGGAGCCGATGTGACCCAGAGAAACCTCAAACTCCTCCTTGCAGACCTTGGGTTTAGCCGGGGGGTGTTACTGTGACTTCCACGTGCGCCGCACCTGCTCGGTGTTAAATACAGCTGCTGCTTTTTAGTAGAGGTAAGCAAGTACCTTGACAATTTCCATCACTTTCTTTAAAATTAGCTTCTTTTGTCTTGCTTTGCGAAATGTTTAGACGTGTGTTGCACAAACCCCTGTGTATTCTAAAGGAGTATTTTGTTATATGTTATGTAAGTCATAAAGAATTCCCACACCGATGTTTTTGCAAACAACTTTGTCAGGCGCTTGGTAACTGTCCTCTATGAAGCTGGTGAAGAGTGTGAGAAACACTTGTTCACTGGTAAAATATTGAAAAGGACAAAGTCTTCAAAGCAAACACAATATTTTTGTTTTACAATTCAGCGCTGAATTGGATGCCCTTCTAGAAAAGGCATCCCATCTTACCGAAGTAGCGGATATATATACTAATTTTACAAAGCTCTTTAAGTCCTCAAAGAACATTTATTTTTTTAGGTTTTAGACAAAGAACTGCGTAAGTCCTCAAATGTTTAGTTTTTAGGTTATCCAGCTATGCCTGGAGACTTCCATCAGCTTGTCTCCTGACCTGAGAAAACTCCCATCTTGCAAGACAATCAAGCACATCAATCACTTCTTGCAGCCTTAAGACAAGTTCTCTCTTAACCTAAACCAGCTACATTTTACAAGATTAGCAAGCATATCGATAAACTCTTGCAACTGTAAGGGAGCGTTTGTTCTTTCAAGTTATTCATCCATGTCTAGTGATTTTCTGCATGTTATCTTTTGATAGGTGGATTCATATTACAAGATAATTGAACGTACAAACTAGCTGCAGCCAACCTTATCAATTAATTCTCACAAGAGCATCATAAACTTTGCATTGTTTTCCCCCTTACCATGGGCAGGAAAGCAGAGGGAAATGTGTTCCTAATGAAGTGCATCTGTATCAGTCATCAAGTGTTACAGTCATAAATTGATTTCTTAATGCTAACCTTTTTTGCCCTTGAATAAAGTATTATCTTACCCATTACAGCTCTGATAAAATCAATTTCTTCTGAAACATATGCCTGGGTCTTTTTTTTAATCACCTTCTCGTGTAGACTTTTGGTCCTGCAGGTGCTTGGAGCGATCCTGTGCCAGAACCTTTCCTTTGGTGTTGGGCAGTAGTTGAATCGTGCTGAGGGACTTTACGCTGGAAAATGGTTCTGCAGAAGATATGGCCTTTTGTGTTCAGGCTGGTTCCACACTTGCTTGCAGAACAGCTTCTGCACTACCAACTTAAATTTATCTGTTACCTACACAGCAATGTTCAGCTTCGCTTTTGGTGCAGTTTCATGCTTGGTCTCCTTTGCTGTTGCTTTGACCAATTCATTATGTACAGACAGGTTTTACGTAGGCCCCTTTGGGCAGAAAGTCAGCGATGTTTATAACTTCCTCTACAACACTGGGTTGCAAGTGCTCTGTGTGTTTATTCTGCTTTGGACCTCTTCCATCCACTGTTTCCTGCAAGCAAAGCCGGAGGTGGGCTGGAAGCTTATTTAAAGAAGAATTTCATAGAGTATTTGTTCAAGACTTGATGGGCTTTTCAAGCCTCCTATTGTTATAGACTTCCAACTAGCACTACTTTTGTCAAAGAATTCTTACAGACAGCCTTTCAAGCAGACTTGGGCAGACGTTCAGACAAACCAGATAGATTATGGATGGTGATACGAAGAGTTACTGTTTTACAGCACCATGATTTTTAAGTTGGGGAAACTAAGCAACCAGCTAATAATTGCACAAGCATCTGTCAATGTCTATTATTGTTTTTAATTCTAAAAATTATTAGGCTTCAGCGTACCGCAAGCAACTCTGAAATTACATTTGTAACATAAGTTGCAACAGGTTCAGCACTAATAATGATCACATAAACTCATCTACCCATGCATTTGAGTAAATCTTTACAAATTCTCACTGGTGCCTGAGATGTCAAAAGTAGTAGTAAGTACTAGGTGGCTAAAACTTGTGCTGGGCTTATTTCCAAGTTATTTTTTCTGTATTTTCTCACTTTTTCCCATCAATTCTTTTGGTCACAAGTCATCTTAGCTGTCAGAAACCATTCATGTTTTAAATTACTGTAAGCTGTATGATTTAACAGTTTAACAAATAACACAAACAGTAGCACTCTGTTCTCAGAGAAAACAATCTGTTGCTTCCTAGTAGAGTTTATAGGTATCTTTTCAGACAAGAGTGTGACTTGTAGGACTGTAGATTTAACTATAGTTCTGGAAAATTCAGTAATTGCTGATGGTACGTTTTGAAGTTGAGTGCCGTCTCCATCGTAGGAATAACTCTTGTTCTGCAGTATCTGCTGCAGCATCTGCTCAGGGACAGGGTTTAGTGGCAGATTGGAAGGGCTGGATTCGATGATCTAGGAGATCTTATCCAACCTGGTGCTTCTATGATTCTGCAATCTCAGAAACTTTCTATTATCCCTTCCCCTTTTGCTGCCACTTGTTTTATTGCCATCTGTGTTTTCATATCTTGGGTACGGGTACAGCATAAATCATCTTGTTACAATTCAGAAATGTTTTTTTGTTGTGTTCTGAGTGATATTACATCAGAACACTTTTTATTAGTGATTCTCCTACTGAATTGCTCCTGGGAGTACTCGTGGGAATAGTTAGGGTTTCCTGTGGTTTGGATAATGGCAAATGTAATTATGACAGTTAAAAAGCTGTCATGTAAGGATGGTCTGAATTTTGCCTTGAACTCCTCGCTATTCTGTCACTGTTATTTATTGGCGCACATAGCTTTCAGCAAGCTAATAATGTCTTAATAAAAATCTACTTTATGGCCGAGACAGAAAATGTAAGACATGTTACATGTCTGAAGTTACTTACTCAGTTCTGGTTTAGACAATATGAAGTTTACTTGTTTCTGAAATCCAACGACAGATGAGCTGATCAAATTTTAAATTGACTATTGTGAAGTAAGGCAAAAAAGACTGGAGTAGGTCCACTGTGTTCCATTCAAATTAAGCATAATAGACTGGAGATATGGCTTTTTATTCTCGACTGTGCTATGTACAACGTGTATGGAAAATGCAATTAGATGGCTTGCGCATAACTTTCTCCACATATGCAGTGGGTGTAATAATTAAAAATAAAGGTCAGTGGTGTTTCATATGCTGTGCTGGGATTCAATTTGGATTGTAACTGGATGAAGTTAATGAGTGTCTGTACTATTTCCCAGGCGACAAAAATCTGGGATTTTTAGAGAAATAAATTCACGAAGCAAGGGCCATGTCAACATTCTGTAGGAAAATACAGAGGTCCAACTGCTATGAATATCTTGATGTTTTTCTGATTTCAAAATTCTGAAGGTTCTGTCCATCTCTGAGATACATCCCTATAACACAAAGGATTCTTTTCTACGCTTTAGAAAAAATTACTGTCAAGTTATATTTAATTACAGTAACTAACTAGAAACAAAAATTAGCTCTTCCCAAGAGCAAGGACTTGTCTTTTTAATTAATTTAAATGTTTCATTTTGTAACCCTTAAAATTGCAGTTCTGAAACACAATTAAAGTAATGGCTGAGCAGATGCATTTATGCAAAAGCGTGTAGAAAGTGAAAATAGCACAGGTAACAACACTTACAAGAAGACATGTAAGACTTAAGCCACTTCCAGTTATGTGTGTGAGCTGATAACTCTTCCAGGTATTACGAGTTTTCTTAAGGGGTTTAAGAAGCTGAACGTGTTCTTTGCATCTTGTTTGTGGCATCAGGCAGTAAGTTCTTCCTGTCTCCTTGTGAATAAATTTGCTTGGGAACAATCGTCCACTTTAACTGATGGTGAGCTAGATGGAGAGACTCTTCTTCCTTGGGTTTGTTGCAGAGTGAGTTTTTCTTAGTCATCTTGTGTATTTATGAACTATGAACACGGAAGCTGTAAAAAGCCATCATTATCAGTTTGGTGTCAAGGCTGGATGCCCGGGTTCCTGCTTCAGGATCTACTTATGTACCTGTAAGAACACCGGCTCACACACTCCCTGCCAGCCCCTATCCCCCACGCTCCCTAAACTCCTTCTGCTTTTGGAAAACATTGTTAATAAAATCAACTCTGCCGCGTGGTGGTGATGTGTTCCCTTTGCAATATGTTTCCTTCCTGAACAATATCAGCTCTAACATGATTTAGTCCTTTGGAGACTAAGGACCTAGCCATGACCTTTTTAAAGATGGAAAAGTTTCCACTTACTATGTTGGGACAATATTCGTGACTCATCGTTTGAAATGAAAGATGGTGTAGTACTTAGGTAGAGGGAATTAATTCCATTAGTTAGGCAGAAGTCCATTTTACTTTGTGTTTTGTAACATTTTATCCTGGAATAGAGCAAAAGAGACAAAACCATTGAATCTATAGGTAAAAGGCATTGCCTATTCTTTATATCCATGTGGATGTGCGTTAGGTGTGTATGTGTGACAACCTTGGCTTCAAAGGAATCCCTTGATTCAAAATATGGCTGTTCCTAAATATGAAACTCTGTGCCTTTAGAGTAAAAATACTGAGTTGCCATTTTGGGATGGCATAATTAAGCCACTATTCCCTAGTCTCAAATCAAACATCTTCTGCATAATAAAAGCTCAGGTGCATTATGTCACCTTAAGAACATTCTGGGCATTTGCATACCTGAAGCAGGAGATACCTGAGTTTCAGCTTGATTTGTGCAGCCTTTATTGAAGTTACAAATGCTTCTCCATGAGGATCCTTGACTTGACCCATATCCCCTCTCCGTTATGGCTGAGGGAAAATGAGACAGGTATGTTGTCTAATATGCTGGGTAGACCAGGAGTTCTGTGTTGAGCTTCAAAACATATGGCCTCTGCACCTTTTCCCATTTGTCTTGGTCTTTGATTTTGGACAAATCACTGCTCTGTCTCATAGATTCTTCATCTCTCAAGTGTTACTTTTGTCATTGTGACATTGCTTTGGTATCAACAGAGCAATGAAATTGCAATGTAAACATGGAGTATTTAATACAGAGCAGTTTTTCTTCTGCTGCCTGTGGGGCCAGTTAATATAGGTATAATGTACATTCTAGCTTGCCCTTATGTTGAGGCCACAGCCGGCTTTGCTTGCCAAGGGTCTCTCCAGTTTTACAGCCCTCGGTGACACATGGAGTGTGCACCATTCTATCTACCATGTGAATTTTTAAATGGTGCAATTATATGTCTTAAAGCGTCCAAAATTCTGAGAAACAGCACTGTGATGGAAGTATGGAATTCTCATTGCAGTTTCAATGTGGTGGGTACATCTGAGGAATTTCTTTGGCTGTATCTCCAACACATTTGCATCAGAAGGTTAACGTGAAATTCCTAGGAATATTTCCAGGCATTACACTAATAGTCTCAAAGGTCTGTGGTCGGTAAAATTTCCCTGGAAAACTCAAAATAGTCATTTTCATAAAACACTTGAGAACTTGGCTGCTTTGACTGAAATTGTTGATTTTTGTCTTGTAGATTGTGACAGGCACTTCTCCAGATAAAAAGCAAAATGAGCTCTGCTTTGTAAATATGTCCAGTTTTCCTTTATGCTTACAGTGGATGATTTGTTCTGGAAAAGGATAAAAGAAAGTCGATAAGAGTAATTGAGTAGTGGAGATAAAACAGTCTAGATTAGAAAAAGGCTTCTGGCCCTAGAAAGCTCTATAATATGGTGTCATGCAAGTTGAGTATGTGTCACCCATAATCAGGAAAAACAGAAGATGAAAGGAAGGGTTGACATTTTACAAGTCCTCGGGTCCTGGAATATGGGAGGAAGCACTGTGGCAATGGGCAAAGATTATGTATAATCATCCACCAGGGGATTCACAGTCATCCACAGCCTCCTGGAAGCAGAAAAACCTGTTGATTCCTGGTACTCTGTCATCACCTGCCAGTGCACAGTAGATGGTATTTATCATGCCCTGCTCTCTCAGCAGTAGCTTCTGCAAGTCAGAATTGGGAATGTGCCATCTTGTTTGCTTTCTGTGCTCTGTACCATTGGTGTGCAAGGGATCTCATAGAGACAGTGGCTGGAAGGAACCTTTGGGGGTCATCCAGTCCAGTCTCCTGTCAAAGTGGGACTAATGCCACTCCTGGATCTGGTCAGTCATGGCTTTGTTTAGCTGAGTCTCAAAAGCTTCTGAGGACAGAGACTCCACCACCTCTCTGGGTAGGTTGCTTTGTTGTTGCATGAAGGAACCAATGCTCAGGTGCTTAACAAAAGAGAGTATTGTGCAAGGCAGTAAAAAGAATTATGTGTGGGAGACTGAACCCGTGCAGGTACCCCAGACAAGATCACGGACAATCAATACGATTGGAAATCAAGTCGTTTCTTAGCAAGCAAGCAAACTGAGAGCACCCCTGCAGAGAAGGATTTGGGGGAGCTCATAGATGAGAATCATAGAATCATAGAATAACCAGGTTGGAAGAGAGCATCATTGTAAATGCCTTCTTAAAATTGTATTAATACTGCTAAGTTTAAATATGAAAAGATTAATTTTTGACATTGGAATATGAAGTTATACTCAACTTATAATAGATTAATTCAGAAGTATTGTTGCAGACCTTCATTATAGTGTGTTTTCATCACATTTGTGGAACAATATTTGCCTCTCAGTTTTAAATTAAAGCAAAGATTTTGTAGTATTATCATGACTTTTGGAAACTCATCCCATTATATATGTTTAGGCCAAAACTTTGTAATATGTGCACTTCATGAATTTTCTTTGAAAGCCTGTGATAAATCTACACATGTCAGCTTGAGTCAATGATGTTGAATTGGAAGTGATGAATATTCAGTGAAAATAAACAAATTAATAAAAATCCTGGTAAAATGCTGACTGGACATCAGCAAAGATCACTGCTTCTTAGGTGTCAAAATAAATATTGGAAGCTATCAACACAAATAAGTTACTTAAGTGATAGAATAATCTTACTTTTAGAGCCTTCATCTTTTTCTTTGTTAAGGAATGTAATTCAAAACTGAAAGATCACATCAATGTTTAATGACAAATGAATTAATCAATATTCAATTTCCTAACACAACTGAAGTCAGCATTTCCTAATGAAAATATTTCCATTTTTGCATACATGTCTATGGAGATGCACACACAGTTGATGTGTTTTTTTATTCCTAGACAGAAATAAGATTAATTTTTCTTTTCAGATTGAATGAGAATCAGTTTCAAAGACATGGAAGCACTGGGGGAGATTCTGAAAGGAGAAACCAAAAGTTACATCACATTTTTAAATCTGTGATTATTCACTTTGGGTTTGTAGTTTTTGTAAAGAATGTAATTGACTTTGAGGCAAAATTTGTTTTGAGGGTTTTTTGTTTGTTTTCACTTGCTAGTGTTCAGTCACCCATACAAACAATTTGTTTTTAGTAATGCTTCTGGTAAGGACTGTTCTAGCATCCTGGCAGGAAGCAATTTGCATCTCTGCTTTTGAGCTTGTAAAGTTTGCCTCTTCTGGAAATGTATTTCTGGAAGTGCTGTGCTTGACTTCAGGATGCTGTTTCCCACTGTTTATTTCTGTTGCAAGTTAACTGGATGCTGGCTTTGCATTAGCATAACAACATAACTATGATTTATATTCTTGCCTCCACACTGTGACTTAATGTAGGGAATTCTCCATGAATTTTAACAATATTTTCTGATTGTTGCTGCCCCTCTTACCTGTCTCTGTGGATGGAGATAACCCAGCCAGTGAAAGGACTTCGCTGTATTCCAGTTAGATCTATCTGCGGGAAATAGATCTTTTTTTGGTCAGAGCTGAAAGATAAGGATTGTTCCACAGCAAGCATGAGTATGTAAATGCTTTTCCATTATGTGGCACAGAGAGCTCCTTCTAGTCATTAAGACCCTAACAAAGTGCTCATGGGCTGCCATCTGTTGCTTACATTTTTAAAAATTATTTTACATTTCTTTTATATTGATACTAGAAAATACCTTGTGTGCTAGGAAAGCATTCTGGGTGGATGTGTAAGCTTCAGACAATGACTTTTGTCAGGGATAAAATGAGTAACTTTTTGGTGTTTAGGGAAGTTACTGATGTTTTGTGACGGTTTGCTAAGGAAAAAGGAAGATTTTTGTCTTTAAGATAAGGGAAACTGAATCATTTTTTATCTCTCTGTATTGAAGGAGGTAGGGGAGAGAGGAAAATCTAATTGGTTTTCATTGGCAGGGTGCCAGTAGTAAAAGAAAAGGAAATTATTTTAATTATCAAAAGGACTTGGAGGAGGTGAGATGTGAATTCTTATTGTTTACTGAATCCAGTAAGAGAAACAGAATTTTTTTCTCAAAGGAGTTTGTGTTTTATGGATGAAAAGAAACATACAGTTGCTTGCCCCACGCCCCTCATTTTTCCTCACCAAGAAGTTTCTGAAAATGTCACTCTTGTCATCATGAATATTGCAAGATAGTCTTTACCTCAGGAAATTCAGCACATAATGGGTACATGCATATATGCATGCAATATATATGAGATATTTGCATACCTTATTTTTGAATAATATAGTCAGAAATTCACCCTGGTGGAGCTGAAGGTCCAGAGGGATATGGGACAGGCAAGGAGCGTAGTCAGGACACTCAGTTTCAGGAAAGCAGACTTCCAGCTTTTTAAGAAATTGCTCAGTAGGACCCCCTGGGACATAATCTTCAGGGACAAGGGAGCAAAATAGAGCTCACAAATATTTAAGGATGCTTTCCATAAAGTGCAAGAGCGCTCAGTCCCTGTACGTAGAAAACCAGGCAGGAAAGGGAAGAGACCAGCATGGCTGAGTCAAGACCTACTGGTTAAAGTAGAGAAGAAGGAACTGCATGGGTAGTGCAAGCAGGGATGGAGAACCTGGGACGTGTATAGAGATGCTGCCCAGTTATGTAGGGATGAGGTCAGGAAGGCCAAGGTGCAGCTGCAGCTGAACTTGGCAAGGGAAGTGAAGACTAACAAGAAGGGCTTCTACAGGTACATCAATCAGAAGAGGAAGGTTAAAGAGAACGTAACCCCACTGATGGCTGGGAATGGTGATCTTGTATCAACAGGCAAGGAGAAGCCTGAGGTACTTAACAACATTTTTGCCTCAGGCTTCACTGATAACCACTCTCCTCACCCCTCCTGAGTCATGGGACAGCAAGATGGTGACCGGTGGGGTAAACCCCTCCCACTGTAGAGGAGGATCAGATTCGTGAACACCTGAGGAACCTGAACTTACATAAGTCTATGGGACCTAACGACATGCATCTCAGAGTCCTGAGGGAATTGGTAGATGTGGTTGTCAAGCCACTCTTCATGATATTTGAAAAGTCATGGCAGTTAGAAGAAGTCCATGGTAACTAGAGGAAGGGTAATGTTGTGCCCATTTCTAAAAGGGGCAGAAAAGAAGACCCTGGGATCTACCGACCTGTCAGCCTCACCTCTGTGCCTGTGAAGATCATGGAACAGATCGTCCTAGAAGCTTTGCTAAAGCCCACAGAGGACATGGAGGTGATTAATGGTAGCCACTAAAGCTTCACCGGTTCATGTGTGACCAATTTAGTGACTTTCTATGATGGGGTAACTGCAGCAGTGGACATGGATAAACCAGTGAACGTGATCTATCTCGACTTGTGTAAAGCCTTTGACTCGGTCCCTCACAACAGAGAATCACAGAATAACCAGGTTGGAAAAGACCCACCGGATCATCGAGTCCAACCATTCCCCCCAATCTCTAAACCATGCCCCTCAGTACCTCATCCACCCACACCTTAAACACCTCCAGGGAAGGCAAGTCAACCACCTCCGTGGGCAGACCGTTCCATTGCCTAATGATCCTTTCAGTGAAGAATTTTTTCCTTATGTCAAGCCCGAATCTCCCCTGGCGGAGCTTGAGGCCATTCCCTCTTGTCCTGTCCCCTGTCACTTGGGAGAAGAGGCCAGCTCCCACCTCTCCACAACCTCCTTTCAGGGAGTTATAGAGAGCAATGAGGTCTCCCCTCAGCCTCCTCTTCTCCAGGCTAAACACCCCCAGCTCTCTCAGTCGCTCCTCGTAAGACTTGTTCTCCAGCCCCCTCACCAGCTTCGTTGCTCTTCTCTGGACTCGCTCCAGAGCCACAACATCCTTCTTGTGGTGAGGGATCCAGAACTGAACACAGTACTCGAGGTGCGGTCTCACCAGTGCCGAGTACAGAGGGGGAAGAACCTCCCTGGACCTGCTGGTCACGCCATTTCTGATCCAAGCCAAGATGCCATTGGCCTTCTTGGCCACCTGGGCCACTGCTGGCTCATGTTCAGTCGCTGTCAACCAACACCCCCAGGTCCTTCTCCTCCTGGCAGCTTTCTAGACAGACTTCTCCTCGGATGGAGCTGCTCAGGGTTATTGTGCCCCAAAGGCAGGACCCGGCATTTGGCCGTGTTAAACCTCATGCCGTTGGTCTCAGCCCAGCAGTCCAGCCTGTTCAGGTCCCTTTGGAGCCTCCCGACCCTCCAGCAGATCCACACTTCCACCTAGCTTAGTGTCTTCTGCAAATGTGCTAAGGGAGCACTCGATGCCTTCATCCAGGTTGTTGATAAAGACATCGAACAGGGCTGGACCCAGCACTGAGCCCTGGGGAACCCCACTTGGAACTGGCCTCCAGCTGAATTTAACTCCGTTTCCCACCACTCTCTGGGCCTGGCCAGCCAACCAGTTTTCCACCCAGGAGAGTGTGCGCCAGAGGTGACAGTTTCCAAAGCAGAATGCTGTGAGAAACTGTGTCAAAGGCTTTACTAAAGTCCAAGAAGATACATCCACAGCCTTTCCCTCATCCGAGAGTTTAGTCACTTGATCATAGAAGGCAATCAGGTTAGTTTGGCAAGACCTGCCTTTTGTGAACCCATGTTGACTGGGCCTGATCACCCGGTTCTCTTGCATGTGCTTCATGATTGCACTCAAGATCACCTGTTCCATGACTTTCCCTGGCACCGAGGTCAGACTGACAGGCCTGTTGTTCCCCGGACCGTTCTTGTGCCCCTTGTTATAGACGGGCACGACATCAGCCAGCCTGCAGTCCACCGGAACCTCCCCAGTCTTCCAGGACCGCTGGAAGATGATGGAAAGGGGTTTCACAAGCACATCTGCCAGTTCCCTCAAAACTCTTGAGTGGACTCCATCCGGCCCCATAGACTTGTGGGCTTCTAGCCGGGCAAGCTAGCCTCTAACCACCTCCTCTAAATTGCAGAGATATGGATTTGATGGGTGGACTGTTTGGTGGATAAGAAACTGGCAGGATGGTTGTCTTCAAAAAGTACTGGTCAATGGCTCAAAGGCCAGGTGGAGATCAGTGACAAGTGGTGTCCCTCGGGGGTCTGTACTGGGACTGGTGCTTCATCAATGATCTTCATCAATGATATTGACAGGAAGAGTGAGCACACCCTCAACAAGTTTGCAGATGACACCAAGTTGTGTGGTGCAGTTGCCACACTGGAAGGATGGGATGTCATCCAGAGGGACCTGGACAGGCTGGAGAAGTGGGGCTGTGAGAACCTTATGAGGTTCAACATGGTCATGTGCAAAGTCCTACACCTAGTTGGAGTAAACCTCATTTTCAGTACACAATGGGGGATGACGTGATTGAGAGCAGCCTTGCACAGAAGGACTTGGGGATGCTAGTCAATGAGAAGCTCAACATGAGCCAGCAACGTGTGCTTACAGCCCAGAAGGCTGACCGTGTCCTGGGCTGCATCAAAAGCAGCGTGGCCAGCAGGGTGAGGGAGGGGATTCTGCCCCTCTATTCCTCTCTTGTGAGACCTCATCTGGAGTACTGTGTCCAGTTCTGGAATCCTCAGCATAAGGAGATGGAGCTGTTGGAATGGGTCCAGAGAAGGCTACGAGGATGATCCAAGGGCTGGAGCCACTTCTTTATGGGGACAGGCTGAGAGAATTGGGGTTGATCAGCCTGGAGAAGAGAAGACTCCCAGGAGACCTTCTAGTGACCTTCCAGTACCTGAAAGGAGCCTACAAGAAAGCTGGGGAAGGACTATTCATAAAGGCTTATAGTGATAGGATGAGGGGGAATGGATATAAACTGAAGAAGGTTAGATTCAGACTACACATAAGGAATAATTTCTTCACCATGAGAGTGGTGAGACACTGGAACAGTTTGCTAAAGGAAGTTGTGGATGCCCTGTCCCAGGATGGGACGGGTTGTGTTTAAGGCCAGGTTGGATGGGCCTTGGGCAGCCTGACCTAGTGGGAGGTGTCCCTGCCCATGTCAAGGCTGTTGGAACTGGATGTCCTTTAAGGTCCCTCCCAACCCGAACTATTCTATGATTTATTAGAGCCGAATTCTGTAAAATCACTTCTGGAAGGCCTGCTAAAATTTGTCTCAATGAATAATGTAAGTTTTGAATTTCTGGATGCTTTCCTCACTGGTAAAGGATAGGCATCTGCTGACTCATTTTTTTGTACATTTCCTCTAACACCTTTAAGACTTCTATCCTGGAAGAGGTGTTTGCTTTTCTAGTTCCAGGCTGATTGCCAACAAATTGCTCTGTGATTACTTAGCTCTTTCCTTCCGTAATTGTTTGCCGTTTCCAATATGGTGTTTTGGCTCTTGTATACTGTGTTTCTTCACAGCACTCAGAATTGAGCTTCCCAAGGTAGACCCTTGAGTTGACACGTGATGCATGTGAGCTGAAATTCTGAAGTCCTGATTCCCATTCTGTCGTTGGACACAAAACTGGATGGAGACACGCCATCCATGCTTATTCTGAAATATTCTGAAAATAGGTACAACTGCTTTCCCTAAATCACATAAATATTTGTAGACAGAAACAAACATAGGCACTGTGCAGTCATCACCTGCTGTTGTGGAATCATAGAGTTGTCTGGTTGGAAAAGACCTTTGAGATCATTGAGTGCAGCCAAACCTGTCCACTACTAAACCGTGCTTGAGCACCTCACTTACCCACTGAGAGAATCATGTTTCTTTGCCATGGAAACCATTTCTCAGGGTTATTTCTTTTCCTTTTGTATGATGTTCTTTTCAACCTGGAGTTGCATCTTAACAGATGAAATGGAAATAAAAGAACTATCTCTGTGTTCTCTTCTGCTTTGAACTGAGAGCTATCAGAACTGCAGGGAAGCAGTGAGGAAGGAAAGGCAAGTGTTCTGGGACTAAGACATAAACAATCAATTACTGCAGCTGATGTTAGGGAGCAACAGCAGCCCATGTTGCTCAATTATTAAATCAAGGAGAACCTTAAAGATATTTTCTTGATTTGAAATATCCTTTTTAATATGTTTTTTTCTTTTGCTACTGATTCAGTGTGTAACTATAGTTATGGTTGTGATATTTTGAAAATCATAGGTCTTAAAGGTCTTTTACTTTTTTATTTTAAGTTATGTTATTTCATGTTATGTTTGATTTTTTTGCATCTGTTCAACTTTTAGTTGACCAATATTCTGTAGGGGCAGGTGTGACAAACCGATAAGATCAGATAATTTAAGGGGGGATGTGGTGCTGTTAGCTATCTGTAGCACTGATTTCCATTGAAAGCGTTATAAATTGGTGTAATCTTGTGACCGATCTATTTTAATGTGTTTCCTTACACTCCTAAATGCTAAGAATTAAATTTAAATAGCTTGGCTACTCAAACAAGATGTAAACATAGCTTTAAATCTAACTGAAGATGCAGACAAAGCACACCGAGTTAATCTACAGAGGGAGTAACTGAGGAATTGCATTATATTAAAATACCATACCTGGTCCATATTAATTCTTCAGACAGAAACACACTTTGCAAGCACCTGTGTGACTGTAGAACTGTGCCACGCAAGGACAGAAAATTCCCACAGATGGCTAAAATAGGAAAGCAATTTAGTTCTGTTATGCGTTCACGTAAACCTTAGTCTTCTGTTAAAGACAGTTCTGCTTCCTAAGCTGCTTAAAAGAAGATTTTCCCTTTGCCCCCGAGGAACTGAGGAATCAGAGAGCAAGCCAGCATCTTTGCATTCATCTCTTTGCTTAGAGACCCTCTGTGTTGTGGAGATGACAACACTGCCAGGTCCCAGGGCATCCAGGCACTGAGCTGGTATGCACAATGGCACTGGCCAGTATCAGATCTTTTCATCATCTAGGAAGGGAGAATGCAGGAGACGTGGTTAGAAGATTAGAGACATGCTGTTCAATGTTTATCTTGTAACAGGAGTTTATATGTGTTGTCTCAGATTATCAAAAAGCTAACATTTTTGTTCTTTCATCCTTTTTGCTTTCTTTCTGTACTTTCTAATATGGCGCATTCATCACTTCCCAGTTAACTACAGTTATAATTCGCAAACCAACTCTGAAAGTTTAGTGAATCACTAGACATCAGTCAACACAAATACATTATTATATTTCTGTTCCTTGATGCTTCCTGTAGTTTTCCTTTTCTCTGCTTCTAAAAAACACATTTGCTTTCTTTCAATTCCCTCTGTGTTCCTGTAATTCTTCCTCTTAATTTCACTACCATTATGGCAAGGCAAATTGAGAAAGAAAGAAATTAGGCCCATTAAAAAGAAAAGCAGAAAACTCCTTCTTTGCTATAAGTCATAAACAACTATTATCCTTTGGTTTTTTGTTTACATTTTTTTCTAGTGCTCAAAAGCTCAGCATCACTGAAAGTTATGGCCAGTCTCACTCCTTCATGGATGCTTACAGAACCATAGAATGGTTTGGGATAGAAGGCACCTTTAGAGCCCATCCAGTCCAACCCCGTAGCAGGAGGTAGAGGCATCTTCAACCAGATCAGGTTGCTTAGAGCCCCCTCCAACTTGACCCATCCCTGAATGTTTCCAGGGATGAGGCAGCTACCACCTCTCTGGGCAGGCTATGGCAGTGTTTCATCACCCTCGGTGTAAGAAATATCATCTTTATATCTGTTCTGAATCTCTGTTATTTTAGTTTAAAACCATTGCCCCTTGTCCTATCACAACAAACCCTGCTAAAAACTCTATCTCCATAATTCTTGTAGACCCCCTTTAGGTACTGAAAGGCCACAGTCGGGTCTCCCTAGACCCTTCTCTTCTCCAGGCTGAACAACCCCAGCCCTCTCACCTTTCCTCGTATGGGAGGTGTTCCAGCCCTCTGATAATTTTTGTAGCCTCTGGACTTGCTCCAATAGGCCCATGTCTTTTCTGTGCTAAGGACTCCAGAGCTGGACGTAGGACTCCACGTGGGGTATCACCAGAGCGGAGCAGGATCCCCTCCCTTGCACTGCTGGTCCCACTGCTTTGGATGCAGCCCAGGACACGGTTGGAAACAGGTTATCCCTCTACCTATCTATAGCTGCATTTTAATCCATGTTTTCACAGCTTATTAGGATTCTGACCATGAGGGATCTCCTACTTATCATCGTATGTAGCCCAGAAGGACAAGCACCTTTAACTGCCTTCTCTTGCTCTTGATGACAAGGATCTTCATATGTTCACCTTCACTAAAATATGAAGTAAAGTATATTAAATGACATTAACAGTAGTATATGCTAAATGTATATGAGTAGAAGGCAGCATTTTCTAGACATAATAAACCCATTCACTATGTACTCAACACTGACAGAGATGGAGGAGTGCCTGAGGCCAGCTCTCATAGTACAATTACCTCTAATGCAGCCAAATTACTCGGTCAATCACTTAAGAGACCTAAGTGGATCTAGTTTGCTACACTGATGGGAGCTTTCAGTGGCATTCAAAGAAAGGGCATTTTATAATTACTGATAATGTAACTCCTAGGATTATGAATTGCAGGCTTCTTTTTGAAATAGTTTTACAATGATCACTTGTGCAAAATAATTAATATGCAACTTTGTTCATTTATAGGCAACTATTCAACAAACTCCTGTAGTTATGGTACTGTTTGCTTTCTACCATTCTTCAAACGTAACAAATGTTACATACACACTTTCCCTTTGACCCACAGTATTTCTTCTTTCTGGATGCTCTTGGCAGATTAGGAGTGATCCTACTTCCCTTGTCAAAAGCTAGGTGAGATAGAAGAATCTGTTATTCAACAGCGATACCTGACATGCAGTAGTTGTGCCATTTTACAGGTCTCCTGGGAGCCTTCTCTTCTCCGAGCTGAACAACCCCAACTCTCTCAGCCTGTCCCCACAGGGAAGGTGCTCCAGCCCTCTGATCATCCTGGTAGCCTCCTCTGCACCCATTCCAACAGCTCCTTTTCCTTCTTACATTGAGAATAAAGTTAAATAAATAGATACAAAAAAGTTGGAAGGTTGGGATAAAAATTGCCAATACCAGAATATGAAGCACTCATTAGTCTTGTTCAGATCTCAACCCTTCAGCAGGACTAGCAGTATGGGATGAGTGCTGGCTAGGGCAGACTGTCTACCCTCTGAAATCTTCAGCCACCTCTGAGCTCTGTCAGTACCACCAGCACCATCCCATCCATCTCAGTCTGTGAGCTGGACAGAACAGAATTGTGAGCCAACTGTTCAGCTTCTGTTTTGCTTCAATCCAGGAACAGAAGCTCTTGGGGATGACGCTTTGCTTACTTATTGAATAAATGCTTTCACCAAAACCCTAAACTCTTTTATGTAGGGCCTGTTTGACTGAGGGAATGTTTTATTTCTGTCAGTCTGCCAAAAACACGTGGAGTGGCACCTTTTTTCCATGACTGCAGATCCACTGGTGTTTGCAGCAATACTTCTGCATGATGGTGTGCTGCAAATGTTTAACCTCAGTAAACTGCTCCACTGTTCTGCAGACGTTAGTGGTTTTAGATCCCTCTGATAGGGGAGATGGTGTTGTTTGCAGGTGCCATCAACTCAGACGTTCTGTCCGTTGGTTCTCCGTGCAGTGGAAAGCAGTCTCTCTTCCGATTATTATTTCTCATTTTGTGAATTATCTCTAATCTTAGCAAACAGATACTGATACCATGGAAAGTATGTGAAAGAGGCAAGTAGGGAGCTCCTAGGCAAAGAAAGGATAATGCTTTTTTATGGTAAATGTCGACTTCAAGATGAGCTAGGCTCTCAGGAGTATATTAAATAAGAGCTATGTGGCAGAACCAGGGGCAGAGATGCTCTAACTGTAACTAGGATGTAATACATGATATTTTTTTAACCTGTGAAGTGCATTAAATGTTATTTTGTTTTATGCACCTCAGATCTTTATTGACTGATGTAGTGAAATATAGGAGTAATTTAATGATGGATAGGAAATTAGTACAGTAAGTTCTAAGAAATGAGGATGAGTAGGATGTTGTAATAAACTACAAGTCACTAATTCTGAAGTTGTGTGTTACAAATTTCAGACAGAGCATTTCTGAAGTGAGTTGGAATTGGAGCTGGGCCACAATTTAGATTTCTAATTTATAATTCAATCTCTCCTTCACCCAGCTTTCTCTGAGAGGATGCCTCCCTCAGTCAAATGACTCTGGTCCCATCATCTACGGCCCTAGCCCTGCAAATGTGTTAGATTTATAACTCTGGACCTCTTCATTTTTTCCCAAATCACAGACTTATTTTCACAGAATCACAGAATAACCAAGTTGGAAGAGACCCACTGGATCGTCTGGATTTTCTATCTTTTATCATTATTCAGTTGTATATGTTCTGTTTCCTTTCAGACAGAATGACTTTACAGCACAATAAAGAGATGATAGTGGCACAGAGAGATGTATACAGGCTAGTTTACCAGGTTAAATTCATTTTGCAGGTGAAAAGCAGCAAAGATCAAGTCATGGTGGTTTTTGTATTGGCTTTTGACAAGAGCATATACAGCGATGGCTTGTCTCTGGCTTGCTGGCCTATGCTGAATGCAGTGCTTCTTTATCTTTGTTAAATTAAAGATAGCATGAATACATGTTGCAGTTGTATTTTCTTTTTGGCTATATAGATTTGCTCAAAGTATATATGCCAGTATGCAACCAGTTGTTTTTCAGAGTGTAAGTGCACTCTGAAATTGAACAATTAGTGGCAGAACCTTTGTTGTGCTAGACCTGTGATAACATGGTGTTAGATCTGCGAGCTACCCTATAGCACCAGAGTTCCTGAGTTGCCCTGAAACTTTGCAGAATCTTTTAAATATCCATCTGCCTTTTAGTCATCTTTATGTGTGGTTTGCACAGCCCATCAGCATTCAGTAATTGGAGCCCACACTTATTTTTTAATTTGTTGTTCAGTGTCAGTAACTGGCAGGCTGTGGATTGTGTGGGCAGCCACTATTCACAGCAAATTGATGGGATTACATTTTCAATCCTTGCTTCAACCTGAAAGGAGGTTGCAGAGAGGCGGGTGTTGGTCTCTTCTCCCAAGTGACATATGGTAGGACGAGAGGAAAGGGCCTCAAGCTGTGCCAGGGAAGGTTCAGATTGGACATTAGGAAAAAATTCATCATGGAAGAGGTTCTCGGGCACTGGAACAGGCTGCCCAGGGAGGTGATTGATTTCCCATCCCTGAAGGGATTTAAAAGGTGGGCAGATGAAGTGCTTAGGGGTATGATTTAGTAGTGGATAGGAATGATTGGATTTGATGATGTCAAAAGTCTTTTCCAACCCAGGGATTCTATGATTCAGGAAATGTATCTGCAAATAAGGCGGCTCCAAGTGAGGCATACAGAAACGACACACACAGCCTTCCACAGCATGTGCAGGTGTTAGCTTGTGCACTGACTTGTCTGGGTGTCAGCCAAAAGCTTCCTTTCTGCTCACTGCATGAGTTCTGTCCCACTTCTGTAAAGTGCTGTTGTACAAGTATGAAACTCTAGCTCTTTCCTGAGAATCTAAGCAGTTTTAATCAGGGCTTTTAAGTTCTCTCACAGCAGGAAGTTTTAGGTATTTCTTCTGAACTGTTGCATGTGCTGCTGGCTACCAGGCACCGAAGCATTAGCAGTGCATCCTAAAATGAGAGAAACAATGGAGTGAAAGTCTGAGGTGAGCTGAGTAGCTCCGTGAAACCTACTTGAATAAAGGCCCAGAGGGTGTGTTGCACCTGATTGGTGTGGTGCTCACTCGTTCTTAGATTCTGGACCTTAACAGTGCTCACTGTGGTCTTCCAGGCCACGTGTGTTTTAAGGAGCATGATGTGCTTTCCAGTTTACAATCAGTTGCAGAGTGTCCAAACAAAATCCCTTTGAAATAAGGTTCCCTGACATCTGCTGTTCAATCACCCTCAAAACTTCTCATTCCTTGTTTGTTTTAGAGTTGCTGATTATCCATCTGCACCGTATTCAGAGAGATTTGTTAGTTCTGTCTTAAGAACATCTCACAGAGCTCTTTTATTTCATTTTCCATGTCTTAGGAGAGTGATTTATATTAGACAACTACCAAGCATTGTAGGGAAGTTTGTCTTTTAGCTAATTCATAGTGTGTTGCAGCTGAGGTGTAGTGTGTGTTCACGCTATTACACTGATATGTAGAAGCTTAGTAATATCCATCTACTTAGGGTGTTTGGCTTGCATCTTTCTTGTGTAAAGAACTGACTTTGTAAACAAATGACTTTGTAAACAGCTGACTTCACCACATCAACATTAAGATTAACCTTGATTTGTTCCCAGAGTGGTTTCTGTAGTATCCTACTGATTTCCTCATCCTCCAATTCTGCACTTCAGCCTAAACATTTTTGATGCTGATGATAGAACAGAGTGGCCTTTTGGGGGCTGCTGGCTGTATCCCTTTGACCTGTGCAGCTATCTAGACGTGTATTCTTCTGTCTCCTTGTGCTTACAGCTTCCTCGGTGCTCCTTCATCCCTTGCTGCTGATACAATTGAAGGCTTTGCCAGGACTTTATCCCGAAGCTGTCACAGTCCTGTTGCAGAGCTGAAACGATGCTCACTGTTAGTATGGGTGTGTGTGATTGTGCTAAAAGTAAATGGAACCTAAAAGCAAAAATACAGCAAAAACCTGTTTCAGTAGTACTAATTTCATTTTCATGAATTGTTGCTCTGTGGCTTTAGAGATGCAAATGCTGCTTTACCTAAAATATTTCAGGGGGGAAAAAAAAAAGGAGAAATAATACAAGGAATCTTACAGAATATTCTGTATTTCAGTACAAAGGTGAATTTGTTTGGAGCATTATAAACAGCAAAAGAAAAGAGGACTAATTTTTTAGAGTAATCAGCACAGTAAGGAATAGTGGTTTGGGAAAAAAAAAAAAAGGATCTATTTTCTTAAAACTGACACTTCTTTCCTGGGAAGATATTCCAGAAGGCTCCAAAGGTGGGTGTGTGGGGGTGGCTGGGAGGGCATGCAGCCCGGGTGCCTGTACAGATCAGGTGGGAGCGGTGTGTGGCCCTTCCCTGCTTTCAGCAGGAGTAGACGGTTCAAGTCTCATTGTTTTGCAGTGGTAGAAATAAGGAAACTGTTAGGTGCCTCTCCTTATCAACAGGATCCCACTTGTCTGTGAGCTCCCTAGGAGACAATACACGTGTGGAAGAGTTCTGGCAGCAGCACGGAGGCACTCTGTCCCTGGATGGTGCTAATGACTGTTCTGTTTCATTGCCAGCTGACTGGGTAGCAACCACTTTGGTTTCTAAAATACCAGAACACCTACAGAAAGTGAGACTGGACCCTAAAACATCGCATTTATGTGCTAGATTTTGCCAGTAATGGGTTTAACAAAGATTTAATTGCACCCCAAGATAGGATCAAATTGTAGGATGTGTTGCAGCTGAGGAGAAGTGCTACCCAGAGAGGTGAAGGAGCTTTCCAGAGAACAATCTTTTTGTCCCTTCAGGACAGTGGTCTGAATGACAAAGGAAGAGCAGTGCAAGGGAAAGGGAAATGAAGCAGGAATCTGTAGAGAGAGGAGAGAAGAAAAACCAGTGGTGTCAAGAAAACTGGCAGTTTGCTGAATACGACACCGGCAAGAACAGGGGACTGGGAAAGGTTCATCTTTCAGTGAGCTCTGCTGGTGTCACCTGCAGCTCAAATTAGTAATTAAATGTCTCCCCCAAAGTCACTGGAAAGATTTGAGGAGATGGTTTGGACAGGAAATGTCTGTAAAAGTTATGAGCGGATATTAGGAATGGAACTTCCATTTCCAGGTGTGACATGGTGCAGAAAAGGCAATCTGTCCTAACAGTGAGTGACGTCTAATATAACTGTTTATTAGGATTGTAGCTTGACTATAAAATGAGGATTTTTGTTCACTTCTTGAAGTCTTTGTTCCTCATTTGAGGGAAAAGAGTTACCTCAGACTGCAAGAGAACTCTTCCTGGGGGAGGAGAGGTGTGAAGTCAGCTCTCTTTGCCTTAACCATTTTGCCTGAAGACTGCCTGCTTCTGTTGGGTTCAACAGAAGGACAGTGGAGGAGCAAGCACCGCTCGCTCTTGCTTGGGTGGGCGCCGGACCCAGAGCCGGCTGCGGTTGAGTGGAGGTGATGCAGCGACGTGTTCGACTGAGCAAGTTGCACTCTAAAGTGTCACCACTATAGACGACATCGATCTGAGTTTTTGATTTGACCTCTGTGACAAATGTTTAAATCACGAGGTGGAATGTGAAATCAGAGTGTTTATCTATTTGCCTTAAACATTTTGTTGGAGGACTACCCACTTGTGGCACCAACTTGCCTGTAGTGCCACGGTTCATCTGGGGGCAGTGCAGGAGCAGGCCCCGCTCTCCCTCGCTGGGGTGAAGTCGGGCCCCAGAGCTGCTGCCCCCGCTACCCCCTCCACACACCTGCTCACTTTCAGAGCCCACCAAAAACACAGAGATTAAAGGACTCGGAAGGGATGAGTTGGGTCTCACCTCCACGCTCGCTCTCACTCACACGCTTCGATCGGACCAGCCTGGAGCACGTGTTCCCGAGATCATCTGCTGCCTTCGATGTGGTGATTTCTTTCCCTCTCTCTCTCTCTCCCCCCCATTACCTTATGGCATGCGTGTTGGATCAGATCCTAGGGACTGGAGTTGGTTTGGGGGATAACTTTGGGTGGTTGCAGCCCCCCGTGTCTTTGTTGTGTGCCTCGGTATCTTGGTGTGTTTAGGTTTGCTGGAGCCAAAAATAAATCCTGCTTTTGATATTCACCCTGGGAGTGAGCTTATTGGCCTCCGGATGGCCACATAGACAAACGAATCCAGTTCCCCCCCACCCCATCGGGGCCAGACAGGAGCGTGTGGCTCGTGGGTCCGGGTTGTGACAAGGGGCTTGTCATTGAAATAAAAAGTGAGCAGCGTTTCCCAGAGGAAACACTTTGGGGTTATTTGGTTGAGCTTGCAGGTGGAGAAACTGAGAAGGAAAAACAATCATGCAGTTGCAAAATATTGCTTGTTTGTGCATTTGGAACTGCGGATTGTCTTTTATAACCCCATTACCTGCTTGGGTTTTTTTTGTGACTGTTGTTTCTTGGTTTATTGGGATAAAGAGAGGAAGTAGTTAAGATGTAATAATTTTTACAAGTTCACAGAAAGACTGCTTGTCAGATCATGTTCTGTTGATAGAATTCTGTTAGTCAATCATAGTTCTTGTAGAGAAAAAGCTAAATGTTTAATGCTTGTGCTAATTACGCTCATTGAGAACAGGACACATAATACATACATTGCAAAGAATGGGTTTTAACTTAATGCTTTATTAGCTAGAGGCTTGTAATAATTTTCAAAGAGGAAATTGTTACTTTCTAAATCCAGGCATAAGCACTATCAGGTAGGAAGGAGAATTCTTTTTTTCACCTAAGTACTGATTTTTTTCAAAGTAGAGTCATGCTTTAAGTATATATATACACACATAAGTATGTAAAGCGTGGTTTTAATTTAAAATTGTGTATCAAAAATAAGTGTGAGACGGAAAATAAGGATCTTTTTAAAATCCTCTTTAGATAAGACAGAGAGTTCAGCATTTAGATCAGGAATTATGTATTAGTTTCATATTGTTTCTGGGAAGTTAAGGGAGAAAAGCATGTGTGTGTATATATGGATATAACACATTTTCACCTTGCTGCTGCTTCCTTCCCCATCTCCTTTGCCTCCTAACCCTGACAGTTACAGAACAGATACCTTACAGGGTGGCAGACTGCACCTTGTGATGGGGTACAAATAAGAAATCTGAACTGCCCCTACAGCCACCACTGGATCCAGAACAAGGAAAATAAAAATAATAAGGTTCATTACCTCTGAAACTCCTCTCAGTATGTGAGATAACAAATCTGGGTCCTGCTGCTATGGATTTTGAATAGATAGTTCAGCTGGGAATGTTTATGGTTAAAAGCAGTATTTTCATAATGTTGGATGATATGCAGCGTGAATAATGATGTAAGAATCTGGCTCGTGATATTCAAAAGAAGAGCTAGTGTTGATTGCTGGTAACTAAATGCTGATTCTAAAGATAAAGATGTTTGTTTTCCTTCTCTTTTGTCCTAGTAATTATTTTGGGGAAAAATAGAATTGAGATCATGACCTTTGTTTAACGTAGCTACATACCCTCTTTTTCATGTTTGACTGTGTTTTCCTGTGCTTATGGCTACTCATAATTAAACAGGGCATTAGAGAAATCTCTCTGCCAACTCATACTTGTTTACAGTGGGATGTTATTCGTTTTGACAAATTTGTTCTTTCAATTTCAAGAAATAGTAACACCTCCTGGTGCAGTTCATAGAAATATTTGTTGATCTTTGTTACAGTCTTTTATGGAAAATCAGTTGTGACAACTCAGTAATAATACACTTCTTCATGGAGTCATTGAAGAACTTCTTCAGAGGCCAATTTTGTTAAGTAATGTGGTTACATACAGCTTTTCAATAAAGGAACGCCTAGCTTTACACTTAAGTGAACTGTGAATTTACTGAATTACGCATCTTTAATTCTTGATAGACCTGGGGCCTTGATATGTTAAAACTTGTCACTGTAAGAACAATAAACTGATATTGCTCTGTGGCTTGGCATTCTGGAGCCGTGATGATGAACAAGAGTGACTGAGCGGCAAGTATCTTGTAATCTTTAGTGTCTGGTTACTATTACAGCGATAAATATGCAACTGGCATGTGAGGTATGGTTATGGTTGGGACTCATTTGCTGTTAATCTAAACCCTGAAGTTCCTCTGCACATCTGTAGTAGCTGCACCCTGCAGTGCAGTAGTGACAGTTGCAGGGAGCCTTGCTCCTCTGAGTCATTCCATGAGGTCCCTTTCCCACAGCTGCCTTATCAATGTTGTAATAAATCCTCTGTAAATGGTTTCATATGATTTTTTAAGGCCAAGAAGTTTGGCCGTCAGTGCTTAAAAGAAAGATAGTCTTCTACAAGATTTGTTGATGAGCAAGGGGAATAATGTTATCTGTTTATCCAGAACTGTTGATGAGAACTGGCCTTAATGTGGGATTTGTTGATTTTGGAAAATGCATATGTTACTCTGAGGAAGCATACAGCATACTTATTTTCTGAAGTACTGAAAAATATCCTTCTTAAAATGGTTTAGATATTGTGTATTATTTATTTCAATTAATGGTAAGATGTTGTGAATTAATAATTTCAGAATAAGTTCAGAAGTCCGCTCCATAAGAAATTGGTTTAGAATCTCTGTCATCTTACCTAGATATGTACCTTTTTAATGGCAAGCAAGCATGGATAGAACATTGAATGGTTATATCATAGACATTGCATGTTGGCGAGTCAGTCAAAAAATGGAGGGAAGGTATCACAATATGACTGAGACTTTTGCACACTTTTATTTTTGTCCTCTGAGCTGTCCTATTGACTTGTATCTTTCCAGAACTTTGTTGTACAAATGTAAGAGCTGTATCTGGCATCTTTGGGTTGAGAATAAAATTGTGAGATTTACAGGGTGTGCTCTTATTTATACATTGCATGGTGGTATTTGTCATGTTCTTAAATATGTGTTGACATATATATAGCTATGATCCAATTTTAATCGTAGTCTCATTTTAAAAAACATTTTTGTATGATTCATGAAAATTGTAACGGGGAAAGTTATACCAAAGCAAGGATGGTGTGGCTCGGCCCAGAACGTGATAGACTGTGGAAACTTGAACAAGTTTTAGAAATGTTTTTTTAGTTTAATTTCAACAAAAGCAAAAAGCACAGTCTAAATGGTCCCGTTTCGACTACTGAAATGTACAAACTGCAAGAAAAAAAAAGCAATCTAAGATAAAATTATGTTTTGTAGGCTGCTCTGGATTAAGTGGATAATTGGAAACTTTTGGAAGTAGTTCTGCTGTTTTATTAACAAAAATAAACCAGAGCGGTTCTACCTTAATCATAGAATCATGGAATAGTTTAGGTTAGAAGGGACCTCAAAGCCCATCCCATTCCACCCCCTGCCATGGGCAGGGACACCTCCCTCGGGATCAGGTGCCCAAGGCCCATCCAGCCTGGCCTTGAACCCCTCCAGGGATGGGGCAGCCACAGCTTCCCTGGGCAACCGGGGCCAGGGCCTCCCCACTCTCATGGTGAAGAAATTCCTCCTTGTGTCTAGTCTAAATTGGCCCCTCTCCAGTTTATACCCATTGCCCCTTGTCCTATCACTACAGGCCTTTGTAACCAGTCCCTAAACTATTTATTTGTTTATTTGTTTATTTATTATTTATTATTTATTATTTATTATTTATTTATTCATCCATCCATCCTGGGCTTTACAAGGGTTGTGACTTACAGACTTCTGCCACCTACAGAAAATAAGGCCCATTTGAATTATCTTCTGCTGACCTTTAATCTTCCCTTTACCTTCTTTCAGGAGTTTGATTTGCTGGAGCATAAAAGACACTCATTGCCTTATGCATATCACACATAATCATAAAAACTGAAAGAATCCAAGGAACAGTTTGTCTTTGGTCTGGGGTTTCTTGGTTTTATTCTCCTGGAAATGCCCTGCCCTACTCTACAACATCCCTCTTGTGAAAGCAGAACAAGCAGAACAATCGCATTCTCTAGCTATTTTAGAACAGAAGTGGATTTTCCTTTAAGATGACACAGTGATGGAATGGGTGAAGTTAGAAGGGGATTCTGTCTCTTAAAGATTTTCATTAACACTTTTCCTGAGGTTAAAGCAACAGTTGTCTTTTCTGAATTGGGTTGTTCAGCCTGGAGAAGAGGAGGCTGAGGGGAGACCTTATTACTCTCTACAACTACCTGAAGGGAGGTTGTGGAGAGGAGGGAGCTGGCCTCTTCTCCCAAGTGACAGGGGACAGGATGAGAGGGAATGGCCTCAAGCTCCGCCAGGGGAGATTTAGGCTTGAGATTAGGAAAAAGTTCTTCACGGAGAGGGTGGTTAGGCATTGGAACGGTCTGCCAAGGGAGGTGGTTGAGTCACCGTCCCTGGAGGTGTTTAAGGTTAGGGTAGACGAGGTGCTTAGGAGCATGATTTAGGGATTGGTGGGAATGATTGGACTCGACGATCTGGTGGGTCTCTTCCAACCTGGTTATTCTGTGATTCTGTGATTCTGTGAATTGGGCCAAAAACTCTTAAGTCTTTGTACTTATGTTAGAGGTACTGATGTGGTTGTATTTGTGTAAAATCCTAGTGAAGAGAGATTAAGTTGCTTTTTTCCTCGGTAACATCAAGGTTGATGGTTATTACTTATGTAATCCTGTGAGGATTTTACTGAGAGAGACATGGTTTAGGTGTACTTTTGTACTTAACATTGCTCAGTCTGACATATTTCTGATATTTTAGAAATCTGCCCTTAGAGCTTCTAAACAAACCCCCTCCAAAGTCGAGCAGAAAGTAGGTCCACATAATGACCTGTATGTGAGCGCGGGGAGAGTCTGAAACAAATGTGGTAAGGAATTAATCCATTACATTGTTGTTATTAATCACACAATAACATATGACTATTTATAATTCTATCTTCCGGTCACAGATCACCCATTTCAAACCATGAAGTGTTAAGTTTGAAACTTACACTGATAATTATCTTGCTACTTAACTCACACAATACTTCTAATAATTTTACTACAAACGTTTAGCTGAATGTTTATTCCGTAATCTTTCAGTCTCCTTCTCATGTGCCAGACATCTGAACAGTGCCTGCCAAATTCTCTGGTTTCTTCCTGACAGCTTCTGATTTGCTTCTGCATTTTACATGAAGCTCATGCAGTGCGTTAATCATCCAAAATATAATACATTGAGTGTAATGAAATATTAAATCATGCTGATAAGGTAGGCCATTTCCTTTTCATTCAGAGAAGCTGTAAACAGCCCTCTGGTTTTTATTTCTTTGCTAAGCTGTCCAGAACTTTCTAGTAATTAGATTCTAACAGCTCTGCTGAAGAATGCTGCTATTGAGCCCTTATAGCCTTGAGTTCATATAGTGAATGTGAAAGATAAATACTGTAGACTCATATAATAAGGTTGGAAGGGATCTTGACTGGTCATTTGGTCCAACCCCTTTTACAAAACAGGACCAATGTAAAATTTGTATCTAACTTTGAAGTTAGATCAAGGTCTTATGCAGTCAAGATTTGAATATCTCAAATGACATAATTCCACCCTATCTCTGGCAGCTTGTTCTAGTGTTTGAGCATTCCCATTATGAAGAATATTTTTCCTTATGGGTAACTGGAATTTCTTTTGCACCTCGATTTTGTTGCCTCTTACCATTTTGCAGAGCACCTCAGAGAAGACAGAGCCGGCCCCTTCCCATTAACAGCTTGTTAGATAGTTAACAATAGCAACTGGATCTTTCAGTAACCTTCTTAGCTTTAGATTAATCAGATCCAGCACACTCAGCCTGGCGTCATGAGCCCTGTTCTTCAGTCCCCTAACCAAGACCTTAATCATCTTGGGTGTCTTATGTGTAGTGGCACTCCACTGAACTCGTGTTTTTTCAATGTGATTCATGTAATAGGAAGCCCAAGCTGGATGCAGTGCTCGAGATGTGACTGCACACAAGTACTGGATAGCGGATAACAACCTCTTCGCTTATTCTGTTTGCTACCCTGTTGATAATACTGTCCCGTATGTGGTGACCCTTTTTTGTCTCAAAGACATGGTGCTGCCTTACGTTCATTTTGTCTTTGATGGGCCCCAGGTCCTTTTCTGCAAAGCTGCTACCTAGGCAGCTGGCCTCCAGCATGAGTGATGCCATTTCATTCCAGGTGCAAGGCCCTGCATTTACAATTCTTGACTTCATAAGATTTTCGCCAGCTCATTGTCTGGGCTGCCCAGGTCTCTCTGAGCAAGGAGCTCTATGCTCCACCTTCCGCTGGTGTGATGTGTTTCTTTTTGTCTGACAGTCATGAAAGTTAAACAACTCGGGATTCCCAAGTAGCTGGTTGCTATGATGTTATGCAGACAGCAGTACTGTTCTTGAATTGCAAAGTAATGATTACGTTGTTGTTCTAATAATGAAAATCTTGATATATGGTTTATTTATATGATAATCTGACCACAGACTATGCATAATAAATACAATACTGATAATTTGCAGCTGATTTAAGTGTATTGAACTGCTCATCTGATGCCTGTAAAATACAGTCATATCTTATGGACATAGTTTATGATCAAAGTCCCAGGGAGTTCTTTCCTACAGTATCTGTCTTGCTCCTGCCTCCCTGCAATGTTAAATGCCTTCCTGTTCAAGTTTTGTAAGCATATGTAAACAGTCAATATAGGCTTTTTGGGAGGAAGTAAGAGTGGACTTAATGGATGTCTGGGCTAATGAGAAGCAGGACCAGTCTGCAGAACATAACCAGATATATCCTTTACAATAGAATGTAATAGTAATAGGTGTTCCTTGTGGGATGCTAATTTCATAGGCTGGAGGATATGATTATTTTGCTGCTAGTTTCCTCCACTGATGTGGAAGATCATTTGTCAGTACGCACATTGTAAAAGGTCTAATGGGAACTGAGCAGCCAGATACATCAGAGAAAGAAAGTGAGAAAAAAATAGTTGAAAAGTCTTATTCTGACAAATGCTGCTCTCATTGCTTGTCATCTTACTGTGGTTCATTTCACTTATGTTTGCTGCTGCCTTTACCCTGTAGACTAACAGTCCTTTGCTGTATGAATCTGTCAAGAGCAAATAAAGTCAAGTTCAGTTAATCTTTAAGGGTTCTGTTAATGAATGGGTGGATGAGGTGTTGAGGGGCATGGTTTAGTGTTTGATAGGAATGGTTGCACTCGATGATCCAGTGGGTCTCTTCCAACCTAGTTATTCTGTGATTCTGTGAAAGGAAGTTCTGTTAAAAATTATAGTCATGTGGATTCCAACTTAGCTTGGATGTTCCTGTGTAGGGAATCTAGAGTTCTTTCCCTCATTAGCATTTGTGGGTTTTTTTGCCTAAAGACTGTGTTAAAGAACTGAAAGCCTGTTAGGCATTCGTCTCTCCAAAGGCTGTCTGTATTCTGTCCTTAAAAGCAAAGAAGTGAAATGTGAGAAGTCTACTTTTTCTGTTCTGTGAACAATCCTTGTGTTCTTATTACATCTTGATCTGGTAGTTAGAACAAGCTGTTATACTTTAAATGCTGTAGAAGTCTTAATTTCTTAAAAATCCACCCAGAATCGAAGTGGTTTCTAATGTTAGACTGACTAGTTGCTAGTCCAGTGAAAATGTTACAGGTCTGTGGTTTAGTTTGCTGAGTACAGTCTATATTTTTGAAATCTGAACCACAGCTGATCAAGTTGTCGGTTGCTAGATTTTAGCCCTGGGCAAAAAAGCAGGACTTCTTTTTGGCATCAGCAGGCCTTGGCTCAGCGAAACCATTGGAATCCCACAAGCTGAACTCTTAAGCTGCAGGAGGGCATCCTACCATATTGAGGTTTATAAATGTGACTGCCAAGTATGTTTAGCTATTGCGTAAAGTAGAATCATAGTAAATCATAGTGTAAAACACTAGCTTTATTGTTCGTTTCCTTCCTACGCTTCATCTTTGTTCTATTTATTACTCACCCTGCCATACTTGCGGGTGACCATTTTCTTGGGTAATGCCCATGTTTGTGCAATACTTGGTTCAGTGGAATGTTACCTTTGATTGAGACTTCAAGTGGCAGCAAAACTTCCACTGTAATTCACTTCTTAAAGCTCTATTAGTCAGGCTGTTTAGCGATTTATAAGTTCTTTTAAAAGAATTAAAGTACTGCAATAGGAAGTAAAATATAGCTATTCCTTCAGCATCACTGAGAAATACTTTGGATCCATACACCTAAAGTGGAGGGCAAGTAGTAACCTTGTTGTTAGTGCTGACTGAAGAGACTCTGGAGATCTGGACATCCTTCCCAGCCAAATTAGGCTTTCTGTGATCATCCCCATCTGCAAGGATCCATAACATTCTGGACATGCTGCAGAGCTGAGAAAATAAATCTTTTACTTATGCACTTGAGGAGGATATCTCAGTAATAAAAATTGCTGAAAAGCCTATAAGTATTACAGAAGTGTAAAATGTTTGTTGAATGAAGTTTAACTCTAGGCTCATTTTAACTTTCAAATTCTTTGACCTGAAGGGAATAAACAGGAATGATGGGCTTTTGCTGAAGAGCATTTGAGGATGAATGAGGAATGTAGGGTTTAGAGTAATCTACTTGTTTGTTTGTGTAACTTTCAAGTGTTATTGTTTTCATTAGAACAAGCAATTTCCACAACACACCATTCTCTGTGTTTTAGAGTTTATGCAACTGTTGCTCATGTTTTCTAAACTAAAAGGAACTAGCAGCCTCTGCTGGCAAAAAAACTCACACCAATCCCAAACCAAAATGAACAAAACCCAACAAAGAGACCCTTCTAGAAAAGTATTTTTAAGCCATCTATACCAGCATGTATTCAGTGGGTCTGAAAATGTGAAAAAAGAAATTAAATACATCATTGACTGTGGAATTTTTACATCGTTGCTTAAGTCACCTCATCTACTTGATTAAACCTCCTCCACAGTCTTCCAATCTCTGCAACGTTTAAGTGTGAGCTTTACTAAGACAGCATCTACCTCTGCATTTTTTCTAAGAAACTAGTTTTCATTTTAACATGTAAACCCACTTTTCATGGTCTTTGGTTATTGAACATATATTCTAAGTCTTGTTATTTGGAGGTCATCATACATAAATTTTGTTAAAAAAGAGTTCTATACTATGGCTGAAGACTATTACTGATACAGGAGAGTGTGCTGCATGTGCAAGTCCAGCTCCATTACTGTTAACTCTCTTCTTGTGAACTAAAATTACAATCAAGCAAAAATCATACAGGGCTAAAATGTGCAACATATACCGAAGTTTCACGAAAAATGAAAAGAAAGCAGCCCTTTACTCCTTAAACTGAGTGCTTACTATCTTTTCTCCAAGCTATTTCTAAAATAGTTTTCTTCTAGGAAAAGAACTGCCACTGGTTATTTTAGCAGTAAAATGCCCCAGTAAATTTACTGTGACATGGGAAGAATTTACTCTTACCCTCTTTAAGAAATAAACACTCCATCTGTGGCTGATCAGCACTTTTTTCATATAATGAAAATAATCATAGAATAGTTTGGGTTGGAAGGGACCTTAAAGATTATCCAGTTCCAACCCCCCGCCATGGGCAGGGACACCCCTGCAGTGATAGTGAATATGTAATAAATCATTTTAGAGATTCTAAACTGCCTTCAGATTGTTAAACAAGAAGCGTGTGCTAGGAGAGGTGAGGCAGTCGTGAAACTGAAGTTATTGAACTGAGACTGCATCTCACTACTACAAAAGATCTTCTGTAAGAAAACAAACCAGGAAGAGAGACTTCATGTCTGTAATAGTTTCTAGCCTGGCTGTTTCTGAGAACACTTCCGAGTGCAAAGTTGTGACTGGGAGACCTGTTGTGAGAGATTAGATTAAGTTCTTCTGTCCCTTTGATGTTTTCTTAGCAAGAATAATAAGAATGATTAGAGAATTCCGATAAAAATATATCAACTCTGGCAGAACTTATGGGAATTGTAAAGGCTGTTGATTTCCCCCCCCCCCCATCTTCTTATTAAAAGTCTCGTCTACACATCCTTGTTTTAGAAACGTCCCAACAAGATGTGATGCTGTATGTTAAGGAGAATGTATACTCTTGCCTAGCTTCCTCCCTCCCCATCCTTTTTTGAAAGATGCTAATTTGAGTCTATCTAATGAGTGGCTGGTTAGATGTTCCAAGAGAAGCTTTCCTCTAGGGGAAAAAGCTGAACAGGACTTGTTATAACAGCTAACATTGGAAAATGGGTAAATGGCAAGGTGGGCTGAGAAGTAGTTGAATGGAGTAGAATTCTGAATGTTTTGGAGCAGCTTAAGTTTCAAGGATTGTGCTTTCCGAGGCATCAGGTTGAGATCTTCTCTGGGAAGACTTGTGAATAGCTGAAGAGGATTTCTCAGTCTGCTTCTAGTGATCATGTGCTCATTTTGTTTCTCCAGCCTCGAGTGTAAGCTGGGACAGACTCTAAGCTGCCTTAAGAGTCAGAGTAGTACCAGGAAAATCCTCACTGGGCCTAAATGACAAAGACAATGTAAAAAGTGCCTTTCAACTCTCAACACTTGCTCTGATGAGGTGCTTCTAGCTAGAAGCTTTTATGCCTGCATTTATGCTGTCTCATGTAAAATTCGAAGTGTATGTGGTAGAAGGAAACAAAATGAAGTTGTTTATTTGCCCCTGTCATTCTGAGGCCAGGCAGTGCTGGAAAAGGGACAGATTTGTGGGGGGTTTTACAGCACCGTCCTTCCTGCCACTGGGTGGCAATGTTTGACCAAAAAATCCCTGACCAAATATTAGGAAAAAATAAACCAAGAAACGGGTACCCTCTTTTACTGGCAGAGGAGGTACACATTTTCTTTTGAGTATATGGCTTTCTGGAATCTGAAAAGGAATAAAATATTAGATTGTATTAAACTGAACTACATTTCTTTATTATTATTATTATTATTATTATTGCAATAGCTTAGAAACCTCCTGGGCCCTGAACTTCAGTGCGTTCGATGCTGTTGAAAACATGTAAATAGTTTCATGTCTACAAGAATTCAATAACTTCCACTGTATCCAAGCACCTTCTTTTAAAGTTATTGATGTTAGACTCAAATCTGAGCAATATATTTTGTTGGTTTTTTTTTTACAGTGAAGTGTGTGTTTTGAAATGTACTGAGAAAAAGTTTGCGAACTATGCTATAGCTATATACCCACACATTAATTTTGTTTGTGAAGAAGAATTTGGTGAAGTGTTTTCTTGAATGAAAATTGAGATGAGACACTTGAAACACCTGTGGGTGCTCTGTTCAACTGCAGGCAGCTCAGTACATTGCACTTTGTAATCCAGGTAGTGGTCCAGCCAACAATGGACGTGGGAAATAAATTCTATTATAACTAGATCAGAGCATATTTCACAGTTTTTTTTGTTCAACTAATAAGCCCAGGAAAAGTAGTAATGTTGTCTTGAATACAGTTATATGTTATGCCCTGTGTATGTGTGTGAAAATAGTCTAATTGTTATGCTTTGACCTCAGTTGCTTTACTTAAGTATTGGTTGCAGATGATTCTCTGTGGGATTAGCACTATGGAAAGCACAAATCTCAGTCGTCACTTTACCGTACCTGACTCTTACTCTAGCAAGCAGTTCATTCATTAGTGCATACAGAATCATAGAATAGTTTGGGTCAGAAGGGACCTTAAAAATCATCCAGTTCCAACACCTCCCACGGGATCAGGTTGCCCAAGGCCCATCCAACCTGGCCTTGAACCCCTCCAGGGACGGGGCAGCCACAGCTTCCCTGGGCAACCTGGGCCAGGGTCTCTCCGCTCTCATGGAGAAGAAATTCCTCCTTATGTCTAGTCTAAATCTGCCCCCTCCAGTTTATAGCCGTTCCCCCTCATCCTATCACCACAAGCCTTTAGGTACAGTCCCTCTCCAGCTTTCTTGTAGCCCCTTCAGGTATTTAGTCTTCTAAATGTAGTATTTCCTTTTGAGCAGACAAATCAAGGGGGCTAGCTTTCAAAACTCAGATATTTAACTTTGTATGACAGCAACCAGACAACTATAGTAAAGATATAATAAGATCTGAATATAAATATATGTGGATTATATCTAACAGAGACATGGCATATATATGATATAGCTTAGCTGAGCAGCCAGTCTTGACAAAGATAATCACAAAGATGACGTGAGAATAGCAACAGTTGGTTTTAGTACCTCAGAGGCATGGGATATGGAGCAGTTGATATGAATCACTGTATAACATGGGAACAGGAGTGCAAATGGACTAGTGTGTTATAACGTGTGATTCCCTCTATCCTAATTATTATAAGTTGCAGAAAGAGAATTTATGAGGCAATATGTCAAAGGCTAAAAAGTTGTTTCAAGACTGGAAGAGTTAAAGTGAAATCATCTGTGAGTCCCAGCAAATCTTCAAGGAACATGAGAAGGAACTCATAAACATGTAAAGGAGAGCTAATTGCAATTGGTTTATATATTTTTAATGTTAGACCTTAAGTAATAGGGAACTGTAGGTGTTACCAGACACCTGTGAAAGGGAGGGAATGTATGAGAATGTACATACGCACAGAATGTGTGGATAATTCTCATGAAGCAATGTCCGTAATGTTTACACAAACTTTACATTGTGACACGTTGCAACAGTGAAGATGACTGGGCTGTAGGAAAGCTGGTTTCTGGGTTCATGTCCTAACACTTGTCTCATTTTTCCTATATATAAACAAAATGAATGATCTTTGACTGTCTTGTGGACACCTGAAGAATACAATAGAGAAGATAAGCACCCCCTACACACACTTATTTTCTGTCATATATATTCCTTATGCCACTTGGAATTTCAGTCTCCCTTCTTCCTCATCCCCAAAAGCTTGCATTCCTTCCCCCGCCGCCCAGTCTTTCTGTTTTACTTAAAATGGAAAGTGTTGAATGAATTCCAAATGTTCTGCCAGGACACAGCAGCATATAGCAAGGCTCTTCTTTTCCACTCACTCTGTTTTTTTGTAATTGTTTTCCTTCACATTTGATATATTAAATATGAGCTCGTTGAGAGCAACCTAAATGGACCAAATTGTTGGGTTCTCTGTGGGTATAACTGGTTGGTGTATACAGTCTTTGCTACTCTGGAAGTCAGGCAGGGCTTTAATTGTATGTGTGTCTCGTGGAATAAATGAGTAAATGATGTCTATTTAATCGAAGATGTTTGGGAATGTATCTTTTGGCAATCATGCTGAGTTGCAAACCAGTATACTGAAATATCTGGCATCTTCTTGTTGTAGGGGAAGGGTTTCAATTTTGCTGAGTTGATTACTTTCTTTAAAGAGTCATTTGTGCCAATATCACAACAATATTATTAAGATAAATTAGATTTACATTTCCAATCATTTAATTTTACTAGATGAATAAAGCAGCAGCAAATTATATTCCAGTAACTGTCTTTGACAGTTTTGCATTAAAAGTTAATGAAACCTCACTGTTTTGCTTTAGATTCAACTAATGTTTGATCAAAACTTGATTCCAACAGCAGTTCCTCCCTCCTCCTGATTTTGTTTTAGGACGTAGTGGTCTTGAAAGTATTTGGGAAGGTCATTATTTTGAATAAAGGGACATAAGTTTGTGGACTTAGTGGAGCTCTGACAGACTACCTGAGAATCTGCCTCTTCTATATATCAATATGATCTGTTCGTCTGAACGGCAAAGCTCTGGCCTGTCTTAAGGAATGTTTGCTGCACTCTGGTTTTATTGTCACTTGCAGTGAAATCAGGAGAATTCCACCTCATATGGGAGGAGAACTTGGGCTGCGAGTTATGACTGGGCAGAGTGGTGTGCCTATAATGGCTTTGGATTTCAAACAATGACACCGTTACGGCCAAGAGTAGTAGTGAAATCATTTCCTTCCTTCATCTCATGCTGAATGGAGACTTCCCTGTCCTTCAACTGGCAGATAGTCATATCTGGAGGCCTACTTGGAAAGGAACTGGATAATATCTTGGGAATATCTTGATTAAAATCTCTGACATTTGCCTTATAGAGTGAATAATGACATGCTGTAAAAGGGTGAATGCTGAAAGGTGCCTTTATGTGATGAAGCATGCTCTGTGCAACATAAATCACATGTTGAATGAAGTTCTGGGGTATCTGTTGGGCAGAAAAGAGAGGTGTTGGTGCTACTTACTGAATCGTGTTGTGTCTGATTGTTCCAACCAAATGTTATGTGCAAGGCAGTGCATGGGAGTTATTGTGACTGCAGTCCCTCTCTGCTGGTCACAGTACTGCTGGCAGAGCAGTGTGTAAGGCTGTATTATGGGGGATACGGTTCCTATTAAAAAGCAAGTAATTGACTTAACTCGGTTTTGTATTTCAGGTTTTGGAGTTTTGTTTTGTAGGACTTGTTTGGGCTTTTTTCTTTGTTTTGTTTTTTAAAGGTCAGTTAAAGCACCCAGCTAATCATTTCCCCGTGAAAACGTAGATTTGAACTGCAGAGGAATCGTATCTGGGTGTCTCAATCTGGAGAGGGAAGTCTCTTATCTTTCCTTCGCGATTTTTGGAAATTTTGTTTGGCTGCAAAGTATGTGAGGGGAAGGTATGAAAAGAAGGAAGAATTGGGAATTTCTTCCACTTGCATAACTACTATAAATTATGTGATGTCAAGTTCTATTAAAAAGGACTCGAGTGCAAGAGTGAGGTAGGGTTAGGGTGAACGATGCAAGCACCCTTCGCGCTAGGGTGTGAGGGACTCCGGCTTCTGGCACGGCACAACGTGAAGGACTGTAGCTCCTAGCACCCCATAGAGTGAGGTCCTCCAGCTCGCAGCATGCTCTGGAGTGAAGGACTCAACTGACAGCCTGCTACAAGGCGAGAACTCCCCTTGTGATATGGCCTGGGGTGAAGGACACCCCCTCCGGCATGGGGTGAAGCACTCCAGCTGCCAGCATATTGTGGGGTGAGGAACTGGATTTTCTGCCCCACTGCACGGAGAAGCACTCCAGGTCCCGGTGTGATGTGTGGGAAGGACTCCAACTCCCAGCATTATGCGGGCTGAAGGAGGGTTTGTACGTTCTATAAACGTTTGAAGCTTCAAGCGCTTTGTCTCTGGCACTGCCCCTCGCTTTGCAGAGTGAGCAAGCTGTCCTGCCTAGTTTTGCCTGCATGGTACTTGAAACTCCTTGGTGGCACAAGATGGCAGCTCGAGCCCACCCCGGTGTACCCGCTCTCTCCCCACTAGGATGTAAAGTTTCAAATTCCTGCCAAACTCCAGCACTCTATCATACAAGAAAAAATTCACAGAGCACAGAAAAAATTAACCACACACAACAATCAGAACTCCTCGCTCGCTTTGCAGTGATGCTGCGTCTCAAACACACAGCCGTTCGTGTCCGAGCCAGCCCAACTCACACAGCGTTAGTTCTGACCAATCCTACGGGCAGCCTGCGCGTGTTCGGGGCTTGGAGAGCCGAGCAGCCCCGGCCCCGGCGGGAGAGTGGGGATGTGCAAGCGGGCAGAGTGCGGCGCATCCACACTGCGCTCTCTGGGTGCACACGTGCCGGCGTGTCGGTGCCTGCGGTGCCCTCTGCGCATGTGTGCGCCTCGCAGGGTCGCCCCAGCCTGGGGGGTGGTGTGGTCTGGACTCTCTCGAGGTCGCATTGATGCCCAAGTGACCAGGCGCAGCCTGTCCGCATCTGGGGACCCTGTGACTTCTTCTGCCCAGGCAGAGGGCAGGTGGAGGAAGCCTGTGGAAACCAGCACTGTCTGCATCGCTACTTTGGACTGGTTGCATGTGCGGTGTGCGTTTCACTGTTTCAGTGTTTAAATCAAAGCAAGGACAAGGTAGAGCATTCGGGATGTGTTGTGAAGATGGTGTTAGCCAGAGTCTGGCATTGGGAATGTCGCTCTGTGCAAGGAAGCTCAGATTTAGCAGCCTGCGCCGGTGTCTTGGTCAAAGGGAGAGAGCGGCTCAGCCGAAGGGAGCGCGGTGCTGGCCATTCCCGCAGGCGATTGGCTGCTGGCAGGTTTGTATGATGGCCCTGAGGCGCCATGAGGGCCGTGCCCGCGCCCGGTGGGCGGCGTCGCTGGGTATTGGACCGCAGGGGTGCCGGACCATAACGAGGGAGAGTCACGGCTGTTTGGAGAGAACCCCCCCTTGGGTAGAGGGAGGGGATAAGGGGTCTCAGAACTTCGTGATCACCAATGGGATCTGCCAGATCCTGAGCCCCCGCTGAGTGTTGTTGGCAGTTTATGGGCAAGGAAGCTCGTTTATGGGCCTGTGAGAAAGCTGGAGAGGGACTGTACCTAAAGGCTTGTGGTGATAGGATGAGGGGGAACGGGTATAAACTGGAGAGAGGCCGATTTAGACTAGACACAAGGAGGAATTTCTTCACCATGAGAGTGGGGAGGCCCTGGCCCCGGTTGCCCAGGGAAGCTGTGTCTGCCCCATCCCTGGAGGGGTTCAAGGCCAGGCTGGATGGGCCCTGGGCAGCCTGATCCCGTGGGAGGTGTCCCTGCCCATGGCAGGGGGTGGAACGGGATGGCCTTTAAGATCCCTTCCAACCCAACCTCTTCCATGATTCTATGCTTTCCTCTACAGGACGCAGACCTGACCAGACCTTTGAAAGCTGGGGACTAATGTGGGAGGAAGGGAGGCGATGTTTCCTCACACTGCCCCAATATGCGGGCAAAAATCATGGGGAGAAGCTGTACTTTATAACCCAATCCTATTACCCCCCAATCCTTAACCCGAACTCTAACCTTAGTTCGCCAGCAATTTATCTGGTCGCTATCTATTTAAATTTAAACTGTAGCCTGCTGTTTCTGATTATGTTGGCACTCGAGTTTTCTTCATTTTTCATTAGTCGCTGCTGGGTTTGCTCTCTATCCGTGGTCACGTCCCGCGGGTGCGCTGTGCGTGGGTACAGGCTGTGTCTCTCGGTTTGTGGCTGCGATGGCCTGAGGCCGTGAAGAAGGCAACTTTGCCTGTGCCTGAAATACAACGTGTGGCAGAGCGCAGGGAACTGTCGTAAACTGCTTTCTGGGGGTGGTGTTCCGTCTGCTGCATCAGATGAGGGAAAGGAGCAGAGCAGTGCCCGAGGCGGGTGGAGCAGCAGCAGGCACCAAGGCAGCAGCGGGCATCGCCTCACCTGCACATCAGTTCAGGTGCTCTGTGTAGCAGTTGGTCAGAGTCTCTCGGTCTGCAACCCTGTGGTCCCTTTCCCCTCCTCACATGCCCCTTCAATGAAGGAGTGTTGTCCTTGGGTCAATGCATTCGCTACTTGGCCTAGCGGTAAAACATCTCTGAGGTTCCCTGTGGATCTGCCTCTGTGGTCGCCAGGTGGCTGTGCCTTGGCTCTTGGAATGCACCACAAATCTCAGCCACCAAACTGGGTGGACGGAACCAGAAACCAGAAACCGAACCACAACCTCCCTTACGCTGCGGAGAAATGCATTTGCTGTGTCTCCAGGTATTCCCTTACTTCCCTGAACTCCCTTTGGATGGTCCCAAAGGGTTCTCGCCATCCCTTGGAAAATACCCTACAGGGCACCCGAGCTCAAAAACCCTTCCTGGGAAGTAGTTGCTGGATTATTGGGGTTTTTTTTTTCGCTCCATTTCTTTCCCTGCTAGTGACTGGGAAGCTTGTGCGTGCAGTTTGTCCTCGCAGCCCCAGCATCTGTCACGGCAAAGGAGACCCTTGTGCCTAACTCTGGCCTTCCCTGCCGCTGCAGGTTCTTCTCCCGGGTGGGTCCCTGCGGTGGAGGGGAGAAGGCCGTTGAGGTGGAGCCCCGGGGGTGGCTCAGGTGTTCAGCCAGAGCAGTGAGCTGAAGTCAGGGGCTGGGAGACAGAGGGAGCTGAGGGGACTGGAGTGTCTCCCGGAAAAGGATGCCGTGGGGTGAAAGACTCGAGCTCTCACCATCCCGTGGGGTGAAGGGCTCATGCTCCCAGCCTGCCCTGCAGCCGTGGGCTCAGCCTCCCAGCACATCACAGGCTGAAGGACTCCAGCCTCCAGTCTGGCGTAGAGGGAAGGGCCCCGGCTCCCAGCAGGCTGAGGGGTGAGGGCCTCCAGCTCCCAGTGTCCAGCAGAGAGGAGTCCAGCTCCTTGGGTGCCGATGGGTGAAGGAGAAAACTCCCAGCACGATGTGGGGTGAAGGAATCTGCTCTCAAGATGCAGCAGGCTGAAGGATTCCAGCTCCTGCCATACTGTGGGGTGAAGGAGTCCAGCTCCCAGCGTGCCGTGGGGAGATACCAGCGGCAACCGTGCCGTGGTGAGAAGGGCTCCATCTCCAAGCATGCCAAGAGATAGAAATGACTCCAGCTCCCAGCGTGTGGCCAGGCTAAGGACATCAGCTCCATGTACAGCACCGGGCAACGAAACCCGGCTCCAGCATTCATTCCGTGCGGGTTCAAACAATCCAGATCCCATCGTGCCGTGGGGTAAAAGACTTATTATATCAAAAATCCCCACCTAGGGTGAAGGAATCAAGTTTGCAGCAGGCTGTGGGGTGAAGCGCTCCAGCTCCCAGCGTATTGTGGGGTGAGGAACTGAATCTCCTGCTGCACTGCACCGAAAAGCACTTCCAGGTCCCAGTGTGACGTGTGGGAAGGACTCCATCTCCCACTATTACACGGGCTGAAGGAATCTTCCTGGGTGGAATTTTTTCAGCCTTTAATTTGGCAGTACTTGACAGCTTGTTGAGGTGGATCACAAATTTAAAAGAGCTGCTCTCTATTCATCAGTTGATTAACCATTTATTCACCCATTGATTGAGAAGGCAAGTCACAGCTATTCAACAAGACTTGCTATACCTTCATACAGATACAAAACGGGCAAGGTTGTCTGTTCTGCCCCTCAAGCCTTTCCAGCCCACGGGTACTGCAGGAGCTCCCGCATCATTTTAAAGAATGCCACCAGCTTCTGGCACGGAAACGGACAGGGCGTAGCGCTGGCGGTCTGCGTTGGCTTGTGAAGGGTGGCTGAGGTGAGCGCTGGCGGTGGGGTTGATGCAAGCGTTCCTGCTGGCTGCAGCTCCGTCTGTGCCAGGATCCAGTTGAAGAAGTGTCGAGTGGAGACGTAGACCCCCGGCCGACGGACTCTGGCGCAACCTCTGCCCCAGCTGGTCACTCCCACCAGCCAGAAGTGCTCAGCCCGTGGATCCCGACAGATGAGAGGACCGCCGCTGTCTCCCTGCAGCAGAGGAGAGGGGATGAAGGGGACGCTGGGGTCTGTGTGGGCGCGAGGCCTGGCTCCTGCTCTCCCCCAGCAGCTCCAGAGCGGTGTTCCCTGTGCAGAAAGGCCCCGCTCTGGTGCCGGAGCCGGCGAGACCTGGTCTGGGAGGGAGGTTTGGGCGGCCGTGCTGGGGCTGCCTGCGCTGCTGGGCCTCGCCTCCCGCTCCTACCTGGCAGGTGTCGATGCCGCCCTGCGGATATCCTGCGCACAGGTTGTGCTGGTGGATGGCCCCGCGGTACCAGCTGCTGCTGTTGCAGACGTGGGTGTCGATGAGGAGGACCTGAGCCTCCTGGAGCATGTCGTTTGACGCTAGAGCTGGGAGCACAGGCAGGAAGGAATAGTCAGAAGCGTGTTGCTGGCTCTCCTGCCTTGCTTGGAGGAGCCTCTTCCCTCGGGTTTGCCTTTGCCTCGGCAGAGGCATCTCAGCAGCGCGTCCCTCCCATCTGGCCCTGGGGACGGAGTGAGACCCGTCTCTCCCGGGGCAGACGTCCTCGCAGGCTGACGCTGCCTTTCATCTCTGCTTTTAGGAAGCCCGACCCGTCTCCGCACCCGGGAGACGAGTACTTCTTCTCAGGAGCTCACCTCCCCCAGCGGTGGCACCCCAACCACCCACGTAGCAGGTGGTCAGCTGAGACACTTTGAGCGAGGGGTGGGGCACGCAGGCGAGCTGCACGTGGACGTTGCACTGGACGGGCTGGTCCAGTTCCAGTAAGGCGATGTCATTGCTCTGCGAGATGTTATTGTACTGATCGTGGACCAGGAGCCGCTTTATGTTGCGCACTTGAGCCTCAGGACCCAGGAGACTCAGCTGGGTGGCACCAGCCACCACACGCCACTCCGGAATGTTCCTGTGAGACAAAGGGAAAGAGGGTTTTGGGGGGCGGAGCCACGTGCTGCGGCAGCTTGGCTGTCGGCTGCCTTCTCTTTCCCAGGGGAGAGAGGGAAGCAGCGCTCCTGACCTGGCCTCGATGAAGCAGTGGGCGGCAGTGAGGACCCACTCGGGGCTGATGAGGGTCCCTCCGCATACGTGCCGCATCCCGACTGTCCTGGGACTCTGGATGCTGACGATCCAGGGCCAGGCCCCTGCCTGAGCATCTCTGGCCCCGACGACACGCGACATGCTGTAGCCGTGATCCGTCAGACGGAGTCCGCAGGTCCTGTGGAGACGAGAAACTCGTGACTGCCCTACTCGGTGCCTCTAGGATTCCTTTAGCCCCGCAGAGGAGTTGTGCCAGCGGTGTGTGTGCTGATGGGGACCAGCACCTCCCACCCCGGGTCGGGGAAGCTGAGATGTAGCCACAAGGGACAAGCGGGCGCCCTCCAGCGAACTCCAGCAGAGCCGCCCCAGCTCCCTCCCTGAGCCCGGGGGCCACTCACTCGCAGGTGTCACCTGTGCCCTGCACGGACTGGCACAGGGACAGCAAGACAAGGACGAGGAGCACACGCATGGTGCTAGCGACACGTGGCACCACAGTGACTGAAAGCTTGTTGACACCAGGACAACAGCCGACAGACTGCCTGCAGCGGTCCCGCTGCCCGCAGAGCCCTTGGCCCTGGGCTGATGTCACAGAGGCGCCGGTTGTGGGCTCCGGGCACGTTGGGTGTGGGGCGGGGTGGCAGCGTGGGGCGTTGCAATCGGGAGAGGAGACGGGGGGGCAGAAGCTCAGGTCGGCTCACCCTGATGGCCCCGCTGGATTCTCTGCTGTCCAGATCCCACTGTGCTGTGAGGTAAAAGACTTATTCTACCAAAAATAAACCCCATATCTTGAAGGAATCAAGCTGGCAGCATGCTCTGGGCTGAAGGACTCCAGCTCCCAGCGTGTCACAGGCTGAAAGTGTCCAGATGCCGGCGTACAGTGGCGTGAACGACCTCATCTCCCAGCTTGCCGTGGGGTGAACACTCCAGCTCTCCCATGCCATAAGATGGGGAGCTGCAGCTCCCAGCTGGCGAGAAGGTGGATGACTCCCACTCCAAGCATCTGAGGGGGAGGGAGGGGCAGAGGAAAGGACTCCAGCTCCCAGCATGCTGTGGGTTGGGGGAATCCAGCTCCCAACATGCTCTGGAGTGAAGGACTCAGCTGCCAGCCTGCTACAGGCCTGGGGTGAAGGACACCCCCTCCGGCATTGGGTGAAGCACTCCAGCTGCCAGCATATTGTGGGGTGAGGAACTGGATTTTCTGCCCCACTGCACGGAGAAGCACTCCAGGTCCCGGTGTGATGTGTGGGAAGGACTCCAACTCCCAGCATTACGCGGGCTGAAGGAGAGTTTGTACGTTCTATAAACGTTTGAAGCTTCAAGCGCTTTGTCTCTGGCACTGCCCCTCGCTTTGCAGTGTGAGCAAGCTGTCCTGCCTAGTTTTGCCTGCATGGTACTTGAAACTCCTTGGTGGCACAAGACGGCAGCTCGAGCCCACCCCGGTGTACCCGCTCTCTCCCCACTAGGATGTAAAGTTTCAAATTCCTGCCAAACTCCAGCACTCTATCATACAAGAAAAAATTCACAGAGCACAGAACAAATTAACCACACACAACAAATTAACCACACACAACAATCAGAACTCCTCGCTCGCTTTGCAGTGATGCTGCGTCTCAAACACACAGCCGTTCGTGTCCGAGCCAGCCCAACTCACACAGCGTTAGTTCTGACCAATCCTACGGGCAGCCTGCGCGTGTTCGGGGCTTGGAGAGCCGAGCAGCCCCGGCCCCGGCGGGAGAGCGGGGATGTGCAAGCGGGCAGAGTGCGGCGCATCCACACTGCGCTCTCTGGGTGCACACGTGCCGGCGTGTCGGTGCCTGCGGTGCCCTCTGCGCGTGTGTGCGCCTCGCAGGGTCGCCCCAGCCTGGGGGGTGGTGTGGTCTGGACTCTCTCGAGGTCGCATTGATGCCCAAGTGACCAGGCGCAGCCTGTCCGCATCTGGGGACCCTGTGACTTCTTCTGCCCAGGCAGAGGGCAGGTGGAGGAAGCCTGTGGAAACCAGCACTGTCTGCATCGCTACTTTGGACTGGTTGCATGTGCGGTGTGCGTTTCACTGTTTCAGTGTTTAAATCAAAGCAAGGACAAGGTAGAGCATTCGGGATGTGTTGTGAAGATGGTGTTAGCCAGAGTCTGGCATTGGGAATGTCGCTCTGTGCAAGGAAGCTCAGATTTAGCAGCCTGCGCCGGTGTCTTGGTCAAAGGGAGAGAGCGGCTCAGCCGAAGGGGGCGCGGTGCTGGCCATTCCCGCAGGCGATTGGCTGCTGGCAGGTTTGTATGATGGCCATGAGGCGGATGAGGGCCGTGCCCGCGCCCGGTGGGCGGCGTCGCTGGGTATTGGACCGCAGGGGTGCCGGACCATAACGAGGGAAAGTCACGGCTGTTTGGAGAGAACCCCCCCTTGGGTAGAAGGAGGGGATAAGGGGTCTCAGAACTTCGTGATCACCAATGGGATCTGCCAGATCCTGAGCCCCCGCTGGGTGTTGTTGGCAGTTTATGGGCAAGGAAGCTCGTTTATGGGCCTGTGAGAAAGCTGGAGAGGGACTGTTCCTAAAGGCTTGTGGTGATAGGATGAGGGGGAACGGCTATAAACTGGAGAGGGGCCGATTTAGACTAGACACAAGGAGGAATTTCTTCACCATGAGAGTGGGGAGGCCCTGGCCCCGGTTGCCCAGGGAAGCTGTGTCTGCCCCATCCCTGGAGGGGTTCAAGTCCAGGCTGGATGGGCCTTGGGCAGCCTGATCCCGTGGGAGGTGTCCCTGCCCATGGCAGGGGGTGGAACGGGATGGCCTTTAAGATCCCTTCCAACCCAACCTCTTCCATGATTCTATGCTTTCCTCTACAGGACGCAGACCTGACCGGACCTTTGAAAGCTGGGGACTAATGTGGGAGGAAGGGAGGCGATGTTTCCTCACACTGCCCCAATATGCGGGCAAAAATCATGGGGAGAAGCTGTACTTTATAACCCAATCCTATTTCCCCCCAATCCTTAACCCGAACTCTAACCTTAGTTCGCCAGCAATTTATCTGGTTGCTATCTATTTAAATTTAAACTGTAGCCTGCTGTTTCTGATTATGATGGCACTCGAGTGTTCTTCATTTTTCATTAGCCGCTGCTGGGTTTGCTCTCTATCCGTGGTCACGTCCCGCGGGTGCGCTGTGCGTGGGTACAGGCTGTGTCTCTCGGTTTGTGGCTGCGATGGCCTGAGGCCGTGAAGAAGGCAACTTTGCCTGTGCCTGAAATACAACGTGTGGCAGAGCGCAGGGAACTGTCGTAAACTGCTTTCTGGGGGTGGTGTTCCGTCTGCTGCATCAGATGAGGGAAAGGAGCAGAGCAGTGCCTGAGGCAGGTGGAGCAGCAGCAGGCGCCAAGGCGGCAGCGGGCATCGCCTCACCTGCGCGTCAGTTCAGGTGCTCTGTGTAGCAGTTGGTCAGAGTCTCTCGGTCTGCAACCCTGTGGTCCCTTTCCCCTCCTCACATGCCCCTTCAATGAAGGAGTGTTGTCCTTGGGTCAATGCATTCGCTACTTGGCCTAGCGGTAAAACATCTCTGAGGTTCCCTGTGGATCTGCCTCTGTGGTCGCCAGGTGGCTGTGCCTTGGCTCTTGGAATGCACCACAAATCTCAGCCACCAAACTGGGTGGACAGAACCAGAAACCAGAAACCGAACCACAACCTCCCTTATGCTGCGGAGAAATGCATTTGCTGTGTCTCCACGTATTCCCTTACTTCCCTGAACTCCCTTTGGATGGCCCCAAAGGGTTCTCGCCATCCCTTGGAAAATACCCTACAGGGCACCCGAGCTCAAAAACCCTTCCTGGGAAGTAGTTGCTGGATTATTGGGGTTTTTTTTCTTCGCTCCATTTCTTTCCCTGCTAGTGACTGGGAAGCTTGTGCGTGCAGTTTGTCCTCGCAGCCCCAGCATCTGTCACGGCAAAGGAGACCCTTGTGCCTAACTCTGGCCTTCCCTGCCGCTGCAGGTTCTTCTCCCGGGTGGGTCCCTGCAGTGGAGGGGAGAAGGCCGTTGAGGTGGAGCCCCGGGGGTGGCTCAGGTGTTCAGCCAGAGCAGTGAGCTGACGTCAGGGGCTGGGAGACAGAGGGAGCTGAGGGGACTGGAGTGTCTCCTGGAAAAGGATGCCGTGGGGTGAAAGACTCGAGCTCTCACCATCCCGTGGGGTGAAGGGCTCATGCTCCCAGCCTGCCCTGCAGCCGTGGGCTCAGCCTCCCAGCACGTCACAGGCTGAAGGACTCCAGCCTCCAGTCTGGCGTAGAGGGAAGGGCCCCGGCTCCCAGCAGGCTGAGGGGTGAGGGCCTCCTGCTCCCAGTGTCCAGCAGAGAGGAGTCCAGCTCCTTGGGTGCCAATGGGTGAAGGAGAAAACTCCCAGCACGATGTGGGGTGAAGGACTCCGCTCTCAAGATGCAGCAGGCTGAAGGATTCCAGCTCCTGCCATACTGTGGGGTGAAGGAGTCCAGCTCCCAGCGTGCCGTGGGGCGATACCAGCGGCAACCGTGCCGTGGTGAGAAGGGCTCCATCTCCAAGCATGCCAAGAGATAGAAATGACTCCAGCTCCCAGCGTGTGGCCAGGCTAAGGACATCAGCTCCGTGTACAGCACCGGGCAACGAAACCCGGCTCCAGCATTCATTCCGTGCGGGTTCAAACAATCCAGATCCCATCGTGCCGTGGGGTAAAAGACTTATTATATCAAAAATCCCCACCTAGGGTGAAGGAATCAAGTTTGCCGCAGGCTGTGGGGTGAAGCGCTCCAGGTCCCAGCGTATTGTGGGGTGAGGAACTGAATCTCCTGCTGCACTGCACCGAAAAGCACTTCCAGGTCCCAGTGTGACGTGTGGGAAGGACTCCATCTCCCACTATTACACGGGCTGAAGGAATCTTCCTGGGTGGAATTTTTTCAGCCTTGAATTTGGCAGTACTTGACAGCTTGTTCAGGTGGATCGCAAATTTAAAAGAGCTGCTATCTATTCATCAGTTGATTAACCATTTATTCACCCATTGATTGAGAAGGCAAGTCACAGCTATTCAACAAGACTTGCTATACCTTCATACAGATACAAAACGGGCAAGGTTGTCTGTTCTGCCCCTCAAGCCTTTCCAGCCCACGGGTACTGCAGGAGCTCCCGCATCATTTTAAAGAATGCCACCAGCTTCTGGCACGGAAACGGACAGGGCGTAGCGCTGGCGGTCTGCGTTGGCTTGTGAAGGGTGGCTGAGGTGATCGCTAGCGGTGGGGTTGGTGCAAGCGTTCCTGCTGGATGCAGCTCCGTCTGTGCCAGGATCCAGTTGAAGAAATGCCGAGTTGAGACGTAGACCCCCGTCCGACGGACTCTGGCGCAGCCTCTGCCCCAGCTGGTCACTCCCACCAGCCAGAAGTGCTCAGCCCGTGGATCCCGACAGATGAGAGGACCGCCGCTGTCTCCCTGCAGCAGAGGAGAGGGGATGAAGGGGACGTTGGGGTCTGTGTGGGCACGAGGCCTGGCTCCTGCTCTCCCCCAGCAGCTCCAGAGCGGTGTTCCCTGTGCAGAAAGGCTCCGCTCTGGTACGGGAGAAGGCGAGACCTGGTCTGGGAGGGGGGTTTGGGCGGCCGTGCTGGGGCTGCCTGCGCTGCTGGGCCTCGCCTCCCGCTCCTACCTGGCAGGTGTCGATGCCGCCCTGCGGATATCCTGCGCACAGGTTGTGCTGGTGGATGGCCTCAGGGTACCAGCCGCTGCTGTTGCAGACGTGGGTGTCGATGAGGAGGACCTGAGCCTCCTGGAGCATGTCGTTTGACGCTAGAGCTGGGAGCACAGGCAGGAAGGAACAGTCAACAGCGTGTTGCTGGCTCTCCTGCCTTGCTTGGGGGAGCCCCTTCCCTCGGGTTTGCCTTTGCCTCGGCAGAGGCATCTCAGCAGCGTGTCCCTCCCATCTGGCCCTGGGGACGGAGTGAGACCCGTCTCTCCCGGGGCAGACGTCCTCGCAGGCTGACGCTGCCTTTCATCTCTGCTTTTAGGAAGCCTGACCCGTCTCCGCACCCGGGAGACGAGTACTTCTTCTCAGGAGCTCACCTCCCTCGGCGGTGGCACCCCAACCGCCCACGTAGCAGGTGGTCAGCTGAGACACTTTGAGCGAGGGGTGGGGCACGCAGGCGAGCTGCACGTGGACGTTGCACTGGAAGGGCTGGTCCAGTTCCAGCAAGGCGATGTCATTGCTCTGCGAGATGTTATTGTACTGATCGTGGACCAGGAGCCGCTTTATGTTGCGCACTTGAGCCTCGGGACCCAGGAGACTCAGCTGGGTGGCACCAGCCACCACACGCCACTCCGGAATGTTCCTGTGAGACAAAGGGAAAGAGGGTTTTGGGGGGCGGAGCCACGTGCTGCGGCAGCTTGGCTGTCGGCTGCCTTCTCCTTCCCAGGGGAGAGAGGGAAGCAGCGCTCCTGACCTGGCCTCGATGAAGCAGTGGGCGGCAGTGAGGACCCACTCGGGGCTGATGAGGGTCCCTCCGCATACGTGCCGCATCCCGACTGTCCTGGGACTCTGGATGCTAACGATCCAGGGCCAGGCCCCTGCCTGGGCATCTCTGGCCCCGACGACACGCGACATGCTGTAGCCGTGATCCGTCAGACGGAGTCCGCAGGTCCTGTGGAGACGAGAAACTCGTGACTGCCCTACTCGGTGCCTCTAGGATTCCTTTAGCCCCGCAGAGGAGTTGTGCCAGCGGTGTGTGTGCTGATGGGGACCAGCACCTCCCACCCCGGGTCGGGGAAGCTGAGATGTAGCCACAAGGGACAAGCGGGCGCCCTCCAGCGAACTCCAGCAGAGCCGCCCCAGCTCCCTCCCTGAGCCCGGGGGCCACTCACTCGCAGGTGTCACCTGTGCCCTGCATGGACTGGCACAGGGACAGCAAGACAAGGACGAGGAGCTCACGCATGGTGCTAGCGACACGTGGCACCACAGTGACTGAAAGCTTGTTGCCACCAGGACAACAGCCGACAGACTGCCTGCAGCGGTCCCGCTGCCCGCAGAGCCCTTGGCCCTGGGCTGATGTCACAGAGGCGCCGGTTGTGGGCTCCGGGCACGTTGGGTGTGGGGCGGGGGGGCAGCGTGGGGCGTTGCAATCGGGAGAGGAGACGGGGGGGCAGAAGCTCAGGTCGGCTCACCCTGATGGCCCCGCTGGATTCTCTGCTGTCCAGATCCCACTGTGCTGTGGGGTATAAGACTTATTCTATCAAAAATAAACCCCATATCTTGAAGGAATCAAGCTGGCAGCATGCTCTGGGCTGAAGGACTCCAGCTCCCAGCGTGTCACAGGCTGAAAGTGTCCAGATGCCAGCGTACAGTGGCGTGAACGACCTCATCTCCCAGCTTGCCGTGGGGTGAACACTCCAGCTCTCCCATGCCATAAGATGGGGAGCTGCAGCTCCCAGCTGGCCAGAAGGTGGATGACTCCCGCTCCAAGCATCTGAGGGGGAGGGAGGGGCAGAGGAAAGGACTCCAGCTCCCAGCATGCTGTGGGTTGGGGGAATCCAGCTCCCAGCATGCTCTGGAGTGAAGGACTCAGCTGCCAGCCTGCTACAGGCCTGGGGTGAAGGACACCCCTTCCGGCATGGGGTGAAGCACTCCAGCTGCCAGCATATTGTGGGGTGAGGAACTGGATTTTCTGCCCCACTGCACGGAGAAGCACTCCAGGTCCCGGTGTGATGTGTGGGAAGGACTCCAACTCCCAGCATTACGCGGGCTGAAGGAGGGTTTGTACGTTCTATAAACGTTTGAAGCTTCAAGCGCTTTGTCTCTGGCACTGCCCCTCGCTTTGCAGTGTGAGCAAGCTGTCCTGCCTAGTTTTGCCTGCATGGTACTTGAAACTCCTTGGTGGCACAAGACGGCAGCTCGAGCCCACCCCGGTGTACCCGCTCTCTCCCCACTAGGATGTAAAGTTTCAAATTCCTGCCAAACTCCAGCACTCTATCATACAAGAAAAAATTCACAGAGCACAGAACAAATTAACCACACACAACAAATTAACCACACACAACAATCAGAACTCCTCGCTCGCTTTGCAGTGATGCTGCGTCTCAAACACACAGCCGTTCGTGTCCGAGCCAGCCCAACTCACACAGCGTTAGTTCTGACCAATCCTACGGGCAGCCTGCGCGTGTTCGGGGCTTGGAGAGCCGAGCAGCCCCGGCCCCGGCGGGAGAGTGGGGATGTGCAAGCGGGCAGAGTGCGGCGCATCCACACTGCGCTCTCTGGGTGCACACGTGCCGGCGTGTCGGTGCCTGCGGTGCCCTCTGCGCGTGTGTGCGCCTCGCAGGGTCGCCCCAGCCTGGGGGGTGGTGTGGTCTGGACTCTCTCGAGGTCGCATTGATGCCCAAGTGACCAGGCGCAGCCTGTCCGCATCTGGGGACCCTGTGGCTTCTTCTGCCCAGGCAGAGGGCAGGTGGAGGAAGCCTGTGGAAACCAGCACTGTCTGCATCGCTACTTTGGACTGGTTGCATGTGCGGTGTGCGTTTCACTGTTTCAGTGTTTAAATCAAAGCAAGGACAAGGTAGAGCATTCGGGATGTGTTGTGAAGATGGTGTTAGCCAGAGTCTGGCATTGGGAATGTCGCTCTGTGCAAGGAAGCTCAGATTTAGCAGCCTGCGCCGGTGTCTTGGTCAAAGGGAGAGAGCGGCTCAGCCGAAGGGAGCGCGGTGCTGGCCATTCCCGCGGGCGATTGGCTGCTGGCAGGTTTGTATGATGGCCATGAGGCGGATGAGGGCCGTGCCCGCGCCCGGTGGGCGGCGTCGCTGGGTATTGGACCGCAGGGGTGCCGGACCATAACGAGGGAAAGTCACGGCTGTTTGGAGAGAACCCCCACCTTGGGTAGAGGGAGGGGATAAGGGGTCTCAGAACTTCGTGATCACCAATGGGATCTGCCAGATCCTGAGCCCCCGCTGGGTGTTGTTGGCAGTTTATGGGCAAGGAAGCTCGTTTATGGGCCTGTGAGAAAGCTGGAGAGGGACTGTTCCTAAAGGCTTGTGGTGATAGGATGAGGGGGAACGGCTATAAACTGGAGAGGGGCCGATTTAGACTAGACACAAGGAGGAATTTCTTCACCATGAGAGTGGGGAGGCCCTGGCCCCGGTTGCCCAGGGAAGCTGTGTCTGCCCCATCCCTGGAGGGGTTCAAGGCCAGGCTGGATGGGCCCTGGGCAGCCTGATCCCGTGGGAGGTGTCCCTGCCCATGGCAGGGGGTGGAACGGGATGGCCTTTAAGATCCCTTCCAACCCAACCTCTTCCATGATTCTATGCTTTCCTCTACAGGACGCAGACCTGACCGGACCTTTGAAAGCTGGGGACTAATGTGGGAGGAAGGGAGGCGATGTTTCCTCACACTGCCCCAATATGCGGGCAAAAATCATGGGGAGAAGCTGTACTTTATAACCCAATCCTATTTCCCCCCAATCCTTAACCCGAACTCTAACCTTAGTTCGCCAGCAATTTATCTGGTTGCTATCTATTTAAATTTAAACTGTAGCCTGCTGTTTCTGATTATGATGGCACTCGAGTGTTCTTCATTTTTCATTAGCCGCTGCTGGGTTTGCTCTCTATCCGTGGTCACGTCCCGCGGGTGCGCTGTGCGTGGGTACAGGCTGTGTCTCTCGGTTTGTGGCTGCGATGGCCTGAGGCCGTGAAGAAGGCAACTTTGCCTGTGCCTGAAATACAACGTGTGGCAGAGCGCAGGGAACTGTCGTAAACTGCTTTCTGGGGGTGGTGTTCCGTCTGCTGCATCAGATGAGGGAAAGGAGCAGAGCAGTGCCTGAGGCAGGTGGAGCAGCAGCAGGCGCCAAGGCGGCAGCGGGCATCGCCTCACCTGCGCGTCAGTTCAGGTGCTCTGTGTAGCAGTTGGTCAGAGTCTCTCGGTCTGCAACCCTGTGGTCCCTTTCCCCTCCTCACATGCCCCTTCAATGAAGGAGTGTTGTCCTTGGGTCAATGCATTCGCTACTTGGCCTAGCGGTAAAACATCTCTGAGGTTCCCTGTGGATCTGCCTCTGTGGTCGCCAGGTGGCTGTGCCTTGGCTCTTGGAATGCACCACAAATCTCAGCCACCAAACTGGGTGGACGGAACCAGAAACCAGAAACCGAACCACAACCTCCCTTACGCTGCGGAGAAATGCATTTGCTGTGTCTCCACGTATTCCCTTACTTCCCTGAACTCCCTTTGGATGGCCCCAAAGGGTTCTCGCCATCCCTTGGAAAATACCCTACAGGGCACCCGAGCTCAAAAACCCTTCCTGGGAAGTAGTTGCTGGATTATTGGGGTTTTTTTTTTTCGCTCCATTTCTTTCCCTGCTAGTGACTGGGAAGCTTGTGCGTGCAGTTTGTCCTCGCAGCCCCAGCATCTGTCACGGCAAAGGAGACCCTTGTGCCTAACTCTGGCCTTCCCTGCCGCTGCAGGTTCTTCTCCCGGGTGGGTCCCTGCGGTGGAGGGGAGAAGGCCGTTGAGGTGGAGCCCCGGGGGTGGCTCAGGTGTTCAGCCAGAGCAGTGAGCTGACGTCAGGGGCTGGGAGACAGAGGGAGCTGAGGGGACTGGAGTGTCTCCTGGAAAAGGATGCCGTGGGGTGAAAGACTCGAGCTCTCACCATCCCGTGGGGTGAAGGGCTCATGCTCCCAGCCTGCCCTGCAGCCGTGGGCTCAGCCTCCCAGCACGTCACAGGCTGAAGGACTCCAGCCTCCAGTCTGGCGTAGAGGGAAGGGCCCCGGCTCCCAGCAGGCTGAGGGGTGAGGGCCTCCTGCTCCCAGTGTCCAGCAGAGAGGAGTCCAGCTCCCTGGGTGCCGATGGGTGAAGGAGAAAACTCCCAGCACGATGTGGGGTGAAGGACTCCGCTCTCAAGATGCAGCAGGCTGAAGGATTCCAGCTCCTGCCATACTGTGGGGTGAAGGAGTCCAGCTCCCAGCGTGCCGTGGGGCGATACCAGCGGCAACCGTACCATGGTGAGAAGGGCTCCATCTCCAAGCATGCCAAGAGATAGAAATGACTCCAGCTCCCAGCGTGTGGCCAGGCTAAGGACATCAGCTCCGTGTACAGCACTGGGCAACGAAACCCGGCTCCAGCATTCATTCCGTGCGGGTTCAAACAATCCAGATCCCATCGTGCCGTGGGGTAAAAGACTTATTATATCAAAAATCCCCACCTAGGGTGAAGGAATCAAGTTTGCAGCAGGCTGTGGGGTGAAGCGCTCCAGCTCCCAGCGTATTGTGGGGTGAGGAACTGAATCTCCTGCTGCACTGCACCGAAAAGCACTTCCAGGTCCCAGTGTGACGTGTGGGAAGGACTCCATCTCCCACTATTACACGGGCTGAAGGAATCTTCCTGGGTGGAATTTTTTCAGCCTTTGATTTGGCAGTACTTGACAGCTTGTTGAGGTGGATCGCAAATTTAAAAGAGCTGCTATCTATTCATCAGTTGATTAACCATTTATTCACCCATTGATTGAGAAGGCAAGTCACAGCTATTCAACAAGACTTGCTATACCTTCATAGAGATACAAAACGGGCAAGGTTGTCTGTTCTGCCCCTCAAGCCTTTCCAGCCCACGGGTACTGCAGGAGCTCCCGCATCATTTTAAAGAATGCCACCAGCTTCTGGCACGGAAACGGACAGGGCGTAGCGCTGGCCGTCTGCGTTAGCTTGTGAAGGGTGGCTGAGGTGATCGCTAGCGGTGGGGTTGGTGCAAGCGTTCCTGCTGGCTGCAGCTCCGTCTGTGCCAGGATCCAGTTGAAGAAATGCCGAGTGGAGACGTAGACCCCCGGCCGACGGACTCTGGCGCAGCCTCTGCCCCAGCTGGTCACTCCCACCAGCCAGAAGTGCTCAGCCCGTGGATCCCGACAGATGAGAGGACCGCCGCTGTCTCCCTGCAGCAGAGGAGAGGGGATGAAGGGGACGTTGGGGTCTGTGTGGGCGCGAGGCCTGGCTCCTGCTCTCCCCCAGCAGCTCCAGAGCGGTGTTCCCTGTGCAGAAAGGCTCCGCTCTGGTACGGGAGAAGGCGAGACCTGGTCTGGGAGGGGGGTTTGGGCGGCCGTGCTGGGGCTGCCTGCGCTGCTGGGCCTCGCCTCCCGCTCCTACCTGGCAGGTGTCGATGCCGCCCTGCGGATATCCTGCGCACAGGTTGTGCTGGTGGATGGCCTCAGGGTACCAGCCGCTGCTGTTGCAGACGTGGGTGTCGATGAGGAGGACCTGAGCCTCCTGGAGCATGTCGTTTGACGCTAGAGCTGGGAGCACAGGCAGGAAGGAACAGTCAACAGCGTGTTGCTGGCTCTCCTGCCTTGCTTGGGGGAGCCCCTTCCCTCGGGTTTGCCTTTGCCTCGGCAGAGGCATCTCAGCAGCGTGTCCCTCCCATCTGGCCCTGGGGACGGAGTGAGACCCGTCTCTCCCGGGGCAGACGTCCTCGCAGGCTGACGCTGCCTTTCATCTCTGCTTTTAGGAAGCCCGACCCGTCTCCGCACCCGGGAGACGAGTACTTCTTCTCAGGAGCTCACCTCCCTCGGCGGTGGCACCCCAACCGCCCACGTAGCAGGTGGTCAGCTGAGACACTTTGAGCGAGGGGTGGGGCACGCAGGCGAGCTGCACGTGGACGTTGCACTGGAAGGGCTGGTCCAGTTCCAGCAAGGCGATGTCATTGCTCTGCGAGATGTTATTGTACTGATCGTGGACCAGGAGCCGCTTTATGTTGCGCACTTGAGCCTCGGGACCCAGGAGACTCAGCTGGGTGGCACCAGCCACCACACGCCACTCCGGAATGTTCCTGTGAGACAAAGGGAAAGAGGGTTTTGGGGGGCGGAGCCACGTGCTGCGGCAGCTTGGCTGTCGGCTGCCTTCTCCTTCCCAGGGGAGAGAGGGAAGCAGCGCTCCTGACCTGGCCTCGATGAAGCAGTGGGCGGCAGTGAGGACCCACTCGGGGCTGATGAGGGTCCCTCCGCATACGTGCCGCATCCCGACTGTCCTGGGACTCTGGATGCTGACGATCCAGGGCCAGGCCCCTGCCTGGGCATCTCTGGCCCCGACGACACGCGACATGCTGTAGCCGTGATCCGTCAGACGGAGTCCGCAGGTCCTGTGGAGACGAGAAACTCGTGACTGCCCTACTCGGTGCCTCTAGGATTCCTTTAGCCCCGCAGAGGAGTTGTGCCAGCGGTGTGTGTGCTGATGGGGACCAGCACCTCCCACCCCGGGTCGGGGAAGCTGAGATGTAGCCACAAGGGACAAGCGGGCGCCCTCCAGCGAACTCCAGCAGAGCCGCCCCAGCTCCCTCCCTGAGCCCGGGGGCCACTCACTCGCAGGTGTCACCTGTGCCCTGCATGGACTGGCACAGGGACAGCAAGACAAGGACGAGGAGCTCACGCATGGTGCTAGCGACACGTGGCACCACAGTGACTGAAAGCTTGTTGCCACCAGGACAACAGCCGACAGACTGCCTGCAGCGGTCCCGCTGCCCGCAGAGCCCTTGGCCCTGGGCTGATGTCACAGAGGCGCCGGTTGTGGGCTCCGGGCACGTTGGGTGTGGGGCGGGGGGGCAGCGTGGGGCGTTGCAATCGGGAGAGGAGACGGGGGGGCAGAAGCTCAGGTCGGCTCACCCTGATGGCCCCGCTGGATTCTCTGCTGTCCAGATCCCACTGTGCTGTGGGGTATAAGACTTATTCTATCAAAAATAAACCCCATATCTTGAAGGAATCAAGCTGGCAGCATGCTCTGGGCTGAAGGACTCCAGCTCCCAGCGTGTCACAGGCTGAAAGTGTCCAGATGCCAGCGTACAGTGGCGTGAACGACCTCATCTCCCAGCTTGCCGTGGGGTGAACACTCCAGCTCTCCCATGCCATAAGATGGGGAGCTGCAGCTCCCAGCTGGCCAGAAGGTGGATGACTCCCGCTCCAAGCATCTGAGGGGGAGGGAGGGGCAGAGGAAAGGACTCCAGCTCCCAGCATGCTGTGGGTTGGGGGAATCCAGCTCCCAGCATGCTCTGGAGTGAAGGACTCAGCTGCCAGCCTGCTACAGGCCTGGGGTGAAGGACACCCCTTCCGGCATGGGGTGAAGCACTCCAGCTGCCAGCATATTGTGGGGTGAGGAACTGGATTTTCTGCCCCACTGCACGGAGAAGCACTCCAGGTCCCGGTGTGATGTGTGGGAAGGACTCCAACTCCCAGCATTACGCGGGCTGAAGGAGGGTTTGTACGTTCTATAAACGTTTGAAGCTTCAAGCGCTTTGTCTCTGGCACTGCCCCTCGCTTTGCAGTGTGAGCAAGCTGTCCTGCCTAGTTTTGCCTGCATGGTACTTGAAACTCCTTGGTGGCACAAGACGGCAGCTCGAGCCCACCCCGGTGTACCCGCTCTCTCCCCACTAGGATGTAAAGTTTCAAATTCCTGCCAAACTCCAGCACTCTATCATACAAGAAAAAATTCACAGAGCACAGAACAAATTAACCACACACAACAAATTAACCACACACAACAATCAGAACTCCTCGCTCGCTTTGCAGTGATGCTGCGTCTCAAACACACAGCCGTTCGTGTCTGAGCCAGCCCAACTCACACAGCGTTAGTTCTGACCAATCCTACGGGCAGCCTGCGCGTGTTCGGGGCTTGGAGAGCCGAGCAGCCCCGGCCCCGGCGGGAGAGTGGGGATGTGCAAGCGGGCAGAGTGCGGCGCATCCACACTGCGCTCTCTGGGTGCACACGTGCCGGCGTGTCGGTGCCTGCGGTGCCCTCTGCGCGTGTGTGCGCCTCGCAGGGTCGCCCCAGCCTGGGGGGTGGTGTGGTCTGGACTCTCTCGAGGTCGCATTGATGCCCAAGTGACCAGGCGCAGCCTGTCCGCATCTGGGGACCCTGTGGCTTCTTCTGCCCAGGCAGAGGGCAGGTGGAGGAAGCCTGTGGAAACCAGCACTGTCTGCATCGCTACTTTGGACTGGTTGCATGTGCGGTGTGCGTTTCACTGTTTCAGTGTTTAAATCAAAGCAAGGACAAGGTAGAGCATTCGGGATGTGTTGTGAAGATGGTGTTAGCCAGAGTCTGGCATTGGGAATGTCGCTCTGTGCAAGGAAGCTCAGATTTAGCAGCCTGCGCCGGTGTCTTGGTCAAAGGGAGAGAGCGGCTCAGCCGAAGGGAGCGCGGTGCTGGCCATTCCCGCAGGCGATTGGCTGCTGGCAGGTTTGTATGATGGCCATGAGGCGGATGAGGGCCGTGCCCGCGCCCGGTGGGCGGCGTCGCTGGGTATTGGACCGCAGGGGTGCCGGACCATAACGAGGGAAAGTCACGGCTGTTTGGAGAGAACCCCCACCTTGGGTAGAGGGAGGGGATAAGGGGTCTCAGAACTTCGTGATCACCAATGGGATCTGCCAGATCCTGAGCCCCCGCTGGGTGTTGTTGGCAGTTTATGGGCAAGGAAGCTCGTTTATGGGCCTGTGAGAAAGCTGGAGAGGGACTGTTCCTAAAGGCTTGTGGTGATAGGATGAGGGGGAACGGCTATAAACTGGAGAGGGGCCGATTTAGACTAGACACAAGGAGGAATTTCTTCACCATGAGAGTGGGGAGGCCCTGGCCCCGGTTGCCCAGGGAAGCTGTGTCTGCCCCATCCCTGGAGGGGTTCAAGGCCAGGCTGGATGGGCCCTGGGCAGCCTGATCCCGTGGGAGGTGTCCCTGCCCATGGCAGGGGGTGGAACGGGATGGCCTTTAAGATCCCTTCCAACCCAACCTCTTCCATGATTCTATGCTTTCCTCTACAGGACGCAGACCTGACCGGACCTTTGAAAGCTGGGGACTAATGTGGGAGGAAGGGAGGCGATGTTTCCTCACACTGCCCCAATATGCGGGCAAAAATCATGGGGAGAAGCTGTACTTTATAACCCAATCCTATTTCCCCCCAGTCCTTAACCCGAACTCTAACCTTAGTTCGCCAGCAATTTATCTGGTTGCTATCTATTTAAATTTAAACTGTAGCCTGCTGTTTCTGATTATGATGGCACTCGAGTGTTCTTCATTTTTCATTAGCCGCTGCTGGGTTTGCTCTCTATCCGTGGTCACGTCCCGCGGGTGCGCTGTGCGTGGGTACAGGCTGTGTCTCTCGGTTTGTGGCTGCGATGGCCTGAGGCCGTGAAGAAGGCAACTTTGCCTGTGCCTGAAATACAACGTGTGGCAGAGCGCAGGGAACTGTCGTAAACTGCTTTCTGGGGGTGGTGTTCCGTCTGCTGCATCAGATGAGGGAAAGGAGCAGAGCAGTGCCTGAGGCAGGTGGAGCAGCAGCAGGCGCCAAGGCGGCAGTGGGCATCGCCTCACCTGCGCGTCAGTTCAGGTGCTCTGTGTAGCAGTTGGTCAGAGTCTCTCGGTCTGCAACCCTGTGGTCCCTTTCCCCTCCTCACATGCCCCTTCAATGAAGGAGTGTTGTCCTTGGGTCAATGCATTCGCTACTTGGCCTAGCGGTAAAACATCTCTGAGGTTCCCTGTGGATCTGCCTCTGTGGTCGCCAGGTGGCTGTGCCTTGGCTCTTGGAATGCACCACAAATCTCAGCCACCAAACTGGGTGGACGGAACCAGAAACCAGAAACCGAACCACAACCTCCCTTACGCTGCGGAGAAATGCATTTGCTGTGTCTCCAGGTATTCCCTTACTTCCCTGAACTCCCTTTGGATGGCCCCAAAGGGTTCTCGCCATCCCTTGGAAAATACCCTACAGGGCACCCGAGCTCAAAAACCCTTCCTGGGAAGTAGTTGCTGGATTATTGGGGTTTTTTTTTTTCGCTCCATTTCTTTCCCTGCTAGTGACTGGGAAGCTTGTGCGTGCAGTTTGTCCTCGCAGCCCCAGCATCTGTCACGGCAAAGGAGACCCTTGTGCCTAACTCTGGCCTTCCCTGCCGCTGCAGGTTCTTCTCCCGGGTGGGTCCCTGCAGTGGAGGGGAGAAGGCCGTTGAGGTGGAGCCCCGGGGGTGGCTCAGGTGTTCAGCCAGAGCAGTGAGCTGACGTCAGGGGCTGGGAGACAGAGGGAGCTGAGGGGACTGGAGTGTCTCCTGGAAAAGGATGCCGTGGGGTGAAAGACTCGAGCTCTCACCATCCCGTGGGGTGAAGGGCTCATGCTCCCAGCCTGCCCTGCAGCCGTGGGCTCAGCCTCCCAGCACGTCACAGGCTGAAGGACTCCAGCCTCCAGTCTGGCGTAGAGGGAAGGGCCCCGGCTCCCAGCAGGCTGAGGGGTGAGGGCCTCCTGCTCCCAGTGTCCAGCAGAGAGGAGTCCGGCTCCTTGGTTGCCAATGGGTGAAGGAGAAAACTCCCAGCACGATGTGGGGTGAAGGACTCCGCTCTCAAGATGCAGCAGGCTGAAGGATTCCAGCTCCTGCCATACTGTGGGGTGAAGGAGTCCAGCTCCCAGCGTGCCGTGGGGAGATACCAGCGGCAACCGTGCCGTGGTGAGAAGGGCTCCATCTCCAAGCATGCCAAGAGATAGAAATGACTCCAGCTCCCAGCGTGTGGCCAGGCTAAGGACATCAGCTCCGTGTACAGCACCGGGCAACGAAACCCGACTCCAGCATTCATTCCGTGCGGGTTCAAACAATCCAGATCCCATCGTGCCGTGGGGTAAAAGACTTATTATATCAAAAATCCCCACCTAGGGTGAAGGAATCAAGTTTGCCGCAGGCTGTGGGGTGAAGCGCTCCAGGTCCCAGCGTATTGTGGGGTGAGGAACTGAATCTCCTGCTGCACTGCACCGAAAAGCACTTCCAGGTCCCAGTGTGACGTGTGGGAAGGACTCCATCTCCCACTATTACACGGGCTGAAGGAATCTTCCTGGGTGGAATTTTTTCAGCCTTGAATTTGGCAGTACTTGACAGCTTGTTGAGGTGGATCGCAAATTTAAAAGAGCTGCTCTCTATTCATCAGTTGATTAACCATTTATTCACCCATTGATTGAGAAGGCAAGTCACAGCTATTCAACAAGACTTGCTATACCTTCATACAGATACAAAACGGGCAAGGTTGTCTGTTCTGCCCCTCAAGCCTTTCCAGCCCACGGGTACTGCAGGAGCTCCCGCATCATTTTAAAGAATGCCACCAGCTTCTGGCACGGAAACGGACAGGGCGTAGCGCTGGCGGTCTGCGTTGGCTTGTGAAGGGTGGCTGAGGTGAGCGCTGGCGGTGGGGTTGATGCAAGCGTTCCTGCTGGCTGCAGCTCCGTCTGTGCCAGGATCCAGTTGAAGAAGTGTCGAGTGGAGACGTAGACCCCCGGCCGACGGACTCTGGCGCAACCTCTGCCCCAGCTGGTCACTCCCACCAGCCAGAAGTGCTCAGCCCGTGGATCCCGACAGATGAGAGGACCGCCGCTGTCTCCCTGCAGCAGAGGAGAGGGGATGAAGGGGACGCTGGGGTCTGTGTGGGCGCGAGGCCTGGCTCCTGCTCTCCCCCAGCAGCTCCAGAGCGGTGTTCCCTGTGCAGAAAGGCCCCGCTCTGGTGCCGGAGCCGGCGAGACCTGGTCTGGGAGGGAGGTTTGGGCGGCCGTGCTGGGGCTGCCTGCGCTGCTGGGCCTCGCCTCCCGCTCCTACCTGGCAGGTGTCGATGCCGCCCTGCGGATATCCTGCGCACAGGTTGTGCTGGTGGATGGCCCCGCGGTACCAGCTGCTGCTGTTGCAGACGTGGGTGTCGATGAGGAGGACCTGAGCCTCCTGGAGCATGTCGTTTGACGCTAGAGCTGGGAGCACAGGCAGGAAGGAATAGTCAGAAGCGTGTTGCTGGCTCTCCTGCCTTGCTTGGAGGAGCCTCTTCCCTCGGGTTTGCCTTTGCCTCGGCAGAGGCATCTCAGCAGCGCGTCCCTCCCATCTGGCCCTGGGGACGGAGTGAGACCCGTCTCTCCCGGGGCAGACGTCCTCGCAGGCTGACGCTGCCTTTCATCTCTGCTTTTAGGAAGCCCGACCCGTCTCCGCACCCGGGAGACGAGTACTTCTTCTCAGGAGCTCACCTCCCCCAGCGGTGGCACCCCAACCACCCACGTAGCAGGTGGTCAGCTGAGACACTTTGAGCGAGGGGTGGGGCACGCAGGCGAGCTGCACGTGGACGTTGCACTGGACGGGCTGGTCCAGTTCCAGTAAGGCGATGTCATTGCTCTGCGAGATGTTATTGTACTGATCGTGGACCAGGAGCCGCTTTATGTTGCGCACTTGAGCCTCAGGACCCAGGAGACTCAGCTGGGTGGCACCAGCCACCACACGCCACTCCGGAATGTTCCTGTGAGACAAAGGGAAAGAGGGTTTTGGGGGGCGGAGCCACGTGCTGCGGCAGCTTGGCTGTCGGCTGCCTTCTCTTTCCCAGGGGAGAGAGGGAAGCAGCGCTCCTGACCTGGCCTCGATGAAGCAGTGGGCGGCAGTGAGGACCCACTCGGGGCTGATGAGGGTCCCTCCGCATACGTGCCGCATCCCGACTGTCCTGGGACTCTGGATGCTGACGATCCAGGGCCAGGCCCCTGCCTGAGCATCTCTGGCCCCGACGACACGCGACATGCTGTAGCCGTGATCCGTCAGACGGAGTCCGCAGGTCCTGTGGAGACGAGAAACTCGTGACTGCCCTACTCGGTGCCTCTAGGATTCCTTTAGCCCCGCAGAGGAGTTGTGCCAGCGGTGTGTGTGCTGATGGGGACCAGCACCTCCCACCCCGGGTCGGGGAAGCTGAGATGTAGCCACAAGGGACAAGCGGGCGCCCTCCAGCGAACTCCAGCAGAGCCGCCCCAGCTCCCTCCCTGAGCCCGGGGGCCACTCACTCGCAGGTGTCACCTGTGCCCTGCACGGACTGGCACAGGGACAGCAAGACAAGGACGAGGAGCACACGCATGGTGCTAGCGACACGTGGCACCACAGTGACTGAAAGCTTGTTGACACCAGGACAACAGCCGACAGACTGCCTGCAGCGGTCCCGCTGCCCGCAGAGCCCTTGGCCCTGGGCTGATGTCACAGAGGCGCCGGTTGTGGGCTCCGGGCACGTTGGGTGTGGGGCGGGGTGGCAGCGTGGGGCGTTGCAATCGGGAGAGGAGACGGGGGGGCAGAAGCTCAGGTCGGCTCACCCTGATGGCCCCGCTGGATTCTCTGCTGTCCAGATCCCACTGTGCTGTGGGGTATAAGACTTATTCTATCAAAAATAAACCCCATATCTTGAAGGAATCAAGCTGGCAGCATGCTCTGGGCTGAAGGACTCCAGCTCCCAGCGTGTCACAGGCTGAAAGTGTCCAGATGCCAGCGTACAGTGGCGTGAACGACCTCATCTCCCAGCTTGCCGTGGGGTGAACACTCCAGCTCTCCCATGCCATAAGATGGGGAGCTGCAGCTCCCAGCTGGCCAGAAGGTGGATGACTCCCGCTCCAAGCATCTGAGGGGGAGGGAGGGGCAGAGGAAAGGACTCCAGCTCCCAGCATGCTGTGGGTTGGGGGAATCCAGCTCCCAGCATGCTCTGGAGTGAAGGACTCAGCTGCCAGCCTGCTACAGGCCTGGGGTGAAGGACACCCCTTCCGGCATGGGGTGAAGCACTCCAGCTGCCAGCATATTGTGGGGTGAGGAACTGGATTTTCTGCCCCACTGCACGGAGAAGCACTCCAGGTCCCGGTGTGATGTGTGGGAAGGACTCCAACTCCCAGCATTACGCGGGCTGAAGGAGGGTTTGTACGTTCTATAAACGTTTGAAGCTTCAAGCGCTTTGTCTCTGGCACTGCCCCTCGCTTTGCAGTGTGAGCAAGCTGTCCTGCCTAGTTTTGCCTGCATGGTACTTGAAACTCCTTGGTGGCACAAGACGGCAGCTCGAGCCCACCCCGGTGTACCCGCTCTCTCCCCACTAGGATGTAAAGTTTCAAATTCCTGCCAAACTCCAGCACTCTATCATACAAGAAAAAATTCACAGAGCACAGAACAAATTAACCACACACAACAAATTAACCACACACAACAATCAGAACTCCTCGCTCGCTTTGCAGTGATGCTGCGTCTCAAACACACAGCCGTTCGTGTCCGAGCCAGCCCAACTCACACAGCGTTAGTTCTGACCAATCCTACGGGCAGCCTGCGCGTGTTCGGGGCTTGGAGAGCCGAGCAGCCCCGGCCCCGGCGGGAGAGTGGGGATGTGCAAGCGGGCAGAGTGCGGCGCATCCACACTGCGCTCTCTGGGTGCACACGTGCCGGCGTGTCGGTGCCTGCGGTGCCCTCTGCGCGTGTGTGCGCCTCGCAGGGTCGCCCCAGCCTGGGGGGTGGTGTGGTCTGGACTCTCTCGAGGTCGCATTGATGCCCAAGTGACCAGGCGCAGCCTGTCCGCATCTGGGGACCCTGTGGCTTCTTCTGCCCAGGCAGAGGGCAGGTGGAGGAAGCCTGTGGAAACCAGCACTGTCTGCATCGCTACTTTGGACTGGTTGCATGTGCGGTGTGCGTTTCACTGTTTCAGTGTTTAAATCAAAGCAAGGACAAGGTAGAGCATTCGGGATGTGTTGTGAAGATGGTGTTAGCCAGAGTCTGGCATTGGGAATCTCGCTCTGTGCAAGGAAGCTCAGATTTAGCAGCCTGCGCCGGTGTCTTGGTCAAAGGGAGAGAGCGGCTCAGCCGAAGGGAGCGCGGTGCTGGCCATTCCCGCGGGCGATTGGCTGCTGGCAGGTTTGTATGATGGCCATGAGGCGGATGAGGGCCGTGCCCGCGCCCGGTGGGCGGCGTCGCTGGGTATTGGACCGCAGGGGTGCCGGACCATAACGAGGGAAAGTCACGGCTGTTTGGAGAGAACCCCCACCTTGGGTAGAGGGAGGGGATAAGGGGTCTCAGAACTTCGTGATCACCAATGGGATCTGCCAGATCCTGAGCCCCCGCTGGGTGTTGTTGGCAGTTTATGGGCAAGGAAGCTCGTTTATGGGCCTGTGAGAAAGCTGGAGAGGGACTGTTCCTAAAGGCTTGTGGTGATAGGATGAGGGGGAACGGCTATAAACTGGAGAGGGGCCGATTTAGACTAGACACAAGGAGGAATTTCTTCACCATGAGAGTGGGGAGGCCCTGGCCCCGGTTGCCCAGGGAAGCTGTGTCTGCCCCATCCCTGGAGGGGTTCAAGGCCAGGCTGGATGGGCCCTGGGCAGCCTGATCCCGTGGGAGGTGTCCCTGCCCATGGCAGGGGGTGGAACGGGATGGCCTTTAAGATCCCTTCCAACCCAACCTCTTCCATGATTCTATGCTTTCCTCTACAGGACGCAGACCTGACCGGACCTTTGAAAGCTGGGGACTAATGTGGGAGGAAGGGAGGCGATGTTTCCTCACACTGCCCCAATATGCGGGCAAAAATCATGGGGAGAAGCTGTACTTTATAACCCAATCCTATTTCCCCCCAATCCTTAACCCGAACTCTAACCTTAGTTCGCCAGCAATTTATCTGGTTGCTATCTATTTAAATTTAAACTGTAGCCTGCTGTTTCTGATTATGATGGCACTCGAGTGTTCTTCATTTTTCATTAGCCGCTGCTGGGTTTGCTCTCTATCCGTGGTCACGTCCCGCGGGTGCGCTGTGCGTGGGTACAGGCTGTGTCTCTCGGTTTGTGGCTGCGATGGCCTGAGGCCGTGAAGAAGGCAACTTTGCCTGTGCCTGAAATACAACGTGTGGCAGAGCGCAGGGAACTGTCGTAAACTGCTTTCTGGGGGTGGTGTTCCGTCTGCTGCATCAGATGAGGGAAAGGAGCAGAGCAGTGCCTGAGGCAGGTGGAGCAGCAGCAGGCGCCAAGGCGGCAGCGGGCATCGCCTCACCTGCGCGTCAGTTCAGGTGCTCTGTGTAGCAGTTGGTCAGAGTCTCTCGGTCTGCAACCCTGTGGTCCCTTTCCCCTCCTCACATGCCCCTTCAATGAAGGAGTGTTGTCCTTGGGTCAATGCATTCGCTACTTGGCCTAGCGGTAAAACATCTCTGAGGTTCCCTGTGGATCTGCCTCTGTGGTCGCCAGGTGGCTGTGCCTTGGCTCTTGGAATGCACCACAAATCTCAGCCACCAAACTGGGTGGACGGAACCAGAAACCAGAAACCGAACCACAACCTCCCTTACGCTGCGGAGAAATGCATTTGCTGTGTCTCCACGTATTCCCTTACTTCCCTGAACTCCCTTTGGATGGCCCCAAAGGGTTCTCGCCATCCCTTGGAAAATACCCTACAGGGCACCCGAGCTCAAAAACCCTTCCTGGGAAGTAGTTGCTGGATTATTGGGGTTTTTTTTTTTCGCTCCATTTCTTTCCCTGCTAGTGACTGGGAAGCTTGTGCGTGCAGTTTGTCCTCGCAGCCCCAGCATCTGTCACGGCAAAGGAGACCCTTGTGCCTAACTCTGGCCTTCCCTGCCGCTGCAGGTTCTTCTCCCGGGTGGGTCCCTGCGGTGGAGGGGAGAAGGCCGTTGAGGTGGAGCCCCGGGGGTGGCTCAGGTGTTCAGCCAGAGCAGTGAGCTGACGTCAGGGGCTGGGAGACAGAGGGAGCTGAGGGGACTGGAGTGTCTCCTGGAAAAGGATGCCGTGGGGTGAAAGACTCGAGCTCTCACCATCCCGTGGGGTGAAGGGCTCATGCTCCCAGCCTGCCCTGCAGCCGTGGGCTCAGCCTCCCAGCACGTCACAGGCTGAAGGACTCCAGCCTCCAGTCTGGCGTAGAGGGAAGGGCCCCGGCTCCCAGCAGGCTGAGGGGTGAGGGCCTCCTGCTCCCAGTGTCCAGCAGAGAGGAGTCCAGCTCCCTGGGTGCCGATGGGTGAAGGAGAAAACTCCCAGCACGATGTGGGGTGAAGGACTCCGCTCTCAAGATGCAGCAGGCTGAAGGATTCCAGCTCCTGCCATACTGTGGGGTGAAGGAGTCCAGCTCCCAGCGTGCCGTGGGGCGATACCAGCGGCAACCGTACCATGGTGAGAAGGGCTCCATCTCCAAGCATGCCAAGAGATAGAAATGACTCCAGCTCCCAGCGTGTGGCCAGGCTAAGGACATCAGCTCCGTGTACAGCACTGGGCAACGAAACCCGGCTCCAGCATTCATTCCGTGCGGGTTCAAACAATCCAGATCCCATCGTGCCGTGGGGTAAAAGACTTATTATATCAAAAATCCCCACCTAGGGTGAAGGAATCAAGTTTGCAGCAGGCTGTGGGGTGAAGCGCTCCAGCTCCCAGCGTATTGTGGGGTGAGGAACTGAATCTCCTGCTGCACTGCACCGAAAAGCACTTCCAGGTCCCAGTGTGACGTGTGGGAAGGACTCCATCTCCCACTATTACACGGGCTGAAGGAATCTTCCTGGGTGGAATTTTTTCAGCCTTTGATTTGGCAGTACTTGACAGCTTGTTGAGGTGGATCGCAAATTTAAAAGAGCTGCTATCTATTCATCAGTTGATTAACCATTTATTCACCCATTGATTGAGAAGGCAAGTCACAGCTATTCAACAAGACTTGCTATACCTTCATAGAGATACAAAACGGGCAAGGTTGTCTGTTCTGCCCCTCAAGCCTTTCCAGCCCACGGGTACTGCAGGAGCTCCCGCATCATTTTAAAGAATGCCACCAGCTTCTGGCACGGAAACGGACAGGGCGTAGCGCTGGCCGTCTGCGTTAGCTTGTGAAGGGTGGCTGAGGTGATCGCTAGCGGTGGGGTTGGTGCAAGCGTTCCTGCTGGCTGCAGCTCCGTCTGTGCCAGGATCCAGTTGAAGAAATGCCGAGTGGAGACGTAGACCCCCGGCCGACGGACTCTGGCGCAGCCTCTGCCCCAGCTGGTCACTCCCACCAGCCAGAAGTGCTCAGCCCGTGGATCCCGACAGATGAGAGGACCGCCGCTGTCTCCCTGCAGCAGAGGAGAGGGGATGAAGGGGACGTTGGGGTCTGTGTGGGCGCGAGGCCTGGCTCCTGCTCTCCCCCAGCAGCTCCAGAGCGGTGTTCCCTGTGCAGAAAGGCTCCGCTCTGGTACGGGAGAAGGCGAGACCTGGTCTGGGAGGGGGGTTTGGGCGGCCGTGCTGGGGCTGCCTGCGCTGCTGGGCCTCGCCTCCCGCTCCTACCTGGCAGGTGTCGATGCCGCCCTGCGGATATCCTGCGCACAGGTTGTGCTGGTGGATGGCCTCAGGGTACCAGCCGCTGCTGTTGCAGACGTGGGTGTCGATGAGGAGGACCTGAGCCTCCTGGAGCATGTCGTTTGACGCTAGAGCTGGGAGCACAGGCAGGAAGGAACAGTCAACAGCGTGTTGCTGGCTCTCCTGCCTTGCTTGGGGGAGCCCCTTCCCTCGGGTTTGCCTTTGCCTCGGCAGAGGCATCTCAGCAGCGTGTCCCTCCCATCTGGCCCTGGGGACGGAGTGAGACCCGTCTCTCCCGGGGCAGACGTCCTCGCAGGCTGACGCTGCCTTTCATCTCTGCTTTTAGGAAGCCCGACCCGTCTCCGCACCCGGGAGACGAGTACTTCTTCTCAGGAGCTCACCTCCCTCGGCGGTGGCACCCCAACCGCCCACGTAGCAGGTGGTCAGCTGAGACACTTTGAGCGAGGGGTGGGGCACGCAGGCGAGCTGCACGTGGACGTTGCACTGGAAGGGCTGGTCCAGTTCCAGCAAGGCGATGTCATTGCTCTGCGAGATGTTATTGTACTGATCGTGGACCAGGAGCCGCTTTATGTTGCGCACTTGAGCCTCGGGACCCAGGAGACTCAGCTGGGTGGCACCAGCCACCACACGCCACTCCGGAATGTTCCTGTGAGACAAAGGGAAAGAGGGTTTTGGGGGGCGGAGCCACGTGCTGCGGCAGCTTGGCTGTCGGCTGCCTTCTCCTTCCCAGGGGAGAGAGGGAAGCAGCGCTCCTGACCTGGCCTCGATGAAGCAGTGGGCGGCAGTGAGGACCCACTCGGGGCTGATGAGGGTCCCTCCGCATACGTGCCGCATCCCGACTGTCCTGGGACTCTGGATGCTGACGATCCAGGGCCAGGCCCCTGCCTGGGCATCTCTGGCCCCGACGACACGCGACATGCTGTAGCCGTGATCCGTCAGACGGAGTCCGCAGGTCCTGTGGAGACGAGAAACTCGTGACTGCCCTACTCGGTGCCTCTAGGATTCCTTTAGCCCCGCAGAGGAGTTGTGCCAGCGGTGTGTGTGCTGATGGGGACCAGCACCTCCCACCCCGGGTCGGGGAAGCTGAGATGTAGCCACAAGGGACAAGCGGGCGCCCTCCAGCGAACTCCAGCAGAGCCGCCCCAGCTCCCTCCCTGAGCCCGGGGGCCACTCACTCGCAGGTGTCACCTGTGCCCTGCATGGACTGGCACAGGGACAGCAAGACAAGGACGAGGAGCTCACGCATGGTGCTAGCGACACGTGGCACCACAGTGACTGAAAGCTTGTTGCCACCAGGACAACAGCCGACAGACTGCCTGCAGCGGTCCCGCTGCCCGCAGAGCCCTTGGCCCTGGGCTGATGTCACAGAGGCGCCGGTTGTGGGCTCCGGGCACGTTGGGTGTGGGGCGGGGGGGCAGCGTGGGGCGTTGCAATCGGGAGAGGAGACGGGGGGGCAGAAGCTCAGGTCGGCTCACCCTGATGGCCCCGCTGGATTCTCTGCTGTCCAGATCCCACTGTGCTGTGGGGTATAAGACTTATTCTATCAAAAATAAACCCCATATCTTGAAGGAATCAAGCTGGCAGCATGCTCTGGGCTGAAGGACTCCAGCTCCCAGCGTGTCACAGGCTGAAAGTGTCCAGATGCCAGCGTACAGTGGCGTGAACGACCTCATCTCCCAGCTTGCCGTGGGGTGAACACTCCAGCTCTCCCATGCCATAAGATGGGGAGCTGCAGCTCCCAGCTGGCCAGAAGGTGGATGACTCCCGCTCCAAGCATCTGAGGGGGAGGGAGGGGCAGAGGAAAGGACTCCAGCTCCCAGCATGCTGTGGGTTGGGGGAATCCAGCTCCCAGCATGCTCTGGAGTGAAGGACTCAGCTGCCAGCCTGCTACAGGCCTGGGGTGAAGGACACCCCTTCCGGCATGGGGTGAAGCACTCCAGCTGCCAGCATATTGTGGGGTGAGGAACTGGATTTTCTGCCCCACTGCACGGAGAAGCACTCCAGGTCCCGGTGTGATGTGTGGGAAGGACTCCAACTCCCAGCATTACGCGGGCTGAAGGAGGGTTTGTACGTTCTATAAACGTTTGAAGCTTCAAGCGCTTTGTCTCTGGCACTGCCCCTCGCTTTGCAGTGTGAGCAAGCTGTCCTGCCTAGTTTTGCCTGCATGGTACTTGAAACTCCTTGGTGGCACAAGACGGCAGCTCGAGCCCACCCCGGTGTACCCGCTCTCTCCCCACTAGGATGTAAAGTTTCAAATTCCTGCCAAACTCCAGCACTCTATCATACAAGAAAAAATTCACAGAGCACAGAACAAATTAACCACACACAACAAATTAACCACACACAACAATCAGAACTCCTCGCTCGCTTTGCAGTGATGCTGCGTCTCAAACACACAGCCGTTCGTGTCTGAGCCAGCCCAACTCACACAGCGTTAGTTCTGACCAATCCTACGGGCAGCCTGCGCGTGTTCGGGGCTTGGAGAGCCGAGCAGCCCCGGCCCCGGCGGGAGAGTGGGGATGTGCAAGCGGGCAGAGTGCGGCGCATCCACACTGCGCTCTCTGGGTGCACACGTGCCGGCGTGTCGGTGCCTGCGGTGCCCTCTGCGCGTGTGTGCGCCTCGCAGGGTCGCCCCAGCCTGGGGGGTGGTGTGGTCTGGACTCTCTCGAGGTCGCATTGATGCCCAAGTGACCAGGCGCAGCCTGTCCGCATCTGGGGACCCTGTGGCTTCTTCTGCCCAGGCAGAGGGCAGGTGGAGGAAGCCTGTGGAAACCAGCACTGTCTGCATCGCTACTTTGGACTGGTTGCATGTGCGGTGTGCGTTTCACTGTTTCAGTGTTTAAATCAAAGCAAGGACAAGGTAGAGCATTCGGGATGTGTTGTGAAGATGGTGTTAGCCAGAGTCTGGCATTGGGAATGTCGCTCTGTGCAAGGAAGCTCAGATTTAGCAGCCTGCGCCGGTGTCTTGGTCAAAGGGAGAGAGCGGCTCAGCCGAAGGGAGCGCGGTGCTGGCCATTCCCGCAGGCGATTGGCTGCTGGCAGGTTTGTATGATGGCCATGAGGCGGATGAGGGCCGTGCCCGCGCCCGGTGGGCGGCGTCGCTGGGTATTGGACCGCAGGGGTGCCGGACCATAACGAGGGAAAGTCACGGCTGTTTGGAGAGAACCCCCACCTTGGGTAGAGGGAGGGGATAAGGGGTCTCAGAACTTCGTGATCACCAATGGGATCTGCCAGATCCTGAGCCCCCGCTGGGTGTTGTTGGCAGTTTATGGGCAAGGAAGCTCGTTTATGGGCCTGTGAGAAAGCTGGAGAGGGACTGTTCCTAAAGGCTTGTGGTGATAGGATGAGGGGGAACGGCTATAAACTGGAGAGGGGCCGATTTAGACTAGACACAAGGAGGAATTTCTTCACCATGAGAGTGGGGAGGCCCTGGCCCCGGTTGCCCAGGGAAGCTGTGTCTGCCCCATCCCTGGAGGGGTTCAAGGCCAGGCTGGATGGGCCCTGGGCAGCCTGATCCCGTGGGAGGTGTCCCTGCCCATGGCAGGGGGTGGAACGGGATGGCCTTTAAGATCCCTTCCAACCCAACCTCTTCCATGATTCTATGCTTTCCTCTACAGGACGCAGACCTGACCGGACCTTTGAAAGCTGGGGACTAATGTGGGAGGAAGGGAGGCGATGTTTCCTCACACTGCCCCAATATGCGGGCAAAAATCATGGGGAGAAGCTGTACTTTATAACCCAATCCTATTTCCCCCCAGTCCTTAACCCGAACTCTAACCTTAGTTCGCCAGCAATTTATCTGGTTGCTATCTATTTAAATTTAAACTGTAGCCTGCTGTTTCTGATTATGATGGCACTCGAGTGTTCTTCATTTTTCATTAGCCGCTGCTGGGTTTGCTCTCTATCCGTGGTCACGTCCCGCGGGTGCGCTGTGCGTGGGTACAGGCTGTGTCTCTCGGTTTGTGGCTGCGATGGCCTGAGGCCGTGAAGAAGGCAACTTTGCCTGTGCCTGAAATACAACGTGTGGCAGAGCGCAGGGAACTGTCGTAAACTGCTTTCTGGGGGTGGTGTTCCGTCTGCTGCATCAGATGAGGGAAAGGAGCAGAGCAGTGCCTGAGGCAGGTGGAGCAGCAGCAGGCGCCAAGGCGGCAGTGGGCATCGCCTCACCTGCGCGTCAGTTCAGGTGCTCTGTGTAGCAGTTGGTCAGAGTCTCTCGGTCTGCAACCCTGTGGTCCCTTTCCCCTCCTCACATGCCCCTTCAATGAAGGAGTGTTGTCCTTGGGTCAATGCATTCGCTACTTGGCCTAGCGGTAAAACATCTCTGAGGTTCCCTGTGGATCTGCCTCTGTGGTCGCCAGGTGGCTGTGCCTTGGCTCTTGGAATGCACCACAAATCTCAGCCACCAAACTGGGTGGACGGAACCAGAAACCAGAAACCGAACCACAACCTCCCTTACGCTGCGGAGAAATGCATTTGCTGTGTCTCCAGGTATTCCCTTACTTCCCTGAACTCCCTTTGGATGGCCCCAAAGGGTTCTCGCCATCCCTTGGAAAATACCCTACAGGGCACCCGAGCTCAAAAACCCTTCCTGGGAAGTAGTTGCTGGATTATTGGGGTTTTTTTTTTTCGCTCCATTTCTTTCCCTGCTAGTGACTGGGAAGCTTGTGCGTGCAGTTTGTCCTCGCAGCCCCAGCATCTGTCACGGCAAAGGAGACCCTTGTGCCTAACTCTGGCCTTCCCTGCCGCTGCAGGTTCTTCTCCCGGGTGGGTCCCTGCAGTGGAGGGGAGAAGGCCGTTGAGGTGGAGCCCCGGGGGTGGCTCAGGTGTTCAGCCAGAGCAGTGAGCTGACGTCAGGGGCTGGGAGACAGAGGGAGCTGAGGGGACTGGAGTGTCTCCTGGAAAAGGATGCCGTGGGGTGAAAGACTCGAGCTCTCACCATCCCGTGGGGTGAAGGGCTCATGCTCCCAGCCTGCCCTGCAGCCGTGGGCTCAGCCTCCCAGCACGTCACAGGCTGAAGGACTCCAGCCTCCAGTCTGGCGTAGAGGGAAGGGCCCCGGCTCCCAGCAGGCTGAGGGGTGAGGGCCTCCTGCTCCCAGTGTCCAGCAGAGAGGAGTCCGGCTCCTTGGTTGCCAATGGGTGAAGGAGAAAACTCCCAGCACGATGTGGGGTGAAGGACTCCGCTCTCAAGATGCAGCAGGCTGAAGGATTCCAGCTCCTGCCATACTGTGGGGTGAAGGAGTCCAGCTCCCAGCGTGCCGTGGGGAGATACCAGCGGCAACCGTGCCGTGGTGAGAAGGGCTCCATCTCCAAGCATGCCAAGAGATAGAAATGACTCCAGCTCCCAGCGTGTGGCCAGGCTAAGGACATCAGCTCCGTGTACAGCACCGGGCAACGAAACCCGACTCCAGCATTCATTCCGTGCGGGTTCAAACAATCCAGATCCCATCGTGCCGTGGGGTAAAAGACTTATTATATCAAAAATCCCCACCTAGGGTGAAGGAATCAAGTTTGCCGCAGGCTGTGGGGTGAAGCGCTCCAGGTCCCAGCGTATTGTGGGGTGAGGAACTGAATCTCCTGCTGCACTGCACCGAAAAGCACTTCCAGGTCCCAGTGTGACGTGTGGGAAGGACTCCATCTCCCACTATTACACGGGCTGAAGGAATCTTCCTGGGTGGAATTTTTTCAGCCTTGAATTTGGCAGTACTTGACAGCTTGTTGAGGTGGATCGCAAATTTAAAAGAGCTGCTCTCTATTCATCAGTTGATTAACCATTTATTCACCCATTGATTGAGAAGGCAAGTCACAGCTATTCAACAAGACTTGCTATACCTTCATACAGATACAAAACGGGCAAGGTTGTCTGTTCTGCCCCTCAAGCCTTTCCAGCCCACGGGTACTGCAGGAGCTCCCGCATCATTTTAAAGAATGCCACCAGCTTCTGGCACGGAAACGGACAGGGCGTAGCGCTGGCGGTCTGCGTTGGCTTGTGAAGGGTGGCTGAGGTGATCGCTAGCGGTGGTGTTGGTGCAAGCATTCCTGCTGGCTGCAGCTCCGTCTGTGCCAGGATCCAGTTGAAGAAATGCCGAGTGGAGACGTAGACCCCAGGCCGACGGACTCTGGCGCAGCCTCTGCCCCAGCTGGTCACTCCCACCAGCCAGAAGTGCTCAGCCCGTGGATCCCGACAGATGAGAGGACCGCCGCTGTCTCCCTGCAGCAGAGGAGAGGGGATGAAGGGGACGTTGGGGTCTGTGTGGGCACGAGGCCTGGCTCCTGCTCTCCCCCAGCAGCTCCAGAGCGGTGTTCCCTGTGCAGAAAGGCTCCGCTCTGGTACGGGAGAAGGCGAGACCTGGTCTGGGAGGGGGGTTTGGGCGGCCGTGCTGGGGCTGACTGCGCTGCTGGGCCTCGCCTCCCGCTCCTACCTGGCAGGTGTCGATGCCGCCCTGCGGATATCCTGCGCACAGGTTGTGCTGGTGGATGGCCTCAGGGTACCAGCCGCTGCTGTTGCAGACGTGGGTGTCGATGAGGAGGACCTGAGCCTCCTGGAGCATGTCATTTGACGCTAGAGCTGGGAGCACAGGCAGGAAGGAACAGTCAACAGCGTGTTGCTGGCTCTCCTGCCTTGCTTGGGGGAGCCCCTTCCCTCGGGTTTGCCTTTGCCTCAGCAGAGGCATCTCAGCAGCGTGTCCCTCCCATCTGGCCCTGGGGACGGAGTGAGACCCGTCTCTCCCGGGGCAGACGTCCTCGCAGGCTGACGCTGCCTTTCATCTCTGCTTTTAGGAAGCCCGACCCGTCTCCGCACCCGGGAGACGAGTACTTCTTCTCAGGAGCTCACCTCCCTCGGCGGTGGCACCCCAACCGCCCACGTAGCAGGTGGTCAGCTGAGACACTTTGAGCGAGGGGTGGGGCACGCAGGCGAGCTGCACGTGGACGTTGCACTGGAAGGGCTGGTCCAGTTCCAGCAAGGCGATGTCATTGCTCTGCGAGATGTTATTGTACTGATCGTGGACCAGGAGCCGCTTTATGTTGCGCACTTGAGCCTCGGGACCCAGGAGACTCAGCTGGGTGGCACCAGCCACCACACGCCACTCCGGAATGTTCCTGTGAGACAAAGGGAAAGAGGGTTTTGGGGGGCGGAGCCACGTGCTGCGTCAGCTTGGCTGTCGGCTGCCTTCTCCTTCCCAGGGGAGAGAGGGAAGCAGCGCTCCTGACCTGGCCTCGATGAAGCAGTGGGCGGCAGTGAGGACCCACTCGGGGCTGATGAGGGTCCCTCCGCATACGTGCCGCATCCCGACTGTCCTGGGACTCTGGATGCTGACGATCCAGGGCCAGGCCCCTGCCTGGGCATCTCTGGCCCCGACGACACGCGACATGCTGTAGCCGTGATCCGTCAGACGGAGTCCGCAGGTCCTGTGGAGACGAGAAACTCGTGACTGCCCTACTCGGTGCCTCTAGGATTCCTTTAGCCCCGCAGAGGAGTTGTGCCAGCGGTGTGTGTGCTGATGGGGACCAGCACCTCCCACCCCGGGTCGGGGAAGCTGAGATGTAGCCACAAGGGACAAGCGGGCGCCCTCCAGCGAACTCCAGCAGAGCCGCCCCAGCTCCCTCCCTGAGCCCGGGGGCCACTCACTCGCAGGTGTCACCTGTGCCCTGCATGGACTGGCACAGGGACAGCAAGACAAGGACGAGGAGCTCACGCATGGTGCTAGCGACACGTGGCACCACAGTGACTGAAAGCTTGTTGCCACCAGGACAACAGCCGACAGACTGCCTGCAGCGGTCCCGCTGCCCGCAGAGCCCTTGGCCCTGGGCTGATGTCACAGAGGCGCCGGTTGTGGGCTCCGGGCACGTTGGGTGTGGGGCGGGGGGGGCAGCGTGGGGCGTTGCAATCGGGAGAGGAGACGGGGGGGCAGAAGCTCAGGTCGGCTCACCCTGATGGCCCCGCTGGATTCTCTGCTGTCCAGATCCCACTGTGCTGTGGGGTATAAGACTTATTCTATCAAAAATAAACCCCATATCTTGAAGGAATCAAGCTGGCAGCATGCTCTGGGCTGAAGGACTCCAGCTCCCAGCGTGTCACAGGCTGAAAGTGTCCAGATGCCAGCGTACAGTGGCGTGAACGACCTCATCTCCCAGCTTGCCGTGGGGTGAACACTCCAGCTCTCCCATGCCATAAGATGGGGAGCTGCAGCTCCCAGCTGGCCAGAAGGTGGATGACTCCCGCTCCAAGCATCTGAGGGGGAGGGAGGGGCAGAGGAAAGGACTCCAGCTCCCAGCATGCTGTGGGTTGGGGGAATCCAGCTCCCAACATGCTCTGGAGTGAAGGACTCAGCTGCCAGCCTGCTACAGGCCTGGGGTGAAGGACACCCCTTCCGGCATGGGATGAAGCACTCCAGCTGCCAGCATATTGTGGGGTGAGGAACTGGATTTTCTGCCCCACTGCACGGAGAAGCACTCCAGGTCCCGGTGTGATGTGTGGGAAGGACTCCAACTCCCAGCATTACGCGGGCTGAAGGAGGGTTTGTACGTTCTATAAACGTTTGAAGCTTCAAGCGCTTTGTCTCTGGCACTGCCCCTCGCTTTGCAGTGTGAGCAAGCTGTCCTGCCTAGTTTTGCCTGCATGGTACTTGAAACTCCTTGGTGGCACAAGACGGCAGCTCGAGCCCACCCCGGTGTACCCGCTCTCTCCCCACTAGGATGTAAAGTTTCAAATTCCTGCCAAACTCCAGCACTCTATCATACAAGAAAAAATTCACAGAGCACAGAACAAATTAACCACACACAACAAATTAACCACACACAACAATCAGAACTCCTCGCTCGCTTTGCAGTGATGCTGCGTCTCAAACACACAGCCGTTCGTGTCCGAGCCAGCCCAACTCACACAGCGTTAGTTCTGACCAATCCTACGGGCAGCCTGCGCGTGTTCGGGGCTTGGAGAGCCGAGCAGCCCCGGCCCCGGCGAGAGAGTGGGGATGTGCAAGCGGGCAGAGTGCGGCGCATCCACACTGCGCTCTCTGGGTGCACACGTGCCGGCGTGTCGGTGCCTGCGGTGCCCTCTGCGCGTGTGTGCGCCTCGCAGGGTCGCCCCAGCCTGGGGGGTGGTGTGGTCTGGACTCTCTCGAGGTCGCATTGATGCCCAAGTGACCAGGCGCAGCCTGTCCGCATCTGGGGACCCTGTGGCTTCTTCTGCCCAGGCAGAGGGCAGGTGGAGGAAGCCTGTGGAAACCAGCACTGTCTGCATCGCTACTTTGGACTGGTTGCATGTGCGGTGTGCGTTTCACTGTTTCAGTGTTTAAATCAAAGCAAGGACAAGGTAGAGCATTCGGGATGTGTTGTGAAGATGGTGTTAGCCAGAGTCTGGCATTGGGAATGTCGCTCTGTGCAAGGAAGCTCAGATTTAGCAGCCTGCGCCGGTGTCTTGGTCAAAGGGAGAGAGCGGCTCAGCCGAAGGGAGCGCGGTGCTGGCCATTCCCGCAGGCGATTGGCTGCTGGCAGGTTTGTATGATGGCCATGAGGCGGATGAGGGCCGTGCCCGCGCCCGGTGGGCGGCGTCGCTGGGTATTGGACCGCAGGGGTGCCGGACCATAACGAGGGAAAGTCACGGCTGTTTGGAGAGAACCCCCACCTTGGGTAGAGGGAGGGGATAAGGGGTCTCAGAACTTCGTGATCACCAATGGGATCTGCCAGATCCTGAGCCCCCGCTGGGTGTTGTTGGCAGTTTATGGGCAAGGAAGCTCGTTTATGGGCCTGTGAGAAAGCTGGAGAGGGACTGTTCCTAAAGGCTTGTGGTGATAGGATGAGGGGGAACGGCTATAAACTGGAGAGGGGCCGATTTAGACTAGACACAAGGAGGAATTTCTTCACCATGAGAGTGGGGAGGCCCTGGCCCCGGTTGCCCAGGGAAGCTGTGTCTGCCCCATCCCTGGAGGGGTTCAAGGCCAGGCTGGATGGGCCCTGGGCAGCCTGATCCCGTGGGAGGTGTCCCTGCCCATGGCAGGGGGTGGAACGGGATGGCCTTTAAGATCCCTTCCAACCCAACCTCTTCCATGATTCTATGCTTTCCTCTACAGGACGCAGACCTGACCGGACCTTTGAAAGCTGGGGACTAATGTGGGAGGAAGGGAGGCGATGTTTCCTCACACTGCCCCAATATGCGGGCAAAAATCATGGGGAGAAGCTGTACTTTATAACCCAATCCTATTTCCCCCCAATCCTTAACCCGAACTCTAACCTTAGTTCGCCAGCAATTTATCTGGTTGCTATCTATTTAAATTTAAACTGTAGCCTGCTGTTTCTGATTATGATGGCACTCGAGTGTTCTTCATTTTTCATTAGCCGCTGCTGGGTTTGCTCTCTATCCGTGGTCACGTCCCGCGGGTGCGCTGTGCGTGGGTACAGGCTGTGTCTCTCGGTTTGTGGCTGCGATGGCCTGAGGCCGTGAAGAAGGCAACTTTGCCTGTGCCTGAAATACAACGTGTGGCAGAGCGCAGGGAACTGTCGTAAACTGCTTTCTGGGGGTGGTGTTCCGTCTGCTGCATCAGATGAGGGAAAGGAGCAGAGCAGTGCCTGAGGCAGGTGGAGCAGCAGCAGGCGCCAAGGCGGCAGCGGGCATCGCCTCACCTGCGCGTCAGTTCAGGTGCTCTGTGTAGCAGTTGGTCAGAGTCTCTCGGTCTGCAACCCTGTGGTCCCTTTCCCCTCCTCACATGCCCCTTCAATGAAGGAGTGTTGTCCTTGGGTCAATGCATTCGCTACTTGGCCTAGCGGTAAAACATCTCTGAGGTTCCCTGTGGATCTGCCTCTGTGGTCGCCAGGTGGCTGTGCCTTGGCTCTTGGAATGCACCACAAATCTCAGCCACCAAACTGGGTGGACGGAACCAGAAACCAGAAACCGAACCACAACCTCCCTTACGCTGCGGAGAAATGCATTTGCTGTGTCTCCAGGTATTCCCTTACTTCCCTGAACTCCCTTTGGATGGCCCCAAAGGGTTCTCGCCATCCCTTGGAAAATACCCTACAGGGCACCCGAGCTCAAAAACCCTTCCTGGGAAGTAGTTGCTGGATTATTGGGGTTTTTTTTTTTCGCTCCATTTCTTTCCCTGCTAGTGACTGGGAAGCTTGTGCGTGCAGTTTGTCCTCGCAGCCCCAGCATCTGTCACGGCAAAGGAGACCCTTGTGCCTAACTCTGGCCTTCCCTGCCGCTGCAGGTTCTTCTCCCGGGTGGGTCCCTGCGGTGGAGGGGAGAAGGCCGTTGAGGTGGAGCCCCGGGGGTGGCTCAGGTGTTCAGCCAGAGCAGTGAGCTGACGTCAGGGGCTGGGAGACAGAGGGAGCTGAGGGGACTGGAGTGTCTCCTGGAAAAGGATGCCGTGGGGTGAAAGACTCGAGCTCTCACCATCCCGTGGGGTGAAGGGCTCATGCTCCCAGCCTGCCCTGCAGCCGTGGGCTCAGCCTCCCAGCACGTCACAGGCTGAAGGACTCCAGCCTCCAGTCTGGCGTAGAGGGAAGGGCCCCGGCTCCCAGCAGGCTGAGGGGTGAGGGCCTCCTGCTCCCAGTGTCCAGCAGAGAGGAGTCCGGCTCCTTGGTTGCCAATGGGTGAAGGAGAAAACTCCCAGCACGATGTGGGGTGAAGGACTCCGCTCTCAAGATGCAGCAGGCTGAAGGATTCCAGCTCCTGCCATACTGTGGGGTGAAGGAGTCCAGCTCCCAGCGTGCCGTGGGGCGATACCAGCGGCAACCGTGCCGTGGTGAGAAGGGCTCCATCTCCAAGCATGCCAAGAGATAGAAATGACTCCAGCTCCCAGCGTGTGGCCAGGCTAAGGACATCAGCTCCATGTACAGCACCGGGCAACGAAACCCGACTCCAGCATTCATTCCGTGCGGGTTCAAACAATCCAGATCCCATCGTGCCGTGGGGTAAAAGACTTATTATATCAAAAATCCCCACCTAGGGTGAAGGAATCAAGTTTGCCGCAGGCTGTGGGGTGAAGCGCTCCAGGTCCCAGCGTATTGTGGGGTGAGGAACTGAATCTCCTGCTGCACTGCACCGAAAAGCACTTCCAGGTCCCAGTGTGACGTGTGGGAAGGACTCCATCTCCCACTATTACACGGGCTGAAGGAATCTTCCTGGGTGGAATTTTTTCAGCCTTGAATTTGGCAGTACTTGACAGCTTGTTGAGGTGGATCGCAAATTTAAAAGAGCTGCTCTCTATTCATCAGTTGATTAACCATTTATTCACCCATTGATTGAGAAGGCAAGTCACAGCTATTCAACAAGACTTGCTATACCTTCATAGAGATACAAAACGGGCAAGGTTGTCTGTTCTGCCCCTCAAGCCTTTCCAGCCCACGGGTACTGCAGGAGCTCCCGCATCATTTTAAAGAATGCCACCAGCTTCTGGCACGGAAACGGACAGGGCGTAGCGCTGGCGGTCTGCGTTGGCTTGTGAAGGGTGGCTGAGGTGATCGCTAGCGGTGGGGTTGGTGCAAGCGTTCCTGCTGGCTGCAGCTCCGTCTGTGCCAGGATCCAGTTGAAGAAATGCCGAGTGGAGACGTAGACCCCCGGCCGACGGACTCTGGCGCAGCCTCTGCCCCAGCTGGTCACTCCCACCAGCCAGAAGTGCTCAGCCCGTGGATCCCGACAGATGAGAGGACCGCCGCTGTCTCCCTGCAGCAGAGGAGAGGGGATGAAGGGGACGTTGGGGTCTGTGTGGGCACGAGGCCTGGCTCCTGCTCTCCCCCAGCAGCTCCAGAGCGGTGTTCCCTGTGCAGAAAGGCTCCGCTCTGGTGCCGGAGAAGGCGAGACCTGGTCTGGGAGGGGGGTTTGGGCGGCCGTGCTGGGGCTGCCTGCGCTGCTGGGCCTCGCCTCCCGCTCCTACCTGGCAGGTGTCGATGCCGCCCTGCGGATATCCTGCGCACAGGTTGTGCTGGTGGATGGCCTCAGGGTACCAGCCGCTGCTGTTGCAGACGTGGGTGTCGATGAGGAGGACCTGAGCCTCCTGGAGCATGTCATTTGACGCTAGAGCTGGGAGCACAGGCAGGAAGGAACAGTCAACAGCGTGTTGCTGGCTCTCCTGCCTTGCTTGGGGGAGCCCCTTCCCTCGGGTTTGCCTTTGCCTCGACAGAGGCATCTCAGCAGCGTGTCCCTCCCATCTGGCCCTGGGGACGGAGTGAGACCCGTCTCTCCCGGGGCAGACGTCCTCGCAGGCTGACGCTGCCTTTCATCTCTGCTTTTAGGAAGCCCGACCCGTCTCCGCACCCGGGAGACGAGTACTTCTTCTCAGGAGCTCACCTCCCTCGGCGGTGGCACCCCAACCGCCCACGTAGCAGGTGGTCAGCTGAGACACTTTGAGCGAGGGGTGGGGCACGCAGGCGAGCTGCACGTGGACGTTGCACTGGAAGGGCTGGTCCAGTTCCAGCAAGGCGATGTCATTGCTCTGCGAGATGTTATTGTACTGATCGTGGACCAGGAGCCGCTTTATGTTGCGCACTTGAGCCTCGGGACCCAGGAGACTCAGCTGGGTGGCACCAGCCACCACACGCCACTCCGGAATGTTCCTGTGAGACAAAGGGAAAGAGGGTTTTGGGGGGCGGAGCCACGTGCTGCGGCAGCTTGGCTGTCGGCTGCCTTCTCCTTCCCAGGGGAGAGAGGGAAGCAGCGCTCCTGACCTGGCCTCGATGAAGCAGTGGGCGGCAGTGAGGACCCACTCGGGGCTGATGAGGGTCCCTCCGCATACGTGCCGCATCCCGACTGTCCTGGGACTCTGGATGCTGACGATCCAGGGCCAGGCCCCTGCCTGGGCATCTCTGGCCCCGACGACACGCGACATGCTGTAGCCGTGATCCGTCAGACGGAGTCCGCAGGTCCTGTGGAGACGAGAAACTCGTGACTGCCCTACTCGGTGCCTCTAGGATTCCTTTAGCCCCGCAGAGGAGTTGTGCCAGCGGTGTGTGTGCTGATGGGGACCAGCACCTCCCACCCCGGGTCGGGGAAGCTGAGATGTAGCCACAAGGGACAAGCGGGCGCCCTCCAGCGAACTCCAGCAGAGCCGCCCCAGCTCCCTCCCTGAGCCCGGGGGCCACTCACTCGCAGGTGTCACCTGTGCCCTGCATGGACTGGCACAGGGACAGCAAGACAAGGACGAGGAGCTCACGCATGGTGCTAGCGACACGTGGCACCACAGTGACTGAAAGCTTGTTGCCACCAGGACAACAGCCGACAGACTGCCTGCAGCGGTCCCGCTGCCCGCAGAGCCCTTGGCCCTGGGCTGATGTCACAGAGGCGCCGGTTGTGGGCTCCGGGCACGTTGGGTGTGGGGCGGGGGGGCAGCGTGGGGCGTTGCAATCGGGAGAGGAGACGGGGGGGCAGAAGCTCAGGTCGGCTCACCCTGATGGCCCCGCTGGATTCTCTGCTGTCCAGATCCCACTGTGCTGTGGGGTATAAGACTTATTCTATCAAAAATAAACCCCATATCTTGAAGGAATCAAGCTGGCAGCATGCTCTGGGCTGAAGGACTCCAGCTCCCAGCGTGTCACAGGCTGAAAGTGTCCAGATGCCAGCGTACAGTGGCGTGAACGACCTCATCTCCCAGCTTGCCGTGGGGTGAACACTCCAGCTCTCCCATGCCATAAGATGGGGAGCTGCAGCTCCCAGCTGGCCAGAAGGTGGATGACTCCCGCTCCAAGCATCTGAGGGGGAGGGAGGGGCAGAGGAAAGGACTCCAGCTCCCAGCATGCTGTGGGTTGGGGGAATCCAGCTCCCAACATGCTCTGGAGTGAAGGACTCAGCTGCCAGCCTGCTACAGGCCTGGGGTGAAGGACACCCCTTCCGGCATGGGGTGAAGCACTCCAGCTGCCAGCATATTGTGGGGTGAGGAACTGGATTTTCTGCCCCACTGCACGGAGAAGCACTCCAGGTCCCGGTGTGATGTGTGGGAAGGACTCCAACTCCCAGCATTACGCGGGCTGAAGGAGGGTTTGTACGTTCTATAAACGTTTGAAGCTTCAAGCGCTTTGTCTCTGGCACTGCCCCTCGCTTTGCAGTGTGAGCAAGCTGTCCTGCCTAGTTTTGCCTGCATGGTACTTGAAACTCCTTGGTGGCACAAGACGGCAGCTCGAGCCCACCCCGGTGTACCCGCTCTCTCCCCACTAGGATGTAAAGTTTCAAATTCCTGCCAAACTCCAGCACTCTATCATACAAGAAAAAATTCACAGAGCACAGAACAAATTAACCACACACAACAAATTAACCACACACAACAATCAGAACTCCTCGCTCGCTTTGCAGTGATGCTGCGTCTCAAACACACAGCCGTTCGTGTCCGAGCCAGCCCAACTCACACAGCGTTAGTTCTGACCAATCCTACGGGCAGCCTGCGCGTGTTCGGGGCTTGGAGAGCCGAGCAGCCCCGGCCCCGGCGGGAGAGTGGGGATGTGCAAGCGGGCAGAGTGCGGCGCATCCACACTGCGCTCTCTGGGTGCACATGTGCCGGCGTGTCGGTGCCTGCGGTGCCCTCTGCGCGTGTGTGCGCCTCGCAGGGTCGCCCCAGCCTGGGGGGTGGTGTGGTCTGGACTCTCTCGAGGTCGCATTGATGCCCAAGTGACCAGGCGCAGCCTGTCCGCATCTGGGGACCCTGTGGCTTCTTCTGCCCAGGCAGAGGGCAGGTGGAGGAAGCCTGTGGAAACCAGCACTGTCTGCATCGCTACTTTGGACTGGTTGCATGTGCGGTGTGCGTTTCACTGTTTCAGTGTTTAAATCAAAGCAAGGACAAGGTAGAGCATTCGGGATGTGTTGTGAAGATGGTGTTAGCCAGAGTCTGGCATTGGGAATGTCGCTCTGTGCAAGGAAGCTCAGATTTAGCAGCCTGCGCCGGTGTCTTGGTCAAAGGGAGAGAGCGGCTCAGCCGAAGGGAGCGCGGTGCTGGCCATTCCCGCAGGCGATTGGCTGCTGGCAGGTTTGTATGATGGCCATGAGGCGGATGAGGGCCGTGCCCGCGCCCGGTGGGCAGCGTCGCTGGGTATTGGACCGCAGGGGTGCCGGACCATAACGAGGGAAAGTCACGGCTGTTTGGAGAGAACCCCCACCTTGGGTAGAGGGAGGGGATAAGGGGTCTCAGAACTTCGTGATCACCAATGGGATCTGCCAGATCCTGAGCCCCCGCTGGGTGTTGTTGGCAGTTTATGGGCAAGGAAGCTCGTTTATGGGCCTGTGAGAAAGCTGGGGAGGGACTGTTCCTAAAGGCTTGTGGTGATAGGATGAGGGGGAACGGCTATAAACTGGAGAGGGGCCGATTTAGACTAGACACAAGGAGGAATTTCTTCACCATGAGAGTGGGGAGGCCCTGGCCCCGGTTGCCCAGGGAAGCTGTGTCTGCCCCATCCCTGGAGGGGTTCAAGGCCAGGCTGGATGGGCCCTGGGCAGCCTGATCCCGTGGGAGGTGTCCCTGCCCATGGCAGGGGGTGGAACGGGATGGCCTTTAAGATCCCTTCCAACCCAACCTCTTCCATGATTCTATGCTTTCCTCTACAGGACGCAGACCTGACCGGACCTTTGAAAGCTGGGGACTAATGTGGGAGGAAGGGAGGCGATGTTTCCTCACACTGCCCCAATATGCGGGCAAAAATCATGGGGAGAAGCTGTACTTTATAACCCAATCCTATTTCCCCCCAATCCTTAACCCGAACTCTAACCTTAGTTCGCCAGCAATTTATCTGGTTGCTATCTATTTAAATTTAAACTGTAGCCTGCTGTTTCTGATTATGATGGCACTCGAGTGTTCTTCATTTTTCATTAGCCGCTGCTGGGTTTGCTCTCTATCCGTGGTCACGTCCCGCGGGTGCGCTGTGCGTGGGTACAGGCTGTGTCTCTCGGTTTGTGGCTGCGATGGCCTGAGGCCGTGAAGAAGGCAACTTTGCCTGTGCCTGAAATACAACGTGTGGCAGAGCGCAGGGAACTGTCGTAAACTGCTTTCTGGGGGTGGTGTTCCGTCTGCTGCATCAGATGAGGGAAAGGAGCAGAGCAGTGCCTGAGGCAGGTGGAGCAGCAGCAGGCGCCAAGGCGGCAGTGGGCATCGCCTCACCTGCGCGTCAGTTCAGGTGCTCTGTGTAGCAGTTGGTCAGAGTCTCTCGGTCTGCAACCCTGTGGTCCCTTTCCCCTCCTCACATGCCCCTTCAATGAAGGAGTGTTGTCCTTGGGTCAATGCATTCGCTACTTGGCCTAGCGGTAAAACATCTCTGAGGTTCCCTGTGGATCTGCCTCTGTGGTCGCCAGGTGGCTGTGCCTTGGCTCTTGGAATGCACCACAAATCTCAGCCACCAAACTGGGTGGACGGAACCAGAAACCAGAAACCGAACCACAACCTCCCTTACGCTGCGGAGAAATGCATTTGCTGTGTCTCCAGGTATTCCCTTACTTCCCTGAACTCCCTTTGGATGGCCCCAAAGGGTTCTCGCCATCCCTTGGAAAATACCCTACAGGGCACCCGAGCTCAAAAACCCTTCCTGGGAAGTAGTTGCTGGATTATTGGGGTTTTTTTTTTTCGCTCCATTTCTTTCCCTGCTAGTGACTGGGAAGCTTGTGCGTGCAGTTTGTCCTCGCAGCCCCAGCATCTGTCAAGGCAAAGGAGACCCTTGTGCCTAACTCTGGCCTTCCCTGCCGCTGCAGGTTCTTCTCCCGGGTGGGTCCCTGCAGTGGAGGGGAGAAGGCCGTTGAGGTGAAGCCCCGGGGGTGGCTTAGGTGTTCAGCCAGAGCAGTGAGCTGACGTCAGGGGCTGGGAGACAGAGGGAGCTGAGGGGACTGGAGTGTCTCCTGGAAAAGGATGCCGTGGGGTGAAAGACTCGAGCTCTCACCATCCCGTGGGGTGAAGGGCTCATGCTCCCAGCCTGCCCTGCAGCCGTGGGCTCAGCCTCCCAGCACGTCACAGGCTGAAGGACTCCAGCCTCCAGTCTGGCGTAGAGGGAAGGGCCCCGGCTCCCAGCAGGCTGAGGGGTGAGGGCCTCCTGCTCCCAGTGTCCAGCAGAGAGGAGTCCAGCTCCTTGGGTGCCAATGGGTGAAGGAGAAAACTCCCAGCACGATGTGGGGTGAAGGACTCCGCTCTCAAGATGCAGCAGGCTGAAGGATTCCAGCTCCTGCCATACTGTGGGGTGAAGGAGTCCAGCTCCCAGCGTGCTGTGGGGCGATACCAGCGGCAACCGTGCCGTGGTGAGAAGGGCTCCATCTCCAAGCATGCCAAGAGATAGAAATGACTCCAGCTCCCAGCGTGTGGCCAGGCTAAGGACATCAGCTCCGTGTACAGCACCGGGCAACGAAACCCGACTCCAGCATTCATTCCGTGCGGGTTCAAACAATCCAGATCCCATCGTGCCGTGGGGTAAAAGACTTATTATATCAAAAATCCCCACCTAGGGTGAAGGAATCAAGTTTGCCGCAGGCTGTGGGGTGAAGCGCTCCAGGTCCCAGCGTATTGTGGGGTGAGGAACTGAATCTCCTGCTGCACTGCACCGAAAAGCACTTCCAGGTCCCAGTGTGACGTGTGGGAAGGACTCCATCTCCCACTATTACACGGGCTGAAGGAATCTTCCTGGGTGGAATTTTTTCAGCCTTTGATTTGGCAGTACTTGACAGCTTGTTGAGGTGGATCGCAAATTTAAAAGAGCTGCTATCTATTCATCAGTTGATTAACCATTTATTCACCCATTGATTGAGAAGGCAAGTCACAGCTGTTCAACAAGACTTGCTATACCTTCATACAGATACAAAACGGGCAAGGTTGTCTGTTCTGCCCCTCAAGCCTTTCCAGCCCACGGGTACTGCAGGAGCTCCCGCATCATTTTAAAGAATGCCACCAGCTTCTGGCACGGAAACGGACAGGGCGTAGCGCTGGCGGTCTGCGTTGGCTTGTGAAGGGTGGCTGAGGTGATCGCTAGCGGTGGGGTTGGTGCAAGCGTTCCTGCTGGCTGCAGCTCCGTCTGTGCCAGGATCCAGTTGAAGAAATGCCGAGTGGAGACGTAGACCCCCGGCCGACGGACTCTGGCGCAGCCTCTGCCCCAGCTGGTCACTCCCACCAGCCAGAAGTGCTCAGCCCGTGGATCCCGACAGATGAGAGGACCGCCGCTGTCTCCCTGCAGCAGAGGAGAGGGGATGAAGGGGACGTTGGGGTCTGTGTGGGCACGAGGCCTGGCTCCTGCTCTCCCCCAGCAGCTCCAGAGCGGTGTTCCCTGTGCAGAAAGGCTCCGCTCTGGTACGGGAGAAGGCGAGACCTGGTCTGGGAGGGGGGTTTGGGCGGCCGTGCTGGGGCTGCCTGCGCTGCTGGGCCTCGCCTCCCGCTCCTACCTGGCAGGTGTCGATGCCGCCCTGCGGATATCCTGCGCACAGGTTGTGCTGGTGGATGGCCTCAGGGTACCAGCCGCTGCTGTTGCAGACGTGGGTGTCGATGAGGAGGACCTGAGCCTCCTGGAGCATGTCGTTTGACGCTAGAGCTGGGAGCACAGGCAGGAAGGAACAGTCAACAGCGTGTTGCTGGCTCTCCTGCCTTGCTTGGGGGAGCCCCTTCCCTCGGGTTTGCCTTTGCCTCGGCAGAGGCATCTCAGCAGCGTGTCCCTCCCATCTGGCCCTGGGGACGGAGTGAGACCCGTCTCTCCCGGGGCAGACGTCCTCGCAGGCTGACGCTGCCTTTCATCTCTGCTTTTAGGAAGCCCGACCCGTCTCCGCACCCGGGAGACGAGTACTTCTTCTCAGGAGCTCACCTCCCTCGGCGGTGGCACCCCAACCGCCCACGTAGCAGGTGGTCAGCTGAGACACTTTGAGCGAGGGGTGGCGCACGCAGGCGAGCTGCACGTGGACGTTGCACTGGAAGGGCTGGTCCAGTTCCAGCAAGGCGATGTCATTGCTCTGCGAGATGTTATTGTACTGATCGTGGACCAGGAGCCGCTTTATGTTGCGCACTTGAGCCTCGGGACCCAGGAGACTCAGCTGGGTGGCACCAGCCACCACACGCCACTCCGGAATGTTCCTGTGAGACAAAGGGAAAGAGGGTTTTGGGGGGCGGAGCCACGTGCTGCGTCAGCTTGGCTGTCGGCTGCCTTCTCCTTCCCAGGGGAGAGAGGGAAGCAGCGCTCCTGACCTGGCCTCGATGAAGCAGTGGGCGGCAGTGAGGACCCACTCGGGGCTGATGAGGGTCCCTCCGCATACGTGCCGCATCCCGACTGTCCTGGGACTCTGGATGCTAACGATCCAGGGCCAGGCCCCTGCCTGAGCATCTCTGGCCCCGACGACACGCGACATGCTGTAGCCGTGATCCGTCAGACGGAGTCCGCAGGTCCTGTGGAGACGAGAAACTCGTGACTGCCCTACTCGGTGCCTCTAGGATTCCTTTAGCCCCGCAGAGGAGTTGTGCCAGCGGTGTGTGTGCTGATGGGGACCAGCACCTCCCACCCCGGGTCGGGGAAGCTGAGATGTAGCCACAAGGGACAAGCGGGCGCCCTCCAGCGAACTCCAGCAGAGCCGCCCCAGCTCCCTCCCTGAGCCCGGGGGCCACTCACTCGCAGGTGTCACCTGTGCCCTGCATGGACTGGCACAGGGACAGCAAGACAAGGACGAGGAGCTCACGCATGGTGCTAGCGACACGTGGCACCACAGTGACTGAAAGCTTGTTGCCACCAGGACAACAGCCGACAGACTGCCTGCAGCGGTCCCGCTGCCCGCAGAGCCCTTGGCCCTGGGCTGATGTCACAGAGGCGCCGGTTGTGGGCTCCGGGCACGTTGGGTGTGGGGCGGGGGGGCAGCGTGGGGCGTTGCAATCGGGAGAGGAGACGGGGGGGCAGAAGCTCAGGTCGGCTCACCCTGATGGCCCCGCTGGATTCTCTGCTGTCCAGATCCCACTGTGCTGTGGGGTATAAGACTTATTCTATCAAAAATAAACGCCATATCTTGAAGGAATCAAGCTGGCAGCATGCTCTGGGCTGAAGGACTCCAGCTCCCAGCGTGTCACAGGCTGAAAGTGTCCAGATGCCAGCGTACAGTGGCGTGAACGACCTCATCTCCCAGCTTGCCGTGGGGTGAACACTCCAGCTCTCCCATGCCATAAGATGGGGAGCTGCAGCTCCCAGCTGGCCAGAAGGTGGATGACTCCCGCTCCAAGCATCTGAGGGGGAGGGAGGGGCAGAGGAAAGGACTCCAGCTCCCAGCATGCTGTGGGTTGGGGGAATCCAGCTCCCAACATGCTCTGGAGTGAAGGACTCAGCTGCCAGCCTGCTACAGGCCTGGGGTGAAGGACACCCCTTCCGGCATGGGGTGAAGCACTCCAGCTGCCAGCATATTGTGGGGTGAGGAACTGGATTTTCTGCCCCACTGCACGGAGAAGCACTCCAGGTCCCGGTGTGATGTGTGGGAAGGACTCCAACTCCCAGCATTACGCGGGCTGAAGGAGGGTTTGTACGTTCTATAAACGTTTGAAGCTTCAAGCGCTTTGTCTCTGGCACTGCCCCTCGCTTTGCAGTGTGAGCAAGCTGTCCTGCCTAGTTTTGCCTGCATGGTACTTGAAACTCCTTGGTGGCACAAGATGGCAGCTCGAGCCCACCCCGGTGTACCCGCTCTCTCCCCACTAGGATGTAAAGTTTCAAATTCCTGCCAAACTCCAGCACTCTATCATACAAGAAAAAATTCACAGAGCACAGAACAAATTAACCACACACAACAAATTAACCACACACAACAATCAGAACTCCTCGCTCGCTTTGCAGTGATGCTGCGTCTCAAACACACAGCCGTTCGTGTCCGAGCCAGCCCAACTCACACAGCGTTAGTTCTGACCAATCCTACGGGCAGCCTGCGCGTGTTCGGGGCTTGGAGAGCCGAGCAGCCCCGGCCCCGGCGGGAGAGTGGGGATGTGCAAGCGGGCAGAGTGCGGCGCATCCACACTGCGCTCTCTGGGTGCACACGTGCCGGCGTGTCGGTGCCTGCGGTGCCCTCTGCGCGTGTGTGCGCCTCGCAGGGTCGCCCCAGCCTGGGGGGTGGTGTGGTCTGGACTCTCTCGAGGTCGCATTGATGCCCAAGTGACCAGGCGCAGCCTGTCCGCATCTGGGGACCCTGTGGCTTCTTCTGCCCAGGCAGAGGGCAGGTGGAGGAAGCCTATGGAAACCAGCACTGTCTGCATCGCTACTTTGGACTGGTTGCATGTGCGGTGTGCGTTTCACTGTTTCAGTGTTTAAATCAAAGCAAGGACAAGGTAGAGCATTCGGGATGTGTTGTGAAGATGGTGTTAGCCAGAGTCTGGCATTGGGAATGTCGCTCTGTGCAAGGAAGCTCAGATTTAGCAGCCTGCGCCGGTGTCTTGGTCAAAGGGAGAGAGCGGCTCAGCCGAAGGGAGCGCGGTGCTGGCCATTCCCGCAGGCGATTGGCTGCTGGCAGGTTTGTATGATGGCCATGAGGCGGATGAGGGCCGTGCCCGCGCCCGGTGGGCGGCGTCGCTGGGTATTGGACCGCAGGGGTGCCGGACCATAACGAGGGAAAGTCACGGCTGTTTGGAGAGAACCCCCACCTTGGGTAGAGGGAGGGGATAAGGGGTCTCAGAACTTCGTGATCACCAATGGGATCTGCCAGATCCTGAGCCCCCGCTGGGTGTTGTTGGCAGTTTATGGGCAAGGAAGCTCGTTTATGGGCCTGTGAGAAAGCTGGAGAGGGACTGTTCCTAAAGGCTTGTGGTGATAGGATGAGGGGGAACGGCTATAAACTGGAGAGGGGCCGATTTAGACTAGACACAAGGAGGAATTTCTTCACCATGAGAGTGGGGAGGCCCTGGCCCCGGTTGCCCAGGGAAGCTGTGTCTGCCCCATCCCTGGAGGGGTTCAAGGCCAGGCTGGATGGGCCCTGGGCAGCCTGATCCCGTGGGAGGTGTCCCTGCCCATGGCAGGGGGTGGAACGGGATGGCCTTTAAGATCCCTTCCAACCCAACCTCTTCCATGATTCTATGCTTTCCTCTACAGGACGCAGACCTGACCGGACCTTTGAAAGCTGGGGACTAATGTGGGAGGAAGGGAGGCGATGTTTCCTCACACTGCCCCAATATGCGGGCAAAAATCATGGGGAGAAGCTGTACTTTATAACCCAATCCTATTTCCCCCCAATCCTTAACCCGAACTCTAACCTTAGTTCGCCAGCAATTTATCTGGTTGCTATCTATTTAAATTTAAACTGTAGCCTGCTGTTTCTGATTATGATGGCACTCGAGTGTTCTTCATTTTTCATTAGCCGCTGCTGGGTTTGCTCTCTATCCGTGGTCACGTCCCGCGGGTGCGCTGTGCGTGGGTACAGGCTGTGTCTCTCGGTTTGTGGCTGCGATGGCCTGAGGCCGTGAAGAAGGCAACTTTGCCTGTGCCTGAAATACAACGTGTGGCAGAGCGCAGGGAACTGTCGTAAACTGCTTTCTGGGGGTGGTGTTCCGTCTGCTGCATCAGATGAGGGAAAGGAGCAGAGCAGTGCCTGAGGCAGGTGGAGCAGCAGCAGGCGCCAAGGCGGCAGCGGGCATCGCCTCACCTGCGCGTCAGTTCAGGTGCTCTGTGTAGCAGTTGGTCAGAGTCTCTCGGTCTGCAACCCTGTGGTCCCTTTCCCCTCCTCACATGCCCCTTCAATGAAGGAGTGTTGTCCTTGGGTCAATGCATTCGCTACTTGGCCTAGCGGTAAAACATCTCTGAGGTTCCCTGTGGATCTGCCTCTGTGGTCGCCAGGTGGCTGTGCCTTGGCTCTTGGAATGCACCACAAATCTCAGCCACCAAACTGGGTGGACGGAACCAGAAACCAGAAACCGAACCACAACCTCCCTTACGCTGCGGAGAAATGCATTTGCTGTGTCTCCAGGTATTCCCTTACTTCCCTGAACTCCCTTTGGATGGCCCCAAAGGGTTCTCGCCATCCCTTGGAAAATACCCTACAGGGCACCCGAGCTCAAAAACCCTTCCTGGGAAGTAGTTGCTGGATTATTGGGGTTTTTTTTTTTCGCTCCATTTCTTTCCCTGCTAGTGACTGGGAAGCTTGTGCGTGCAGTTTGTCCTCGCAGCCCCAGCATCTGTCACGGCAAAGGAGACCCTTGTGCCTAACTCTGGCCTTCCCTGCCGCTGCAGGTTCTTCTCCCGGGTGGGTCCCTGCGGTGGAGGGGAGAAGGCCGTTGAGCTGGAGCCCCGGGGGTGGCTCAGGTGTTCAGCCAGAGCAGTGAGCTGAAGTCAGGGGCTGGGAGACAGAGGGAGCTGAGGGGACTGGAGTGTCTCCCGGAAAAGGATGCCGTGGGGTGAAAGACTCGAGCTCTCACCATCCCGTGGGGTGAAGGGCTCATGCTCCCAGCCTGCCCTGCAGCCGTGGGCTCAGCCTCCCAGCACATCACAGGCTGAAGGACTCCAGCCTCCAGTCTGGCGTAGAGGGAAGGGCCCCGGCTCCCAGCAGGCTGAGGGGTGAGGGCCTCCAGCTCCCAGTGTCCAGCAGAGAGGAGTCCGGCTCCTTGGTTGCCAATGGGTGAAGGAGAAAACTCCCAGCACGATGTGGGGTGAAGGACTCCGCTCTCAAGATGCAGCAGGCTGAAGGATTCCAGCTCCTGCCATACTGTGGGGTGAAGGAGTCCAGCTCCCAGCGTGCCGTGGGGCGATACCAGCGGCAACCGTGCCGTGGTGAGAAGGGCTCCATCTCCAAGCATGCCAAGAGATAGAAATGACTCCAGCTCCCAGCGTGTGGCCAGGCTAAGGACATCAGCTCCATGTACAGCACTGGGCAACGAAACCCGGCTCCAGCATTCATTCCGTGCGGGTTCAAACAATCCAGATCCCATCGTGCCGTGGGGTAAAAGACTTATTATATCAAAAATCCCCACCTAGGGTGAAGGAATCAAGTTTGCAGCAGGCTGTGGGGTGAAGCGCTCCAGGTCCCAGCGTATTGTGGGGTGAGGAACTGAATCTCCTGCTGCACTGCACCGAAAAGCACTTCCAGGTCCCAGTGTGACGTGTGGGAAGGACTCCATCTCCCACTATTACACGGGCTGAAGGAATCTTCCTGGGTGGAATTTTTTTCAGCCTTTGATTTGGCAGTACTTGACAGCTTGTTGAGGTGGATCGCAAATTTAAAAGAGCTGCTATCTATTCATCAGTTGATTAACCATTTATTCACCCATTGATTGAGAAGGCAAGTCACAGCTGTTCAACAAGACTTGCTATACCTTCATACAGATACAAAACGGGCAAGGTTGTCTGTTCTGCCCCTCAAGCCTTTCCAGCCCACGGGTACTGCAGGAGCTCCCGCATCATTTTAAAGAATGCCACCAGCTTCTGGCACGGAAACGGACAGGGCGTAGCGCTGGAGGTCTGCGTTGGCTGTGAAGGGTGGCTGAGGTGAGCGCTGGCGGTGGGGTTGGTGCAGGCGTTCCTGCTGGCTGCAGCTCCGTCTGTGCCAGGATCCAGTTGAAGAAGTGTCGAGTGGAGACGTAGACCCCCGGCCGACGGACTCTGGCGCAACCTCTGCCCCAGCTGGTCACTCCCACCAGCCAGAAGTGCTCAGCCCGTGGATCCCGACAGATGAGAGGACCGCCGCTGTCTCCCTGCAGCAGAGGAGAGGGGATGAAGGGGACGTTGGGGTCTGTGTGGGCGCGAGGCCTGGCTCCTGCTCTCCCCCAGCAGCTCCAGAGCGGTGTTCCCTGTGCAGAAAGGCCCCGCTCTGGTGCCGGAGCCGGCGAGACCTGGTCTGGGAGGGAGGTTTGGGCGGCCGTGCTGGGGCTGCCTGCGCTGCTGGGCCTCGCCTCCCGCTCCTACCTGGCAGGTGTCGATGCCGCCCTGCGGATATCCTGCGCACAGGTTGTGCTGGTGGATGGCCTCAGGGTACCAGCCGCTGCTGTTGCAGACGTGGGTGTCGATGAGGAGGACCTGAGCCTCCTGGAGCATGTCGTTTGACGCTAGAGCTGGGAGCACAGGCAGGAAGGAACAGTCAACAGCGTGTTGCTGGCTCTCCTGCCTTGCTTGGGGGAGCCCCTTCCCTCGGGTTTGCCTTTGCCTCGGCAGAGGCATCTCAGCAGCGTGTCCCTCCCATCTGGCCCTGGGGACGGAGTGAGACCCGTCTCTCCCGGGGCAGACGTCCTCGCAGGCTGACGCTGCCTTTCATCTCTGCTTTTAGGAAGCCCGACCCGTCTCCGCACCCGGGAGACGAGTACTTCTTCTCAGGAGCTCACCTCCCTCGGCGGTGGCACCCCAACCGCCCACGTAGTAGGTGGTCAGCTGAGACACTTTGAGCGAGGGGTGGGGCACGCAGGCGAGCTGCACGTGGACGTTGCACTGGAAGGGCTGGTCCAGTTCCAGCAAGGCGATGTCATTGCTCTGCGAGATGTTATTGTACTGATCGTGGACCAGGAGCCGCTTTATGTTGCGCACTTGAGCCTCGGGACCCAGGAGACTCAGCTGGGTGGCACCAGCCACCACACGCCACTCCGGAATGTTCCTGTGAGACAAAGGGAAAGAGGGTTTTGGGGGGCGGAGCCACGTGCTGCTGCAGCTTGGCTGTCGGCTGCCTTCTCCTTCCCAGGGGAGAGAGGGAAGCAGCGCTCCTGACCTGGCCTCGATGAAGCAGTGGGCGGCAGTGAGGACCCACTCGGGGCTGATGAGGGTCCCTCCGCATACGTGCCGCATCCCGACTGTCCTGGGACTCTGGATGCTGACGATCCAGGGCCAGGCCCCTGCCTGGGCATCTCTGGCCCCGACGACACGCGACATGCTGTAGCCGTGATCCGTCAGACGGAGTCCGCAGGTCCTGTGGAGACGAGAAACTCGTGACTGCCCTACTCGGTGCCTCTAGGATTCCTTTAGCCCCGCAGAGGAGTTGTGCCAGCGGTGTGTGTGCTGATGGGGACCAGCACCTCCCACCCCGGGTCGGGGAAGCTGAGATGTAGCCACAAGGGACAAGCGGGCGCCCTCCAGCGAACTCCAGCAGAGCCGCCCCAGCTCCCTCCCTGAGCCCGGGGGCCACTCACTCGCAGGTGTCACCTGTGCCCTGCATGGACTGGCACAGGGACAGCAAGACAAGGACGAGGAGCTCACGCATGGTGCTAGCGACACGTGGCACCACAGTGACTGAAAGCTTGTTGCCACCAGGACAACAGCCGACAGACTGCCTGCAGCGGTCCCGCTGCCCGCAGAGCCCTTGGCCCTGGGCTGATGTCACAGAGGCGCCGGTTGTGGGCTCCGGGCACGTTGGGTGTGGGGCGGGGGGGCAGCGTGGGGCGTTGCAATCGGGAGAGGAGACGGGGGGGCAGAAGCTCAGGTCGGCTCACCCTGATGGCCCCGCTGGATTCTCTGCTGTCCAGATCCCACTGTGCTGTGGGGTAAAAGACTTATTCTACCAAAAATAAACCCCATATCTTGAAGGAATCAAGCTGGCAGCATGCTCTGGGCTGAAGGACTCCAGCTCCCAGCGTGTCACAGGCTGAAAGTGTCCAGATGCCAGCGTACAGTGGCGTGAACGACCTCATCTCCCAGCTTGCCGTGGGGTGAACACTCCAGCTCTCCCATGCCATAAGATGGGGAGCTGCAGCTCCCAGCTGGCCAGAAGGTGGATGACTCCCGCTCCAAGCATCTGAGGGGGAGGGAGGGGCAGAGGAAAGGACTCCAGCTCCCAGCATGCTGTGGGTTGGGGGAATCCAGCTCCCAACATGCTCTGGAGTGAAGGACTCAGCTGCCAGCCTGCTACAGGCCTGGGGTGAAGGACACCCCTTCCGGCATGGGATGAAGCACTCCAGCTGCCAGCATATTGTGGGGTGAGGAACTGGATTTTCTGCCCCACTGCACGGAGAAGCACTCCAGGTCCCGGTGTGATGTGTGGGAAGGACTCCAACTCCCAGCATTACGCGGGCTGAAGGAGGGTTTGTACGTTCTATAAACGTTTGAAGCTTCAAGCGCTTTGTCTCTGGCACTGCCCCTCGCTTTGCAGTGTGAGCAAGCTGTCCTGCCTAGTTTTGCCTGCATGGTACTTGAAACTCCTTGGTGGCACAAGACGGCAGCTCGAGCCCACCCCGGTGTACCCGCTCTCTCCCCACTAGGATGTAAAGTTTCAAATTCCTGCCAAACTCCAGCACTCTATCATACAAGAAAAAATTCACAGAGCACAGAACAAATTAACCACACACAACAAATTAACCACACACAACAATCAGAACTCCTCGCTCGCTTTGCAGTGATGCTGCGTCTCAAACACACAGCCGTTCGTGTCTGAGCCAGCCCAACTCACACAGCGTTAGTTCTGACCAATCCTACGGGCAGCCTGCGCGTGTTCGGGGCTTGGAGAGCCGAGCAGCCCCGGCCCCGGCGGGAGAGTGGGGATGTGCAAGCGGGCAGAGTGCGGCGCATCCACACTGCGCTCTCTGGGTGCACACGTGCCGGCGTGTCGGTGCCTGCGGTGCCCTCTGCGCGTGTGTGCGCCTCGCAGGGTCGCCCCAGCCTGGGGGGTGGTGTGGTCTGGACTCTCTCGAGGTCGCATTGATGCCCAAGTGACCAGGCGCAGCCTGTCCGCATCTGGGGACCCTGTGGCTTCTTCTGCCCAGGCAGAGGGCAGGTGGAGGAAGCCTGTGGAAACCAGCACTGTCTGCATCGCTACTTTGGACTGGTTGCATGTGCGGTGTGCGTTTCACTGTTTCAGTGTTTAAATCAAAGCAAGGACAAGGTAGAGCATTCGGGATGTGTTGTGAAGATGGTGTTAGCCAGAGTCTGGCATTGGGAATGTCGCTCTGTGCAAGGAAGCTCAGATTTAGCAGCCTGCGCCGGTGTCTTGGTCAAAGGGAGAGAGCGGCTCAGCCGAAGGGAGCGCGGTGCTGGCCATTCCCGCAGGCGATTGGCTGCTGGCAGGTTTGTATGATGGCCATGAGGCGGATGAGGGCCGTGCCCGCGCCCGGTGGGCGGCGTCGCTGGGTATTGGACCGCAGGGGTGCCGGACCATAACGAGGGAAAGTCACGGCTGTTTGGAGAGAACCCCCACCTTGGGTAGAGGGAGGGGATAAGGGGTCTCAGAACTTCGTGATCACCAATGGGATCTGCCAGATCCTGAGCCCCCGCTGGGTGTTGTTGGCAGTTTATGGGCAAGGAAGCTCGTTTATGGGCCTGTGAGAAAGCTGGAGAGGGACTGTTCCTAAAGGCTTGTGGTGATAGGATGAGGGGGAACGGCTATAAACTGGAGAGGGGCCGATTTAGACTAGACACAAGGAGGAATTTCTTCACCATGAGAGTGGGGAGGCCCTGGCCCCGGTTGCCCAGGGAAGCTGTGTCTGCCCCATCCCTGGAGGGGTTCAAGGCCAGGCTGGATGGGCCCTGGGCAGCCTGATCCCGTGGGAGGTGTCCCTGCCCATGGCAGGGGGTGGAACGGGATGGCCTTTAAGATCCCTTCCAACCCAACCTCTTCCATGATTCTATGCTTTCCTCTACAGGACGCAGACCTGACCGGACCTTTGAAAGCTGGGGACTAATGTGGGAGGAAGGGAGGCGATGTTTCCTCACACTGCCCCAATATGCGGGCAAAAATCATGGGGAGAAGCTGTACTTTATAACCCAATCCTATTTCCCCCCAATCCTTAACCCGAACTCTAACCTTAGTTCGCCAGCAATTTATCTGGTTGCTATCTATTTAAATTTAAACTGTAGCCTGCTGTTTCTGATTATGATGGCACTCGAGTGTTCTTCATTTTTCATTAGCCGCTGCTGGGTTTGCTCTCTATCCGTGGTCACGTCCCGCGGGTGCGCTGTGCGTGGGTACAGGCTGTGTCTCTCGGTTTGTGGCTGCGATGGCCTGAGGCCGTGAAGAAGGCAACTTTGCCTGTGCCTGAAATACAACGTGTGGCAGAGCGCAGGGAACTGTCGTAAACTGCTTTCTGGGGGTGGTGTTCCGTCTGCTGCATCAGATGAGGGAAAGGAGCAGAGCAGTGCCTGAGGCAGGTGGAGCAGCAGCAGGCGCCAAGGCGGCAGCGGGCATCGCCTCACCTGCGCGTCAGTTCAGGTGCTCTGTGTAGCAGTTGGTCAGAGTCTCTCGGTCTGCAACCCTGTGGTCCCTTTCCCCTCCTCACATGCCCCTTCAATGAAGGAGTGTTGTCCTTGGGTCAATGCATTCGCTACTTGGCCTAGCGGTAAAACATCTCTGAGGTTCCCTGTGGATCTGCCTCTGTGGTCGCCAGGTGGCTGTGCCTTGGCTCTTGGAATGCACCACAAATCTCAGCCACCAAACTGGGTGGACGGAACCAGAAACCAGAAACCGAACCACAACCTCCCTTACGCTGCGGAGAAATGCATTTGCTGTGTCTCCAGGTATTCCCTTACTTCCCTGAACTCCCTTTGGATGGCCCCAAAGGGTTCTCGCCATCCCTTGGAAAATACCCTACAGGGCACCCGAGCTCAAAAACCCTTCCTGGGAAGTAGTTGCTGGATTATTGGGGTTTTTTTTCTTCGCTCCATTTCTTTCCCTGCTAGTGACTGGGAAGCTTGTGCGTGCAGTTTGTCCTCGCAGCCCCAGCATCTGTCACGGCAAAGGAGACCCTTGTGCCTAACTCTGGCCTTCCCTGCCGCTGCAGGTTCTTCTCCCGGGTGGGTCCCTGCGGTGGAGGGGAGAAGGCCGTTGAGGTGGAGCCCCGGGGGTGGCTCAGGTGTTCAGCCAGAGCAGTGAGCTGACGTCAGGGGCTGGGAGACAGAGGGAGCTGAGGGGACTGGAGTGTCTCCTGGAAAAGGATGCCGTGGGGTGAAAGACTCGAGCTCTCACCATCCCGTGGGGTGAAGGGCTCATGCTCCCAGCCTGCCCTGCAGCCGTGGGCTCAGCCTCCCAGCACGTCACAGGCTGAAGGACTCCAGCCTCCAGTCTGGCGTAGAGGGAAGGGCCCCGGCTCCCAGCAGGCTGAGGGGTGAGGGCCTCCAGCTCCCAGTGTCCAGCAGAGAGGAGTCCAGCTCCTTGGTTGCCAATGGGTGAAGGAGAAAACTCCCAGCACGATGTGGGGTGAAGGACTCCGCTCTCAAGATGCAGCAGGCTGAAGGATTCCAGCTCCTGCCATACTGTGGGGTGAAGGAGTCCAGCTCCCAGCGTGCCGTGGGGCGATACCAGCGGCAACCGTGCCGTGGTGAGAAGGGCTCCATCTCCAAGCATGCCAAGAGATAGAAATGACTCCAGCTCCCAGCGTGTGACCAGGCTAAGGACATCAGCTCCATGTACAGCACTGGGCAACGAAACCCGGCTCCAGCATTCATTCCGTGCGGGTTCAAACAATCCAGATCCCATCGTGCCGTGGGGTAAAAGACTTATTATATCAAAAATCCCCACCTAGGGTGAAGGAATCAAGTTTGCCGCAGGCTGTGGGGTGAAGCGCTCCAGCTCCCAGCGTATTGTGGGGTGAGGAACTGAATCTCCTGCTGCACTGCACCGAAAAGCACTTCCAGGTCCCAGTGTGACGTGTGGGAAGGACTCCATCTCCCACTATTACACGGGCTGAAGGAATCTTCCTGGGTGGAATTTTTTCAGCCTTGAATTTGGCAGTACTTGACAGCTTGTTGAGGTGGATCGCAAATTTAAAAGAGCTGCTATCTATTCATCAGTTGATTAACCATTTATTCACCCATTGATTGAGAAGGCAAGTCACAGCTATTCAACAAGACTTGCTATACCTTCATACAGATACAAAACGGGCAAGGTTGTCTGTTCTGCCCCTCAAGCCTTTCCAGCCCACGGGTACTGCAGGAGCTCCCGCATCATTTTAAAGAATGCCACCAGCTTCTGGCACGGAAACGGACAGGGCGTAGCGCTGGCGGTCTGCGTTGGCTTGTGAAGGGTGGCTGAGGTGATCGCTAGCGGTGGGGTTGGTGCAAGCGTTCCTGCTGGCTGCAGCTCCGTCTGTGCCAGGATCCAGTTGAAGAAATGCCGAGTGGAGACGTAGACCCCCGGCCGACGGACTCTGGCGCAGCCTCTGCCCCAGCTGGTCACTCCCACCAGCCAGAAGTGCTCAGCCCGTGGATCCCGACAGATGAGAGGACCGCCGCTGTCTCCCTGCAGCAGAGGAGAGGGGATGAAGGGGACGTTGGGGTCTGTGTGGGCACGAGGCCTGGCTCCTGCTCTCCCCCAGCAGCTCCAGAGCGGTGTTCCCTGTGCAGAAAGGCTCCGCTCTGGTACGGGAGAAGGCGAGACCTGGTCTGGGAGGGGGGTTTGGGCGGCCGTGCTGGGGCTGCCTGCGCTGCTGGGCCTCGCCTCCCGCTCCTACCTGGCAGGTGTCGATGCCGCCCTGCGGATATCCTGCGCACAGGTTGTGCTGGTGGATGGCCTCAGGGTACCAGCCGCTGCTGTTGCAGACGTGGGTGTCGATGAGGAGGACCTGAGCCTCCTGGAGCATGTCGTTTGACGCTAGAGCTGGGAGCACAGGCAGGAAGGAACAGTCAACAGCGTGTTGCTGGCTCTCCTGCCTTGCTTGGGGGAGCCCCTTCCCTCGGGTTTGCCTTTGCCTCGGCAGAGGCATCTCAGCAGCGTGTCCCTCCCATCTGGCCCTGGGGACGGAGTGAGACCCGTCTCTCCCGGGGCAGACGTCCTCGCAGGCTGACGCTGCCTTTCATCTCTGCTTTTAGGAAGCCCGACCCGTCTCCGCACCCGGGAGACGAGTACTTCTTCTCAGGAGCTCACCTCCCTCGGCAGTGGCACCCCAACCGCCCACGTAGCAGGTGGTCAGCTGAGACACTTTGAGCGAGGGGTGGGGCACGCAGGCGAGCTGCACGTGGACGTTGCACTGGAAGGGCTGGTCCAGTTCCAGCAAGGCGATGTCATTGCTCTGCGAGATGTTATTGTACTGATCGTGGACCAGGAGCCGCTTTATGTTGCGCACTTGAGCCTCAGGACCCAGGAGACTCAGCAGGGTGGCACCAGCCACCACACGCCACTCCGGAATGTTCCTGTGAGACAAAGGGAAAGAGGGTTTTGGGGGGCGGAGCCACGTGCTGCGGCAGCTTGGCTGTCGGCTGCCTTCTCCTTCCCAGGGGAGAGAGGGAAGCAGCGCTCCTGACCTGGCCTCGATGAAGCAGTGGGCGGCAGTGAGGACCCACTCGGGGCTGATGAGGGTCCCTCCGCATACGTGCCGCATCCCGACTGTCCTGGGACTCTGGATGCTGACGATCCAGGGCCAGGCCCCTGCCTGGGCATCTCTGGCCCCGACGACACGCGACATGCTGTAGCCGTGATCCGTCAGACGGAGTCCGCAGGTCCTGTGGAGACGAGAAACTCGTGACTGCCCTACTCGGTGCCTCTAGGATTCCTTTAGCCCCGCAGAGGAGTTGTGCCAGCGGTGTGTGTGCTGATGGGGACCAGCACCTCCCACCCCGGGTCGGGGAAGCTGAGATGTAGCCACAAGGGACAAGCGGGCGCCCTCCAGCGAACTCCAGCAGAGCTGCCCCAGCTCCCTCCCTGAACCCGGGGGCCACTCACTCGCAGGTGTCACCTGTGCCCTGCACGGACTGGCACAGGGACAGCAAGACAAGGACGAGGAGCACACGCATGGTGCTAGCGACACGTGGCACCACAGTGACTGAAACCTTGTTGCCACCAGGACAACAGCCGACAGACTGCCTGCAGCGGTCCCGCTGCCCGCAGAGCCCTTGGCCCTGGGCTGATGTCACAGAGGCGCCGGTTGTGGGCTCCGGGCACGTTGGGTGTGGGGCGGGGGGGCAGCGTGGGGCGTTGCAATCGGGAGAGGAGAAGGGGGGGCAGAAGCTCAGGTCGGCTCACCCTGATAGCCCCGCTGGATTCTCTGCTGTCCAGATCCCACTGTGCTGTGGGGTAAAAGACTTATTCTACCAAAAATAAACCCCATATCTTGAAGGAATCAAGCTGGCAGCATGCTCTGGGCTGAAGGACTCCAGCTCCCAGCGTGTCACAGGCTGAAAGTGTCCAGATGCCAGCGTACAGTGGCGTGAACGACCTCATCTCCCAGCTTGCCGTGGGGTGAACACTCCAGCTCTCCCATGCCATAAGATGGGGAGCTGCAGCTCCCAGCTGGCCAGAAGGTGGATGACTCCCGCTCCAAGCATCTGAGGGGGAGGGAGGGGCAGAGGAAAGGACTCCAGCTCCCAGCATGCTGTGGGTTGGGGGAATCCAGCTCCCAACATGCTCTGGAGTGAAGGACTCAGCTGCCAGCCTGCTACAGGCCTGGGGTGAAGGACACCCCCTCCGGCATGGGATGAAGCACTCCAGCTGCCAGCATATTGTGGGGTGAGGAACTGGATTTTCTGCCCCACTGCACGGAGAAGCACTCCAGGTCCCGGTGTGATGTGTGGGAAGGACTCCAACTCCCAGCATTATGCGGGCTGAAGGAGAGTTTGTACGTTCTATAAACGTTTGAAGCTTCAAGCGCTTTGTCTCTGGCACTGCCCCTCGCTTTGCAGAGTGAGCAAGCTGTCCTGCCTAGTTTTGCCTGCATGGTACTTGAAACTCCTTGGTGGCACAAGACGGCAGCTCGAGCCCACCCCGGTGTACCCGCTCTCTCCCCACTAGGATGTAAAGTTTCAAATTCCTGCCAAACTCCAGCACTCTATCATACAAGAAAAAATTCACAGAGCACAGAACAAATTAACCACACACAACAAATTAACCACACACAACAATCAGAACTCCTCGCTCGCTTTGCAGTGATGCTGCGTCTCAAACACACAGCCGTTCGTGTCCGAGCCAGCCCAACTCACACAGCGTTAGTTCTGACCAATCCTACGGGCAGCCTGCGCGTGTTCGGGGCTTGGAGAGCCGAGCAGCCCCGGCCCCGGCGGGAGAGTGGGGATGTGCAAGCGGGCAGAGTGCGGCGCATCCACACTGCGCTCTCTGGGTGCACACGTGCCGGCGTGTCGGTGCCTGCGGTGCCCTCTGCGCGTGTGTGCGCCTCGCAGGGTCGCCCCAGCCTGGGGGGTGGTGTGGTCTGGACTCTCTCGAGGTCGCATTGATGCCCAAGTGACCAGGCGCAGCCTGTCCGCATCTGGGGACCCTGTGGCTTCTTCTGCCCAGGCAGAGGGCAGGTGGAGGAAGCCTGTGGAAACCAGCACTGTCTGCATCGCTACTTTGGACTGGTTGCATGTGCGGTGTGCGTTTCACTGTTTCAGTGTTTAAATCAAAGCAAGGACAAGGTAGAGCATTCGGGATGTGTTGTGAAGATGGTGTTAGCCAGAGTCTGGCATTGGGAATGTCGCTCTGTGCAAGGAAGCTCAGATTTAGCAGCCTGCGCCGGTGTCTTGGTCAAAGGGAGAGAGCGGCTCAGCCGAAGGGAGCGCGGTGCTGGCCATTCCCGCAGGCGATTGGCTGCTGGCAGGTTTGTATGATGGCCATGAGGCGGATGAGGGCCGTGCCCGCGCCCAGTGGGCGGCGTCGCTGGGTATTGGACCGCAGGGGTGCCGGACCATAACGAGGGAAAGTCACGGCTGTTTGGAGAGAACCCCCACCTTGGGTAGAGGGAGGGGATAAGGGGTCTCAGAACTTCGTGATCACCAATGGGATCTGCCAGATCCTGAGCCCCCGCTGGGTGTTGTTGGCAGTTTATGGGCAAGGAAGCTCGTTTATGGGCCTGTGAGAAAGCTGGAGAGGGACTGTTCCTAAAGGCTTGTGGTGATAGGATGAGGGGGAACGGCTATAAACTGGAGAGGGGCCGATTTAGACTAGACACAAGGAGGAATTTCTTCACCATGAGAGTGGGGAGGCCCTGGCCCCGGTTGCCCAGGGAAGCTGTGTCTGCCCCATCCCTGGAGGGGTTCAAGGCCAGGCTGGATGGGCCCTGGGCAGCCTGATCCCGTGGGAGGTGTCCCTGCCCATGGCAGGGGTTGGAACGGGATGGCCTTTAAGATCCCTTCCAATCCAACCTCTTCCATGGTTCTATGCTTTCCTCTACAGGACGCAGACCTGACCGGACCTTTGAAAGCTGGGGACTAATGTGGGAGGAAGGGAGGCGATGTTTCCTCACACTGCCCCAATATGCGGGCAAAAATCATGGGGAGAAGCTGTACTTTATAACCCAATCCTATTTCCCCCCAATCCTTAACCCGAACTCTAACCTTAGTTCGCCAGCAATTTATCTGGTTGCTATCTATTTAAATTTAAACTGTAGCCTGCTGTTTCTGATTATGATGGCACTCGAGTGTTCTTCATTTTTCATTAGCCGCTGCTGGGTTTGCTCTCTATCCGTGGTCACGTCCCACGGGTGCGCTGTGCGTGAGTACAGGCTGTGTCTCTCGGTTTGTGGCTGCGATGGCCTGAGGCCGTGAAGAAGGCAACTTTGCCTGTGCCTGAAATACAACGTGTGGCAGAGCGCAGGGAACTGTCGTAAACTGCTTTCTGGGGGTGGTGTTCCGTCTGCTGCATCAGATGAGGGAAAGGAGCAGAGCAGTGCCCGAGGCGGGTGGAGCAGCAGCAGGCGCCAAGGCGGCAGCGGGCATCGCCTCACCTGCACGTCAGTTCAGGTGCTCTGTGTAGCAGTTGGTCAGAGTCTCTCGGTCTGCAACCCTGTGGTCCCTTTCCCCTCCTCACATGCCCCTTCAATGAAGGAGTGTTGTCCTTGGGTCAATGCATTCGCTACTTGGCCTAGCGGTAAAACATCTCTGAGGTTCCCCGTGGATCTGCCTCTGTGGTCGCCAGGTGGCTGTGCCTTGGCTCTTGGAATGCACCACAAATCTCAGCCACCAAACTGGGTGGACGGAACCAGAAACCAGAAACCGAACCACAACCTCCCTTACGCTGCGGAGAAATGCATTTGCTGTGTCTCCAGGTATTCCCTTACTTCCCTGAACTCCCTTTGGATGGTCCCAAAGGGTTCTCGCCATCCCTTGGAAAATACCCTACAGGGCACCCGAGCTCAAAAACCCTTCCTGGGAAGTAGTTGCTGGATTATTGGGGTTTTTTTTTTTCGCTCCATTTCTTTCCCTGCTAGTGACTGGGAAGCTTGTGCGTGCAGTTTGTCCTCGCAGCCCCAGCATCTGTCACGGCAAAGGAGACCCTTGTGCCTAACTCTGGCCTTCCCTGCCGCTGCAGGTTCTTCTCCCGGGTGGGTCCCTGCGGTGGAGGGGAGAAGGCCGTTGAGCTGGAGCCCCGGGGGTGGCTCAGGTGTTCAGCCAGAGCAGTGAGCTGAAGTCAGGGGCTGGGAGACAGAGGGAGCTGAGGGGACTGGAGTGTCTCCCGGAAAAGGATGCCGTGGGGTGAAAGACTCGAGCTCTCACCATCCCGTGGGGTGAAGGGCTCATGCTCCCAGCCTGCCCTGCAGCCGTGGGCTCAGCCTCCCAGCACATCACAGGCTGAAGGACTCCAGCCTCCAGTCTGGCGTAGAGGGAAGGGCCCCGGCTCCCAGCAGGCTGAGGGGTGAGGGCCTCCAGCTCCCAGTGTCCAGCAGAGAGGAGTCCAGCTCCTTGGGTGCCGATGGGTGAAGGAGAAAACTCCCAGCACGATGTGGGGTGAAGGACTCCGCTCTCAAGATGCAGCAGGCTGAAGGATTCCAGCTCCTGCCATACTGTGGGGTGAAGGAGTCCAGCTCCCAGCGTGCCGTGGGGCGATACCAGCGGCAACCGTACCATGGTGAGAAGGGCTCCATCTCCAAGCATGCCAAGAGATAGAAATGACTCCAGCTCCCAGCGTGTGACCAGGCTAAGGACATCAGCTCCATGTACAGCACTGGGCAACGAAACCCGGCTCCAGCATTCATTCCGTGCGGGTTCAAACAATCCAGATCCCATCGTGCCGTGGGGTAAAAGACTTATTATATCAAAAATCCCCACCTAGGGTGAAGGAATCAAGTTTGCAGCAGGCTGTGGGGTGAAGCGCTCCAGCTCCCAGCGTATTGTGGGGTGAGGAACTGAATCTCCTGCTGCACTGCACCGAAAAGCACTTCCAGGTCCCAGTGTGACGTGTGGGAAGGACTCCATCTCCCACTATTACACGGGCTGAAGGAATCTTCCTGGGTGGAATTTTTTCAGCCTTTGATTTGGCAGTACTTGACAGCTTGTTGAGGTGGATCGCAAATTTAAAAGAGCTGCTATCTATTCATCAGTTGATTAACCATTTATTCACCCATTGATTGAGAAGGCAAGTCACAGCTGTTCAACAAGACTTGCTATACCTTCATACAGATACAAAACGGGCAAGGTTGTCTGTTCTGCCCCCCAAGCCTTTCCAGCCCACGGGTACTGCAGGAGCTCCCGCATCATTTTAAAGAATGCCACCAGCTTCTGGCACGGAAACGGACAGGGCGTAGCGCTGGCGGTCTGCGTTGGCTTGTGAAGGGTGGCTGAGGTGAGCGCTGGCGGTGGGGTTGGTGCAGGCGTTCCTGCTGGCTGCAGCTCCGTCTGTGCCAGGATCCAGTTGAAGAAGTGTCGAGTGGAGACGTAGACCCCCGGCCGACGGACTCTGGCGCAACCTCTGCCCCAGCTGGTCACTCCCACCAGCCAGAAGTGCTCAGCCCGTGGATCCCGACAGATGAGAGGGCCGCCGCTGTCTCCCTGCAGCAGAGGAGAGGGGATGAAGGGGACGTTGGGGTCTGTGTGGGCGCGAGGCCTGGCTCCTGCTCTCCCCCAGCAGCTCCAGAGCGGTGTTCCCTGTGCAGAAAGGCCCCGCTCTGGTGCCGGAGCCGGCGAGACCTGGTCTGGGAGGGAGGTTTGGGCGGCCGTGCTGGGGCTGCCTGCGCTGCTGGGCCTCGCCTCCCGCTCCTACCTGGCAGGTGTCGATGCCGCCCTGCGGATATCCTGCGCACAGGTTGTGCTGGTGGATGGCCTCAGGGTACCAGCCGCTGCTGTTGCAGACGTGGGTGTCGATGAGGAGGACCTGAGCCTCCTGGAGCATGTCGTTTGACGCTAGAGCTGGGAGCACAGGCAGGAAGGAACAGTCAACAGCGTGTTGCTGGCTCTCCTGCCTTGCTTGGGGGAGCCCCTTCCCTCGGGTTTGCCTTTGCCTCGGCAGAGGCATCTCAGCAGCGTGTCCCTCCCATCTGGCCCTGGGGACGGAGTGAGACCCGTCTCTACCGGGGCAGACATCCTCGCAGGCTGACGCTGCCTTTCATCTCTGCTTTTAGGAAGCCCGACCCGTCTCCGCACCCGGGAGACGAGTACTTCTTCTCAGGAGCTCACCTCCCTCGGCGGTGGCACCCCAACCGCCCACGTAGTAGGTGGTCAGCTGAGACACTTTGAGCGAGGGGTGGGGCACGCAGGCGAGCTGCACGTGGACGTTGCACTGGAAGGGCTGGTCCAGTTCCAGCAAGGCGATGTCATTGCTCTGCGAGATGTTATTGTACTGATCGTGGACCAGGAGCCGCTTTATGTTGCGCACTTGAGCCTCGGGACCCAGGAGACTCAGCTGGGTGGCACCAGCCACCACACGCCACTCCGGAATGTTCCTGTGAGACAAAGGGAAAGAGGGTTTTGGGGGGCGGAGCCACGTGCTGCGTCAGCTTGGCTGTCGGCTGCCTTCTCCTTCCCAGGGGAGAGAGGGAAGCAGCGCTCCTGACCTGGCCTCGATGAAGCAGTGGGCGGCAGTGAGGACCCACTCGGGGCTGATGAGGGTCCCTCCGCATACGTGCCGCATCCCGACTGTCCTGGGACTCTGGATGCTGACGATCCAGGGCCAGGCCCCTGCCTGGGCATCTCTGGCCCCGACGACACGCGACATGCTGTAGCCGTGATCCGTCAGACGGAGTCCGCAGGTCCTGTGGAGACGAGAAACTCGTGACTGCCCTACTCGGTGCCTCTAGGATTCCTTTAGCCCCGCAGAGGAGTTGTGCCAGCGGTGTGTGTGCTGATGGGGACCAGCACCTCCCACCCCGGGTCGGGGAAGCTGAGATGTAGCCACAAGGGACAAGCGGGCGCCCTCCAGCGAACTCCAGCAGAGCCGCCCCAGCTCCCTCCCTGAGCCCGGGGGCCACTCACTCGCAGGTGTCACCTGTGCCCTGCATGGACTGGCACAGGGACAGCAAGACAAGGACGAGGAGCTCACGCATGGTGCTAGCGACACGTGGCACCACAGTGACTGAAAGCTTGTTGCCACCAGGACAACAGCCGACAGACTGCCTGCAGCGGTCCCGCTGCCCGCAGAGCCCTTGGCCCTGGGCTGATGTCACAGAGGCGCCGGTTGTGGGCTCCGGGCACGTTGGGTGTGGGGCGGGGGGGCAGCGTGGGGCGTTGCAATTGGGAGAGGAGACGGGGGGGCAGAAGCTCAGGTCGGCTCACCCTGATGGCCCCGCTGGATTCTCTGCTGTCCAGATCCCACTGTGCTGTGGGGTATAAGACTTATTCTATCAAAAATAAACCCCATATCTTGAAGGAATCAAGCTGGCAGCATGCTCTGGGCTGAAGGACTCCAGCTCCCAGCGTGTCACAGGCTGAAAGTGTCCAGATGCCAGCGTACAGTGGCGTGAACGACCTCATCTCCCAGCTTGCCGTGGGGTGAACACTCCAGCTCTCCCATGCCATAAGATGGGGAGCTGCAGCTCCCAGCTGGCCAGAAGGTGGATGACTCCCGCTCCAAGCATCTGAGGGGGAGGGAGGGGCAGAGGAAAGGACTCCAGCTCCCAGCATGCTGTGGGTTGGGGGAATCCAGCTCCCAACATGCTCTGGAGTGAAGGACTCAGCTGCCAGCCTGCTACAGGCCTGGGGTGAAGGACACCCCTTCCGGCATGGGATGAAGCACTCCAGCTGCCAGCATATTGTGGGGTGAGGAACTGGATTTTCTGCCCCACTGCACGGAGAAGCACTCCAGGTCCCGGTGTGATGTGTGGGAAGGACTCCAACTCCCAGCATTACGCGGGCTGAAGGAGGGTTTGTACGTTCTATAAACGTTTGAAGCTTCAAGCGCTTTGTCTCTGGCACTGCCCCTCGCTTTGCAGTGTGAGCAAGCTGTCCTGCCTAGTTTTGCCTGCATGGTACTTGAAACTCCTTGGTGGCACAAGACGGCAGCTCGAGCCCACCCCGGTGTACCCGCTCTCTCCCCACTAGGATGTAAAGTTTCAAATTCCTGCCAAACTCCAGCACTCTATCATACAAGAAAAAATTCACAGAGCACAGAACAAATTAACCACACACAACAAATTAACCACACACAACAATCAGAACTCCTCGCTCGCTTTGCAGTGATGCTGCGTCTCAAACACACAGCCGTTCGTGTCTGAGCCAGCCCAACTCACACAGCGTTAGTTCTGACCAATCCTACGGGCAGCCTGCGCGTGTTCGGGGCTTGGAGAGCCGAGCAGCCCCGGCCCCGGCGGGAGAGTGGGGATGTGCAAGCGGGCAGAGTGCGGCGCATCCACACTGCGCTCTCTGGGTGCACACGTGCCGGCGTGTCGGTGCCTGCGGTGCCCTCTGCGCGTGTGTGCGCCTCGCAGGGTCGCCCCAGCCTGGGGGGTGGTGTGGTCTGGACTCTCTCGAGGTCGCATTGATGCCCAAGTGACCAGGCGCAGCCTGTCCGCATCTGGGGACCCTGTGGCTTCTTCTGCCCAGGCAGAGGGCAGGTGGAGGAAGCCTGTGGAAACCAGCACTGTCTGCATCGCTACTTTGGACTGGTTGCATGTGCGGTGTGCGTTTCACTGTTTCAGTGTTTAAATCAAAGCAAGGACAAGGTAGAGCATTCGGGATGTGTTGTGAAGATGGTGTTAGCCAGAGTCTGGCATTGGGAATGTCGCTCTGTGCAAGGAAGCTCAGATTTAGCAGCCTGCGCCGGTGTCTTGGTCAAAGGGAGAGAGCGGCTCAGCCGAAGGGAGCGCGGTGCTGGCCATTCCCGCAGGCGATTGGCTGCTGGCAGGTTTGTATGATGGCCATGAGGCGGATGAGGGCCGTGCCCGCGCCCGGTGGGCGGCGTCGCTGGGTATTGGACCGCAGGGGTGCCGGACCATAACGAGGGAAAGTCACGGCTGTTTGGAGAGAACCCCCACCTTGGGTAGAGGGAGGGGATAAGGGGTCTCAGAACTTCGTGATCACCAATGGGATCTGCCAGATCCTGAGCCCCCGCTGGGTGTTGTTGGCAGTTTATGGGCAAGGAAGCTCGTTTATGGGCCTGTGAGAAAGCTGGAGAGGGACTGTTCCTAAAGGCTTGTGGTGATAGGATGAGGGGGAACGGCTATAAACTGGAGAGGGGCCGATTTAGACTAGACACAAGGAGGAATTTCTTCACCATGAGAGTGGGGAGGCCCTGGCCCCGGTTGCCCAGGGAAGCTGTGTCTGCCCCATCCCTGGAGGGGTTCAAGGCCAGGCTGGATGGGCCCTGGGCAGCCTGATCCCGTGGGAGGTGTCCCTGCCCATGGCAGGGGGTGGAACGGGATGGCCTTTAAGATCCCTTCCAACCCAACCTCTTCCATGATTCTATGCTTTCCTCTACAGGACGCAGACCTGACCGGACCTTTGAAAGCTGGGGACTAATGTGGGAGGAAGGGAGGCGATGTTTCCTCACACTGCCCCAATATGCGGGCAAAAATCATGGGGAGAAGCTGTACTTTATAACCCAATCCTATTTCCCCCCAATCCTTAACCCGAACTCTAACCTTAGTTCGCCAGCAATTTATCTGGTTGCTATCTATTTAAATTTAAACTGTAGCCTGCTGTTTCTGATTATGATGGCACTCGAGTGTTCTTCATTTTTCATTAGCCGCTGCTGGGTTTGCTCTCTATCCGTGGTCACGTCCCGCGGGTGCGCTGTGCGTGGGTACAGGCTGTGTCTCTCGGTTTGTGGCTGCGATGGCCTGAGGCCGTGAAGAAGGCAACTTTGCCTGTGCCTGAAATACAACGTGTGGCAGAGCGCAGGGAACTGTCGTAAACTGCTTTCTGGGGGTGGTGTTCCGTCTGCTGCATCAGATGAGGGAAAGGAGCAGAGCAGTGCCTGAGGCAGGTGGAGCAGCAGCAGGCGCCAAGGCGGCAGCGGGCATCGCCTCACCTGCGCGTCAGTTCAGGTGCTCTGTGTAGCAGTTGGTCAGAGTCTCTCGGTCTGCAACCCTGTGGTCCCTTTCCCCTCCTCACATGCCCCTTCAATGAAGGAGTGTTGTCCTTGGGTCAATGCATTCGCTACTTGGCCTAGCGGTAAAACATCTCTGAGGTTCCCTGTGGATCTGCCTCTGTGGTCGCCAGGTGGCTGTGCCTTGGCTCTTGGAATGCACCACAAATCTCAGCCACCAAACTGGGTGGACGGAACCAGAAACCAGAAACCGAACCACAACCTCCCTTACGCTGCGGAGAAATGCATTTGCTGTGTCTCCAGGTATTCCCTTACTTCCCTGAACTCCCTTTGGATGGTCCCAAAGGGTTCTCGCCATCCCTTGGAAAATACCCTACAGGGCACCCGAGCTCAAAAACCCTTCCTGGGAAGTAGTTGCTGGATTATTGGGGTTTTTTTTCTTCGCTCCATTTCTTTCCCTGCTAGTGACTGGGAAGCTTGTGCGTGCAGTTTGTCCTCGCAGCCCCAGCATCTGTCACGGCAAAGGAGACCCTTGTGCCTAACTCTGGCCTTCCCTGCCGCTGCAGGTTCTTCTCCCGGGTGGGTCCCTGCGGTGGAGGGGAGAAGGCCGTTGAGGTGGAGCCCCGGGGGTGGCTCAGGTGTTCAGCCAGAGCAGTGAGCTGACGTCAGGGGCTGGGAGACAGAGGGAGCTGAGGGGACTGGAGTGTCTCCTGGAAAAGGATGCCGTGGGGTGAAAGACTCGAGCTCTCACCATCCCGTGGGGTGAAGGGCTCATGCTCCCAGCCTGCCCTGCAGCCGTGGGCTCAGCCTCCCAGCACGTCACAGGCTGAAGGACTCCAGCCTCCAGTCTGGCGTAGAGGGAAGGGCCCCGGCTCCCAGCAGGCTGAGGGGTGAGGGCCTCCAGCTCCCAGTGTCCAGCAGAGAGGAGTCCAGCTCCTTGGTTGCCAATGGGTGAAGGAGAAAACTCCCAGCACGATGTGGGGTGAAGGACTCCGCTCTCAAGATGCAGCAGGCTGAAGGATTCCAGCTCCTGCCATACTGTGGGGTGAAGGAGTCCAGCTCCCAGCGTGCCGTGGGGCGATACCAGCGGCAACCGTGCCGTGGTGAGAAGGGCTCCATCTCCAAGCATGCCAAGAGATAGAAATGACTCCAGCTCCCAGCGTGTGGCCAGGCTAAGGACATCAGCTCCATGTACAGCACCGGGCAACGAAACCCGACTCCAGCATTCATTCCGTGCGGGTTCAAACAATCCAGATCCCATCGTGCCGTGGGGTAAAAGACTTATTATATCAAAAATCCCCACCTAGGGTGAAGGAATCAAGTTTGCCGCAGGCTGTGGGGTGAAGCGCTCCAGGTCCCAGCGTATTGTGGGGTGAGGAACTGAATCTCCTGCTGCACTGCACCGAAAAGCACTTCCAGGTCCCAGTGTGACGTGTGGGAAGGACTCCATCTCCCACTATTACACGGGCTGAAGGAATCTTCCTGGGTGGAATTTTTTCAGCCTTGAATTTGGCAGTACTTGACAGCTTGTTGAGGTGGATCGCAAATTTAAAAGAGCTGCTATCTATTCATCAGTTGATTAACCATTTATTCACCCATTGATTGAGAAGGCAAGTCACAGCTGTTCAACAAGACTTGCTATACCTTCATACAGATACAAAACGGGCAAGGTTGTCTGTTCTGCCCCTCAAGCCTTTCCAGCCCACGGGTACTGCAGGAGCTCCCGCATCATTTTAAAGAATGCCACCAGCTTCTGGCACGGAAACGGACAGGGCGTAGCGCTGGCGGTCTGCGTTGGCTTGTGAAGGGTGGCTGAGGTGATCGCTAGCGGTGGGGTTGGTGCAAGCGTTCCTGCTGGCTGCAGCTCCGTCTGTGCCAGGATCCAGTTGAAGAAATGCCGAGTGGAGACGTAGACCCCCGGCCGACGGACTCTGGCGCAGCCTCTGCCCCAGCTGGTCACTCCCACCAGCCAGAAGTGCTCAGCCCGTGGATCCCGACAGATGAGAGGACCGCCGCTGTCTCCCTGCAGCAGAGGAGAGGGGATGAAGGGGACGTTGGGGTCTGTGTGGGCACGAGGCCTGGCTCCTGCTCTCCCCCAGCAGCTCCAGAGCGGTGTTCCCTGTGCAGAAAGGCTCCGCTCTGGTACGGGAGAAGGCGAGACCTGGTCTGGGAGGGGGGTTTGGGCGGCCGTGCTGGGGCTGCCTGCGCTGCTGGGCCTCGCCTCCCGCTCCTACCTGGCAGGTGTCGATGCCGCCCTGCGGATATCCTGCGCACAGGTTGTGCTGGTGGATGGCCTCAGGGTACCAGCCGCTGCTGTTGCAGACGTGGGTGTCGATGAGGAGGACCTGAGCCTCCTGGAGCATGTCGTTTGACGCTAGAGCTGGGAGCACAGGCAGGAAGGAACAGTCAACAGCGTGTTGCTGGCTCTCCTGCCTTGCTTGGGGGAGCCCCTTCCCTCGGGTTTGCCTTTGCCTCGGCAGAGGCATCTCAGCAGCGTGTCCCTCCCATCTGGCCCTGGGGACGGAGTGAGACCCGTCTCTCCCGGGGCAGACGTCCTCGCAGGCTGACGCTGCCTTTCATCTCTGCTTTTAGGAAGCCCGACCCGTCTCCGCACCCGGGAGACGAGTACTTCTTCTCAGGAGCTCACCTCCCTCGGCGGTGGCACCCCAACCGCCCACGTAGCAGGTGGTCAGCTGAGACACTTTGAGCGAGGGGTGGGGCACGCAGGCGAGCTGCACGTGGACGTTGCACTGGAAGGGCTGGTCCAGTTCCAGCAAGGCGATGTCATTGCTCTGCGAGATGTTATTGTACTGATCGTGGACCAGGAGCCGCTTTATGTTGCGCACTTGAGCCTCGGGACCCAGGAGACTCAGCTGGGTGGCACCAGCCACCACACGCCACTCCGGAATGTTCCTGTGAGACAAAGGGAAAGAGGGTTTTGGGGGGCGGAGCCACGTGCTGCGGCAGCTTGGCTGTCGGCTGCCTTCTCCTTCCCAGGGGAGAGAGGGAAGCAGCGCTCCTGACCTGGCCTCGATGAAGCAGTGGGCGGCAGTGAGGACCCACTCGGGGCTGATGAGGGTCCCTCCGCATACGTGCCGCATCCCGACTGTCCTGGGACTCTGGATGCTGACGATCCAGGGCCAGGCCCCTGCCTGGGCATCTCTGGCCCCGACGACACGCGACATGCTGTAGCCGTGATCCGTCAGACGGAGTCCGCAGGTCCTGTGGAGACGAGAAACTCGTGACTGCCCTACTCGGTGCCTCTAGGATTCCTTTAGCCCCGCAGAGGAGTTGTGCCAGCGGTGTGTGTGCTGATGGGGACCAGCACCTCCCACCCCGGGTCGGGGAAGCTGAGATGTAGCCACAAGGGACAAGCGGGCGCCCTCCAGCGAACTCCAGCAGAGCCGCCCCAGCTCCCTCCCTGAGCCCGGGGGCCACTCACTCGCAGGTGTCACCTGTGCCCTGCATGGACTGGCACAGGGACAGCAAGACAAGGACGAGGAGCTCACGCATGGTGCTAGCGACACGTGGCACCACAGTGACTGAAAGCTTGTTGCCACCAGGACAACAGCCGACAGACTGCCTGCAGCGGTCCCGCTGCCCGCAGAGCCCTTGGCCCCTGGGCTGATGTCACAGAGGCGCCGGTTGTGGGCTCCGGGCACGTTGGGTGTGGGGCGGGGGGGCAGCGTGGGGCGTTGCAATTGGGAGAGGAGACGGGGGGGGCAGAAGCTCAGGTCGGCTCACCCTGATGGCCCCGCTGGATTCTCTGCTGTCCAGATCCCACTGTGCTGTGGGGTATAAGACTTATTCTATCAAAAATAAACCCCATATCTTGAAGGAATCAAGCTGGCAGCATGCTCTGGGCTGAAGGACTCCAGCTCCCAGCGTGTCACAGGCTGAAAGTGTCCAGATGCCAGCGTACAGTGGCGTGAACGACCTCATCTCCCAGCTTGCCGTGGGGTGAACACTCCAGCTCTCCCATGCCATAAGATGGGGAGCTGCAGCTCCCAGCTGGCCAGAAGGTGGATGACTCCCGCTCCAAGCATCTGAGGGGGAGGGAGGGCAGAGGAAAGGACTCCAGCTCCCAGCATGCTGTGGGTTGGGGGAATCCAGCTCCAACATGCTCTGGAGTGAAGGACTCAGCTGCCAGCCTGCTACAGGCCTGGGGTGAAGGACACCCCTTCCGGCATGGGATGAAGCACTCCAGCTGCCAGCATATTGTGGGGTGAGGAACTGGATTTTCTGCCCCACTGCACGGAGAAGCACTCCAGGTCCCGGTGTGATGTGTGGGAAGGACTCCAACTCCCAGCATTACGCGGGCTGAAGGAGGGTTTGTACGTTCTATAAACGTTTGAAGCTTCAAGCGCTTTGTCTCTGGCACTGCCCCTCGCTTTGCAGAGTGAGCAAGCTGTCCTGCCTAGTTTTGCCTGCATGGTACTTGAAACTCCTTGGTGGCACAAGACGGCAGCTCGAGCCCACCCCGGTGTACCCGCTCTCTCCCCACTAGGATGTAAAGTTTCAAATTCCTGCCAAACTCCAGCACTCTATCATACAAGAAAAAATTCACAGAGCACAGAACAAATTAACCACACACAACAAATTAACAACACAGAACAATCAGAACTCCTCGCTCGCTTTGCAGCTGATGCTGCAGTCTCAAACACACAGCCGTTCGTGTCTGAGCCAGCCCAACTCACACAGCGTTAGTTCTGACCAATCCTACGGGCAGCCTGCGCGTGTTCGGGGCTTGGAGAGCCGAGCAGCCCCGGCCCCGGCGGGAGAGTGGGGATGTGCAAGCGGGCAGAGTGCGGCGCATCCACACTGCGCTCTCTGGGTGCACACGTGCCGGCGTGTCGGTGCCTGCGGTGCCCTCTGCGCGTGTGTGCGCCTCGCAGGGTCGCCCCAGCCTGGGGGGTGGTGTGGTCTGGACTCTCTCGAGGTCGCATTGATGCCCAAGTGACCAGGCGCAGCCTGTCCGCATCTGGGGACCCTGTGGCTTCTTCTGCCCAGGCAGAGGGCAGGTGGAGGAAGCCTGTGGAAACCAGCACTGTCTGCATCGCTACTTTGGACTGGTTGCATGTGCGGTGTGCGTTTCACTGTTTCAGTGTTTAAATCAAAGCAAGGACAAGGTAGAGCATTCGGGATGTGTTGTGAAGATGGTGTTAGCCAGAGTCTGGCATTGGGAATGTCGCTCTGTGCAAGGAAGCTCAGATTTAGCAGCCTGCGCCGGTGTCTTGGTCAAAGGGAGAGAGCGGCTCAGCCGAAGGGAGCGCGGTGCTGGCCATTCCCGCAGGCGATTGGCTGCTGGCAGGTTTGTATGATGGCCATGAGGCGGATGAGGGCCGTGCCCGCGCCCGGTGGGCGGCGTCGCTGGGTATTGGACCGCAGGGGTGCCGGACCATAACGAGGGAAAGTCACGGCTGTTTGGAGAGAACCCCCACCTTGGGTAGAGGGAGGGGATAAGGGGTCTCAGAACTTCGTGATCACCAATGGGATCTGCCAGATCCTGAGCCCCCGCTGGGTGTTGTTGGCAGTTTATGGGCAAGGAAGCTCGTTTATGGGCCTGTGAGAAAGCTGGGGAGGGACTGTTCCTAAAGGCTTGTGGTGATAGGATGAGGGGGAACGGCTATAAACTGGAGAGGGGCCGATTTAGACTAGACACAAGGAGGAATTTCTTCACCATGAGAGTGGGGAGGCCCTGGCCCCGGTTGCCCAGGGAAGCTGTGTCTGCCCCATCCCTGGAGGGGTTCAAGGCCAGGCTGGATGGGCCCTGGGCAGCCTGATCCCGTGGGAGGTGTCCCTGCCCATGGCAGGGGGTGGAACGGGATGGCCTTTAAGATCCCTTCCAACCCAACCTCTTCCATGATTCTATGCTTTCCTCTACAGGACGCAGACCTGACCGGACCTTTGAAAGCTGGGGACTAATGTGGGAGGAAGGGAGGCGATGTTTCCTCACACTGCCCCAATATGCGGGCAAAAATCATGGGGAGAAGCTGTACTTTATAACCCAATCCTATTTCCCCCCAATCCTTAACCCGAACTCTAACCTTAGTTCGCCAGCAATTTATCTGGTTGCTATCTATTTAAATTTAAACTGTAGCCTGCTGTTTCTGATTATGATGGCACTCGAGTGTTCTTCATTTTTCATTAGCCGCTGCTGGGTTTGCTCTCTATCCGTGGTCACGTCCCGCGGGTGCGCTGTGCGTGGGTACAGGCTGTGTCTCTCGGTTTGTGGCTGCGATGGCCTGAGGCCGTGAAGAAGGCAACTTTGCCTGTGCCTGAAATACAACGTGTGGCAGAGCGCAGGGAACTGTCGTAAACTGCTTTCTGGGGGTGGTGTTCCGTCTGCTGCATCAGATGAGGGAAAGGAGCAGAGCAGTGCCTGAGGCAGGTGGAGCAGCAGCAGGCGCCAAGGCGGCAGCGGGCATCGCCTCACCTGCGCGTCAGTTCAGGTGCTCTGTGTAGCAGTTGGTCAGAGTCTCTCGGTCTGCAACCCTGTGGTCCCTTTCCCCTCCTCACATGCCCCTTCAATGAAGGAGTGTTGTCCTTGGGTCAATGCATTCGCTACTTGGCCTAGCGGTAAAACATCTCTGAGGTTCCCTGTGGATCTGCCTCTGTGGTCGCCAGGTGGCTGTGCCTTGGCTCTTGGAATGCACCACAAATCTCAGCCACCAAACTGGGTGGACGGAACCAGAAACCAGAAACCGAACCACAACCTCCCTTACGCTGCGGAGAAATGCATTTGCTGTGTCTCCAGGTATTCCCTTACTTCCCTGAACTCCCTTTGGATGGCCCCAAAGGGTTCTCGCCATCCCTTGGAAAATACCCTACAGGGCACCCGAGCTCAAAAACCCTTCCTGGGAAGTAGTTGCTGGATTATTGGGGTTTTTTTTCTTCGCTCCATTTCTTTCCCTGCTAGTGACTGGGAAGCTTGTGCGTGCAGTTTGTCCTCGCAGCCCCAGCATCTGTCACGGCAAAGGAGACCCTTGTGCCTAACTCTGGCCTTCCCTGCCGCTGCAGGTTCTTCTCCCGGGTGGGTCCCTGCGGTGGAGGGGAGAAGGCCGTTGAGCTGGAGCCCCGGGGGTGGCTCAGGTGTTCAGCCAGAGCAGTGAGCTGACGTCAGGGGCTGGGAGACAGAGGGAGCTGAGGGGACTGGAGTGTCTCCCGGAAAAGGATGCCGTGGGGTGAAAGACTCGAGCTCTCACCATCCCGTGGGGTGAAGGGCTCATGCTCCCAGCCTGCCCTGCAGCCGTGGGCTCAGCCTCCCAGCACATCACAGGCTGAAGGACTCCAGCCTCCAGTCTGGCGTAGAGGGAAGGGCCCCGGCTCCCAGCAGGCTGAGGGGTGAGGGCCTCCAGCTCCCAGTGTCCAGCAGAGAGGAGTCCAGCTCCTTGGTTGCCAATGGGTGAAGGAGAAAACTCCCAGCACGATGTGGGGTGAAGGACTCCGCTCTCAAGATGCAGCAGGCTGAAGGATTCCAGCTCCTGCCATACTGTGGGGTGAAGGAGTCCAGCTCCCAGCGTGCCGTGGGGCGATACCAGCGGCAACCGTGCCGTGGTGAGAAGGGCTCCATCTCCAAGCATGCCAAGAGATAGAAATGACTCCAGCTCCCAGCGTGTGACCAGGCTAAGGACATCAGCTCCATGTACAGCACTGGGCAACGAAACCCGGCTCCAGCATTCATTCCGTGCGGGTTCAAACAATCCAGATCCCATCGTGCCGTGGGGTAAAAGACTTATTATATCAAAAATCCCCACCTAGGGTGAAGGAATCAAGTTTGCCGCAGGCTGTGGGGTGAAGCGCTCCAGCTCCCAGCGTATTGTGGGGTGAGGAACTGAATCTCCTGCTGCACTGCACCGAAAAGCACTTCCAGGTCCCAGTGTGACGTGTGGGAAGGACTCCATCTCCCACTATTACACGGGCTGAAGGAATCTTCCTGGGTGGAATTTTTTCAGCCTTGAATTTGGCAGTACTTGACAGCTTGTTGAGGTGGATCGCAAATTTAAAAGAGCTGCTATCTATTCATCAGTTGATTAACCATTTATTCACCCATTGATTGAGAAGGCAAGTCACAGCTATTCAACAAGACTTGCTATACCTTCATACAGATACAAAACGGGCAAGGTTGTCTGTTCTGCCCCTCAAGCCTTTCCAGCCCACGGGTACTGCAGGAGCTCCCGCATCATTTTAAAGAATGCCACCAGCTTCTGGCACGGAAACGGACAGGGCGTAGCGCTGGCGGTCTGCGTTGGCTTGTGAAGGGTGGCTGAGGTGATCGCTAGCGGTGGGGTTGGTGCAAGCGTTCCTGCTGGCTGCAACTCCGTCTGTGCCAGGATCCAGTTGAAGAAATGCCGAGTGGAGACGTAGACCCCCGGCCGACGGACTCTGGCGCAGCCTCTGCCCCAGCTGGTCACTCCCACCAGCCAGAAGTGCTCAGCCCGTGGATCCCGACAGATGAGAGGACCGCCGCTGTCTCCCTGCAGCAGAGGAGAGGGGATGAAGGGGACGTTGGGGTCTGTGTGGGCACGAGGCCTGGCTCCTGCTCTCCCCCAGCAGCTCCAGAGCGGTGTTCCCTGTGCAGAAAGGCTCCGCTCTGGTACGGGAGAAGGCGAGACCTGGTCTGGGAGGGGGGTTTGGGCGGCCGTGCTGGGGCTGCCTGCGCTGCTGGGCCTCGCCTCCCGCTCCTACCTGGCAGGTGTCGATGCCGCCCTGCGGATATCCTGCGCACAGGTTGTGCTGGTGGATGGCCTCAGGGTACCAGCCGCTGCTGTTGCAGACGTGGGTGTCGATGAGGAGGACCTGAGCCTCCTGGAGCATGTCGTTTGACGCTAGAGCTGGGAGCACAGGCAGGAAGGAACAGTCAACAGCGTGTTGCTGGCTCTCCTGCCTTGCTTGGGGGAGCCCCTTCCCTCGGGTTTGCCTTTGCCTCGGCAGAGGCATCTCAGCAGCGTGTCCCTCCCATCTGGCCCTGGGGACGGAGTGAGACCCGTCTCTCCCAGGGCAGACGTCCTCGCAGGCTGACGCTGCCTTTCATCTCTGCTTTTAGGAAGCCCGACCCGTCTCCGCACCCGGGAGACGAGTACTTCTTCTCAGGAGCTCACCTCCCTCGGCGGTGGCACCCCAACCGCCCACGTAGCAGGTGGTCAGCTGAGACACTTTGAGCGAGGGGTGGGGCACGCAGGCGAGCTGCACGTGGACGTTGCACTGGAAGGGCTGGTCCAGTTCCAGCAAGGCGATGTCATTGCTCTGCGAGATGTTATTGTACTGATCGTGGACCAGGAGCCGCTTTATGTTGCGCACTTGAGCCTCAGGACCCAGGAGACTCAGCAGGGTGGCACCAGCCACCACACGCCACTCCGGAATGTTCCTGTGAGACAAAGGGAAAGAGGGTTTTGGGGGGCGGAGCCACGTGCTGCGTCAGCTTGGCTGTCGGCTGCCTTCTCCTTCCCAGGGGAGAGAGGGAAGCAGCGCTCCTGACCTGGCCTCGATGAAGCAGTGGGCGGCAGTGAGGACCCACTCGGGGCTGATGAGGGTCCCTCCGCATACGTGCCGCATCCCGACTGTCCTGGGACTCTGGATGCTGACGATCCAGGGCCAGGCCCCTGCCTGGGCATCTCTGGCCCCGACGACACGCGACATGCTGTAGCCGTGATCCGTCAGACGGAGTCCGCAGGTCCTGTGGAGACGAGAAACTCGTGACTGCCCTACTCGGTGCCTCTAGGATTCCTTTAGCCCCGCAGAGGAGTTGTGCCAGCGGTGTGTGTGCTGATGGGGACCAGCACCTCCCACCCCGGGTCGGGGAAGCTGAGATGTAGCCACAAGGGACAAGCGGGCGCCCTCCAGCGAACTCCAGCAGAGCCGCCCCAGCTCCCTCCCTGAACCCGGGGGCCACTCACTCGCAGGTGTCACCTGTGCCCTGCACGGACTGGCACAGGGACAGCAAGACAAGGACGAGGAGCACACGCATGGTGCTAGCGACACGTGGCACCACAGTGACTGAAAGCTTGTTGCCACCAGGACAACAGCCGACAGACTGCCTGCAGCGGTCCCGCTGCCCGCAGAGCCCTTGGCCCTGGGCTGATGTCACAGAGGCGCCGGTTGTGGGCTCCGGGCACGTTGGGTGTGGGGCGGGGGGGCAGCGTGGGGCGTTGCAATCGGGAGAGGAGAAGGGGGGGCAGAAGCTCAGGTCGGCTCACCCTGATAGCCCCGCTGGATTCTCTGCTGTCCAGATCCCACTGTGCTGTGGGGTAAAAGACTTATTCTACCAAAAATAAACCCCATATCTTGAAGGAATCAAGCTGGCAGCATGCTCTGGGCTGAAGGACTCCAGCTCCCAGCGTGTCACAGGCTGAAAGTGTCCAGATGCCAGCGTACAGTGGCGTGAACGACCTCATCTCCCAGCTTGCCGTGGGGTGAACACTCCAGCTCTCCCATGCCATAAGATGGGGAGCTGCAGCTCCCAGCTGGCCAGAAGGTGGATGACTCCCGCTCCAAGCATCTGAGGGGGAGGGAGGGGCAGAGGAAAGGACTCCAGCTCCCAGCATGCTGTGGGTTGGGGGAATCCAGCTCCCAACATGCTCTGGAGTGAAGGACTCAGCTGCCAGCCTGCTACAGGCCTGGGGTGAAGGACACCCCCTCCGGCATGGGATGAAGCACTCCAGCTGCCAGCATATTGTGGGGTGAGGAACTGGATTTTCTGCCCCACTGCACGGAGAAGCACTCCAGGTCCCGGTGTGATGTGTGGGAAGGACTCCAACTCCCAGCATTATGCGGGCTGAAGGAGAGTTTGTACGTTCTATAAACGTTTGAAGCTTCAAGCGCTTTGTCTCTGGCACTGCCCCTCGCTTTGCAGAGTGAGCAAGCTGTCCTGCCTAGTTTTGCCTGCATGGTACTTGAAACTCCTTGGTGGCACAAGACGGCAGCTCGAGCCCACCCCGGTGTACCCGCTCTCTCCCCACTAGGATGTAAAGTTTCAAATTCCTGCCAAACTCCAGCACTCTATCATACAAGAAAAAATTCACAGAGCACAGAACAAATTAACCACACACAACAAATTAACCACACACAACAATCAGAACTCCTCGCTCGCTTTGCAGTGATGCTGCGTCTCAAACACACAGCCGTTCGTGTCCGAGCCAGCCCAACTCACACAGCGTTAGTTCTGACCAATCCTACGGGCAGCCTGCGCATGTTCGGGGCTTAGAGAGCTGAGCAGCCCCGGCCCCGGCGGGAGAGTGGGGATGTGCAAGCGGGCAGAGTGCGGCGCATCCACACTGCGCTCTCTGGGTGCACACGTGCCGGCGTGTCGGTGCCTGCGGTGCCCTCTGCGCGTGTGTGCGCCTCGCAGGGTCGCCCCAGCCTGGGGGGTGGTGTGGTCTGGACTCTCTCGAGGTCGCATTGATGCCCAAGTGACCAGGCGCAGCCTGTCCGCATCTGGGGACCCTGTGGCTTCTTCTGCCCAGGCAGAGGGCAGGTGGAGGAAGCCTGTGGAAACCAGCACTGTCTGCATCGCTACTTTGGACTGGTTGCATGTGCGGTGTGCGTTTCACTGTTTCAGTGTTTAAATCAAAGCAAGGACAAGGTAGAGCATTCGGGATGTGTTGTGAAGATGGTGTTAGCCAGAGTCTGGCATTGGGAATGTCGCTCTGTGCAAGGAAGCTCAGATTTAGCAGCCTGCGCCGGTGTCTTGGTCAAAGGGAGAGAGCGGCTCAGCCGAAGGGAGCGCGGTGCTGGCCATTCCCGCAGGCGATTGGCTGCTGGCAGGTTTGTATGATGGCCATGAGGCGGATGAGGGCCGTGCCCGCGCCCAGTGGGCGGCGTCGCTGGGTATTGGACCGCAGGGGTGCCGGACCATAACGAGGGAAAGTCACGGCTGTTTGGAGAGAACCCCCACCTTGGGTAGAGGGAGGGGATAAGGGGTCTCAGAACTTCGTGATCACCAATGGGATCTGCCAGATCCTGAGCCCCCGCTGGGTGTTGTTGGCAGTTTATGGGCAAGGAAGCTCGTTTATGGGCCTGTGAGAAAGCTGGAGAGGGACTGTTCCTAAAGGCTTGTGGTGATAGGATGAGGGGGAACGGCTATAAACTGGAGAGGGGCCGATTTAGACTAGACACAAGGAGGAATTTCTTCACCATGAGAGTGGGGAGGCCCTGGCCCCGGTTGCCCAGGGAAGCTGTGTCTGCCCCATCCCTGGAGGGGTTCAAGGCCAGGCTGGATGGGCCCTGGGCAGCCTGATCCCGTGGGAGGTGTCCCTGCCCATGGCAGGGGGTGGAACGGGATGGCCTTTAAGATCCCTTCCAACCCAACCTCTTCCATGATTCTATGCTTTCCTCTACAGGACGCAGACCTGACCGGACCTTTGAAAGCTGGGGACTAATGTGGGAGGAAGGGAGGCGATGTTTCCTCACACTGCCCCAATATGCGGGCAAAAATCATGGGGAGAAGCTGTACTTTATAACCCAATCCTATTTCCCCCCAATCCTTAACCCGAACTCTAACCTTAGTTCGCCAGCAATTTATCTGGTTGCTATCTATTTAAATTTAAACTGTAGCCTGCTGTTTCTGATTATGATGGCACTCGAGTGTTCTTCATTTTTCATTAGCCGCTGCTGGGTTTGCTCTCTATCCGTGGTCACGTCCCGCGGGTGCGCTGTGCGTGGGTACAGGCTGTGTCTCTCGGTTTGTGGCTGCGATGGCCTGAGGCCGTGAAGAAGGCAACTTTGCCTGTGCCTGAAATACAACGTGTGGCAGAGCGCAGGGAACTGTCGTAAACTGCTTTCTGGGGGTGGTGTTCCGTCTGCTGCATCAGATGAGGGAAAGGAGCAGAGCAGTGCCTGAGGCAGGTGGAGCAGCAGCAGGCGCCAAGGCGGCAGCGGGCATCGCCTCACCTGCGCGTCAGTTCAGGTGCTCTGTGTAGCAGTTGGTCAGAGTCTCTCGGTCTGCAACCCTGTGGTCCCTTTCCCCTCCTCACATGCCCCTTCAATGAAGGAGTGTTGTCCTTGGGTCAATGCATTCGCTACTTGGCCTAGCGGTAAAACATCTCTGAGGTTCCCTGTGGATCTGCCTCTGTGGTCGCCAGGTGGCTGTGCCTTGGCTCTTGGAATGCACCACAAATCTCAGCCACCAAACTGGGTGGACGGAACCAGAAACCAGAAACCGAACCACAACCTCCCTTACGCTGCGGAGAAATGCATTTGCTGTGTCTCCAGGTATTCCCTTACTTCCCTGAACTCCCTTTGGATGGCCCCAAAGGGTTCTCGCCATCCCTTGGAAAATACCCTACAGGGCACCCGAGCTCAAAAACCCTTCCTGGGAAGTAGTTGCTGGATTATTGGGGTTTTTTTTTTTCGCTCCATTTCTTTCCCTGCTAGTGACTGGGAAGCTTGTGCGTGCAGTTTGTCCTCGCAGCCCCAGCATCTGTCACGGCAAAGGAGACCCTTGTGCCTAACTCTGGCCTTCCCTGCCGCTGCAGGTTCTTCTCCCGGGTGGGTCCCTGCGGTGGAGGGGAGAAGGCCGTTGAGCTGGAGCCCCGGGGGTGGCTCAGGTGTTCAGCCAGAGCAGTGAGCTGAAGTCAGGGGCTGGGAGACAGAGGGAGCTGAGGGGACTGGAGTGTCTCCCGGAAAAGGATGCCGTGGGGTGAAAGACTCGAGCTCTCACCATCCCGTGGGGTGAAGGGCTCATGCTCCCAGCCTGCCCTGCAGCCGTGGGCTCAGCCTCCCAGCACATCACAGGCTGAAGGACTCCAGCCTCCAGTCTGGCGTAGAGGGAAGGGCCCCGGCTCCCAGCAGGCTGAGGGGTGAGGGCCTCCAGCTCCCAGTGTCCAGCAGAGAGGAGTCCAGCTCCTTGGGTGCCGATGGGTGAAGGAGAAAACTCCCAGCACGATGTGGGGTGAAGGACTCCGCTCTCAAGATGCAGCAGGCTGAAGGATTCCAGCTCCTGCCATACTGTGGGGTGAAGGAGTCCAGCTCCCAGCGTGCCGTGGGGCGATACCAGCGGCAACCGTACCATGGTGAGAAGGGCTCCATCTCCAAGCATGCCAAGAGATAGAAATGACTCCAGCTCCCAGCGTGTGGCCAGGCTAAGGACATCAGCTCCATGTACAGCACCGGGCAACGAAACCCGGCTCCAGCATTCATTCCGTGCGGGTTCAATCAATCCAGATCCCATCGTGCCGTGGGGTAAAAGACTTATTATATCAAAAATCCCCACCTAGGGTGAAGGAATCAAGTTTGCAGCAGGCTGTGGGGTGAAGCGCTCCAGCTCCCAGCGTATTGTGGGGTGAGGAACTGAATCTCCTGCTGCACTGCACCGAAAAGCACTTCCAGGTCCCAGTGTGACGTGTGGGAAGGACTCCATCTCCCACTATTACACGGGCTGAAGGAATCTTCCTGGGTGGAATTTTTTCAGCCTTTGATTTGGCAGTACTTGACAGCTTGTTGAGGTGGATCGCAAATTTAAAAGAGCTGCTCTCTATTCATCAGTTGATTAACCATTTATTCACCCATTGATTGAGAAGGCAAGTCACAGCTATTCAACAAGACTTGCTATACCTTCATACAGATACAAAACTGGCAAGGTTGTCTGTTCTGCCCCTCAAGCCTTTCCAGCCCACGGGTACTGCAGGAGCTCCTGCATCATTTTAAAGAATGCCACCAGCTTCTGGCACGGAAACGGACAGGGCGTAGCGCTGGCGGTCTGCGTTAGCTTGTGAAGGGTGGCTGAGGTGAGCGCTGGCGGTGGGGTTGGTGCAGGCGTTCCTGCTGGCTGCAGCTCCGTCTGTGCCAGGATCCAGTTGAAGAAGTGCCGAGTGGATACGTAGACCCCCGGCCGACGGACTCTGGCGCAGCCTCTGCCCCAGCTGGTCACTCCCACCAGCCAGAAGTGCTCAGCCCGTGGATCCCGACAGATGAGAGGACCGCCGCTGTCTCCCTGCAGCAGAGGAGAGGGGATGAAGGGGACGTTGGGGTCTGTGTGGGCGCGAGGCCTGGCTCCTGCTCTCCCCCAGCAGCTCCAGAGCGGTGTTCCCTGTGCAGAAAGGCCCCGCTCTGGTGCCGGAGCCGGCGAGACCTGGTCTGGGAGGGAGGTTTGGGCGGCCGTGCTGGGGCTGCCTGCGCTGCTGGGCCTTGCCTCCCGCTCCTACCTGGCAGGTGTCGATGCCGCCCTGCGGATATCCTGCGCACAGGTTGTACTGGTGGATGACCCCGCGGTACCAGCTGCTGCTGTTGCAGACGTGGGTGTCGATGAGGAGGACCTGAGCCTCCTGGAGCACGTCGTTTGACGCTAGAGCTGGGAGCACAGGCAGGAAGGAACAGTCAGCAGCGTGTTGCTGGCTCTCCTGCCTTGCTTGGGGGAGCCTCTTCCCTCGGGTTTGCCTTTGCCTCGGCAGAGGCATCTCAGCAGCGCGTCCCTCCCATCTGGCCCTGGGGACGGAGTGAGACCCGTCTCTCCCGGGGCAGACGTCCTCGCAGGCTGACGCTGCCTTTCATCTCTGCTTTTAGGAAGCCCGACCCGTCTCCTCACCCGGGAGACGAGTACTTCTTCTCAGGAGCTCACCTCCCTCAGCAGTGGCACCCCAACCGCCCACGTAGCAGGTGGTCAGCTGAGACACTTTGAGCGAGGGGTGGGGCACGCAGGCGAGCTGCACGTGGACGTTGCACTGGACGGGCTGGTCCAGTTCCAGTAAGGCGATGTCATTGCTCTGCGAGATGTTATTGTACTGATCGTGGACCAGGAGCCGCTTTATGTTGCGCACTTGAGCCTCGGGACCCAGGAGACTCAGCTGGGTGGCACCAGCCACCACACGCCACTCCGGAATGTTCCTGTGAGACAAAGGGAAAGAGGGTTTTGGGGGGCGGAGCCACGTGCTGCGTCAGCTTGGCTGTCGGCTGCCTTCTCCTTCCCAGGGGAGAGAGGGAAGCAGCGCTCCTGACCTGGCCTCGATGAAGCAGTGGGCGGCAGTGAGGACCCACTCGGGGCTGATGAGGGTCCCTCCGCATACGTGCCGCATCCCGACTGTCCTGGGACTCTGGATGCTGACGATCCAGGGCCAGGCCCCTGCCTGGGCATCTCTGACCCCGACGACATGCGACATGCTGTAGCCGTGATCCGTCAGACGGAGTCCGCAGGTCCTGTGGAGACGAGAAACTCGTGACTGCCCTACTCGGTGCCTCTAGGATTCCTTTAGCCCCGCAGAGGAGTTGTGCCAGCGGTGTGTGTGCTGATGGGGACCAGCACCTCCCACCCCGGGTCGGGGAAGCTGAGATGTAGCCACAAGGGACAAGCGGGCGCCCTCCAGCGAACTCCAGCAGAGCCGCCCCAGCTCCCTCCCTGAGCCCGGGGGCCACTCACTCGCAGGTGTCACCTGTGCCCTGCACGGACTGGCACAGGGACAGCAAGACAAGGACGAGGAGCACACGCATGGTGCTAGCGACACGTGGCACCACAGTGACTGAAAGCTTGTTGCCACCAGGACAACAGCCGACAGACTGCCTGCAGCGGTCCCGCTGCCCGCAGAGCCCTTGGCCCTGGGCTGATGTCACAGAGGCGCCGGTTGTGGGCTCCGGGCACGTTGGGTGTGGGGCGGGGGGGCAGCGTGGGGCGTTGCAATCGGGAGAGGAGAAGGGGGGGCAGAAGCTCAGGTCGGCTCACCCTGATGGCCCTGCTGGATTCTCTGCTGTCCAGATCCCACTGTGCTGTGGGGTAAAAGACTTATTCTACCAAAAATAAACCCCATATCTTGAAGGAATCAAGCTGGCAGCATGCTCTGGGCTGAAGGACTCCAGCTCCCAGCGTGTCACAGGCTGAAAGTGTCCAGATGCCAGCGTACAGTGGCGTGAACGACCTCATCTCCCAGCTTGCCGTGGGGTGAACACTCCAGCTCTCCCATGCCATAAGATGGGGAGCTGCAGCTCCCAGCTGGCCAGAAGGTGGATGACTCCCGCTCCAAGCATCTGAGGGGGAGGGAGGGGCAGAGGAAAGGACTCCAGCTCCCAGCATGCTGTGGGTTGGGGGAATCCAGCTCCCAACATGCTCTGGAGTGAAGGACTCAGCTGCCAGCCTGCTACAGGCCTGGGGTGAAGGACACCCCTTCCGGCATGGGATGAAGCACTCCAGCTGCCAGCATATTGTGGGGTGAGGAACTGGATTTTCTGCCCCACTGCACGGAGAAGCACTCCAGGTCCCGGTGTGATGTGTGGGAAGGACTCCAACTCCCAGCATTACGCGGGCTGAAGGAGGGTTTGTACGTTCTATAAACGTTTGAAGCTTCAAGCGCTTTGTCTCTGGCACTGCCCCTCGCTTTGCAGTGTGAGCAAGCTGTCCTGCCTAGTTTTGCCTGCATGGTACTTGAAACTCCTTGGTGGCACAAGACGGCAGCTCGAGCCCACCCCGGTGTACCCGCTCTCTCCCCACTAGGATGTAAAGTTTCAAATTCCTGCCAAACTCCAGCACTCTATCATACAAGAAAAAATTCACAGAGCACAGAACAAATTAACCACACACAACAAATTAACCACACACAACAATCAGAACTCCTCGCTCGCTTTGCAGTGATGCTGCGTCTCAAACACACAGCCGTTCGTGTCTGAGCCAGCCCAACTCACACAGCGTTAGTTCTGACCAATCCTACGGGCAGCCTGCGCGTGTTCGGGGCTTGGAGAGCCGAGCAGCCCCGGCCCCGGCGGGAGAGTGGGGATGTGCAAGCGGGCAGAGTGCGGCGCATCCACACTGCGCTCTCTGGGTGCACACGTGCCGGCGTGTCGGTGCCTGCGGTGCCCTCTGCGCGTGTGTGCGCCTCGCAGGGTCGCCCCAGCCTGGGGGGTGGTGTGGTCTGGACTCTCTCGAGGTCGCATTGATGCCCAAGTGACCAGGCGCAGCCTGTCCGCATCTGGGGACCCTGTGGCTTCTTCTGCCCAGGCAGAGGGCAGGTGGAGGAAGCCTGTGGAAACCAGCACTGTCTGCATCGCTACTTTGGACTGGTTGCATGTGCGGTGTGCGTTTCACTGTTTCAGTGTTTAAATCAAAGCAAGGACAAGGTAGAGCATTCGGGATGTGTTGTGAAGATGGTGTTAGCCAGAGTCTGGCATTGGGAATGTCGCTCTGTGCAAGGAAGCTCAGATTTAGCAGCCTGCGCCGGTGTCTTGGTCAAAGGGAGAGAGCGGCTCAGCCGAAGGGAGCGCGGTGCTGGCCATTCCCGCAGGCGATTGGCTGCTGGCAGGTTTGTATGATGGCCATGAGGCGGATGAGGGCCGTGCCCGCGCCCGGTGGGCGGCGTCGCTGGGTATTGGACCGCAGGGGTGCCGGACCATAACGAGGGAAAGTCACGGCTGTTTGGAGAGAACCCCCACCTTGGGTAGAGGGAGGGGATAAGGGGTCTCAGAACTTCGTGATCACCAATGGGATCTGCCAGATCCTGAGCCCCCGCTGGGTGTTGTTGGCAGTTTATGGGCAAGGAAGCTCGTTTATGGGCCTGTGAGAAAGCTGGAGAGGGACTGTTCCTAAAGGCTTGTGGTGATAGGATGAGGGGGAACGGCTATAAACTGGAGAGGGGCCGATTTAGACTAGACACAAGGAGGAATTTCTTCACCATGAGAGTGGGGAGGCCCTGGCCCCGGTTGCCCAGGGAAGCTGTGTCTGCCCCATCCCTGGAGGGGTTCAAGGCCAGGCTGGATGGGCCCTGGGCAGCCTGATCCCGTGGGAGGTGTCCCTGCCCATGGCAGGGGGTGGAACGGGATGGCCTTTAAGATCCCTTCCAACCCAACCTCTTCCATGATTCTATGCTTTCCTCTACAGGACGCAGACCTGACCGGACCTTTGAAAGCTGGGGACTAATGTGGGAGGAAGGGAGGCGATGTTTCCTCACACTGCCCCAATATGCGGGCAAAAATCATGGGGAGAAGCTGTACTTTATAACCCAATCCTATTTCCCCCCAATCCTTAACCCGAACTCTAACCTTAGTTCGCCAGCAATTTATCTGGTTGCTATCTATTTAAATTTAAACTGTAGCCTGCTGTTTCTGATTATGATGGCACTCGAGTGTTCTTCATTTTTCATTAGCCGCTGCTGGGTTTGCTCTCTATCCGTGGTCACGTCCCGCGGGTGCGCTGTGCGTGGGTACAGGCTGTGTCTCTCGGTTTGTGGCTGCGATGGCCTGAGGCCGTGAAGAAGGCAACTTTGCCTGTGCCTGAAATACAACGTGTGGCAGAGCGCAGGGAACTGTCGTAAACTGCTTTCTGGGGGTGGTGTTCCGTCTGCTGCATCAGATGAGGGAAAGGAGCAGAGCAGTGCCTGAGGCAGGTGGAGCAGCAGCAGGCGCCAAGGCGGCAGCGGGCATCGCCTCACCTGCGCGTCAGTTCAGGTGCTCTGTGTAGCAGTTGGTCAGAGTCTCTCGGTCTGCAACCCTGTGGTCCCTTTCCCCTCCTCACATGCCCCTTCAATGAAGGAGTGTTGTCCTTGGGTCAATGCATTCGCTACTTGGCCTAGCGGTAAAACATCTCTGAGGTTCCCTGTGGATCTGCCTCTGTGGTCGCCAGGTGGCTGTGCCTTGGCTCTTGGAATGCACCACAAATCTCAGCCACCAAACTGGGTGGACGGAACCAGAAACCAGAAACCGAACCACAACCTCCCTTACGCTGCGGAGAAATGCATTTGCTGTGTCTCCAGGTATTCCCTTACTTCCCTGAACTCCCTTTGGATGGCCCCAAAGGGTTCTCGCCATCCCTTGGAAAATACCCTACAGGGCACCCGAGCTCAAAAACCCTTCCTGGGAAGTAGTTGCTGGATTATTGGGGTTTTTTTTCTTCGCTCCATTTCTTTCCCTGCTAGTGACTGGGAAGCTTGTGCGTGCAGTTTGTCCTCGCAGCCCCAGCATCTGTCACGGCAAAGGAGACCCTTGTGCCTAACTCTGGCCTTCCCTGCCGCTGCAGGTTCTTCTCCCGGGTGGGTCCCTGCGGTGGAGGGGAGAAGGCCGTTGAGGTGGAGCCCCGGGGGTGGCTCAGGTGTTCAGCCAGAGCAGTGAGCTGAAGTCAGGGGCTGGGAGACAGAGGGAGCTGAGGGGACTGGAGTGTCTCCTGGAAAAGGATGCCGTGGGGTGAAAGACTCGAGCTCTCACCATCCCGTGGGGTGAAGGGCTCATGCTCCCAGCCTGCCCTGCAGCCGTGGGCTCAGCCTCCCAGCACGTCACAGGCTGAAGGACTCCAGCCTCCAGTCTGGCGTAGAGGGAAGGGCCCCGGCTCCCAGCAGGCTGAGGGGTGAGGGCCTCCAGCTCCCAGTGTCCAGCAGAGAGGAGTCCAGCTCCTTGGTTGCCAATGGGTGAAGGAGAAAACTCCCAGCACGATGTGGGGTGAAGGACTCCGCTCTCAAGATGCAGCAGGCTGAAGGATTCCAGCTCCTGCCATACTGTGGGGTGAAGGAGTCCAGCTCCCAGCGTGCCGTGGGGCGATACCAGCGGCAACCGTGCCGTGGTGAGAAGGGCTCCATCTCCAAGCATGCCAAGAGATAGAAATGACTCCAGCTCCCAGCGTGTGACCAGGCTAAGGACATCAGCTCCATGTACAGCACTGGGCAACGAAACCCGGCTCCAGCATTCATTCCGTGCGGGTTCAAACAATCCAGATCCCATCGTGCCGTGGGGTAAAAGACTTATTATATCAAAAATCCCCACCTAGGGTGAAGGAATCAAGTTTGCAGCAGGCTGTGGGGTGAAGCGCTCCAGGTCCCAGCGTATTGTGGGGTGAGGAACTGAATCTCCTGCTGCACTGCACCGAAAAGCACTTCCAGGTCCCAGTGTGACGTGTGGGAAGGACTCCATCTCCCACTATTACACGGGCTGAAGGAATCTTCCTGGGTGGAATTTTTTCAGCCTTTAATTTGGCAGTACTTGACAGCTTGTTGAGGTGGATCGCAAATTTAAAAGAGCTGCTATCTATTCATCAGTTGATTAACCATTTATTCACCCATTGATTGAGAAGGCAAGTCACAGCTATTCAACAAGACTTGCTATACCTTCATACAGATACAAAACGGGCAAGGTTGTCTGTTCTGCCCCTCAAGCCTTTCCAGCCCACGGGTACTGCAGGAGCTCCCGCATCATTTTAAAGAATGCCACCAGCTTCTGGCACGGAAACGGACAGGGCGTAGCGCTGGCGGTCTGCGTTGGCTTGTGAAGGGTGGCTGAGGTGATCGCTAGCGGTGGGGTTGGTGCAAGCGTTCCTGCTGGCTGCAGCTCCGTCTGTGCCAGGATCCAGTTGAAGAAATGCCGAGTGGAGACGTAGACCCTCGGCCGACGGACTCTGGCGCAGCCTCTGCCCCAGCTGGTCACTCCCACCAGCCAGAAGTGCTCAGCCCGTGGATCCCGACAGATGAGAGGACCGCCGCTGTCTCCCTGCAGCAGAGGAGAGGGGATGAAGGGGACGTTGGGGTCTGTGTGGGCACGAGGCCTGGCTCCTGCTCTCCCCCAGCAGCTCCAGAGCGGTGTTCCCTGTGCAGAAAGGCTCCGCTCTGGTACGGGAGAAGGCGAGACCTGGTCTGGGAGGGGGGTTTGGGCGGCCGTGCTGGGGCTGCCTGCGCTGCTGGGCCTCGCCTCCCGCTCCTACCTGGCAGGTGTCGATGCCGCCCTGCGGATATCCTGCGCACAGGTTGTGCTGGTGGATGGCCTCAGGGTACCAGCCGCTGCTGTTGCAGACGTGGGTGTCGATGAGGAGGACCTGAGCCTCCTGGAGCATGTCGTTTGACGCTAGAGCTGGGAGCACAGGCAGGAAGGAACAGTCAACAGCGTGTTGCTGGCTCTCCTGCCTTGCTTGGGGGAGCCCCTTCCCTCGGGTTTGCCTTTGCCTCGGCAGAGGCATCTCAGCAGCGTGTCCCTCCCATCTGGCCCTGGGGACGGAGTGAGACCCGTCTCTCCCAGGGCAGACGTCCTCGCAGGCTGACGCTGCCTTTCATCTCTGCTTTTAGGAAGCCCGACCCGTCTCCGCACCCGGGAGACGAGTACTTCTTCTCAGGAGCTCACCTCCCTCGGCGGTGGCACCCCAACCGCCCACGTAGCAGGTGGTCAGCTGAGACACTTTGAGCGAGGGGTGGGGCACGCAGGCGAGCTGCACGTGGACGTTGCACTGGAAGGGCTGGTCCAGTTCCAGCAAGGCGATGTCATTGCTCTGCGAGATGTTATTGTACTGATCGTGGACCAGGAGCCGCTTTATGTTGCGCACTTGAGCCTCAGGACCCAGGAGACTCAGCAGGGTGGCACCAGCCACCACACGCCACTCCGGAATGTTCCTGTGAGACAAAGGGAAAGAGGGTTTTGGGGGGCGGAGCCACGTGCTGCGTCAGCTTGGCTGTCGGCTGCCTTCTCCTTCCCAGGGGAGAGAGGGAAGCAGCGCTCCTGACCTGGCCTCGATGAAGCAGTGGGCGGCAGTGAGGACCCACTCGGGGCTGATGAGGGTCCCTCCGCATACGTGCCGCATCCCGACTGTCCTGGGACTCTGGATGCTGACGATCCAGGGCCAGGCCCCTGCCTGGGCATCTCTGGCCCCGACGACACGCGACATGCTGTAGCCGTGATCCGTCAGACGGAGTCCGCAGGTCCTGTGGAGACGAGAAACTCGTGACTGCCCTACTCGGTGCCTCTAGGATTCCTTTAGCCCCGCAGAGGAGTTGTGCCAGCGGTGTGTGTGCTGATGGGGACCAGCACCTCCCACCCCGGGTCGGGGAAGCTGAGATGTAGCCACAAGGGACAAGCGGGCGCCCTCCAGCGAACTCCAGCAGAGCCGCCCCAGCTCCCTCCCTGAACCCGGGGGCCACTCACTCGCAGGTGTCACCTGTGCCCTGCACGGACTGGCACAGGGACAGCAAGACAAGGACGAGGAGCACACGCATGGTGCTAGCGACACGTGGCACCACAGTGACTGAAACCTTGTTGCCACCAGGACAACAGCCGACAGACTGCCTGCAGCGGTCCCGCTGCCCGCAGAGCCCTTGGCCCTGGGCTGATGTCACAGAGGCGCCGGTTGTGGGCTCCGGGCACGTTGGGTGTGGGGCGGGGGGGCAGCGTGGGGCGTTGCAATCGGGAGAGGAGAAGGGGGGGCAGAAGCTCAGGTCGGCTCACCCTGATAGCCCCGCTGGATTCTCTGCTGTCCAGATCCCACTGTGCTGTGGGGTAAAAGACTTATTCTACCAAAAATAAACCCCATATCTTGAAGGAATCAAGCTGGCAGCATGCTCTGGGCTGAAGGACTCCAGCTCCCAGCGTGTCACAGGCTGAAAGTGTCCAGATGCCAGCGTACAGTGGCGTGAACGACCTCATCTCCCAGCTTGCCGTGGGGTGAACACTCCAGCTCTCCCATGCCATAAGATGGGGAGCTGCAGCTCCCAGCTGGCCAGAAGGTGGATGACTCCCGCTCCAAGCATCTGAGGGGGAGGGAGGGGCAGAGGAAAGGACTCCAGCTCCCAGCATGCTGTGGGTTGGGGGAATCCAGCTCCCAACATGCTCTGGAGTGAAGGACTCAGCTGCCAGCCTGCTACAGGCCTGGGGTGAAGGACACCCCCTCCGGCATGGGATGAAGCACTCCAGCTGCCAGCATATTGTGGGGTGAGGAACTGGATTTTCTGCCCCACTGCACGGAGAAGCACTCCAGGTCCCGGTGTGATGTGTGGGAAGGACTCCAACTCCCAGCATTATGCGGGCTGAAGGAGAGTTTGTACGTTCTATAAACGTTTGAAGCTTCAAGCGCTTTGTCTCTGGCACTGCCCCTCGCTTTGCAGAGTGAGCAAGCTGTCCTGCCTAGTTTTGCCTGCATGGTACTTGAAACTCCTTGGTGGCACAAGACGGCAGCTCGAGCCCACCCCGGTGTACCCGCTCTCTCCCCACTAGGATGTAAAGTTTCAAATTCCTGCCAAACTCCAGCACTCTATCATACAAGAAAAAATTCACAGAGCACAGAACAAATTAACCACACACAACAAATTAACCACACACAACAATCAGAACTCCTCGCTCGCTTTGCAGTGATGCTGCGTCTCAAACACACAGCCGTTCGTGTCCGAGCCAGCCCAACTCACACAGCGTTAGTTCTGACCATTCCTACGGGCAGCCTGCGCGTGTTCGGGGCTTAGAGAGCTGAGCAGCCCCGGCCCCGGCGGGAGAGTGGGGATGTGCAAGCGGGCAGAGTGCGGCGCATCCACACTGCGCTCTCTGGGTGCACACGTGCCGGCGTGTCGGTGCCTGCGGTGCCCTCTGCGCGTGTGTGCGCCTCGCAGGGTCGCCCCAGCCTGGGGGGTGGTGTGGTCTGGACTCTCTCGAGGTCGCATTGATGCCCAAGTGACCAGGCGCAGCCTGTCCGCATCTGGGGACCCTGTGGCTTCTTCTGCCCAGGCAGAGGGCAGGTGGAGGAAGCCTGTGGAAACCAGCACTGTCTGCATCGCTACTTTGGACTGGTTGCATGTGCGGTGTGCGTTTCACTGTTTCAGTGTTTAAATCAAAGCAAGGACAAGGTAGAGCATTCGGGATGTGTTGTGAAGATGGTGTTAGCCAGAGTCTGGCATTGGGAATGTCGCTCTGTGCAAGGAAGCTCAGATTTAGCAGCCTGCGCCGGTGTCTTGGTCAAAGGGAGAGAGCGGCTCAGCCGAAGGGAGCGCGGTGCTGGCCATTCCCGCAGGCGATTGGCTGCTGGCAGGTTTGTATGATGGCCATGAGGCGGATGAGGGCCGTGCCCGCGCCCGGTGGGCGGCGTCGCTGGGTATTGGACCGCAGGGGTGCCGGACCATAACGAGGGAAAGTCACGGCTGTTTGGAGAGAACCCCCACCTTGGGTAGAGGGAGGGGATAAGGGGTCTCAGAACTTCGTGATCACCAATGGGATCTGCCAGATCCTGAGCCCCCGCTGGGTGTTGTTGGCAGTTTATGGGCAAGGAAGCTCGTTTATGGGCCTGTGAGAAAGCTGGAGAGGGACTGTTCCTAAAGGCTTGTGGTGATAGGATGAGGGGGAACGGCTATAAACTGGAGAGGGGCCGATTTAGACTAGACACAAGGAGGAATTTCTTCACCATGAGAGTGGGGAGGCCCTGGCCCCGGTTGCCCAGGGAAGCTGTGTCTGCCCCATCCCTGGAGGGGTTCAAGGCCAGGCTGGATGGGCCTTGGGCAGCCTGATCCCGTGGGAGGTGTCCCTGCCCATGGCAGGGGTTGGAACGGGATGGCCTTTAAGATCCCTTCCAATCCAACCTCTTCCATGGTTCTATGCTTTCCTCTACAGGACGCAGACCTGACCGGACCTTTGAAAGCTGGGGACTAATGTGGGAGGAAGGGAGGCGATGTTTCCTCACACTGCCCCAATATGCGGGCAAAAATCATGGGGAGAAGCTGTACTTTATAACCCAATCCTATTTCCCCCCAATCCTTAACCCGAACTCTAACCTTAGTTCGCCAGCAATTTATCTGGTTGCTATCTATTTAAATTTAAACTGTAGCCTGCTGTTTCTGATTATGATGGCACTCGAGTGTTCTTCATTTTTCATTAGCCGCTGCTGGGTTTGCTCTCTATCCGTGGTCACGTCCCGCGGGTGCGCTGTGCGTGAGTACAGGCTGTGTCTCTCGGTTTGTGGCTGCGATGGCCTGAGGCCGTGAAGAAGGCAACTTTGCCTGTGCCTGAAATACAACGTGTGGCAGAGCGCAGGGAACTGTCGTAAACTGCTTTCTGGGGGTGGTGTTCCGTCTGCTGCATCAGATGAGGGAAAGGAGCAGAGCAGTGCCCGAGGCGGGTGGAGCAGCAGCAGGCGCCAAGGCGGCAGCGGGCATCGCCTCACCTGCACGTCAGTTCAGGTGCTCTGTGTAGCAGTTGGTCAGAGTCTCTCGGTCTGCAACCCTGTGGTCCCTTTCCCCTCCTCACATGCCCCTTCAATGAAGGAGTGTTGTCCTTGGGTCAATGCATTCGCTACTTGGCCTAGCGGTAAAACATCTCTGAGGTTCCCCGTGGATCTGCCTCTGTGGTCGCCAGGTGGCTGTGCCTTGGCTCTTGGAATGCACCACAAATCTCAGCCACCAAACTGGGTGGACGGAACCAGAAACCAGAAACCGAACCACAACCTCCCTTACGCTGCGGAGAAATGCATTTGCTGTGTCTCCAGGTATTCCCTTACTTCCCTGAACTCCCTTTGGATGGTCCCAAAGGGTTCTCGCCATCCCTTGGAAAATACCCTACAGGGCACCCGAGCTCAAAAACCCTTCCTGGGAAGTAGTTGCTGGATTATTGGGGTTTTTTTTTTTCGCTCCATTTCTTTCCCTGCTAGTGACTGGGAAGCTTGTGCGTGCAGTTTGTCCTCGCAGCCCCAGCATCTGTCACGGCAAAGGAGACCCTTGTGCCTAACTCTGGCCTTCCCTGCCGCTGCAGGTTCTTCTCCCGGGTGGGTCCCTGCAGTGGAGGGGAGAAGGCCGTTGAGCTGGAGCCCCGGGGTGGCTCAGGTGTTCAGCCAGAGCAGTGAGCTGAAGTCAGGGGCTGGGAGACAGAGGGAGCTGAGGGGACTGGAGTGTCTCCCGGAAAAGGATGCCGTGTGGTGAAAGACTCGAGCTCTCACCATCCCGTGGGGTGAAAGGCTCATGCTCCCAGCCTGCCCTGCAGCCGTGGGCTCAGCCTCCCAGCACGTCACAGGCTGAAGGACTCCAGCCTCCAGTCTGGCGTAGAGGGAAGGGCCCCGGCTCCCAGCAGGCTGAGGGGTGAGGGCCTCCAGCTCCCAGTGTCCAGCAGAGAGGAGTCCAGCTCCTTGGGTGCCGATGGGTGAAGGAGAAAACTCCCAGCACGATGTGGGGTGAAGGACTCCGCTCTCAAGATGCAGCAGGCTGAAGGATTCCAGCTCCTGCCATACTGTGGGGTGAAGGAGTCCAGCTCCCAGCGTGCCGTGGGGCGATACCAGCGGCAACCGTGCCGTGGTGAGAAGGGCTCCATCTCCAAGCATGCCAAGAGATAGAAATGACTCCAGCTCCCAGCGTGTGACCAGGCTAAGGACATCAGCTCCATGTACAGCACTGGGCAACGAAACCCGGCTCCAGCATTCATTCCGTGCGGGTTCAAACAATCCAGATCCCATCGTGCCGTGGGGTAAAAGACTTATTATATCAAAAATCCCCACCTAGGGTGAAGGAATCAAGTTTGCCGCAGGCTGTGGGGTGAAGCGCTCCAGGTCCCAGCGTATTGTGGGGTGAGGAACTGAATCTCCTGCTGCACTGCACCGAAAAGCACTTCCAGGTCCCAGTGTGACGTGTGGGAAGGACTCCATCTCCCACTATTACACGGGCTGAAGGAATCTTCCTGGGTGGAATTTTTTCAGCCTTTGATTTGGCAGTACTTGACAGCTTGTTGAGGTGGATCGCAAATTTAAAAGAGCTGCTATCTATTCATCAGTTGATTAACCATTTATTCACCCATTGATTGAGAAGGCAAGTCACAGCTGTTCAACAAGACTTGCTATACCTTCATACAGATACAAAACGGGCAAGGTTGTCTGTTCTGCCCCTCAAGCCTTTCCAGCCCACGGGTACTGCAGGAGCTCCCGCATCATTTTAAAGAATGCCACCAGCTTCTGGCACGGAAACGGACAGGGCGTAGCGCTGGCGGTCTGCGTTGGCTTGTGAAGGGTGGCTGAGGTGATCGCTAGCGGTGGGGTTGGTGCAAGCGTTCCTGCTGGCTGCAGCTCCGTCTGTGCCAGGATCCAGTTGAAGAAATGCCGAGTGGAGACGTAGACCCTCGGCCGACGGACTCTGGCGCAGCCTCTGCCCCAGCTGGTCACTCCCACCAGCCAGAAGTGCTCAGCCCGTGGATCCCGACAGATGAGAGGACCGCCGCTGTCTCCCTGCAGCAGAGGAGAGGGGATGAAGGGGACGTTGGGGTCTGTGTGGGCACGAGGCCTGGCTCCTGCTCTCCCCCAGCAGCTCCAGAGCGGTGTTCCCTGTGCAGAAAGGCTCCGCTCTGGTACGGGAGAAGGCGAGACCTGGTCTGGGAGGGGGGTTTGGGCGGCCGTGCTGGGGCTGCCTGCGCTGCTGGGCCTCGCCTCCCGCTCCTACCTGGCAGGTGTCGATGCCGCCCTGCGGATATCCTGCGCACAGGTTGTGCTGGTGGATGGCCTCAGGGTACCAGCCGCTGCTGTTGCAGACGTGGGTGTCGATGAGGAGGACCTGAGCCTCCTGGAGCATGTCGTTTGACGCTAGAGCTGGGAGCACAGGCAGGAAGGAACAGTCAACAGCGTGTTGCTGGCTCTCCTGCCTTGCTTGGGGGAGCCCCTTCCCTCGGGTTTGCCTTTGCCTCGGCAGAGGCATCTCAGCAGCGTGTCCCTCCCATCTGGCCCTGGGGACGGAGTGAGACCCGTCTCTCCCAGGGCAGACGTCCTCGCAGGCTGACGCTGCCTTTCATCTCTGCTTTTAGGAAGCCCGACCCGTCTCCGCACCCGGGAGACGAGTACTTCTTCTCAGGAGCTCACCTCCCTCGGCGGTGGCACCCCAACCGCCCACGTAGCAGGTGGTCAGCTGAGACACTTTGAGCGAGGGGTGGGGCACGCAGGCGAGCTGCACGTGGACGTTGCACTGGAAGGGCTGGTCCAGTTCCAGCAAGGCGATGTCATTGCTCTGCGAGATGTTATTGTACTGATCGTGGACCAGGAGCCGCTTTATGTTGCGCACTTGAGCCTCAGGACCCAGGAGACTCAGCAGGGTGGCACCAGCCACCACACGCCACTCCGGAATGTTCCTGTGAGACAAAGGGAAAGAGGGTTTTGGGGGGCGGAGCCACGTGCTGCGTCAGCTTGGCTGTCGGCTGCCTTCTCCTTCCCAGGGGAGAGAGGGAAGCAGCGCTCCTGACCTGGCCTCGATGAAGCAGTGGGCGGCAGTGAGGACCCACTCGGGGCTGATGAGGGTCCCTCCGCATACGTGCCGCATCCCGACTGTCCTGGGACTCTGGATGCTGACGATCCAGGGCCAGGCCCCTGCCTGGGCATCTCTGGCCCCGACGACACGCGACATGCTGTAGCCGTGATCCGTCAGACGGAGTCCGCAGGTCCTGTGGAGACGAGAAACTCGTGACTGCCCTACTCGGTGCCTCTAGGATTCCTTTAGCCCCGCAGAGGAGTTGTGCCAGCGGTGTGTGTGCTGATGGGGACCAGCACCTCCCACCCCGGGTCGGGGAAGCTGAGATGTAGCCACAAGGGACAAGCGGGCGCCCTCCAGCGAACTCCAGCAGAGCCGCCCCAGCTCCCTCCCTGAACCCGGGGGCCACTCACTCGCAGGTGTCACCTGTGCCCTGCACGGACTGGCACAGGGACAGCAAGACAAGGACGAGGAGCACACGCATGGTGCTAGCGACACGTGGCACCACAGTGACTGAAACCTTGTTGCCACCAGGACAACAGCCGACAGACTGCCTGCAGCGGTCCCGCTGCCCGCAGAGCCCTTGGCCCTGGGCTGATGTCACAGAGGCGCCGGTTGTGGGCTCCGGGCACGTTGGGTGTGGGGCGGGGGGGCAGCGTGGGGCGTTGCAATCGGGAGAGGAGAAGGGGGGGCAGAAGCTCAGGTCGGCTCACCCTGATAGCCCCGCTGGATTCTCTGCTGTCCAGATCCCACTGTGCTGTGGGGTAAAAGACTTATTCTACCAAAAATAAACCCCATATCTTGAAGGAATCAAGCTGGCAGCATGCTCTGGGCTGAAGGACTCCAGCTCCCAGCGTGTCACAGGCTGAAAGTGTCCAGATGCCAGCGTACAGTGGCGTGAACGACCTCATCTCCCAGCTTGCCGTGGGGTGAACACTCCAGCTCTCCCATGCCATAAGATGGGGAGCTGCAGCTCCCAGCTGGCCAGAAGGTGGATGACTCCCGCTCCAAGCATCTGAGGGGGAGGGAGGGGCAGAGGAAAGGACTCCAGCTCCCAGCATGCTGTGGGTTGGGGGAATCCAGCTCCCAACATGCTCTGGAGTGAAGGACTCAGCTGCCAGCCTGCTACAGGCCTGGGGTGAAGGACACCCCCTCCGGCATGGGATGAAGCACTCCAGCTGCCAGCATATTGTGGGGTGAGGAACTGGATTTTCTGCCCCACTGCACAGAGAAGCACTCCAGGTCCCGGTGTGATGTGTGGGAAGGACTCCAACTCCCAGCATTACGCGGGCTGAAGGAGAGTTTGTACGTTCTATAAACGTTTGAAGCTTCAAGCGCTTTGTCTCTGGCACTGCCCCTCGCTTTGCAGAGTGAGCAAGCTGTCCTGCCTAGTTTTGCCTGCATGGTACTTGAAACTCCTTGGTGGCACAAGACGGCAGCTCGAGCCCACCCCGGTGTACCCGCTCTCTCCCCACTAGGATGTAAAGTTTCAAATTCCTGCCAAACTCCAGCACTCTATCATACAAGAAAAAATTCACAGAGCACAGAACAAATTAACCACACACAACAAATTAACCACACACAACAATCAGAACTCCTCGCTCGCTTTGCAGTGATGCTGCGTCTCAAACACACAGCCGTTCGTGTCCGAGCCAGCCCAACTCACACAGCGTTAGTTCTGACCAATCCTACGGGCAGCCTGCGCGTGTTCGGGGCTTGGAGAGCCGAGCAGCCCCGGCCCCGGCGGGAGAGTGGGGATGTGCAAGCGGGCAGAGTGCGGCGCATCCACACTGCGCTCTCTGGGTGCACACGTGCCGGCGTGTCGGTGCCTGCGGTGCCCTCTGCGCGTGTGTGCGCCTCGCAGGGTCGCCCCAGCCTGGGGGGTGGTGTGGTCTGGACTCTCTCGAGGTCGCATTGATGCCCAAGTGACCAGGCGCAGCCTGTCCGCATCTGGGGACCCTGTGGCTTCTTCTGCCCAGGCAGAGGGCAGGTGGAGGAAGCCTGTGGAAACCAGCACTGTCTGCATCGCTACTTTGGACTGGTTGCATGTGCGGTGTGCGTTTCACTGTTTCAGTGTTTAAATCAAAGCAAGGACAAGGTAGAGCATTCGGGATGTGTTGTGAAGATGGTGTTAGCCAGAGTCTGGCATTGGGAATGTCGCTCTGTGCAAGGAAGCTCAGATTTAGCAGCCTGCGCCGGTGTCTTGGTCAAAGGGAGAGAGCGGCTCAGCCGAAGGGAGCGCGGTGCTGGCCATTCCCACAGGTGATTGGCTGCTGGCAGGGTTGTATGATGGCCCTGAGGCGCCATGAGGGCCGTGCCCGCACCCGGTGATCATCGTCGCTGGGTATTGGACCGCAGGGGTGCCGGACCATAACGAGGGAAAGTCACGGCTGTTTGGAGAGAACCCCCAGCTTGGGTAGAGGGAGGGGATAAGGGGTCTCAGAACTTCGTGATCACCAATGGGATCTGCCAGATCCTGAGCCCCCGCTGGGTGTTGTTGGCAGTTTATGGGCAAGGAAGCTCGTTTATGGGCCTGTGAGAAAGCTGGAGAGGGACTGTTCCTAAAGGCTTGTGGTGATAGGATGAGGGGGAACGGCTATAAACTGGAGAGGGGCCGATTTAGACTAGACACAAGGAGGAATTTCTTCACCATGAGAGTGGGGAGGCCCTGGCCCCGGTTGCCCAGGGAAGCTGTGTCTGCCCCATCCCTGGAGGGGTTCAAGGCCAGGCTGGATGGGCCCTGGGCAGCCTGATCCCGTGGGAGGTGTCCCTGCCCATGGCAGGGGGTGGAACGGGATGGCCTTTAAGATCCCTTCCAACCCAACCTCTTCCATGATTCTATGCTTTCCTCTACAGGACGCAGACCTGACCGGACCTTTGAAAGCTGGGGACTAATGTGGGAGGAAGGGAGGCGATGTTTCCTCACACTGCCCCAATATGCGGGCAAAAATCATGGGGAGAAGCTGTACTTTATAACCCAATCCTATTTCCCCCCAATCCTTAACCCGAACTCTAACCTTAGTTCGCCAGCAATTTATCTGGTTGCTATCTATTTAAATTTAAACTGTAGCCTGCTGTTTCTGATTATGATGGCACTCGAGTGTTCTTCATTTTTCATTAGCCGCTGCTGGGTTTGCTCTCTATCCGTGGTCACGTCCCGCGGGTGCGCTGTGCGTGGGTACAGGCTGTGTCTCTCGGTTTGTGGCTGCGATGGCCTGAGGCCGTGAAGAAGGCAACTTTGCCTGTGCCTGAAATACAACGTGTGGCAGAGCGCAGGGAACTGTCGTAAACTGCTTTCTGGGGGTGGTGTTCCGTCTGCTGCATCAGATGAGGGAAAGGAGCAGAGCAGTGCCTGAGGCAGGTGGAGCAGCAGCAGGCGCCAAGGCGGCAGCGGGCATCGCCTCACCTGCGCGTCAGTTCAGGTGCTCTGTGTAGCAGTTGGTCAGAGTCTCTCGGTCTGCAACCCTGTGGTCCCTTTCCCCTCCTCACATGCCCCTTCAATGAAGGAGTGTTGTCCTTGGGTCAATGCATTCGCTACTTGGCCTAGCGGTAAAACATCTCTGAGGTTCCCTGTGGATCTGCCTCTGTGGTCGCCAGGTGGCTGTGCCTTGGCTCTTGGAATGCACCACAAATCTCAGCCACCAAACTGGGTGGACGGAACCAGAAACCAGAAACCGAACCACAACCTCCCTTACGCTGCGGAGAAATGCATTTGCTGTGTCTCCAGGTATTCCCTTACTTCCCTGAACTCCCTTTGGATGGTCCCAAAGGGTTCTCGCCATCCCTTGGAAAATACCCTACAGGGCACCCGAGCTCAAAAACCCTTCCTGGGAAGTAGTTGCTGGATTATTGGGGTTTTTTTTCTTCGCTCCATTTCTTTCCCTGCTAGTGACTGGGAAGCTTGTGCGTGCAGTTTGTCCTCGCAGCCCCAGCATCTGTCACGGCAAAGGAGACCCTTGTGCCTAACTCTGGCCTTCCCTGCCGCTGCAGGTTCTTCTCCCGGGTGGGTCCCTGCGGTGGAGGGGAGAAGGCCGTTGAGGTGGAGCCCCGGGGGTGGCTCAGGTGTTCAGCCAGAGCAGTGAGCTGACGTCAGGGGCTGGGAGACAGAGGGAGCTGAGGGGACTGGAGTGTCTCCTGGAAAAGGATGCCGTGGGGTGAAAGACTCGAGCTCTCACCATCCCGTGGGGTGAAGGGCTCATGCTCCCAGCCTGCCCTGCAGCCGTGGGCTCAGCCTCCCAGCACGTCACAGGCTGAAGGACTCCAGCCTCCAGTCTGGCGTAGAGGGAAGGGCCCCGGCTCCCAGCAGGCTGAGGGGTGAGGGCCTCCAGCTCCCAGTGTCCAGCAGAGAGGAGTCCAGCTCCTTGGTTGCCAATGGGTGAAGGAGAAAACTCCCAGCACGATGTGGGGTGAAGGACTCCGCTCTCAAGATGCAGCAGGCTGAAGGATTCCAGCTCCTGCCATACTGTGGGGTGAAGGAGTCCAGCTCCCAGCGTGCCGTGGGGCGATACCAGCGGCAACCGTGCCGTGGTGAGAAGGGCTCCATCTCCAAGCATGCCAAGAGATAGAAATGACTCCAGCTCCCAGCGTGTGACCAGGCTAAGGACATCAGCTCCATGTACAGCACTGGGCAACGAAACCCGGCTCCAGCATTCATTCCGTGCGGGTTCAAACAATCCAGATCCCATCGTGCCGTGGGGTAAAAGACTTATTATATCAAAAATCCCCACCTAGGGTGAAGGAATCAAGTTTGCCGCAGGCTGTGGGGTGAAGCGCTCCAGCTCCCAGCGTATTGTGGGGTGAGGAACTGAATCTCCTGCTGCACTGCACCGAAAAGCACTTCCAGGTCCCAGTGTGACGTGTGGGAAGGACTCCATCTCCCACTATTACACGGGCTGAAGGAATCTTCCTGGGTGGAATTTTTTCAGCCTTTGATTTGGCAGTACTTGACAGCTTGTTGAGGTGGATCGCAAATTTAAAAGAGCTGCTATCTATTCATCAGTTGATTAACCATTTATTCACCCATTGATTGAGAAGGCAAGTCACAGCTGTTCAACAAGACTTGCTATACCTTCATACAGATACAAAACGGGCAAGGTTGTCTGTTCTGCCCCTCAAGCCTTTCCAGCCCACGGGTACTGCAGGAGCTCCCGCATCATTTTAAAGAATGCCACCAGCTTCTGGCACGGAAACGGACAGGGCGTAGCGCTGGCGGTCTGCGTTGGCTTGTGAAGGGTGGCTGAGGTGATCGCTAGCGGTGGGGTTGGTGCAAGCGTTCCTGCTGGCTGCAGCTCCGTCTGTGCCAGGATCCAGTTGAAGAAATGCCGAGTGGAGACGTAGACCCTCGGCCGACGGACTCTGGCGCAGCCTCTGCCCCAGCTGGTCACTCCCACCAGCCAGAAGTGCTCAGCCCGTGGATCCCGACAGATGAGAGGACCGCCGCTGTCTCCCTGCAGCAGAGGAGAGGGGATGAAGGGGACGTTGGGGTCTGTGTGGGCACGAGGCCTGGCTCCTGCTCTCCCCCAGCAGCTCCAGAGCGGTGTTCCCTGTGCAGAAAGGCTCCGCTCTGGTACGGGAGAAGGCGAGACCTGGTCTGGGAGGGGGGTTTGGGCGGCCGTGCTGGGGCTGCCTGCGCTGCTGGGCCTCGCCTCCCGCTCCTACCTGGCAGGTGTCGATGCCGCCCTGCGGATATCCTGCGCACAGGTTGTGCTGGTGGATGGCCTCAGGGTACCAGCCGCTGCTGTTGCAGACGTGGGTGTCGATGAGGAGGACCTGAGCCTCCTGGAGCATGTCGTTTGACGCTAGAGCTGGGAGCACAGGCAGGAAGGAACAGTCAACAGCGTGTTGCTGGCTCTCCTGCCTTGCTTGGGGGAGCCCCTTCCCTCGGGTTTGCCTTTGCCTCGGCAGAGGCATCTCAGCAGCGTGTCCCTCCCATCTGGCCCTGGGGACGGAGTGAGACCCGTCTCTCCCAGGGCAGACGTCCTCGCAGGCTGACGCTGCCTTTCATCTCTGCTTTTAGGAAGCCCGACCCGTCTCCGCACCCGGGAGACGAGTACTTCTTCTCAGGAGCTCACCTCCCTCGGCGGTGGCACCCCAACCGCCCACGTAGCAGGTGGTCAGCTGAGACACTTTGAGCGAGGGGTGGGGCACGCAGGCGAGCTGCACGTGGACGTTGCACTGGAAGGGCTGGTCCAGTTCCAGCAAGGCGATGTCATTGCTCTGCGAGATGTTATTGTACTGATCGTGGACCAGGAGCCGCTTTATGTTGCGCACTTGAGCCTCAGGACCCAGGAGACTCAGCAGGGTGGCACCAGCCACCACACGCCACTCCGGAATGTTCCTGTGAGACAAAGGGAAAGAGGGTTTTGGGGGGCGGAGCCACGTGCTGCGTCAGCTTGGCTGTCGGCTGCCTTCTCCTTCCCAGGGGAGAGAGGGAAGCAGCGCTCCTGACCTGGCCTCGATGAAGCAGTGGGCGGCAGTGAGGACCCACTCGGGGCTGATGAGGGTCCCTCCGCATACGTGCTGCATCCCGACTGTCCTGGGACTCTGGATGCTGACGATCCAGGGCCAGGCCCCTGCCTGGGCATCTCTGGCCCCGACGACACGCGACATGCTGTAGCCGTGATCCGTCAGACGGAGTCCGCAGGTCCTGTGGAGACGAGAAACTCGTGACTGCCCTACTCGGTGCCTCTAGGATTCCTTTAGCCCCGCAGAGGAGTTGTGCCAGCGGTGTGTGTGCTGATGGGGACCAGCACCTCCCACCCCGGGTCGGGGAAGCTGAGATGTAGCCACAAGGGACAAGCGGGCGCCCTCCAGCGAACTCCAGCAGAGCCGCCCCAGCTCCCTCCCTGAACCCGGGGGCCACTCACTCGCAGGTGTCACCTGTGCCCTGCACGGACTGGCACAGGGACAGCAAGACAAGGACGAGGAGCACACGCATGGTGCTAGCGACACGTGGCACCACAGTGACTGAAACCTTGTTGCCACCAGGACAACAGCCGACAGACTGCCTGCAGCGGTCCCGCTGCCCGCAGAGCCCTTGGCCCTGGGCTGATGTCACAGAGGCGCCGGTTGTGGGCTCCGGGCACGTTGGGTGTGGGGCGGGGGGGCAGCGTGGGGCGTTGCAATCGGGAGAGGAGAAGGGGGGGCAGAAGCTCAGGTCGGCTCACCCTGATAGCCCCGCTGGATTCTCTGCTGTCCAGATCCCACTGTGCTGTGGGGTAAAAGACTTATTCTACCAAAAATAAACCCCATATCTTGAAGGAATCAAGCTGGCAGCATGCTCTGGGCTGAAGGACTCCAGCTCCCAGCGTGTCACAGGCTGAAAGTGTCCAGATGCCAGCGTACAGTGGCGTGAACGACCTCATCTCCCAGCTTGCCGTGGGGTGAACACTCCAGCTCTCCCATGCCATAAGATGGGGAGCTGCAGCTCCCAGCTGGCCAGAAGGTGGATGACTCCCGCTCCAAGCATCTGAGGGGGAGGGAGGGGCAGAGGAAAGGACTCCAGCTCCCAGCATGCTGTGGGTTGGGGGAATCCAGCTCCCAACATGCTCTGGAGTGAAGGACTCAGCTGCCAGCCTGCTACAGGCCTGGGGTGAAGGACACCCCCTCCGGCATGGGATGAAGCACTCCAGCTGCCAGCATATTGTGGGGTGAGGAACTGGATTTTCTGCCCCACTGCACAGAGAAGCACTCCAGGTCCCGGTGTGATGTGTGGGAAGGACTCCAACTCCCAGCATTATGCGGGCTGAAGGAGAGTTTGTACGTTCTATAAACGTTTGAAGCTTCAAGCGCTTTGTCTCTGGCACTGCCCCTCGCTTTGCAGAGTGAGCAAGCTGTCCTGCCTAGTTTTGCCTGCATGGTACTTGAAACTCCTTGGTGGCACAAGACGGCAGCTCGAGCCCACCCCGGTGTACCCGCTCTCTCCCCACTAGGATGTAAAGTTTCAAATTCCTGCCAAACTCCAGCACTCTATCATACAAGAAAAAATTCACAGAGCACAGAACAAATTAACCACACACAACAAATTAACCACACACAACAATCAGAACTCCTCGCTCGCTTTGCAGTGATGCTGCGTCTCAAACACACAGCCGTTCGTGTCCGAGCCAGCCCAACTCACACAGCGTTAGTTCTGACCAATCCTACGGGCAGCCTGCGCGTGTTCGGGGCTTGGAGAGCCGAGCAGCCCCGGCCCCGGCGGGAGAGTGGGGATGTGCAAGCGGGCAGAGTGCGGCGCATCCACACTGCGCTCTCTGGGTGCACACGTGCCGGCGTGTCGGTGCCTGCGGTGCCCTCTGCGCGTGTGTGCGCCTCGCAGGGTCGCCCCAGCCTGGGGGGTGGTGTGGTCTGGACTCTCTCGAGGTCGCATTGATGCCCAAGTGACCAGGCGCAGCCTGTCCGCATCTGGGGACCCTGTGGCTTCTTCTGCCCAGGCAGAGGGCAGGTGGAGGAAGCCTGTGGAAACCAGCACTGTCTGCATCGCTACTTTGGACTGGTTGCATGTGCGGTGTGCGTTTCACTGTTTCAGTGTTTAAATCAAAGCAAGGACAAGGTAGAGCATTCGGGATGTGTTGTGAAGATGGTGTTAGCCAGAGTCTGGCATTGGGAATGTCGCTCTGTGCAAGGAAGCTCAGATTTAGCAGCCTGCGCCGGTGTCTTGGTCAAAGGGAGAGAGCGGCTCAGCCGAAGGGAGCGCGGTGCTGGCCATTCCCGCAGGCGATTGGCTGCTGGCAGGTTTGTATGATGGCCATGAGGCGGATGAGGGCCGTGCCCGCGCCCAGTGGGCGGCGTCGCTGGGTATTGGACCGCAGGGGTGCCGGACCATAACGAGGGAAAGTCACGGCTGTTTGGAGAGAACCCCCACCTTGGGTAGAGGGAGGGGATAAGGGGTCTCAGAACTTCGTGATCACCAATGGGATCTGCCAGATCCTGAGCCCCCGCTGGGTGTTGTTGGCAGTTTATGGGCAAGGAAGCTCGTTTATGGGCCTGTGAGAAAGCTGGAGAGGGACTGTTCCTAAAGGCTTGTGGTGATAGGATGAGGGGGAACGGCTATAAACTGGAGAGGGGCCGATTTAGACTAGACACAAGGAGGAATTTCTTCACCATGAGAGTGGGGAGGCCCTGGCCCCGGTTGCCCAGGGAAGCTGTGTCTGCCCCATCCCTGGAGGGGTTCAAGGCCAGGCTGGATGGGCCCTGGGCAGCCTGATCCCGTGGGAGGTGTCCCTGCCCATGGCAGGGGGTGGAACGGGATGGCCTTTAAGATCCCTTCCAACCCAACCTCTTCCATGATTCTATGCTTTCCTCTACAGGACGCAGACCTGACCGGACCTTTGAAAGCTGGGGACTAATGTGGGAGGAAGGGAGGCGATGTTTCCTCACACTGCCCCAATATGCGGGCAAAAATCATGGGGAGAAGCTGTACTTTATAACCCAATCCTATTTCCCCCCAATCCTTAACCCGAACTCTAACCTTAGTTCGCCAGCAATTTATCTGGTTGCTATCTATTTAAATTTAAACTGTAGCCTGCTGTTTCTGATTATGATGGCACTCGAGTGTTCTTCATTTTTCATTAGCCGCTGCTGGGTTTGCTCTCTATCCGTGGTCACGTCCCGCGGGTGCGCTGTGCGTGGGTACAGGCTGTGTCTCTCGGTTTGTGGCTGCGATGGCCTGAGGCCGTGAAGAAGGCAACTTTGCCTGTGCCTGAAATACAACGTGTGGCAGAGCGCAGGGAACTGTCGTAAACTGCTTTCTGGGGGTGGTGTTCCGTCTGCTGCATCAGATGAGGGAAAGGAGCAGAGCAGTGCCTGAGGCAGGTGGAGCAGCAGCAGGCGCCAAGGCGGCAGCGGGCATCGCCTCACCTGCGCGTCAGTTCAGGTGCTCTGTGTAGCAGTTGGTCAGAGTCTCTCGGTCTGCAACCCTGTGGTCCCTTTCCCCTCCTCACATGCCCCTTCAATGAAGGAGTGTTGTCCTTGGGTCAATGCATTCGCTACTTGGCCTAGCGGTAAAACATCTCTGAGGTTCCCTGTGGATCTGCCTCTGTGGTCGCCAGGTGGCTGTGCCTTGGCTCTTGGAATGCACCACAAATCTCAGCCACCAAACTGGGTGGACGGAACCAGAAACCAGAAACCGAACCACAACCTCCCTTACGCTGCGGAGAAATGCATTTGCTGTGTCTCCAGGTATTCCCTTACTTCCCTGAACTCCCTTTGGATGGTCCCAAAGGGTTCTCGCCATCCCTTGGAAAATACCCTACAGGGCACCCGAGCTCAAAAACCCTTCCTGGGAAGTAGTTGCTGGATTATTGGGGTTTTTTTTCTTCGCTCCATTTCTTTCCCTGCTAGTGACTGGGAAGCTTGTGCGTGCAGTTTGTCCTCGCAGCCCCAGCATCTGTCACGGCAAAGGAGACCCTTGTGCCTAACTCTGGCCTTCCCTGCCGCTGCAGGTTCTTCTCCCGGGTGGGTCCCTGCGGTGGAGGGGAGAAGGCCGTTGAGGTGGAGCCCCGGGGGTGGCTCAGGTGTTCAGCCAGAGCAGTGAGCTGACGTCAGGGGCTGGGAGACAGAGGGAGCTGAGGGGACTGGAGTGTCTCCTGGAAAAGGATGCCGTGGGGTGAAAGACTCGAGCTCTCACCATCCCGTGGGGTGAAGGGCTCATGCTCCCAGCCTGCCCTGCAGCCGTGGGCTCAGCCTCCCAGCACGTCACAGGCTGAAGGACTCCAGCCTCCAGTCTGGCGTAGAGGGAAGGGCCCCGGCTCCCAGCAGGCTGAGGGGTGAGGGCCTCCAGCTCCCAGTGTCCAGCAGAGAGGAGTCCAGCTCCTTGGTTGCCAATGGGTGAAGGAGAAAACTCCCAGCACGATGTGGGGTGAAGGACTCCGCTCTCAAGATGCAGCAGGCTGAAGGATTCCAGCTCCTGCCATACTGTGGGGTGAAGGAGTCCAGCTCCCAGCGTGCCGTGGGGCGATACCAGCGGCAACCGTGCCGTGGTGAGAAGGGCTCCATCTCCAAGCATGCCAAGAGATAGAAATGACTCCAGCTCCCAGCGTGTGACCAGGCTAAGGACATCAGCTCCATGTACAGCACTGGGCAACGAAACCCGGCTCCAGCATTCATTCCGTGCGGGTTCAAACAATCCAGATCCCATCGTGCCGTGGGGTAAAAGACTTATTATATCAAAAATCCCCACCTAGGGTGAAGGAATCAAGTTTGCCGCAGGCTGTGGGGTGAAGCGCTCCAGCTCCCAGCGTATTGTGGGGTGAGGAACTGAATCTCCTGCTGCACTGCACCGAAAAGCACTTCCAGGTCCCAGTGTGACGTGTGGGAAGGACTCCATCTCCCACTATTACACGGGCTGAAGGAATCTTCCTGGGTGGAATTTTTTCAGCCTTTGATTTGGCAGTACTTGACAGCTTGTTGAGGTGGATCGCAAATTTAAAAGAGCTGCTATCTATTCATCAGTTGATTAACCATTTATTCACCCATTGATTGAGAAGGCAAGTCACAGCTGTTCAACAAGACTTGCTATACCTTCATACAGATACAAAACGGGCAAGGTTGTCTGTTCTGCCCCTCAAGCCTTTCCAGCCCACGGGTACTGCAGGAGCTCCCGCATCATTTTAAAGAATGCCACCAGCTTCTGGCACGGAAACGGACAGGGCGTAGCGCTGGCGGTCTGCGTTGGCTTGTGAAGGGTGGCTGAGGTGATCGCTAGCGGTGGGGTTGGTGCAAGCGTTCCTGCTGGCTGCAGCTCCGTCTGTGCCAGGATCCAGTTGAAGAAATGCCGAGTGGATACGTAGACCCCCGGCCGACGGACTCTGGCGCAGCCTCTGCCCCAGCTGGTCACTCCCACCAGCCAGAAGTGCTCAGCCCGTGGATCCCGACAGATGAGAGGACCGCCGCTGTCTCCCTGCAGCAGAGGAGAGGGGATGAAGGGGACGTTGGGGTCTGTGTGGGCACGAGGCCTGGCTCCTGCTCTCCCCCAGCAGCTCCAGAGCGGTGTTCCCTGTGCAGAAAGGCTCCGCTCTGGTACGGGAGAAGGCGAGACCTGGTCTGGGAGGGGGGTTTGGGCGGCCGTGCTGGGGCTGCCTGCGCTGCTGGGCCTCGCCTCCCGCTCCTACCTGGCAGGTGTCGATGCCGCCCTGCGGATATCCTGCGCACAGGTTGTGCTGGTGGATGGCCTCAGGGTACCAGCCGCTGCTGTTGCAGACGTGGGTGTCGATGAGGAGGACCTGAGCCTCCTGGAGCATGTCGTTTGACGCTAGAGCTGGGAGCACAGGCAGGAAGGAACAGTCAACAGCGTGTTGCTGGCTCTCCTGCCTTGCTTGGGGGAGCCCCTTCCCTCGGGTTTGCCTTTGCCTCGGCAGAGGCATCTCAGCAGCGTGTCCCTCCCATCTGGCCCTGGGGACGGAGTGAGACCCGTCTCTCCCAGGGCAGACGTCCTCGCAGGCTGACGCTGCCTTTCATCTCTGCTTTTAGGAAGCCCGACCCGTCTCCGCACCCGGGAGACGAGTACTTCTTCTCAGGAGCTCACCTCCCTCGGCGGTGGCACCCCAACCGCCCACGTAGCAGGTGGTCAGCTGAGACACTTTGAGCGAGGGGTGGGGCACGCAGGCGAGCTGCACGTGGACGTTGCACTGGAAGGGCTGGTCCAGTTCCAGCAAGGCGATGTCATTGCTCTGCGAGATGTTATTGTACTGATCGTGGACCAGGAGCCGCTTTATGTTGCGCACTTGAGCCTCAGGACCCAGGAGACTCAGCAGGGTGGCACCAGCCACCACACGCCACTCCGGAATGTTCCTGTGAGACAAAGGGAAAGAGGGTTTTGGGGGGCGGAGCCACGTGCTGCGTCAGCTTGGCTGTCGGCTGCCTTCTCCTTCCCAGGGGAGAGAGGGAAGCAGCGCTCCTGACCTGGCCTCGATGAAGCAGTGGGCGGCAGTGAGGACCCACTCGGGGCTGATGAGGGTCCCTCCGCATACGTGCCGCATCCCGACTGTCCTGGGACTCTGGATGCTGACGATCCAGGGCCAGGCCCCTGCCTGGGCATCTCTGGCCCCGACGACACGCGACATGCTGTAGCCGTGATCCGTCAGACGGAGTCCGCAGGTCCTGTGGAGACGAGAAACTCGTGACTGCCCTACTCGGTGCCTCTAGGATTCCTTTAGCCCCGCAGAGGAGTTGTGCCAGCGGTGTGTGTGCTGATGGGGACCAGCACCTCCCACCCCGGGTCGGGGAAGCTGAGATGTAGCCACAAGGGACAAGCGGGCGCCCTCCAGCGAACTCCAGCAGAGCCGCCCCAGCTCCCTCCCTGAACCCGGGGGCCACTCACTCGCAGGTGTCACCTGTGCCCTGCACGGACTGGCACAGGGACAGCAAGACAAGGACGAGGAGCACACGCATGGTGCTAGCGACACGTGGCACCACAGTGACTGAAAGCTTGTTGCCACCAGGACAACAGCCGACAGACTGCCTGCAGCGGTCCCGCTGCCCGCAGAGCCCTTGGCCCTGGGCTGATGTCACAGAGGCGCCGGTTGTGGGCTCCGGGCACGTTGGGTGTGGGGCGGGGGGGCAGCGTGGGGCGTTGCAATCGGGAGAGGAGAAGGGGGGGCAGAAGCTCAGGTCGGCTCACCCTGATAGCCCCGCTGGATTCTCTGCTGTCCAGATCCCACTGTGCTGTGGGGTAAAAGACTTATTCTACCAAAAATAAACCCCATATCTTGAAGGAATCAAGCTGGCAGCATGCTCTGGGCTGAAGGACTCCAGCTCCCAGCGTGTCACAGGCTGAAAGTGTCCAGATGCCAGCGTACAGTGGCGTGAACGACCTCATCTCCCAGCTTGCCGTGGGGTGAACACTCCAGCTCTCCCATGCCATAAGATGGGGAGCTGCAGCTCCCAGCTGGCCAGAAGGTGGATGACTCCCGCTCCAAGCATCTGAGGGGGAGGGAGGGGCAGAGGAAAGGACTCCAGCTCCCAGCATGCTGTGGGTTGGGGGAATCCAGCTCCCAACATGCTCTGGAGTGAAGGACTCAGCTGCCAGCCTGCTACAGGCCTGGGGTGAAGGACACCCCCTCCGGCATGGGATGAAGCACTCCAGCTGCCAGCATATTGTGGGGTGAGGAACTGGATTTTCTGCCCCACTGCACAGAGAAGCACTCCAGGTCCCGGTGTGATGTGTGGGAAGGACTCCAACTCCCAGCATTATGCGGGCTGAAGGAGAGTTTGTACGTTCTATAAACGTTTGAAGCTTCAAGCGCTTTGTCTCTGGCACTGCCCCTCGCTTTGCAGAGTGAGCAAGCTGTCCTGCCTAGTTTTGCCTGCATGGTACTTGAAACTCCTTGGTGGCACAAGACGGCAGCTCGAGCCCACCCCGGTGTACCCGCTCTCTCCCCACTAGGATGTAAAGTTTCAAATTCCTGCCAAACTCCAGCACTCTATCATACAAGAAAAAATTCACAGAGCACAGAACAAATTAACCACACACAACAAATTAACCACACACAACAATCAGAACTCCTCGCTCGCTTTGCAGTGATGCTGCGTCTCAAACACACAGCCGTTCGTGTCCGAGCCAGCCCAACTCACACAGCGTTAGTTCTGACCAATCCTACGGGCAGCCTGCGCGTGTTCGGGGCTTGGAGAGCCGAGCAGCCCCGGCCCCGGCGGGAGAGTGGGGATGTGCAAGCGGGCAGAGTGCGGCGCATCCACACTGCGCTCTCTGGGTGCACACGTGCCGGCGTGTCGGTGCCTGCGGTGCCCTCTGCGCGTGTGTGCGCCTCGCAGGGTCGCCCCAGCCTGGGGGGTGGTGTGGTCTGGACTCTCTCGAGGTCGCATTGATGCCCAAGTGACCAGGCGCAGCCTGTCCGCATCTGGGGACCCTGTGGCTTCTTCTGCCCAGGCAGAGGGCAGGTGGAGGAAGCCTGTGGAAACCAGCACTGTCTGCATCGCTACTTTGGACTGGTTGCATGTGCGGTGTGCGTTTCACTGTTTCAGTGTTTAAATCAAAGCAAGGACAAGGTAGAGCATTCGGGATGTGTTGTGAAGATGGTGTTAGCCAGAGTCTGGCATTGGGAATGTCGCTCTGTGCAAGGAAGCTCAGATTTAGCAGCCTGCGCCGGTGTCTTGGTCAAAGGGAGAGAGCGGCTCAGCCGAAGGGAGCGCGGTGCTGGCCATTCCCGCAGGCGATTGGCTGCTGGCAGGTTTGTATGATGGCCATGAGGCGGATGAGGGCCGTGCCCGCGCCCAGTGGGCGGCGTCGCTGGGTATTGGACCGCAGGGGTGCCGGACCATAACGAGGGAAAGTCACGGCTGTTTGGAGAGAACCCCCAGCTTGGGTAGAGGGAGGGGATAAGGGGTCTCAGAACTTCGTGATCACCAATGGGATCTGCCAGATCCTGAGCCCCCGCTGGGTGTTGTTGGCAGTTTATGGGCAAGGAAGCTCGTTTATGGGCCTGTGAGAAAGCTGGAGAGGGACTGTTCCTAAAGGCTTGTGGTGATAGGATGAGGGGGAACGGCTATAAACTGGAGAGGGGCCGATTTAGACTAGACACAAGGAGGAATTTCTTCACCATGAGAGTGGGGAGGCCCTGGCCCCGGTTGCCCAGGGAAGCTGTGTCTGCCCCATCCCTGGAGGGGTTCAAGGCCAGGCTGGATGGGCCTTGGGCAGCCTGATCCCGTGGGAGGTGTCCCTGCCCATGGCAGGGGTTGGAACGGGATGGCCTTTAAGATCCCTTCCAGTCCAACCTCTTCCATGGTTCTATGCTTTCCTCTACAGGACGCAGACCTGACCGGACCTTTGAAAGCTGGGGACTAATGTGGGAGGAAGGGAGGCGATGTTTCCTCACACTGCCCCAATATGCGGGCAAAAATCATGGGGAGAAGCTGTACTTTATAACCCAATCCTATTTCCCCCCAATCCTTAACCCGAACTCTAACCTTAGTTCGCCAGCAATTTATCTGGTTGCTATCTATTTAAATTTAAACTGTAGCCTGCTGTTTCTGATTATGATGGCACTCGAGTGTTCTTCATTTTTCATTAGCCGCTGCTGGGTTTGCTCTCTATCCGTGGTCACGTCCCGCGGGTGCGCTGTGCGTGAGTACAGGCTGTGTCTCTCGGTTTGTGGCTGCGATGGCCTGAGGCCGTGAAGAAGGCAACTTTGCCTGTGCCTGAAATACAACGTGTGGCAGAGCGCAGGGAACTGTCGTAAACTGCTTTCTGGGGGTGGTGTTCCGTCTGCTGCATCAGATGAGGGAAAGGAGCAGAGCAGTGCCCGAGGCGGGTGGAGCAGCAGCAGGCGCCAAGGCGGCAGCGGGCATCGCCTCACCTGCACGTCAGTTCAGGTGCTCTGTGTAGTAGTTGGTCAGAGTCTCTCGGTCTGCAACCCTGTGGTCCCTTTCCCCTCCTCACATGCCCCTTCAATGAAGGAGTGTTGTCCTTGGGTCAATGCATTCGCTACTTGGCCTAGCGGTAAAACATCTCTGAGGTTCCCCGTGGATCTGCCTCTGTGGTCGCCAGGTGGCTGTGCCTTGGCTCTTGGAATGCACCACAAATCTCAGCCACCAAACTGGGTGGACGGAACCAGAAACCAGAAACCGAACCACAACCTCCCTTACGCTGCGGAGAAATGCATTTGCTGTGTCTCCAGGTATTCCCTTACTTCCCTGAACTCCCTTTGGATGGTCCCAAAGGGTTCTCGCCATCCCTTGGAAAATACCCTACAGGGCACCCGAGCTCAAAAACCCTTCCTGGGAAGTAGTTGCTGGATTATTGGGGTTTTTTTTTTTCGCTCCATTTCTTTCCCTGCTAGTGACTGGGAAGCTTGTGCGTGCAGTTTGTCCTCGCAGCCCCAGCATCTGTCACGGCAAAGGAGACCCTTGTGCCTAACTCTGGCCTTCCCTGCCGCTGCAGGTTCTTCTCCCGGGTGGGTCCCTGCAGTGGAGGGGAGAAGGCCGTTGAGCTGGAGCCCCGGGGGTGGCTCAGGTGTTCAGCCAGAGCAGTGAGCTGAAGTCAGGGGCTGGGAGACAGAGGGAGCTGAGGGGACTGGAGTGTCTCCCGGAAAAGGATGCCGTGGGGTGAAAGACTCGAGCTCTCACCATCCCGTGGGGTGAAGGGCTCATGCTCCCAGCCTGCCCTGCAGCCGTGGGCTCAGCCTCCCAGCACGTCACAGGCTGAAGGACTCCAGCCTCCAGTCTGGCGTAGAGGGAAGGGCCCCGGCTCCCAGCAGGCTGAGGGGTGAGGGCCTCCAGCTCCCAGTGTCCAGCAGAGAGGAGTCCAGCTCCTTGGGTGCCAATGGGTGAAGGAGAAAACTCCCAGCACGATGTGGGGTGAAGGACTCCGCTCTCAAGATGCAGCAGGCTGAAGGATTCCAGCTCCTGCCATACTGTGGGGTGAAGGAGTCCAGCTCCCAGCGTGCCGTGGGGCGATACCAGCGGCAACCGTACCATGGTGAGAAGGGCTCCATCTCCAAGCATGCCAAGAGATAGAAATGACTCCAGCTCCCAGCGTGTGGCCAGGCTAAGGACATCAGCTCCATGTACAGCACCGGGCAACGAAACCCGGCTCCAGCATTCATTCCGTGCGGGTTCAATCAATCCAGATCCCATCGTGCCGTGGGGTAAAAGACTTATTATATCAAAAATCCCCACCTAGGGTGAAGGAATCAAGTTTGCAGTAGGCTGTGGGGTGAAGCGCTCCAGCTCCCAGCGTATTGTGGGGTGAGGAACTGAATCTCCTGCTGCACTGCACCGAAAAGCACTTCCAGGTCCCAGTGTGACGTGTGGGAAGGACTCCATCTCCCACTATTACACGGGCTGAAGGAATCTTCCTGGGTGGAATTTTTTCAGCCTTTGATTTGGCAGTACTTGACAGCTTGTTGAGGTGGATCGCAAATTTAAAAGAGCTGCTATCTATTCATCAGTTGATTAACCATTTATTCACCCATTGATTGAGAAGGCAAGTCACAGCTATTCAACAAGACTTGCTATACCTTCATACAGATACAAAACTGGCAAGGTTGTCTGTTCTGCCCCTCAAGCCTTTCCAGCCCACGGGTACTGCAGGAGCTCCTGCATCATTTTAAAGAATGCCACCAGCTTCTGGCACGGAAACGGACAGGGCGTAGCGCTGGCGGTCTGCGTTAGCTTGTGAAGGGTGGCTGAGGTGAGCGCTGGCGGTGGGGTTGGTGCAGGCGTTCCTGCTGGCTGCAGCTCCGTCTGTGCCAGGATCCAGTTGAAGAAGTGCCGAGTGGATACGTAGACCCCCGGCCGACGGACTCTGGCGCAGCCTCTGCCCCAGCTGGTCACTCCCACCAGCCAGAAGTGCTCAGCCCGTGGATCCCGACAGATGAGAGGACCGCCGCTGTCTCCCTGCAGCAGAGGAGAGGGGATGAAGGGGACGTTGGGGTCTGTGTGGGCGCGAGGCCTTGCTCCTGCTCTCCCCCAGCAGCTCCAGAGCGGTGTTCCCTGTGCAGAAAGGCCCCGCTCTGGTGCCGGAGCCGGCGAGACCTGGTCTGGGAGGGAGGTTTGGGCGGCCGTGCTGGGGCTGCCTGCGCTGCTGGGCCTTGCCTCCCGCTCCTACCTGGCAGGTGTCGATGCCGCCCTGCGGATATCCTGCGCACAGGTTGTGCTGGTGGATGACCCCGCGGTACCAGCTGCTGCTGTTGCAGACGTGGGTGTCGATGAGGAGGACCTGAGCCTCCTGGAGCACGTCGTTTGACGCTAGAGCTGGGAGCACAGGCAGGAAGGAACAGTCAGCAGCGTGTTGCTGGCTCTCCTGCCTTGCTTGGGGGAGCCTCTTCCCTCGGGTTTGCCTTTGCCTCGGCAGAGGCATCTCAGCAGCGCGTCCCTCCCATCTGGCCCTGGGGACGGAGTGAGACCCGTCTCTCCCGGGGCAGACGTCCTCGCAGGCTGACGCTGCCTTTCATCTCTGCTTTTAGGAAGCCCGACCTGTCTCCTCACCCGGGAGACGAGTACTTCTTCTCAGGAGCTCACCTCCCTCAGCGGTGGCACCCCAACCGCCCACGTAGCAGGTGGTCAGCTGAGACACTTTGAGCGAGGGGTGGGGCACGCAGGCGAGCTGCACGTGGACGTTGCACTGGACGGGCTGGTCCAGTTCCAGCAAGGCGATGTCATTGCTCTGCGAGATGTTATTGTACTGATCGTGGACCAGGAGCCGCTTTATGTTGCGCACTTGAGCCTCGGGACCCAGGAGACTCAGCTGGGTGGCACCAGCCACCACACGCCACTCCGGAATGTTCCTGTGAGACAAAGGGAAAGAGGGTTTTGGGGGGCGGAGCCACGTGCTGCGGCAGCTTGGCTGTCGGCTGCCTTCTCCTTCCCAGGGGAGAGAGGGAAGCAGCGCTCCTGACCTGGCCTCGATGAAGCAGTGGGCGGCAGTGAGGACCCACTCGGGGCTGATGAGGGTCCCTCCGCATACGTGCCGCATCCCGACTGTCCTGGGACTCTGGATGCTGACGATCCAGGGCCAGGCCCCTGCCTGGGCATCTCTGACCCCGACGACACGCGACATGCTGTAGCCGTGATCCGTCAGACGGAGTCCGCAGGTCCTGTGGAGACGAGAAACTCGTGACTGCCCTACTCGGTGCCTCTAGGATTCCTTTAGCCCCGCAGAGGAGTTGTGCCAGCGGTGTGTGTGCTGATGGGGACCAGCACCTCCCACCCCGGGTCGGGGAAGCTGAGATGTAGCCACAAGGGACAAGCGGGCGCCCTCCAGCGAACTCCAGCAGAGCCGCCCCAGCTCCCTCCCTGAGCCCGGGGGCCACTCACTCGCAGGTGTCACCTGTGCCCTGCACGGACTGGCACAGGGACAGCAAGACAAGGACGAGGAGCACACGCATGGTGCTAGCGACACGTGGCACCACAGTGACTGAAAGCTTGTTGCCACCAGGACAACAGCCGACAGACTGCCTGCAGCGGTCCCGCTGCCCGCAGAGCCCTTGGCCCTGGGCTGATGTCACAGAGGCGCCGGTTGTGGGCTCCGGGCACGTTGGGTGTGGGGCGGGGGGGCAGCGTGGGGCGTTGCAATCGGGAGAGGAGACGGGGGGGCAGAAGCTCAGGTCGGCTCACCCTGATGGCCCTGCTGGATTCTCTGCTGTCCAGATCCCACTGTGCTGTGGGGTAAAAGACTTATTCTACCAAAAATAAACCCCATATCTTGAAGGAATCAAGCTGGCAGCATGCTCTGGGCTGAAGGACTCCAGCTCCCAGCGTGTCACAGGCTGAAAGTGTCCAGATGCCAGCGTACAGTGGCGTGAACGACCTCATCTCCCAGCTTGCCGTGGGGTGAACACTCCAGCTCTCCCATGCCATAAGATGGGGAGCTGCAGCTCCCAGCTGGCCAGAAGGTGGATGACTCCCGCTCCAAGCATCTGAGGGGGAGGGAGGGGCAGAGGAAAGGACTCCAGCTCCCAGCATGCTCTGGAGTGAAGGACTCAGCTGCCAGCCTGCTACAGGCCTGGGGTGAAGGACACCCCCTCCGGCATGGGGTGAAGCACTCCAGCTGCCAGCATATTGTGGGGTGAGGAACTGGATTTTCTGCCCCACTGCACGGAGAAGCACTCCAGGTCCCGGTGTGATGTGTGGGAAGGACTCCAACTCCCAGCATTACGCGGGCTGAAGGAGGGTTTGTACGTTCTATAAACGTTTGAAGCTTCAAGCGCTTTGTCTCTGGCACTGCCCCTCCCTTTGCAGTGTGAGCAAGCTGTCCTGCCTAGTTTTGCCTGCATGGTACTTGAAACTCCTTGGTGGCACAAGACGGCAGCTCGAGCCCACCCCGGTGTACCCGCTCTCTCCCCACTAGGATGTAAAGTTTCAAATTCCTGCCAAACTCCAGCACTCTATCATACAAGAAAAAATTCACAGAGCACAGAACAAATTAACCACACACAACAAATTAACCACACACAACAATCAGAACTCCTCGCTCGCTTTGCAGTGATGCTGCGTCTCAAACACACAGCCGTTCGTGTCCGAGCCAGCCCAACTCACACAGCGTTAGTTCTGACCAATCCTACGGGCAGCCTGCGCGTGTTCGGGGCTTGGAGAGCCGAGCAGCCCCGGCCCCGGCGGGAGAGCGGGGATGTGCAAGCGGGCAGAGTGCGGCGCATCCACACTGCGCTCTCTGGGTGCACACGTGCCGGCGTGTTGGTGCCTGTGGTGCCCTCTGCGCGTGTGTGCGCCTCGCAGGGTCGCCCCAGCCTGGGGGGTGGTGTGGTCTGGACTCTCTCGAGGTCGCATTGATGCCCAAGTGACCAGGCGCAGCCTGTCCGCATCTGGGGACCCTGTGGCTTCTTCTGCCCAGGCAGAGGGCAGGTGGAGGAAGCCTGTGGAAACCAGCACTGTCTGCATCGCTACTTTGGACTGGTTGCATGTGCGGTGTGCGTTTCACTGTTTCAGTGTTTAAATCAAAGCAAGGACAAGGTAGAGCATTCGGGATGTGTTGTGAAGATGGTGTTAGCCAGAGTCTGGCATTGGGAATGTCGCTCTGTGCAAGGAAGCTCAGATTTAGCAGCCTGCGCCGGTGTCTTGGTCAAAGGGAGAGAGCGGCTCAGCCGAAGGGAGCGCGGTGCTGGCCATTCCCGCAGGCGATTGGCTGCTGGCAGGTTTGTATGATGGCCATGAGGCGGATGAGGGCCGTGCCCGCGCCCGGTGGTCGGCGTCGCTGGGTATTGGACCGCAGGGGTGCCGGACCATAACGAGGGAAAGTCACGGCTGTTTGGAGAGAACCCCCACCTTGGGTAGAGGGAGGGGATAAGGGGTCTCAGAACTTCGTGATCACCAATGGGATCTGCCAGATCCTGAGCCCCCGCTGGGTGTTGTTGGCAGTTTATGGGCAAGGAAGCTCATTTATGGGCCTGTGAGAAAGCTGGAGAGGGACTGTTCCTAAAGGCTTGTGGTGATAGGATGAGGGGGAACGGCTATAAACTGGAGAGGGGCCGATTTAGACTAGACACAAGGAGGAATTTCTTCACCATGAGAGTGGGGAGGCCCTGGCCCCGGTTGCCCAGGGAAGCTGTGTCTGCCCCATCCCTGGAGGGGTTCAAGGCCAGGCTGGATGGGCCTTGGGCAGCCTGATCCCGTGGGAGGTGTCCCTGCCCATGGCAGGGGTTGGAACGGGATGGCCTTTAAGATCCCTTCCAACCCAACCTCTTCCATGGTTCTATGCTTTCCTCTACAGGACGCAGACCTGACCGGACCTTTGAAAGCTGGGGACTAATGTGGGAGGAAGGGAGGCGATGTTTCCTCACACTGCCCCAATATGCGGGCAAAAATCATGGGGAGAAGCTGTACTTTATAACCCAATCCTATTTCCCCCCAATCCTTAACCCGAACTCTAACCTTAGTTCGCCAGCAATTTATCTGGTCGCTATCTATTTAAATTTAAACTGTAGCCTGCTGTTTCTGATTATGATGACACTCGAGTTTTCTTCATTTTTCATTAGCTGCTGCTGGGTTTGCTCTCTATCCGTGGTCACGTCCCGCGGGTGCGCTGTGCGTGGGTACAGGCTGTGTCTCTCGGTTTGTGGCTGCGATGGCCTGAGGCCGTGAAGAAGGCAACTTTGCCTGTGCCTGAAATACAACGTGTGGCAGAGCGCAGGGAACTGTCGTAAACTGCTTTCTGGGGGTGGTGTTCCGTCTGCTGCATCAGATGAGGGAAAGGAGCAGAGCAGTGCCCGAGGCGGGTGGAGCAGCAGCAGGCGCCAAGGCGGCAGCGGGCATCGCCTCACCTGCGCGTCAGTTCAGGTGCTCTGTGTAGTAGTTGGTCAGAGTCTCTCGGTCTGCAACCCTGTGGTCCCTTTCCCCTCCTCACATGCCCCTTCAATGAAGGAGTGTTGTCCTTGGGTCAATGCATTCGCTACTTGGCCTAGCGGTAAAACATCTCTGAGGTTCCCCGTGGATCTGCCTCTGTGGTCGCCAGGTGGCTGTGCCTTGGCTCTTGGAATGCACCACAAATCTCAGCCACCAAACTGGGTGGACGGAACCAGAAACCAGAAACCGAACCACAACCTCCCTTACGCTGCGGAGAAATGCATTTGCTGTGTCTCCAGGTATTCCCTTACTTCCCTGAACTCCCTTTGGATGGTCCCAAAGGGTTCTCGCCATCCCTTGGAAAATACCCTACAGGGCACCCGAGCTCAAAAACCCTTCCTGGGAAGTAGTTGCTGGATTATTGTTCTTTTTTTTTTTCCGCTCCATTTCTTTCCCTGCTAGTGACTGGGAAGCTTGTGCGTGCAGTTTGTCCTCGCAGCCCCAGCATCTGTCACGGCAAAGGAGACCCTTGTGCCTAACTCTGGCCTTCCCTGCCGCTGCAGGTTCTTCTCCCGGGTGGGTCCCTGCGGTGGAGGGGAGAAGGCCGTTGAGCTGGAGCCCCGGGGGTGGCTCAGGTGTTCAGCCAGAGCAGTGAGCTGAAGTCAGGGGCTGGGAGATAGAGGGAGCTGAGGGGACTGGAGTGTCTCCCGGAAAAGGATGCCGTGGGGTGAAAGACTCGAGCTCTCACCATCCCGTGGGGTGAAGGGCTCATGCTCCCAGCCTGCCCTGCAGCCGTGGGCTCAGCCTCCCAGCACGTCACAGGCTGAAGGACTCCAGCCTCCAGTCTGGCGTAGAGGGAAGGGCCCCGGCTCCCAGCAGGCTGAGGGGTGAGGGCCTCCAGCTCCCAGTGTCCAGCAGAGAGGAGTCCAGCTCCTTGGGTGCCAATGGGTGAAGGAGAAAACTCCCAGCACGATGTGGGGTGAAGGAATCTGCTCTCAAGATGCAGCAGGCTGAAGGATTCCAGCTCCTGCCATACTGTGGGGTGAAGGAGTCCAGCTCCCAGCGTGCCGTGGGGCGATACCAGCGGCAACCGTACCATGGTGAGAAGGGCTCCATCTCCAAGCATGCCAAGAGATAGAAATGACTCCAGCTCCCAGCGTGTGGCCAGGCTAAGGACATCAGCTCCGTGTACAGCACCGGGCAACGAAACCCGGCTCCAGCATTCATTCCGTGCGGATTCAAACAATCCAGATCCCATCGTGCCGTGGGGTAAAAGACTTTTTATATCAAAAATCCCCACCTAGGGTGAAGGAATCAAGTTTGCAGCAGGCTGTGGGGTGAAGCGCTCCAGCTCCCAGCGTATTGTGGGGTGAGGAACTGAATCTCCTGCTGCACTGCACCGAAAAGCACTTCAAGGTCCCAGTGTGACGTGTGGGAAGGACTCCATCTCCCACTATTACACGGGCTGAAGGAATCTTCCTGGGTGGAATTTTTTCAGCCTTTGATTTGGCAGTACTTGACAGCTTGTTGAGGTGGATCGCAAATTTAAAAGAGCTGCTATCTATTCATCAGTTGATTAACCATTTATTCACCCATTGATTGAGAAGGCAAGTCACAGCTGTTCAACAAGACTTGCTAAACCTTCATAGAGATACAAAACGGGCAAGGTTGTCTGTTCTGCCCCTCAAGCCTTTCCAGCCCACGGGTACTGCAGGAGCTCCCGCATCATTTTAAAGAATGCCACCAGCTTCTGGCACAGAAACGGACAGGGCGTAGCGCTGGCGGTCTGCGTTGGCTTGTGAAGGGTGGCTGAGGTGAGTGCTGGCAGTGGGGTTGGTGCAGGCGTTCCTGCTGGCTGCAGCTCCATCTGTGCCAGGATCCAGTTGAAGAAATGCCGAGTGGAGACGTAGACCCCCGGCCGACGGACTCTGGCGCAGCCTCTGCCCCAGCTGGTCACTCCCACCAGCCAGAAGTGCTCAGCCCGTGGATCCCGACAGATGAGAGGACCGCCGCTGTCTCCCTGCAGCAGAGGAGAGGGGATGAAGGGGACTTTGGGGTCTGTGTGGGCGCGAGGCCTGGCTCCTGCTCTCCCCCAGCAGCTCCAGAGCGGTGTTCCCTGTGCAGAAAGGCTCCGCTCTGGTGCCGGAGAAGGCGAGACCTGGTCTGTGAGGGGGGTTTGGGCGGCCGTGCTGGGGCTGCCTGCGCTGCTGGGCCTCGCCTCCCGCTCCTACCTGGCAGGTGTCGATGCCGCCCTGCGGATATCCTGCGCACAGGTTGTGCTGGTGGATGGCCTCACGGTACCAGCCGCTGCTGTTGCAGACGTGGGTGTCGATGAGGAGGACCTGAGCCTCCTGGAGCACGTCGTTTGACGCTAGAGCTGGGAGCACAGGCAGGAAGGAACAGTCAACAGCGTGTTGCTGGCTCTCCTGCCTTGCTTGGGGAGCCCCTTCCCTCGGGTTTGCCTTTGCCTCGGCAGAGGCATCTCAGCAGCGCATCCCTCCCATCTGGCCCTGGGGACGTAGTGAAACACGTCTCTCCCGGGGCAGACGTCCTCGCAGGCTGACGCTGCCTTTCATGTCTGCTTTTAGGAAGCCCGACCCGTCTCCGCACCCGGGAGACGAGTACTTCTTCTCAGGAGCTCACCTCCCTCGGCGGTGGCACCCCAACCGCCCACGTAGCAGGTGGTCAGCTGAGACACTTTGAGCGAGGGGTGGGGCACGCAGGCGAGCTGCACGTGGACGTTGCACTGGACGGGCTGGTCCAGTTCCAGCAAGGCGATGTCATTGCTCTGCGAGATGTTATTGTACTGATCGTGGACCAGGAGCCGCTTTATGTTGCGCACTTGAGCCTCGGGACCCAGGAGACTCAGCTGGGTGGCACCAGCCACCACACGCCACTCCGGAATGTTCCTGTGAGACAAAGGGAAAGAGGGTTTTGGGGGGCGGAGCCACGTGCTGCGGCAGCTTGGCTGTCGGCTGCCTTCTCCTTCCCAGGGGAGAGAGGGAAGCAGCGCTCCTGACCTGGCCTCGATGAAGCAGTGGGCGGCAGTGAGGACCCACTCGGGGCTGATGAGGGTCCCTCCGCATACGTGCCGCATCCCGACTGTCCTGGGACTCTGGATGCTGACGATCCAGGGCCAGGCCCCTGCCTGGGCATCTCTGGCCCCGACGACACGCGACATGCTGTAGCCGTGATCCGTCAGACGGAGTCCGCAGGTCCTGTGGAGACGAGAAACTCGTGACTGCCCTACTCGGTGCCTCTAGGATTCCTTTAGCCCCGCAGAGGAGTTGTGCCAGCGGTGTGTGTGCTGATGGGGACCAGCACCTCCCACCCCGGGTCGGGGAAGCTGAGATGTAGCCACAAGGGACAAGCGGGCGCCCTCCAGCGAACTCCAGCAGAGCCGCCCCAGCTCCCTCCCTGAGCCCGGGGGCCACTCACTCGCAGGTGTCACTTGTGCCCTGCACGGACTGGCACAGGGACAGCAAGACAAGGACGAGGAGCACACGCATGGTGCTAGCGACACGTGGCACCACAGTGACTGAAAGCTTGTTGACACCAGGACAACAGCCGACAGACTGCCTGCAGCGGTCCCGCTGCCCGCAGAGCCCTTGGCCCTGGGCTGATGTCACAGAGGCGCCGGTTGTGGGCTCCGGGCACGTTGGGTGTGGGGCGGGGGGGCAGCGTGGGGCGTTGCAATCGGGAGAGGAGACGGGGGGGCAGAAGCTCAGGTCAGCTCACCCTGATGGCCCTGCTGGATTCTCTGCTGTCCAGATCCCACTGTGCTGTGGGGTAAAAGACTTATTCTACCAAAAATAAACCCCATATCTTGAAGGAATCAAGCTGGCAGCATGCTCTGGGCTGAAGGACTCCAGCTCCCAGCGTGTCACAGGCTGAAAGTGTCCAGATGCCAGCGTACAGTGGCGTGAACGACCTCATCTCCCAGCTTGCCGTGGGGTGAACACTCCAGCTCTCCCATGCCATAAGATGGGGAGCTGCAGCTCCCAGCTGGCCAGAAGGTGGATGACTCCCGCTCCAAGCATCTGAGGGGGAGGGAGGGGCAGAGGAAAGGACTCCAGCTCCCAGCATGCTGTGGGTTGGGGGAATCCAGCTCCCAACATGCTCTGGAGTGAAGGACTCAGCTGCCAGCCTGCTACAGGCCTGGGGTGAAGGACACCCCCTCCGGCATGGGATGAAGCACTCCAGCTGCCAGCATATTGTGGGGTGAGGAACTGGATTTTCTGCCCCACTGCACGGAGAAGCACTCCAGGTCCCGGTGTGATGTGTGGGAAGGACTCCAACTCCCAGCATTACGCGGGCTGAAGGAGGGTTTGTACGTTCTATAAACGTTTGAAGCTTCAAGTGCTTTGTCTCTGGCACTGCCCCTCGCTTTGCAGTGTGAGCAAGCTGTCCTGCCTAGTTTTGCCTGCATGGTACTTGAAACTCCTTGGTGGCACAAGACGGCAGCTCGAGCCCACCCCGGTGTACCCGCTCTCTCCCCACTAGGATGTAAAGTTTCAAATTCCTGCCAAACTCCAGCACTCTATCATACAAGAAAAAATTCACAGAGCACAGAACAAATTAACCACACACAACAAATTAACCACACACAACAATCAGAACTCCTCGCTCGCTTTGCAGTGATGCTGCGTCTCAAACACACAGCCGTTCGTGTCCGAGCCAGCCCAACTCACACAGCGTTAGTTCTGACCAATCCTACGGGCAGCCTGCGCGTGTTCGGGGCTTGGAGAGCCGAGCAGCCCCGGCCCCGGCGGGAGAGTGGGGATGTGCAAGCGGGCAGAGTGCGGCGCATCCACACTGCGCTCTCTGGGTGCACACGTGCCGGCGTGTCGGTGCCTGCGGTGCCCTCTGCGCGTGTGTGCGCCTCGCAGGGTCGCCCCAGCCTGGGGGGTGGTGTGGTCTGGACTCTCTCGAAATCGCATTGATGCCCAAGTGACCAGGCGCAGCCTGTCCGCATCTGGGGACCTGTGGCTTCTTCTGCCCAGGCAGAGGGCAGGTGGAGGAAGCCTGTGGAAACCAGCACTGTCTGCATCGCTACTTTGGACTGGTTGCATGTGCGGTGTGCGTTTCACTGTTTCAGTGTTTAAATCAAAGCAAGGACAAGGTAGAGCATTCGGGATGTGTTGTGAAGATGGTGTTAGCCAGAGTCTGGCATTGGGAATGTCGCTCTGTGCAAGGAAGCTCAGATTTAGCAGCCTGCGCCGGTGTCTTGGTCAAAGGGAGAGAGCGGCTCAGCCGAAGGGAGCGCGGTGCTGGCCATTCCCGCAGGTGATTGGCTGCTGGCAGGGTTGTATGATGGCCCTGAGGCACCATGAGGGCCGTGCCCGCACCCGGTGATCATCGTCGCTGGGTATTGGACCGCAGGGGTGCCGGACCATAACGAGGGAAAGTCACGGCTGTTTGGAGAGAACCCCCACCTTGGGTAGAGGGAGGGGATAAGGGGTCTCAGAACTTCGTGATCACCAATGGGATCTGCCAGATCCTGAGCCCCCGCTGGGTGTTGTTGGCAGTTTATGGGCAAGGAAGCTCATTTATGGGCCTGTGAGAAAGCTGGAGAGGGACTGTTCCTAAAGGCTTGTGGTGATAGGATGAGGGGGAACGGCTATAAACTGGAGAGGGGCCGATTTAGACTAGACACAAGGAGGAATTTCTTCACCATGAGAGTGGGGAGGCCCTGGCCCCAGTTGCCCAGGGAAGCTGTGTCTGCCCCATCCCTGGAGGGGTTCAAGGCCAGGCTGGATGGGCCTTGGGCAGCCTGATCCCGTGGGAGGTGTCCCTGCCCATGGCAGGGGTTGGAACGGGATGGCCTTTAAGATCCCTTCCAACCCAACCTCTTCCATGGTTCTATGCTTTCCTCTACAGGACGCAGACCTGACCGGACCTTTGAAAGCTGGGGACTAATGTGGGAGGAAGGGAGGCGATGTTTCCTCACACTGCCCCAATATGCGGGCAAAAATCATGGGGAGAAGCTGTACTTTATAACCCAATCCTATTTCCCCCCAATCCTTAACCCGAACTCTAACCTTAGTTCGCCAGCAATTTATCTGGTTGCTATCTATTTAAATTTAAACTGTAGCCTGCTGTTTCTGATTATGATGGCACTCGAGTGTTCTTCATTTTTCATTAGCCGCTGCTGGGTTTGCTCTCTATCCGTGGTCACGTCCCGCGGGTGCGCTGTGCGTGGGTACAGGCTGTGTCTCTCGGTTTGTGGCTGCGATGGCCTGAGGCCGTGAAGAAGGCAACTTTGCCTGTGCCTGAAATACAACGTGTGGCAGAGCGCAGGGAACTGTCGTAAACTGCTTTCTGGGGGTGGTGTTCCGTCTGCTGCATCAGATGAGGGAAAGGAGCAGAGCAGTGCCCGAGGCAGGTGGAGCAGCAGCAGGCGCCAAGGCGGCAGCGGGCATCGCCTCACCTGCACGTCAGTTCAGGTGCTCTGTGTAGCAGTTGGTCAGAGTCTCTCGGTCTGCAACCCTGAGGTCCCTTTCCCCTCCTCACATGCCCCTTCAATGAAGGAGTGTTGTCCTTGGGTCAATGCATTCGCTACTTGGCCTAGCGGTAAAACATCTCTGAGGTTCCCCGTGGATCTGCCTCTGTGGTCGCCAGGTGGCTGTGCCTTGGCTCTTGGAATGCACCACAAATCTCAGCCACCAAACTGGGTGGATGGAACTAGAAACTGAACCACAACCTCCCTTACGCTGCGGAGAAATGCATTTGCTGTGTCTCCAGGTATTCCCTTACTTCCCTGAACTCCCTTTGGATGGCCCCAAAGGGTTCTCGCCATCCCTTGGAAAATACCCTACAGGGCACCCGAGCTCAAAAACCCTTCATGGGAAGTAGTTGCTGGATTATTGTTTTTTTTTTTTTTCGCTCCATTTCTTTCCCTGCTAGTGACTGGGAAGCTTGTGCGTGCAGTTTTTCCTCGCAGCCCCAGCATCTGTCACGGCAAAGGAGACCCTTGTGCCTAACTCTGGCCTTCCCTGCCGCTGCAGGTTCTTCTCCTGGGTGGGTCCCTACAGTGGAGGGGAGAAGGCCGTTGAGCTGGAGCCCCGGGGGTGGCTCAGGTGTTCAGCCAGAGCAGTGAGCTGAAGTCAGGGGCTGGGAGACAGAGGGAGCTGAGGGGACTGGAGTGTCTCCCGGAAAAGGATGCCGTGGGGTGAAAGACTCGAGCTCTCACCATCCCGTGGGGTGAAGGGCTCATGCTCCCAGCCTGCCCTGCAGCCGTGGGCTCAGCCTCCCAGCACGTCACAGGCTGAAGGACTCCAGCCTCCAGTCTGGCGTAGAGGGAAGGGCCCCGGCTCCCAGCAGGCTGAGGGGTGAGGGCCTCCAGCTCCCAGTGTCCAGCAGAGAGGAGTCCAGCTCCTTGGGTGCCAATGGGTGAAGGAGAAAACTCCCAGCACGATGTGGGGTGAAGGACTCCGCTCTCAAGATGCAGCAGGCTGAAGGATTCCAGCTCCTGCCATACTGTGGGGTGAAGGAGTCCAGCTCCCAGCGTGCTGTGGGGCGATACCAGCGGCAACCGTGCCGTGGTGAGAAGGGCTCCATCTCCAAGCATGCCAAGAGATAGAAATGACTCCAGCTCCCAGCGTCTGGCCAGGCTAAGGACATCAGCTCCATGTACAGCACCGGGCAACGAAACCCGGCTCCAGCATTCATTCCGTGCGGATTCAAACAATCCAGATCCCATCGTGCCGTGGGGTAAAAGACTTATTATATCAAAAATCCCCACCTAGGGTGAAGGAATCAAGTTTGCAGCAGGCTGTGGGGTGAAGCGCTCCAGCTCCCAGCGTATTGTGGGGTGAGGAACTGAATCTCCTGCTGCACTGCACCGAAAAGCACTTCAAGGTCCCAGTGTGACGTGTGGGAAGGACTCCATCTCCCACTATTACACGGGCTGAAGGAATCTTCCTGGGTGGAATTTTTTCAGCCTTTGATTTGGCAGTACTTGACAGCTTGTTGAGGTGGATCGCAAATTTAAAAGAGCTGCTATCTATTCATCAGTTGATTAACCATTTATTCACCCATTGATTGAGAAGGCAAGTCACAGCTGTTCAACAAGACTTGCTAAACCTTCATACAGATACAAAACGGGCAAGGTTGTCTGTTCTGCCCCTCAAGCCTTTCCAGCCCACGGGTACTGCAGGAGCTCCCGCATCATTTTAAAGAATGCCACCAGCTTCTGGCACGGAAACGGACGGGGCGTAGCGCTGGCGGTCTGCGTTGGCTTGTGAAGGGTGGCTGAGGTGAGTGCTGGCAGTGGGGTTGGTGCAGGCGTTCCTGCTGGCTGCAGCTCCATCTGTGCCAGGATCCAGTTGAAGAAGTGTCGAGTGGAGACGTAGACCCCCGGCCGACGGACTCTGGCGCAGCCTCTGCCCCAGCTGGTCACTCCCACCAGCCAGAAGTGCTCAGCCCGTGGATCCCGACAGATGAGAGGACCGCCGCTGTCTCCCTGCAGCAGAGGAGAGAGGATGAAGGGGACTTTGGGGTCTGTGTGGGTGCGAGGCCTGGCTCCTGCTCTCCCCCAGCAGCTCCAGAGCGGTGTTCCCTGTGCAGAAAGGCTCCGCTCTGGTGCCGGAGAAGGCGAGACCTGGTCTGTGAGGGGGGTTTGGGCGGCCGTGCTGGGGCTGCCTGCGCTGCTGGGCCTCGCCTCCCGCTCCTACCTGGCAGGTGTCGATGCCGCCCTGCGGATATCCTGCGCACAGGTTGTGCTGGTGAATGGCCTCACGGTACCAGCCGCTGCTGTTGCAGACGTGGGTGTCGATGAGGAGGACCTGAGCCTCCTGGAGCACGTCGTTTGACGCTAGAGCTGGGAGCACAGGCAGGAAGGAACAGTCAACAGCGTGTTGCTGGCTCTCCTGCCTTGCTTGGGGGAGCCCCTTCCCTCGGGTTTGCCTTTGCCTCGGCAGAGGCATCTCAGCAGCGCGTCCCTCCCATCTGGCCCTGGGGACGGAGTGAAACCCGTCTCTCCCGGGGCAGACGTCCTCGCAGGCTGATGCTGCCTTTCATCTCTGCTTTTAGGAAGCCTGACCCGTCTCCGCACCCGGGAGACGAGTACTTCTTCTCAGGAGCTCACCTCCCTCGGCGGTGGCACCCCAACCGCCCACGTAGCAGGTGGTCAGCTGAGACACTTTGAGCGAGGGGTGGGGCACGCAGGCGAGCTGCACGTGGACGTTGCACTGGAAGGGCTGGTCCAGTTCCAGCAAGGCGATGTCATTGCTCTGCGAGATGTTATTGTACTGATCGTGGACCAGGAGCCGCTTTATGTTGCGCACTTGAGCCTCGGGACCCAGGAGCCTCAGCTGGATGGCACCAGCCACCACACGCCACTCCGGAATGTTCCTGTGAGACAAAGGGAAAGAGGGTTTTGGGGGGCGGAGCCACGTGCTGCGGCAGCTTGGCTGTCGGAAGGAAGCTCGTTTATGGGCCTGTGAGAAAGCTGGAGAGGGACTGTTCCTAAAGGCTTATGGTGATAGTATGAGGGTGAATGGCTATAAACTGGAGAGGGGCCGATTTAGACTAGACACAAGGACGAATTTCTTCACCATGAGAATGGGGAGGCCCTGGCCCCGGTTGCCCAGGGAAGCTGTGTCTGTCCCATCCCTGGAGGGGTTTAAGGCCAGGCTGGATGGGCCTTGGGCAGCCTGATCCCGTGGGAGGTGTCCCTGCCCATGGCACGGGGTCGGGGGAGCTGAGATGATGTTCAGCATAAATATTTTTGTGTATTGGGAAGTTAGAATTATGATGGGAATTCCGTGCTATGACTCAGATAACAAAATCATCGTTGAAAACAATTTTAGAAGTCAACTATTGAAATTGCCATTGCTTTTTTTTTTTAAGGACTCCTGTAATTTGGAAACCCTTTCAGAAACATTGCTTAAAGGTATCAGGAGTTCCGCAGAGGTTTCTTTCTTTAAGGAACCTTTTTTTTTAAATGGATATAAATTGACTTAATTTATCTGGGAGCAGGATTTGATCATTTGTGCTGATCATCCCTTTTGAATCACAAAGTGTGTTTTAAGGGCAGGTGTGGAGTCTTTGGTTTACTTGCTTTCTAGGAGATGTTCTTTTAATGTAAACAGTCTCTCTTTATTTTTGATAAATTTTGTTTGACTTAATTAGCACATCATTTTAATAATTTACCAGCTATTTGCTCTCTAGACCGTTATAGTTAAACATTAGGTGGGAATCAAAGTTAGGTTCTTGCAGAATGATTTTTTTAGTTATGAACCACCATTATGTTTATTACAGTGGGAGATGGTCATTAATTGTAATAAACCTGGTGCATTTGACAATTCTTTGTAGTGAGTTTCATTATTTTGCTTCAAGGAGCTTAAAACTTACAGCTTTTTTATTTTGTTTTGCTGAGTACCATGGATTCTTACCTGTTGGTTGAAGGTGATATAATGTGAAACATATTTCTCCGCTTTCCACATGACAACGGGGAAAGAAATACTGAAATGTAAGAAGTTGTTACAGAAGCACACAAACTTGCAGGGAGACTCAGAAGCAGTTTTGTTGTAGGTGGTGCGAATTTTGAATTTTCCTTACTGAAAATCTAGCAAGAAAGCAAGCAAACATTTAATGTATGAATGAAGTATTGTTTCCTGTTACTCAGAAAGCAGGAAAATGGTAGTGCTCTAATCTGTTTTTAAAGGTGTGATCCTTATCTTTTTTTTTTCTTTCTTTTTTTTTTTTTTGCTTTTGTCATTTAGGTCCCTGACAAGCGGAATAGACAGTGCAGAAAAAGGCCTGTCCTCAGCTGAAAGCTTAAAAGGTTTTATTGAGATAATAATTTCTCTGCTGTTTGAGTGCTGGATTGAAACATCTCCTGCCCAGTCAGCTCCCATTCTTGGAAACCTTTTGGAATCATCATCTCAGCAGCTCAGGCAGCAAGTGCTTCGTGTAATACATTTAGTGTGGAAACTCACCAAGCGACATGATGAAACGTACGAAATGGTAAGGGAGAGGTGATCTGTGGCGTAATAATGACAGTTCACTTTATTTTGATTGAGAACTAGTGATCTGTGATTGGAAAGAGTGGAAATAGTTTGTTAAGGGAGCAAAAGCTTAAGTTTTGAGTAGAATTTGAGTTTGGATTTTGTCAGGTCTCAGATACAGGCTGGGGAGAGAATGGATTGAGAGTAGCCCTGAAGGGGAGGACTTGTGGATGTTGCTGGATTGACAGCTCAACATCACTGCAACTTGCACTTGCAGCCCAGAAAGCCAACCACATCAAAATAAGTACAACCAGCAGGTCAAGGGAGGTGATTCTGCTCCTCTACTCTGCTCCTGTGAGACCTCACCTGGAGTGCTGTGGTCAGATCTGGAGTCCTCGGCACAGAAAGGGTGTGGATCTTTTAGAGTGAGTCCAGAGGAGACCACAAAGATGATCAGAGGGCTGGAATGCCTCCCCTGTGAGGACAAACTAAGAGAGTTGTGATTGTGCAGCCTAGAGAAGAGAAGTCTCTGGTGAGATCTTACATCAGCCTTTCCGTACGTCAGAGAGGGCCCACGGGAAAGCTGGTTGGGGGGCCCTTTGTCCGGGCGTTCAGTGATAGGACAATGGGTAACAGTTTTAAGCTGAAAGAGGGGAGATTTAGATTAGATGTTAGGAAGAAATTTTTGCCTGTGATGGCGGCGAAGCGCTGGAACAGGTTGCCAATTACAAGTCTTGGAAGCCTCAAGGCCAGGCTGGATGAGGCTTTGAGCAACCTGACCTAGTGGAAGGTGTTCCTGCCCGTGGCAGAGGTGTTGGAACAGGGTGACTTTTAAGGTCCCTTCCAACCCCAACTGTTCTGTGATTCGGTGATGTGGAAGATAGCTGTGGAAGGCAGGAACTTGTTGATTCTCACAACCTGTGCATTCCCTTGTCTTTAAGAAGTTCTGGAGTTTTCACCAGTGTGTTGTCTGGCTCTTTTGTGTGTGGCTCTTTCTCGAGTTACACAAGAAGCTGTTGTTTCAATGGTTTAGAAGTCTACCCAGTAGTTGTTCTAAAACTTTTTGGTGCTTCCCTGCAGAGTTAAATGTAGGTCGTTGCATATAGAGATTGTGGCTCTTCCGTGTTGTGTGTGTGTGTGTTTAAAATCAGAAAATTAAGAAGCACTGCTTCAGATTTTGATATATTTTATTTCTAGTGGTTACAGAACCCTTGATAAAAGCAGTACATACCCTATCCCAGTAAAGGAATCTCCTCTTTCCGGTTCGTATGTTGCTTTTGAAATTTTTTAGCAGAATTTACCAAAAAGAAGATTTGAGGACTCAAAGAATCAGGTAGAAACTATTTGCTTATTCTTTTTCATTTCAAGATTACATATGCATTTGAGAAGTTAGAACACTGAATTTCTGTATGGATGTTGTAAATCTTCCTTCTGAATCTGTTTTGTCACTCTGTCACTGAGATTTGAAGATATATACTAGCTTAGTTATCTTTATTCTTAACGTAAGTACTAGAAAGATTTTAATGATTTTGAATTTCACTTGAAGTACAGTGCTGTGAGTTCATTGTTACTGGTACGTGGTGTTCAGTAGATGTGTCAGAATCATGCGGATACAGCCCTGGAGCGTTTCCACTTCTTTGGCCTGAGGTTGTGGACTTGGGTCTTATGCCTTTGGTGGTTCTGGCAGTGCCTCTTAAACTTATTTACTTCAAGAAAATTATTCTTCTGGTTTGGGTGTCTGGTTCTGAAGAGACTAGGTTAAATAAAATGTTCTTGTCCTTTTGGGTTCCATTTTTGGTTCATGCATCTATTAGATATTTGGCTTGTTACAAATAAGATGAGATTATTCTCTGTCGCTGCTGTTACACTTCTTCGTCATAAGCTATGTCCAAGTTGTCTCCCAGTCTTAGCTTTTCCGGAAGATATTTTTGAGGCAAGTCGTCTGGTTCCAGCTACGTAAAAACCTTAAATACAGACCAGGCTGCATCAGTCCTGCCTCATTTGAGAACTGCAAAGGGACATAAGATTATACTTATGATACATATCTCTGCTCCTGAGTGAAAATGCAACCTCAGGGCCTCTAGAAGTGCTGGCGTCTGCGAGCAGAGTCAAGGCTTGCGAAAACTGTTCTCTTCTGCCCTTCCTTGTTTTGTTAAATCTTTGTTGAACCTTATAAAAAGTATAGGGAATTTACAAGACATACAGGAAAAAGGCTTGTGAATATCCCACTTTCCTCCTCTCTTCAAGCAGTGAGAAAGACTTTTCCATATTCAAGTTCCCAAGGTTACATGACCACTGTTATCTGTACTTACCTGGAAGTTCTGAGCATCTCATCCAGTTTCACCTGCTCGTCTAACTGTCTGGAAAGCTTTAACTTTCTGTCTTAGGACATCAGAAATGGCAGTGATTTTCCTGCTTTTCCTCTTATTCTGCTACATGGAATTGTGACATTTTTAGTAACGGAAGAATGAAACGTCGAATATTCTTTGCAGAAAGTACAATAACTTTTCAAAATGACATAATGTTTGTTTACTGTACCGGTCCATTTCTTTCCAGCATGTTTTTGTTTAGAAACAATTGGGATTTTTATTTCTTCAAGACGTGGACTGTGTGGTAGATGCTGGATGTTGCTCCATTCAGATTGATGTCATAGCTCTTTCAGCCCTCTTGTGACTGCTTTCCTCATTTTAATTTTTTTTTTAACTCAGATGCTTATCAAGTGCAGTCTGAGAGGAACAGAATTTGTGTTGGAGCTTTTTCCAGAGACATATAAGTGAAGTTGTTTGATTTTTAGGTGTATGGGATTCAAAGGTTGGGTAGGAGCTTTTGGCCTGTTGTTGCCCTGTGGAAGAAAAACTTGATTGATTTACTGCAAGGTTCAGAATTGATGTTTTGATCTCGATGTTAGTTACCTTCACCTGTGTGGGCCAGCAGCTTAAGCTCCTCAAGTTCAGAGGATTTAAACTGAATTGCTGTGATGCATTGGACTAAAGTAGCCCTGAAATATCTGAAATGAAATTTTGTTCATTATAGAATAAAAAATATTGGCACAGGAGAAAGTCAGTCAGGCGTTTCCCTTCTTGCAGGTTGTCTTTTAAATAAACTACATTACAGCCATAATTACCTACAATGCAAGCCACTGTTTAATAATTTAATTTTGTGATGTGTGTTCGAAACCGCATTGTGTGCGAACTACTGGCTTGATTGATTGTCTTCTCTTCCTGCTTCGTTGTATTGTCTGAGGTTATATATCTTTGGATTAAATGTTTGTAGTCCATTTTTTTGGAAAAAACCTTATGGCGTGTTCAAAACTAAACATAATTTTTTTTTCATGTCACAAAAGCTCAAGGAGTTTTCTTTTTTAAAAAATCCATTATCATATCAAATTGGTTTCTGTACTTACAATTTTTTTCTCTTTCTGGTTTGTGTTTTTTTTTTTTATTTAAAACAGCAAGTGTCTCAGGGGAAGAAGTGACTTCCCAATTACAGTAAGAGTGTTTAATGCAAAAGAAAGTGTATAAAAAAAAATGTTGTGGGGTACAGTGTTAGAAATGATGTCTAGACCTTAGCAGGTCATTGGGACTTCATTTCTGTTCCTTGTAATTTCCTTCTGCTGTAATATTTTGTAATACTACTTAGAAATTATATTTGCAAAGAAAATGCTGTAAAAAGAGGGACAATAGGATTGAAGGGGGATATTTCTCCATAACTGACTTAATTTGTGGTGTGAAGCTGTGTATGAGCAGGGATTCACCTGAATGTGAATTTCTCAGCATATTTTCTCTAGGCCAGAGGAGGTTGAACTCAGGAGTTCGTGTCATTCTGAAGGATTTTTTTGATGTCACTTGCAACCATGAAGACTGTTAGATAGGTGATGCAAGATTAAATAAACCTGAATTTATCTTACAGTGCAAACGGAGCCTGAAAGGTTTCACGGACAGACCTTGGAAGAACAGCTTAATACGTGTAAAGATTCAGAACCTGCCCTTGGTGAGGGCTTTTAATACTGTAATTGTTTGCTTGTGCGATGTTTGCCTTTTAAAGAGTATTGGTTAATTTAAAAAATACATCATGGGGTAATGTGTGATAAAATCTTACTGTGTTTACACTGAATACCTAGTAGTATGATATTTAAATGACTGATCTTAGTGACAAAATCATTTGATTTCACCTGGAATAGTTTTGATTGGTATAGATGCACATATTGAGAATCTCTAGAAACCATCGAACATGATATGGCAGAATGTACTTTAATTAAATGATTGTGACTGCCCTTTGCAATTGAACTGCCCATCTTGTGGAGGGATCAGGAAAAATAACTACAGGGGCATATATGAAAATGCATTCCTTTCTAAATTGTTGCTACTGTTTTGTAGATGATTTTTAAAAACAAGATGCCAAGTCCAGTGTGGCAAACATAAGGTACAAAACTGTATTTTTTTAAGATGCCTTAGGTGTTGAGGAAGTCTGGACACGCAAAAGATGAGTGCTTGATGGTTATAAAATGCTCAATTCATGCGTTTGCTGTGCAGTAGTGATCTTTTCCTTTAATGTCTCCCTTGTAACTTGCACTGATTATTTGTTTCAGGAAACATTAAATTTCCTGACTTTTCCTTTATCGATATAGGACTTAATTATATAATTGAGTAGCGGTCAGAAGACAGTGTCCCTTTTCTCTATGAATGTTGACTGTGCCACTGTAGAACAGGACTGAGTAATACGTTCATGCATGTTTGTGGTTCCAAGCATCGACTGGCATACCTGGTAAGTTTTTAGAGTAAAGATTTTGGTTTGTTTGGTTTTCAATGTAATTATTTAAGTAGAGAATTCACTAGTCATATTACTGTTAAAAAAATAAATAATTGAGGGGTTACATAAGTTTTTGTGACAATCTGTGTTTGTATTGCAACCGTGCAACTGTTAGAAATGGATTTAAAATACTTCACGTCAGTAAGTGTCTGCCTGCCCATTGCTGACACTGAGTTTTTAGTTTATTCTGTTTTGGTTGAACAGTAAATGCCAATAATGAAATCTACAGCTGAAATTGAGTAGGAGGAGGGTTTTGACTAAATTTTGTATTAACTTAAAGAATTGGATCAATGGAGAAATTGTTCCATCTTAACAGGAATAGAGTTATAGATTATTGTTTAACCCCAGCCGGCAACTAAGCGCCACACAGCCCCTCCCTCATTCCCCCATGGAAGGATAAGGGAGGGAATTGGAAAACTGGGAGAACTTGTGGGTTGTGATAGAGGCAGTTTAATAGGTAAAGCAAAAGTTGCAAATGCCAGCAAAGCAAACCAAGGAATTATTTTTTCACTTTGCAGCAGCAGGCGGGTGTTCAGCCGTGTCCAGGAAAGCGAGGATCCATCCCATGGAACGGGAAGACACTCCCGTGCATCTGGGGAGACAATCACCATCACTCTGAATGTCCCCTTCTTCCTTGCTCTGCCCCAGCTTTATATGCTGAGCATGAGGTCCTGTGGGATGGAAGATCCCTTTGGTATTTGGGGTCAGGAGTCCTGACTGTCCCCTCCCAGCTACTCATGCACTCTCTGCCTCCTTGGGGTTGTGTGAGGAGCGGAAAAGGCCTTACTCTGAGTAAGCACAACTTAGAAGTAATCGACAGAACATTATTCTCATTCTAAATCCAAAACACAGCACTACTGCAGATATTGTGCAGAAAATTCACTCTATTTGAGCTGGAACTAGGATATAAATGAACAGAGTACGTACTGGATAGGGGCTGTGACTTGCAATCAGCAAAATCAAAATCAAAAAAGTTTTATTCCAGCTTTGTAGCTGAACAAGCTATGCCAGTTGCGTGCCTGTTCCATGGAAATTTGCAAAGCTCTTGAGGCTCATGATGGCCCATGAATGTTTAAATACTTTTTTTTTTGTCAGTATGTTTAGAGAAACGAGGCTGTCCAGCCTTTGAATGTTTACTTTAAAAAAAAAAAAAAAAGAGAGAAACAATATTCTGAAAAGAATTTTGATAATTCCCAGAAAATATCTGCTTGTGGTACTATGTCCCACATATCTTAAAAGTCCTGCAAGGTTGAGCTGGTATGGCTTGTTGTGGCAGTTGTAGAGCTAATGTTGTTATTGGGTGCACTGCGGAGGAGCTGCACTGATGTCCTTCACAAACATGCTGTTTCTGGTCATTAGTTCATACGTATGTGCTGAGTTTTGCTGTTCTCAGCTCTTGTATTTCTTGTTTACTTTGAACTGCTGCCAGCAATTCTGAATCTCATGCTTCTTAACTGCATCTCTGCTATATTCTAAATACTATAAAATAGAGCAATTCAGCAAGGGTAACTTTTCCATCGTACACCTGGGACGGATTAACCCTCGGCACTGGGAAAGGCAAGGAGATGAAATGGCTGGAATTTGCTCTGCTGAAAAGGAGCTGGAGTCCTCACTGATGAGCAGCTGATGATGGGTAGCGTACCTTGACATGAATGACGACGAACAGCGAGCTGAACTCTGCTAACGAGCCTGCAGCCAGTAGGTCAAAGGAACTGGTTATTCCCCTGTTCTTGGTACTTGTTAGGCCTGAAAGGAGGTTGTAGGGAGGAGGGAGCTGGGCTCTTCTCCCAAGTGACAGGGGCCAGGACAGGAGGGAATGGCCTCAAGCTCCACCAGGGGAGGTTCAGGTTGGACATCAGGAAAAAATTTTCACGTAAAGTGACACTGGTCACTGGCAGAGGCTGCCCAGGGAGGGAGTTGAGTCACCTTCCCTGGAGGTGCTTAAAGGACGGGTGGATGAGGTGCTGAGGGGCACAGTTTAGTCATGGATAGGAATGGTTGGACTTGAGGATCCTGTGGGTCATTTACAATCTAGTGTTTCTGTGGTTCTGTTAAAAGATTTTTCTTTCCTATTCTATTGTATTCAATGCCATCTTTGAATGTGGGTCTATTCCTAGTGATTTTTTTATGGGTTTGGATGTGTCGTGTAATCCTTTTTTGTTCAAACACATCAGTCAAGTACCTGTAAGGATTTCTGTCAGTGTTATTGGAATGATTTCAGAGATGTTGATCTGGGTTCTGTTACTGCTGAGGGAAAACGATGTCTATGAAGCAACAAGGTATAAACTGTTATAAAAGGTGTTGCTTGCTTTTGTGAGTGAATGCAGACAGAAACAAAACCCAGAGTGGTGGGTCTGAAGGAGCGGTGTTTGAATGTCCAGCTGATGTGCAGTCACACCCTTAGATCCTGCTTGTACTTGGACTAGTGTGTAATAAAACCAACTTTTGAATACATAAGCCTTTAAGGAACCAGCTGGCTTCAACAGGTGGAAGACCCAGGTCTGCGTAAGATTCCTGTTACGCTTTGTGTGTGAAAAGGACACGCTCAGCTGGGAACAGGGCAGGTTCTGTTGTCCGTAGTTAAATCGCTGAATGGGATGAAGTTCACAGAGGAGAACCTGCCATGTGCACCGCCTGCAGCATCTGTTGGGCAAATTTCTACTGAAAGGAACTTTTGTCTTGCTGAGGGTTGTGAAATATTTGATTCCTTTTAATGCTGCCGTGTCTGAAGATGAATTCTGGCAAGGGAAACGACTCCCTTGACTCCTCGTTTGTGTCCTCTGAATGTTGCAAAATGTAAATACTGACACTTGCATGCATCTTTCTGGGTTAAATGTGCAGTGGATGTCTGCTCCCTCAGACAGTCTGGAGCTGAACAGTCAGTGTGAAAGTACTGGATGGTATCATGTTCTCCATTCGTGGCTCCAGTTCTCTTGGAAGAAACCAGGGTTAGTCACACAAGTCTTTATGGAAGGGGCAAACCCAGCTTGAGGTCCTGAGTGTCCAAGGATTCTCTTTGCCCGTAGGTGAGCAGAAATAGAACCATCATGAAATGGTTTGAGGGCTCCCAGAACATCTTCAGGATATCTCTCTTGTATGTGAGCAGCTGTTTCCACACAACTTCATCTCACACTGTGCTGCTCTTTACAGGGTGGGGTGAGTTGTGCTGTCTTTGTCCGTGTGGGTTTAAATGTGTGTCTAACACGTGTGTCCAATGATTCCTTGTTTCACAGACGGCCGACCTAGCCGGCGCTGACGCGTCTGAAGAAGATAAAATAAAAGCGATGATGATCCAGTCTTGCCAGGACTATGACCCCATCAAGTAAGTGTTGATAATGTCCAATCTGTCCTTTGAAGATGATGTAAAAATGGTAGAGATGTTTGTTTGATGACAACAGACACATAAATAGCCATGTTGTCTTTTCTTCCCCTAACCTTTTAGTTACGTGAAGACACCTCTCTCATCAAATACTAGGTTCCGTTGTGGAAAACCTGGCGACTCCATAAGGAACGGCCCAGCCAATGGGGTAAGACTGCGGGGCACTGCTGGGGTCACTGAGCTTTGGATTTTCTTACCCGGGCAGGGAGGAAACAAACCCATGACCTGTTCTCGTAAGAAATGTGTCTCCTGGGGTTGAGGACAGAGGTTACACAGAGATGCCACAGAGCCCTTCCAAATTCAAGGGATACCTTGAACCTTTATTCCACAGATCGTTCTGTGAGCTTTCATGGGGTTCTTAATCTATTTCCATATCCCCAGAAATATGTCTGGTTTTACCTCTTCAATGACAGTTCAGAGGTTTTAATAGTTGTGGTAAAGCCAAGATGTTTCTGTTGACCCCATGAACTGAATATTTGCATGTTTTAATTACCCAAGTCTCTGGGTGAGTGTTGGTGCCCTTGCACATCAGTCACTGACTGCAAATGCACGAGCTGTGACTTCAGCCTTCGTACAGAGATGGGGGATATCAGTCCCTCCAGGGACGGATTCAGAGCCCCGGTTTCAGCTCTTGCTCAGAACTGTGCTGAGGAGGAGGAGCGCGTTTGTGTCTCTGCTCTGAGGGGATGATGAGCTATGGGATATTTCACCCTAAGAACATGACATTAAGCCAAGGAACACGACTGAGTTCAAAACACTGCTCAGGTCCTGGGAACGTCCCATCTGTTACTACATTCAGGAAAAGAGGATTTTCAGGCACGCAACCCTTGTGCTGCGTAAAAGGAGAGGATTAAGGGCCTTTGCTGCTGACAGTAATCATTGAAATATCATTGGCAGTGTGAGTGGTAAGATGAGATCTGTCTGCATTTCTGTTCTGAACAGGGCAGACATCCTGGGTCTGTTCCCAGAATGAAGAAGTGCACAGGAATTCCGAGGAGTTTCTGATGGAGGTGGAGGATCCCAACACAAAGGGGGCGATGCTGACAAACACTGGGAAAAATGTCATCCCAATCCTTAACGCGTAAGTATGGAATTGATGGGACTGAGCAAAAGGGGAGGAGAGAAACCATGTGCAAATGTCTGAGTGGAAACACACCCGAGCTGGCCAGCGTCTGTAGTTGCAGGGGAGGAAGCGCTGGCTTTGTCTCTGAACCTGGGAACCTGGGACACCTTCTGATCTTACAGGCGCGGGGGCTGCTGTGGCTGCCCTGGGTGCTGGGGAAACTCGTGGAGCACTGAGGATTATTTCTGCAAAACATGCCAGTGATGCTCACAGTGGAGTCGCTCTCTGGGAAAATGCATTTTGCTTCTGGTGTGTGTTTCAAAGGTGTCTTGCAAAATTTAACAAAGGGCTACTGGACTGAGATTGCCTCTCCCTCTGGCTTCTGTCAGATCCCACACTGAAACAGGCTGAACTGCTGTTGCTTCTACTCTGAGCTGATTTCTCCATTGATCTCCATGATGGAGAGTTCTGCAGAGGGAAGACGGTTCCCTGCTCCATCTTCTAGTGCTGCGGCTCTACAAGAGGAGGGGAAGCTGACTGCCTGTGTTTTTGGAGGCTGATGTGGAGAGAGAAGAATTCTATGCATTCCTTCGATAAATGCAGAGCTTGAGGAAGTTTTCCTTTACCTCTCTAGAACCTTTTTCTTTTTCCTCCCCCACCTCCTCCAGGGAAGCTTATGCCAGAGAGAAGAAGAAAAAGCCTCGCTTGTTACCGGTGGAGCCATCCTCCACCTCCTCAGATCCTGTTTCAGAGGAACAGCCACCACTGACACCTCCACCCCCTGCCCTCATGGCTGTCAGTCCTCCTGCTGCTCCGCTGAGTGTCCCTGGACTTTCTCCATCTTCCTCTCGGTCAGTCGGAAAGGAATAGAAGTTTTATTTCAACACATGCAGTGATTCTTGTATTTCAGCAGAGCTTGTTTTCCAACTGTTTGCATTTATTCCCAAGGGCTCTCCTGTCCAACTCCAACCAGCAGCATCAGCACCAGTTCTCCCAGGCCCCCAGGGACAATCCACGCCCACAGCTGGTGAGTGACCATCGCTGCAGGATTGCTGTAAAAACATTATCTTCAGTCCAACTGAATGAGATGTTGTTCTTTTTCCTCTTCCCAAAGCTCATCCCAAGCAAGGCAGGAGAAGGCGCCCAGCAGGTGGAGGAGCAGGCTGGGAACCGTAAGTACCTACAGACCCTCACTCTCTTACTGCTTGTATCCTGTGATAGGAGGCCATAAGACAGAGCCTCTGCCACAGCTGATTTACACAGGAATAATTGTGCACGGTTGTGGAGAATACAAGGGGTGATTAACTTTTAAATGGCTTAGTTGGAATTGGCTTTCAAAGAGAGGAGGTGTGCTTGCAGTAAGAGTATTCAAGCTAAGCCTCCAGTGCAGGACTGAAAGGAGGGCTCTGAAAAATGGAGGCTTTTTGAGGAAAACGTCATTACCTATAAAAACTACCTATAATTAAAAAATGAGATGGAAAGCCACGCCTTTGAATACTGGCTCGATAGGGCTGAAGATATCAATCTCCCGATAAATAAATTGGTTGATACCGATTGAGCAGATACTTGGAAAAGTCAGTATTGTTCTTTTATGAGCATTTCTGAATATCTTCAATTCAGCTGTTTCACACGGCTAAGGTGCTTTCTCTCCCCTGGGGACAGAGGGTCTGGTTTATCTGTTTATTGAGTTGTGATCTCCCCTGTGCTAAGTACAGGAGGAGGATCCTGTCCCTGGTCCTGCTGGCCACAGCATGGCTGATGCAAGTCAGGGTGCTGTTTCCCTTCCTTATCTAGTGAGTGGACAATGGATACGTAAAGAGGAGGAAATATTTTTCCCAATGAAATTGCATTGTTGTTCATTTTTGTGTTCTGATAGCGGGTTGGGCTGCAGTTACACTAACACGTGTCTGACATAAGCACAAGCAACTCAGGCTTTTTCCCAAAATGATTTTGTTGCAGAGGGTGAACAAGCCAAACTGAAACTGGGTAATTGTCATCCTAAACCTTTCCCTAAAACTGGTAGGAATTCTAAACAGTTTTTGCTTAAACAGGATCTTCCCCTTTGGCATTTGCAGGCAGGCGACAGATTCTCATACTGGCCAGGCTTTTTTCTTGATATCTTTTTGTAATAAAGGTCCAATTTATTTTAACAGGGAATCAAAGAAATCCAAACATGACGTATTTACAAATGAGTTTGCTGAGGAACCAATGGAATATGAAAAGATTCCAAAGGAGTGGAGGTGTTAAGTTTGCAGGTAGCTACTTTCTATGTCCATAACAGAGAGGCAGAGTTTCTGGGAGAATCAGGAGGAGCCCCACTCTGTCTCTCGATCGTGAGATGGAGTGGATGATCCAAGGGATTAGCAGGGCCAGGCATTTCCTATGGAGGTTGCCAGCTCAGACAGGTCAGAGGTGACGGCTGACAGAGAATTAGAACACGGCAGCAGTTGTTAAGGAGCAGGCGTCTGTTTTCCTGAGTCTTCTCTGTAACAACTAGCAGGAGCTGGAACTGGAACAGGGGCAGTTGATGCATTTTCTGTGTCTGCCTATGACCTCAAAGCGCTTTGGAGGAATCACATGAGAGAAATCCTCTTCCTTTCCCTTTATCTCCCGTGGTTCTCTGCTGCTGAGTCTTGTAAGAGAGGGACTCTTTGGAATTAATTTTTTTTTTTTTCTGTTGTTCTTTTTTTAAGGTCCAAGTCTCCCTCCAGCATGTCATCTCTCTCCAGAGGTTCATATTCCTACTCTGAGTTCAGACCAGGTGCTTCCTGCAGTCACTTCTACTCCTGAGCTTTCAGTCATTCCGAATCTCATTCCAACTCACCATCCCCACTGTATCGTGGCAGGGGTAAAGGGAAGAGTCACAAATCTAGCTCCAGGCCCCATGGTGACCCTCATTCAAGATCAAGGTCATCCCCCTACAGAAGACACCGTTCACGGCCAAGGCCTCCCTTATTTAGAGGCCACTCTCACCCTCAATGGACAAGACCTCAAGGGGAAGGAGAGAGGAATCATTTTAACAGATATGCAGAAGTTCCCTCACACAATATGAAAGCTCAGAGTGGCAGAGCTGCTGAGTTTAGAGATCCACGGTCAAAGGAAAGATACGGAGAACGGGAAAGGAACGATACAGAGCGGTACGAGGAGTTTTCCCAGGGCTGGGCTGTTGACGTTTGCCTTCCCTCTCCAGTAACCAGAGAGCATTTTTCTCCACATCAGCTTGGGACCAAACAAGCAAATCTACCATGTCCTTGGGGATTCTTCTGGTGGACAGAGACCCTGCTCTTTAATTCCAGTCAGATTAAGTTTAAAACAGCTTTAATCTCAGTGGTACAGGACAATTGTTTTGCATTTAATAAAAGTATTATTATTCAGACATGTTATTAATTAGGACCTGATTTCAAACAACAAACAACACACAGTAGAAACAAACTGGATTTGGTGTGTTTTTAATTAGCCGTGTTGTGTGTCACAAGATTTGTCGTGTCACTGGAAACCAGCTTGTTTGGCCAACGCAGTCAACAGCTTCATGCACCGTTGTTTTCATCCTCCTATTGGATGCATCAAACAGCTCAGGGGAGTCGGGGTGTCCCTGGGGTGGGGGTGGCCGTGCCGGAGATGTTGCTCTGTGCGCATCGGCCCTCGATGCGCTCACACCGTGTTGGCCCCACAAGAAGCTGGATTTCTTAGCCCCCTTGGCTCAAGCCTGTGTCCTGCTCATTTCCAGCAAGGGGAGAAGGTCTAGTTCAGGAGTCACTTTGCCTGGAGAGCCTGGACAGTGTGTCCAAGTCATCTGGAGGTTCAGCCACAGTTGTCAGGGTTTCTCACACAGGTCACCGAGGAGGGGAGGGCGTCGGAGGGAGAGGAGCACCGTAGAGTTTCCAAAGGCTCAGTCAGTGCCCAGCTACAGAACTGACATAAAACCCAGAGACAGCCCCGTGCCCTGGGCTGGCAGAGCCCGGTCACCAGTGCAGGTGCAGCCACGACACTCTCGGTGCTCACAAGCACAGCCGTGGTCAAGGATCCCCTGAGTGCTGGCATGGCCCCTCTGTCCCCCGGTGCCTCTGCCTGGATCCCAGCCCTCTCGCCCACCCCACCGGTCCCCTGCTCGTTGGCTGCTCCATCCTGGTGCTCCCTGCAAACGAGCAGCCTTCACGCATTTCTCCCACAGGCACCCCACACTCGCCCATCTCCCCAGGGGCCGGCACGGACCCTGTGCCACCTGACAGCCCAGGGTGGACGCCAGCCCCCTAGAGCCCAGCTGGACAGACTGAGGTTTGCTGGGGAATGCACACGCTCAGCCCATCCCACCAGTTCTGGGGAAGGTGCAGACCCTCACAGAGCCTCTTGCCAGCCGCACTCAGGCTGGGGCCCTGCAGTAGGTGGATTTTAAGAAACACAGACCCTGACTCGCTCCAGGAGCTGCACTGGGACCCACACCTCTGCTTGCTCTGCTCTTTCTGACTCGCTGTCCCAGACACAACAAGACAGGGGTCCATACACACTCTGCTTGATTCCACCAGCTGGCATCCATCCCCGCCAGACCCCAGGAGCTGGATCATAGCATTTCACTTCACAGATACACAGGACAGAGTGAGTTTATGCAGGGAGATTGTTAAAAAAAAAATAATAATAGGCTGTGAACACCATGAGATTCAGCAAAGCCAAGTGGAAGGTCCTCCATGTGGGTCGGGGCTTCCTTCTCCAGGCTCTGTCCCACCTACCTTCCCCCCAGAGCCCTCCTGGTACAGAGGAGGGTTTTCCTGATACTGACTGGTGGGAAGAATGAGCCCTTGGCAAAAGGCAGCGGTGCTCTTGGCAGCAGTGCTTAGCTTAGAGGAAATTCAGCTCCCTATGGGTTTCCCCACGGGGAAACAAGGAGAAGTCTGGATGGAAAGCTGCCTGGAGGAGAAGGACCTGGGGGTGTTGGTTGACAGCGACTGAACACGAGGCAGCAGGGGCCCAGGTGGCCAAGAAGGCCAATGGCATCTTGGCTTGGATCAGAAACAGCGTGACCAGCAAGGCGAGGTTCATCTCCCTCTGGACTCGGCACTGGTGAGACCGCTCCTCGAATCCTGTGTTCAGTTCTGGGCCCCTCACCACAAGAAGGATGTTGAGGCTCTGGAGCGAGTCCAGAGAAGAGCAAGGAAGCTGGTGAAGGGGCTGGAGAACAAGAGGAGCAGCTGAGAGAGCTGGGGGTGTTTAGCCTGGAGGAGGCTGAGGGGAGACCTCATTGCTCTCTACAACTACCTGAACACAGGTTGTGGAGAGGAGGGAGCTGGGCTCTTCTCTCAGGTTACAGGGAACAGAACGAGAGGGAATGGCCTTGAGCTCCACCAGGGGAGGTTCAGGCTGGACATCAAGAAAAAATTTTCATGTAAAGTGGCATTGGTCACTGGCAGAGGCTGCCCAGGGAGGAGGTTGAGTCACTTTCCCTGGAGATGCTTAAAGGATGGGTGGATGAGGTGCTGAGGGACATGGTTTAGTCATTGATAGGAATGGTTGGACTTGATGATCGGGTGGGTCTTTTCCAACCTGGTGATTCTATGATTCTGTGATTCTACAAACTCTACCAAGGTCTCTGCGGTGCTTGGAGGCAAAGCGGCGGGTGCCTAAACAATGAATGTCAGCGTTAGCAGGTGGCAAGGGGTGCCCTGGGGTAGTAAAGTGACAGACTGTCCCGTTGCTACTTCAACTCGCCAGAGCAGATCCCTTTGGCTGGTTTGCATTAGCCCTTCTACCAAGGGCCTGGCTTTGGAAGACAATGCTCACAGGGGCGGGTGACACTGAGTTTGTTTGTGGGGGCATTCTGCAGGCTGCCTGAGGTCCCCGCCCAGGCAAGAAAAGGATTGCCAGCTGTGTTCTGCCAGAGTTTCTTCCACCCTCTCGAGACAGAGTCTGCAGATACCCCCTCTGCTGCACCACTGCCTTCCGTGGCAGGAGGCTTTGCTTTTGAAATCTGTCTTTCTGCAGGTGTTTGCTAGGTATGTCTTTGATGGAGCACATGCCTGACACATTCCAGTTCTACGTGTAACGTCTTCTTCTGGGGGAAAAGGCAAATCCACAGAATGCCACGAGAGATGCAATGCCGGGAAGAGGCACAACAGCTACTCGGATCCATCAGGAAGTACCCTCCTCCATGAGACATGCTCTCCGGGTTTGTGGATCTGCTATGCCTCTGCCTGATGTGACGCCACAAGCGTGCCTGCCCCGCTGCTTTCTGGAGGACAGGTGGAGAGGTTTAAGGTGGTGTAAGGTGCCAGAGCCTTCCGGCAGCCTGTGCCAGCAACAGCTCTCTCTACTTAGTCGTAAACCATCCCTCCTCAAAATGTTCCCTAAGGGAAGGGGCAGTAAGCTGTGCTTCTCGCTGCCTTTGTGTGCGGATCAGTGCTTGCTGACTCTGTCCTCACAGGTGCCCATTTCCTCTTACCCGCTGAAGCACTGCGACCCCTGGGCTCCTGCGCTTCATGGCCGCAATAAAAGCATGTTTTCTGTCATCAGACTGACCCCTGGTCTCCTGCGCTTTATGTCCATAATAAAGCACATTTTCTCTCTTCTGAGTGTGTCTGCCATATGATATTATGGGCTAGGGAGTTGTTGATTCATGATGAGTCCCATTGGAGGCATCTGGGTTCAGACCTTATCCCAGAATCCTTTTTAAGGATGTCCAGAGCTATTTTTTCAGATACTGGCTTCATGACGTAATTTTTAAAAATCTGATAGAATATCAAGAAAAATGTATTCTTAAAGATTTTTTTACTCATAGTAGAATTCAAAGAAAACTGACACCTGGCACTCCCCTTTGTCCTCACTAACCGCTTGTCAGGAACTGCAGCTCTTTTTACTTTACTGAAATGATGTGAGTCCTCCTACCAAAGATGAGAACACAGTCTGGAGCTATTTGTTTAATGTGTGCATGGGGTTCAGGACGCAAGCAGGACCCTCTGGAAATGGTAATCTTTGTCTCAGTCAGCAAAATACTGCTTTTACTTCTTTGCAAAACCTGTATGGCCGTAAGTATCACAGAAACAAGGAAAAATAATCTGCAAAATCCTTGATAACTCTTTCTGCTAAACTTTCTTTCAAAAAAACCTCTATTAATACGTTGTGATTAAATTCTCTTCAATCATATTAAACCTTATAATCACTCCCACAAAAGTAAAACCTTCAACAGTAAATCACCACAGACTAAAACCCCAAGTGGTATTTGTCTCCAGTAACTCTCTTTCACTCCTCTTATCAACAGCTGAACAAGACTGGGACAAAGGCCAATTGCACAATATTCAGAAGTTATTCCAAACTATTAGTGCTCGACAAGGATGACTGTATTTACAGCACTGTGGATTCATTTCAAAAGATGAAATGCTTTAGCACATTTTGCACATCAAATAAAACTTAAAAAGCAGTGAAGGAAGTGCAACTGATGAGCGTTAATCTTATCCTTCAGCCTCAGTATCACGGGAAGATTTCCCCCTCCTGCCTGAACACCACGTGTTCAGAGCAGTTCCAATTTCTCCATCTTTTATTTGCATAGGGAGCGACAGCTTATTCAAGCCAATTATCTCAGCATGATTCACCATCATGATGCTGTAACATAAAAGCAATCGTGCTAAATTGGTTGCAATTAAAAAGGTATTTTTACATTTGGAGGAAAATTACCTGTTGAACTGGCTATTTTTTCCAAACAAATTCATGATACCTGTTGAACTGGTAGGACATATTTCTTCCTCTCTCTGACACTCAGATGTGTAGCCCCCTGCCCCGTATTTTCCCTTGATTAAATATCTGTAAAAATGAAGTGAAAAGCTCTGGTTTATTCACTATGGAAGAACAAATTTTTACTGATCTGTTTTAATCAATAAAGGTACCCATATTTACACGGCACTAGCAATGAAGGAATCAAAGGAATCAGTATTCCAGAACCAATAAACCACTCCAGAGAAGGAAGAGGGAATGGCTTTCCTCTGACAAGATTTTTCCTGGAACTTCTAACTGCTAACTAAATATTGCCTAATTGATGCTCTCAACCTGTGGCAGACTGCGAGAAGCACGTTTGTAGGTAGGGATCTAGCTCAGCACTGAAACTTACTTTTATATTTAAGCGTAAAACCACGGGTCTACCCTCCTCTTCCTCTGAAACAGCAGCGTGATCATCTGCTCCACACTCTCGGCTCCTGTAAGCACAGCTTCTCACCTACTCCTGTCGAATAGGATGTGTTGAAATGCTGCAGAAATGAACTAAAGGCTTTACTAATTTACACAAACCTCTGGAAATATTGATAAAGACTAAGTAATTACAGAAATCGGGAATGAACTTAGGAATGAGCACTTCTAAAGTTTATGGTCATCACAATATACCTTGTCTTTATTCTTAGTGGTGTGAGAAGCAACATATTAAAACATAGAATCATTTAGGTTGGAATAGACCTAAGAGACCTAATAAGATAACTGAGTCTAACCATAAGCTATATTCTGTTCTATGTAGAATAGAATTTTTCATTTGGAAGGGACCTACAAGGGTCAACTGGTCCAACTGCCTGACCAGTTAAGGTCTGACCAGAAATTAAAAAGCTTCAAATGGGAATTGACGTTCTGGTTACAAATCAATGAGACTGTCTCCAAGCGGAACTACAGCCGCATCATCTTTAAATATCTGCAGTGTTCAGATACGTGATATTTTTTTAAGTTTCATACTCTCTTTGATCTTTGCAGAATATGAAACTTTTTATCATTTCCATAGCTGATTCTTGCTTCTATTCATTTCTTCTTTAAAAATCTGGTTTTCTAGCAGAGCTGGATTACCTTTAAAAACAGGACAAAAGCCCCAGTTTTGCAGACTGCTGTGTCCACACAGAGGCAGGATCTGTACTGCTCCGGAGAGCAGATGGGTGCTGCTCCAGTGCTGTCCTGGCACAGCACAGCAGAGTGCTGCTCCAGCAAGCTTCCCTGGTGCACAAAGCCATCCCTCCAAACTGCCACCGCTGCAGGAAAGCACTTTTCCTGCTAAACAGCAAAGTATTTCAGTGGCAAGCAAAGTGAGAAAAACAAAAAACACTTCAGTCATTCTTCGTGGCATTCTTCAGTCATTCTTCGTGGCATTCATACAGACAGTTTTTGATTTCTCTGTTGTTATTTGACTATGCTAGTGGCAGAAAGGGGATCCAGGACATTTCCACACGGCAGCTTATGTTCTTTGCCTGTGTGAATCTCATAGCTGGGAACACCAAGAGGACCAGAGCAGGATTGCTGAGCGAGACCAGTTTGAGTCTGGAAGCCATACAGCCATGTGGAAGCAATTAGCACACCCGGTCCCTGTCTCCGAAGGCTTCTTTCTCTCACAGCAGCATCATCTTACCAGAAGAATTTGGGTTCACTGTTCCACATGGTGAATCCCTCCTGTCAGACTCTGGATGTCATCAGCTACAACCAGTTTCACTGTGACCATCTGTCATGCATTCAAGGACCCAGAGGAGAACCAACAGTGTTGCCTTGTGTCTAATCAGTATCCTTCTCCTTTACATGGAAAAAAGCAACCGATATTGACCAATTACATTATTTCCAATTACAGATTCATAATATTTTTCCTCCTTGAGACTGTACTAAGATTTTATATCAAAATCAATCTTTAATGTCCCTATTTGCTATTTATATTATTTGTACAGTCTCACATTCAAAGGTAGTCAAAGGAGAAACAGATCCAATGAAAATCAATGCCATCGGCATGTTCTTTAAGCAGCATCTGAGGCAGAACTCTCTGGATGGACAGAAGTCATTGGGTTTTTTCTTACTTGCCAGTATTAGGGAAGGAAAGCATAGGAGAAGTCTGAAAGAGTTTCAGTTTTTTACTCTTGGGACATGGTCAAACTCAGAGTTCCCCTCTGGTATGCCAGCTCAACGTAGATTGAACTTGGGCTTGCTTCCTTCTCTGAAAAAGAACGTGATATTCCTCCTGAAAATGGAGACCTTTTTTCCCCTTAAGTAGGTGCAATTAAGTACCTCTGGAAGTCCAGCAGCATGTCAACAGGTTGGGTGAGCACACAACTGCCCTCAGCTTCACCAGAGCACTCCTGCAGGACCACAACAAGGACAAGCATGCAAAAGCTTTATGCCTTCACTGAGCTTTCTGTAGTTCTCTTTTGTCTCTCCCAGGCTGAGCAAGAGAAGAAATAGCTTAAGAATTAATGTTCTTCTTTCACCTCTCCACACCCCTGCCTTGTTCGTCCTTCGGAGCTGGAGAGAAAACAGAAGTATTTCATTATTTTCTGCAACCCTAGATTTTTTATAGTAGTCAAAGTCAGACGCACTGCATTAAAGGCTACCAGCTTCCATTATCGAACGGTGAAGTTAATAGCAAGAACGTTGCAGTGCGTCAGATTTGCATGTAAGCATATGGACACACTTGAGTTTCCAAAATTAATCCTCTGCCACAATAAAGGCTGAGCTTGTCAAATGAGTTATTGCAGCAGCAACTGCAAATTAACACAAATTAACACAGTTATCAGAAGAAAACTTGCTATATTTTTTTCCTCGGTCTGCTAGAACAGGGGTGGGAAAAGCTTCAGAAATTGTACCTCCCAAGAAGGAAATACCAGCACATGCTCTCACATAGCTTTGCAAGCACTGAATTAAAACACAGCCGAAAGAGAAATGCTTGCTTCCAGGCTAACATTATTGAACAGTATTATACAGAAAGACAGATACGTGCTTGCTGTGGGTATTTCGCTGTGCCAAGTTAAGTTACAACTCCTGCCTGTCCCTGAAAGTACTTTTGACAATAGAATCCCAGTTGTTGAAGAGTAATTCCAGTCCCTCCCCACTCCTACATTATCCCTGTCTGCACCTTCCCACAGGGATATCAGAGAAAGCAGAGGATTCCAAGCTGAGTTCATCAAGAACAGAGATACTTCCTGAAACCCACCTGGAACTGAGTGTCTGAAACTGCAAAAGATTCAGAAGATTAGTGACTTCATTTTTGATGGAATCAATGACTTTGTGAAATTCATAATTTCTGACTAAATTTGTTTGACTGACCTATCTGTGTTACCCAGGGCAACCGGAGGACTTACGGATACCTTTCACATTAAGGAATCCCTCCCAGATTTGTTACAACCATGTTGTCTATGTGAACTTCTCAGCACTACCTTGGGAGTCTCAGCAGAGTTTTCTGTCCCAGACTGAGAACTATTCTCCAAGCCTTCACTGATTTCTTCCAATGGAGGCTCATGTCTTTCTCACCTCACATCACACACAATTTGCTGCATAGTCCACTGACCATTTTCCTCCCGGCCCCAGTTCCACTGGCACAAAATCTGTCTCCTTGAAAAGAAGTTAGGAGGTTACAGACCTACCAGGGGTGCAGCAGGTAGCCTTTTCATTCACAGAGATTCCCTCCTCTGGGGTGTCTTTTCAAAGTCTGCAGATCCTAGACACCTAAGCCCTGGTGTTACAGTAATTGCCAATTCTGTCACAGTATCTGCAGGGCTTCCTCTTCATTATCTCAGAACATTCTGGAATTCTGAAACAGTAGGGCTGTAAACAAAAAATTATGAAACAAAACTGAAAAGTAATCTCTTATTCACCAGTCACGAAGTTTTCTTCTTTTTATTTTGTTGATTATGCTGCAATCTTCAGGATTAACAGAGAAACCTTAAGAATAAGTTTCTCCTATCTTTTTCAGCTGGGCCTCAGCTTCCTTGGAAGAAGGAGCTATGTCCAGAAAAGCAAGCTCAAAATCATCCAGCTCTAATGCTTTCTCCAATGCTGGACTTTTCCCAACTAAATTTTCTTCATAGTGCAGTTAATCGAGGATTATTAGAAATTAGCACATAAAATGTTTGCTGAAAAACCGAATGCAAGCGGCACCTCCTCTGCAACTGAGCATGATAGTAACAGCTCTTTCATTCAAAAAAGAAGCATATTCAACTTCTGCTTTCAGCTTTATTATCCTTTTTTTCAGAGCCTTTCTTAAAAAATGCTCACTCTCGGGTGTTTGCAGTTTTCACTCTAAGTTATTGCTTCAACTTAAAACTTCAAAGTTATTACGTTTTCTTAAAAGCCTGGCCTGACTGACAGCCAAATGCAAGCAGTTATTACCCGGTCCCCACCCCTAGGGAAAAAGGAAAGAGAAATGAGAGAGAAACTTGTGGGTTGGAAACCAAAACAGCTTTAATTAAACAAATAATAAAGAAAATACTGTTAATATGAAAATAATACATAAAAATAGATGAAAACTCCCCTTCTCCCCACTGACTACATCACTAGTGATGCTGCAGAGGAGCATCAGGTATAGAGAGAAAATCGCAAGCTGGACTCAGCAGCAGGAGGGAACGGGACTCAGGAACTGGATTCAGGAAGACACAGATCTAGGATTAGGGGCAAAAGGCAGAGTCCATGTTGAGTCTTTCTACTGAAGAAGAGAGCCTGAACCTTGAGATTCTTCCATTTTATACCAATGATGACATATATGGAATGGAATACTCTGTCGGTCAGCTTTGTGACACCTGTCTGCTCCTCCCTGCAGGTACAACCCTTTCTTCCCCCCCTTTCACTTATGGCGTTCCACCAGCTTGAGGATGGTCTTGGTTTCTACAGGGATAAGTATAAACAATGGTCTTCCTGCGCACCAATGCCCCATTACCACTTGCAGAGAGAAATGCTATCTGAAAAACATACATTAAATTTTCAGAAAATGCAGTTACTCAGAAGAGGCTTAGCTGAAAAGTTCGAAAACTGATTCTACTTTTGCTTAAACCAGAACACCAGCCCCAAACCCCTTCGCTCCTCTGAAGTTTTTTTAAGAAGCCTTCCCAAAACATTTTTAGTACTTCCTTCACAAGGTCCTTAAACATAGCTGCATTCATTTCATGGATGCAGATTCATCCATCATAGGTATTCATGGAGAATGAAAGCCAAACGTCCCAATTAGTCACACAGTCCACTAATCACTAGATTGTCTTCATTTCCTGAAGCCAAAACAATTTAATTTTAAGTTTGGGGGTATCTGGGAACAGTAGGATAGTAGCTTGAATTAGTTAAATTCAGCTAATGTAGTTAAACTAATGTAATTAAACTAATGTAGTTAAAAAGGAAGTGTAATAATTCCCCTAGAAAAGCTTGTTTTGAATGCAATAGCATAAAAGAAGAGTATAACTAAGTAACATCACTTACATGTTTTTGAAAGCCTGAGTTATGGAAGTGCTTTTGCGTCCAGAAGGAAGAAAACTCATATTGCTCCTAGACTAAAATCATCTCTGAGCAATACGTTTTGCAGAAACAAAGCAGAACTTTAGAGAGTAGATATTTAAATGATGTGGCATTAGTCCTAAATGTAATATTACTGATGACAGCGTGCAAATGTTTGGTATAATGTTTGGCACAAAGAGAAAACATATGGTATTTAATGCAAGCAAATTAAACAGCTCTACACCACAATCAACTGGAGAAGCATTGTACCGGAGCAATCCTAAACCTAGTATAAACTATATCCCTCCAGACTGGCACCTGTAGGAAACTGATTGAATATGGGCATGGTTCAACCAAGTATGCTTTGTTAAATTTCATCCAAGTTTTCCAAATGCTGATTTGAGGTAAAGTTTACTAGAAAGTATTTCAGTAATTCAGAGTTTCTCCTCTTTCTGAATTCAAGTAGCTGACATGTAATCTCAGAGTGGCCGTCTGTATACGTGACCAACTGTCTCCAGTTCTATCATCAGTAGGTTTTTCTGTTATCTATTTACTCTCATCCGAATGCGTTTAAATTACCGTCATTCAAATAAATGCACCAGTGGCTATTTACAAACCAGAACTAACTATCCAGAACCATACGTTGCCAAAGAAAGAGAAGTCTAGAAGAGCCTCTCCAACCACAGACCCTCGTATCGCATAAACAAAGTCGAGGTTGCTCTACACCACATTGCACCTTGAGTCACCAGGACGATCCAGTCCTGCATTTAAGCAATGAAGGCTGCTGTGTCACAGCCCTCTGACCCACAGCTCAGGAAGACTTTCCACCTCCTGAGTACAACCCACACTCTACACATGGGATGGTTTGCATTGACCACAGCCCAGCTCTTAGCTTTCAACTTTACTGTAGGCATCATTTCTTTCCCCACTAAGTTTAACCCTCTGGGTTCCCTTCAGCTTTCTATTCCAACTCTACCTTGCTAAAATCTACCTTGCGGTGCAAACAACCCAAACTGAATTTCCTGTATAATAGTATTATAACCACAGAATCTTCAGTTTCACCGTGTTCATCAGATTTGGCTCCTTTTCTAGGATGGTACCCAAAACATCTCTTATTTCACACTGGCTGCTCAGCAGACTGTTCAGAGAGATAATCTTGTATCACCTCCAGAAACACATGAAGCTATTCTAAAAATATTCCCACAGTCACTGCTAATAAATTAAACTAACCAAAATCAATGTTCTGACTACTTCCACCAAATTCAAACAACTGCGTTAACCAATATTGTCTTATCCCTTGCCCTTCGCTAAAGACCTGTTAGTGGAGTTTTACATTAAAATGATCATTTTAACCCATCCTTGATGTAACAAGCTATGTTACATATTACAATTCCTAGAGAAGTTGCTTTTTCTTATTTTTAACTAGTGAGAAATTTTGTTACTTTCACTTATTTCATTACACAAGCTGTCCTACTGAAACAAAGGATTTGTTTATACACTTTAGTGTTGCTGGGGGGTTTCTAATAGGATCAAAATAAGATGTTACAAACCATACTCTCAGAATCAAAGCGAAGATGTTCCAGCTATTTTTGTGCAAAACCTCATATCTGTGGAAACACCACAGTTACATTTAATACTAATTATCATAGATTTTTTAGTAAACTCTTCCCCTCCACTGAGAGGAAGAGCAAATTCCCCAGTACTACTTAGTACAGGGTGCAAATGCGTCTCAGCTAGTGAGAATTCACCTGCAGGAGTTGGTGTGACTGCAAACATTTCAGACTGGGAGACAATTCATACCAGATTATGCTCCCAAAAACAAATGCGTTGACAAGTAAAAGGCACATATCAGTCTGAAATATTGCTGAAAGTTTAACCTGCCCAAGAAGTGAACAGACTCCCAACTTCTGGGCTCCCTGACAAGTGAGATCTTGTGATGAACAGCCAGCTCGGTTGTCCATTCAAAGCAGGCCAACTCACTTCTTATGTTGCTTTAAAATATTTTTGAACTATGGTATCCAGAAATAGAAATCATTCTCAGCACATTATCACAGAACATGCCAGAAAGATGTATAGCAAAATACAGAGTACATTGAAATGCCCTTAAAAGTAAAATACATGAAAATCATGCATGAATTTTGGACATGTGCCCTGGAAAACAGTGTGCTTGCCAGACCCAGCGTTTTCACGTGTCGAGGCAAAGCTCAGTAATTTTGTGTCAGAAGAGATGCTGAGCAAAAAATGACCATGAGTGCTGCTGAACCTCTCAATCAAGAGTGCAGAGCGCTTTGAGAACCAGTGAGCCTCCGGCCTGAGAAAAACCAACATCAGTGGCAAAACCAAGAAGGCATGAAAACAATAACAGTGCTCATGAGGAGCTTGGAAGGAGAAGAATAGCTGTGGAAATTTTTATGAAGGACTTGCAGAACTGTTGTTGAGATTGTCACTAAAGTATAAATATGAGTTTGTAACAATAAACTTGGTCTTAGCTTGATATGAAAGCTGAGTCCATGCCTGTTAACACGCCACAGTGATGGAGTCCTCATCCCTGGGGGTGTTGAAAAGACGGGCAGACAAGATGCTCAGAGATATGATTTAGTAGTGGACAGGTACGGTTGCACCTGATGACCTCAAAGCTCTTTTCCAACCAAGCAATTCTATGAAAAAACAAGATTTCCTGTCTGTGACCTGTGACAGGTGCGTGTTAGATATTAGTGTGATTACAGCCTGTCATCCCTCATTTTTGTGTGGTTACACATTCCTTTTTGTGATTAAACATACTCGCTTTGGTGGGCAGCAGTTAATTTGTCAGCCTGGTTGATGCTTCGTCCTGCTGCATCGCTGGGAGCAGGCGCTGCTGCAACAGCATGACCTGTTCCTGCACTGGTGGCTGTGTTCCCAGCATCCCTCAAGGTCTGTCCTCATCCCCCAGCAGGTGCTGACAGTGCCTCTGAGCCTCTGGGATGTGGACCAAGATAAGGTTCTTCCCCCCAGAGGGTGGTGGAGCCCTGGAACAGCTCCCAGGGAAGCAGCCACAGGCCGAAAATTTTCCAGAAGGGTTTGGCCAATGCCCTCAGCTCCACGGTGGGAATGTTGGGGTGTCCTGTGCAGGGACAGGACTTGGACTCAAGAAGCCTTGTGGGTCCCTTCCAGCTCAGGAGAGTCTAGGATTCTGTAACTTTCCCTGGCTCTTTTATCTGAGCAAAGACATCTGGAGCCGGTTTTAACTCCCACTCACCTGTGTAAATGTTAACGGCTTGTCTCTAGCGATGTAGTCTGCGTACTAGCAGACAAACACCCCGCAGTCGTCTCCATTCTCTTGCTGAGGGATTTCCTAAAGAATGCAAAGACACAGAATTTTCCAATACCATAAGAGAGAGGCAGTTTGGAAGCAGCACACGTTACCCATCCTAACAGACACTCGGGAAAGTCCATTCACCATCGCACAACACAGGGAACAGACCTGATTGACCACATATCATCTCTTCACTTGGGTGTCGCAATCCAAGTTCTTGGCAGGCTGAGAAGGGAGAGCAGCCTCCTAAGAGAGACGCCCTCCCTGCGAGGTTTACTTGGGCTTGTGGTTCTCAAATTGAGTCTATAGGCAGTACTCTTTGCTACTAACTCATAATCATGGAATGGTTTGTGTTGGAAGGGGCGTCAATGCCAGGGTCTCACTGCCCTCATTGTGAGAAATCTGGATTGGACATTAGGACAAAAATCTTCCCCCTTCCAATTAAAAGCCATCCCCCCCTTGCCCTATTCCTTCATGCCCTTGGTAAGCCTCTCCCCAGCTTTCCTGGAGCCCAACTCAGGGAAACACCCGCTCAACCCTCTGCTTTGTCACACACCAGGACTTGTGCTCCCAACAAGAATAATTATCCCAAATTCCAAACCCATTTCCAAAGCGTGTGTTCTCCAACAAGAGCTAAACTGATTAAATTTGTCTTGGGAAGTGGAGGCAAAGTCAGATTCACCTGAACATGGCAGACTAATTCAAAAAAATGAAGCATGCAGCCAGCAAGGAGAGGTCATGCTGAAAGATTTCATCCCAGCATAGTAAAGACCAGGCTGGATGGTGCTTTGACTAAGTTGGTGTGGAAGGTGTCCCTGCCCATGGCAGGGGGCTGCAACTGGATGGGATTTAAGGTCCTTCCTGACCCAAACCACTCTGCCATTCCACGGTTTCCTGGGTCAGCTGCAGCCTAAGGTGGCACCGTAAGAACATGAGATGCTTACGGCTCTTTTCTAAAAGCTTGGACTTAGAGAGTGTCAAGACCTCTAAAGAGAAGGAGTTGAGAGTTCACATTTCACATCCCAGGAGTGCTGTGACATCATGCTGCTAAGTGTCCACTCTGAACGATCCAGCTCCAGTTGCCTTTTTTCCCTGCTTTCTTCTTGCAGGTATTTGCTGTTGAAAACAAATCAAAATCACTCTTTGCCTCTAGAATGTTGGTCAACAAAAACAGAGCTGCTGTAGGATCATGGGGAGCTGAGCGGCAGGCCAGCAAAGCATCAGAGCATCCTTACAGCAGCTGATTTAAGGCTTTCAGAGGTAAAATCCAAGTCTTAAATTTACAGACCTAATGACAGGCTGTGAGGTAACGTTTACTGGTCAGGAATGAGACCAGCGATTCCAACAGAGGCTTCCACAAAAGGGTAAGCTCACTCCTTAAAGCCCAGTTGTTTCATTCCTAGCGGGGGCAGTACAGGAGGCACCAGCTACCGTGTATTTGGCAGCGAGGCCGTGCGTGTGTGTGTGGTGGGAAGGTGGCAGAACCCAGGTACCTCAGGCCCTGACTGGAGGGGACTGTGTGAAACGAGGTAAGTAGCCAATGTCCCATGACTCACGGCGAGGCAAAGATTCCTGCTTCGCTATCTAAAAGAAACGTGGAAACTTGCAGTTGTGTTCCAGGGACGAGTTCGGACAAGGTCCAAAAGCCTTCTCATAATACACAACGTGAAAGCAGCGCCCAAGCGGTTACTTACAACAGAGTTTCACAGATCTTGTCCCCGCTTTTAACTGCCACAGAATCAAAGTATTTGATGGTCTTGTTTCTCATGTCGATGACCTGTGATTACAAGGGGACTGTCAGACAAAGCACAATCTTCTCTGCACACACATCAAAACCAACACGGTTTTTCTTACCAGTTTTCTCTCCCCATCCACTTCCAAATGAAAAGCCAATTCGACTCACCACAAGAGTCCAGTGGTTTGTCAGGTGGACAGGGACCAAGACAACATCCTGCTCGTAGAGATCCACACCTGTGGTCCAACTCTTCACTGCTGCGTAACCCCAAGAAGTTAGTATTTGATAGAAGAAAGCAGTAAAAGCATGAACTGCTGGATATCCTTGCTTCTTACTTCTTTCCATCACAAGATTCATGTAGAAATTAATTATCTGTACCATAAAGAGTAAGCTTGAGATGTAAAACAAGACCCTAGCTTACCAAAAGAATGAAACAGCAGCAAGGGCCATAAGGCTTCTCATCGAACGAGGATATCATCATGCTGCGGCCAGTCTTGCCTCATCATTGAGCCATCACAATTTCTGCAGCGTGCAGATGTCACCACGAGTGATGTTCATTTGGAAGGCACTGCTAATGACGTCATTTGGCTCCCCATGGCTAAATGCGGCCTTGATCTCTCTCTCCATGGCCTAAACCAAACAATTAAATGGGGAAGGACCCATGAAATGGAGTAATGAGCACGCTAACAAGCTTTCAGCTGCAAGAAAGCCTGCAATGAAGCTCAGGTACCAGCTTTTTGCTAAGTTAGTAACAGCACTTCATTGTCGGTTCAGCACCCCAACTTTCAACTTCACAGACCAGCTTTGCCCCAGTTTATTCTCACAAAAGGAAGCTGATATCCAACATATGGACACCAAACACACTAACGCAGCTAAAAAATTAACAGAAGTAGAGCAAACCCCTTTGCCATGTATTGCTGCAGCCCTGGCCATACTGAGGGTTAAGTAAGGGAAACTGAGGCAGCTACACCGGAGTCAGGCAACCACGAGCCCAGGCTGTGCATCCAACTGGCTCCAAGACTGAGGTTGCCATCTAAGTCTGGGTAAGGAATGCAAACAAACCACTAGGTCCCCTCCTTGGTTGAATCTGGGCTGGAAAATTAAGCACAACACCTGGTTTTCCTTCTACTGAGCAGACTCTGTGAACCCTTGGAAAGGACAAGTTAGCCTCTGCCTTTCTCCTCAACAGGCAAAACCAGACATGGTCAATTAGATCAGCACGACCGTGACTCCAAAGAATAAAAGCAGCCAAAATTCAGGTGAGCAGGGGAACCTGGACTCCCACTCCCCGTTGAACAGTGTAACTAAGTTAACTCCTCCACCCACTGCAACACTCAGCACACACACAGGGCTCTGCGGGGTCCTGTGTGGGACTCAGCTGTGAGGGACCCTGAGGATGCACACAAGATGCTCAGCTGCCCCTCAAACAATGCCGCGCTACGGATCAGCCAAAGCTTATTTTTCAGGTTCCACCACCACAGGAGGACATCACAAAATCCTTTTAAGAGGCTCTGCCTCTTAACCAGGAGAATCGGTTCAGCACTGCTGTGTTCATAAGCCTGACCTAACTTTTGTCCTGGTAGCAGAAGCCTCACAAACTCGTAGGTGAGCTCAACTGAAGGAGCACGTGAGCATATTAAATCCTTAAATATCACCTTTACTGCTGACACTAGCACTGTGAAGTCCCAGCTGCAGACACGCAGTAACAGGTTAAATGCAAAGTCTTAAGATTCCAAAAAGCTTTAAGAGCCACATATACTAAACAGAGTTGGTGGCAGCTGTTTCACAGTCCTGTAAAATAGCCCTATGTCCAGTGTAACAAACGATCAGCTATGGTACCTCTGTGATCGGAGGAAAGTTGTCTGCCTTTTTGCCTGAGTCTGGGGATTTGCTTGCTTCCACTCCGATGGCGGATGATTTTCTGGACAGAACAGTTGGTAGACGTAATTGGCATAACACATCTCCTGAAATGTCGGCTCCATTCTGTTTCTGTTGGGCAAAAGGACATTAAGTGAGCAAGGAAATGCACATTTTTGCTAGGTGATAGAGCAGACAATCTTGCTGATGTATAAAACTGGAAGGGTTTTTGGACGCACATCCAGCCAGCAAACTGCAAAGTTATTTTTTATTGGGGAGCACATTCCAGCTGTGCAGCCGGAACCCCTTGGTGATAGCACTACCTCTCACACAACATTCCCACTTTCCCTGAGCAAACCAACCACCACAAACACATTACTCACTCAGCAATACGTGAGTGAGGAGGGTGAGCATTTCTGATCACAAAGAGCTGTATTTGCTTAAGACATCATGAATAACACAAACTTACCTCTGCAGTGGCAAGTTGCCCTGGCCTCCCATCCTCCACAGTGTTTTTCACCCTGTGAGGTGAGGGAGAGAAAAAGAGAGAGGAGTGAGCTGTCTTTCCATACTGTTCCAAGGAATTGTTCTAGATGAGAGACACATAGAGAGCAGAGAAGAAATCAAGGCAAACAGAAGGGGTTTTTACCTCAGACGTGAAACCGGCTTGTGATACAGGGTCCGTGTTTCCTTAGTAAAGCAAGTACTGGTTCCATAAGGAATTTCACCTACAAGAGAAGTGTATAAGCTATCAGTAACTATAAAAGAAATCCGTTGCCTGTAAGAAGCTTCACCAGAGATAAGTTATTTTTGTTGCTTTGTCATATTAGCACTTGTGTTATGTTATGTTGCTTTTCTTATTTTCCTATTAGCAACCAGAGAAAGATATGCACATAAGTTATCACCAGATGACTCCCCCACCCACCTCCCCGCCAAAAAAAAAATTATTAGGATCTACAAGCTAAAATGAATCTTTAAAACAATTTCTTCTGGCAAGCCAATGGTGGACATAGAACTGTAGGACTGCTCCCAAGGCAGCTCTTGCACTGAGATGACGAGATAAATGCCCCAGTCCAGAGGCAACACAAGGATGCAGGGAAGAACTCATATTCGAGCACTGCCAGACACAACCTAGATGTTGTGACTTCAACACTCTAAGCCCAGAGGGTGCAGCTGCACCCCAAACACAGCAAGGTGAAAAAGAAATGAGTTAATAGCGCAATGTCAGCCTTACCAGATCCCAGTATTTCTAGTGCACAAACTCTTTGTTTCTTAGCTGGAGGTTCATAATAAAGGGACTGAGCCTGAAGTAAAAACAAAAAATGTAGCAATGTGAGTATAACCTCAATGTGAATCCAAGCAGACAAACTCCCTGGAATTTGGTCAGCTCTGTCACGACCTGGGGACCATGATTTGCCAGTTCAGCTTGTAGCAGAACACAAACCTCTGCAGGATCACTGACAAATATGCCTTTTGGTAGGTTTTTTTTTTTTTTTTTTTAATAACAGCTCTCCTATGTGCAGTGATTAAAAGAAGACAAGCTTGTGGCTGTCCCCTCGCCAGGGGTGTTCAAGGCCATGTTGGATGGGGCTTTGGTGCAGTGGGAGGTGTTGGAGCTGGACAGGCTTTAAGGTCCCTTCCAACCCAAACCATTCTAGGATTCTTACTGCCAAAGTGCAGCAGTTTATCCCTTGAAGTATGTTTTGTATAAACAAGAGTTAACGACTCTCGCAGGCTCAAACAATTAGAGGGTGACACTTTATTCCTCTTATGGGGCAATAAGAAATGTAACGCTACACCTTTGAACCAGACTAGAGCCAAGCAGTTCATGACTCGTTTTTACAGATCCAAAGTCCTACAGGATTCCTCTCCCAGACTGGTGGATAACCACCCAGCAGAAAGAGGTTTAATCAGAGGAAGCATCCACTTTTTTTTTCGTACTGTAATGCATTTTAATTACCTAACTACAAGCTGCAAGTGCTAGAGCAGAGCAGGCAAACCTGAGTAAAGCAAATCCCGCACACAAGATCTGCTGGCTACAAACGGGAAAGAACCTACAGCCATACAGGCTCAGAGCAGGCCCAACTTCACGATACATTCGGGAGAGCTGCCTCCTCTTTCCTCCTGCACAGATTCTACCTACGCCTCAAATCCTCACTCACCTCTGCTGCAGGCTCTGCGATGGGAGCGGCATCGCTGACTGAAGCCTCCTGGCCCTCAGTTGTTGCCTTGGATGGCAACCCCTCCGCAGTGACACCTTTGTCAACTTCCTCTTCATGCTCAAAGACAGCGTCATCTAAAAAACAAAAGCAGGCAACATAAGAACATGATTTAAAGAGGATTAAGATTTCTACTTTCGTTAGAGCCCATCTCCTATTCCACCTAACACAGCGTAACCCACTGCAAGTTACATGTCCCCCCGCAACAGCAGTTGGCGGTGATATAAGCTGGGGAGGGGCTCTTGATTAGGGAAGGCAGGGATAGGACGAGGGGGAACAGCTTTATGTTGAAAGAGGGGAGGTTGAGATGAGATCTTAGGGAGAATTGTTTTGCTGTGAGGGTGGAGAGGCCCTGGCCCAGGTTACCCAGTGGGACTGGAACTGGCTACGCAGGTGGCCACAGGGAAGGAAGGGCTCAAAAAGCTACTGTTTCAGTAATGACACTGAAGTACAAAAGCCAGAGTTCCCTGCAGTACAGGAACCTAAGGAAAATGAGGCACATTAAATCCTCGTGCCACATGCAGTACCTGTTCTTGCTTTCTTCGCTGGTGGCTCATCAGTGCTGAGGAAAGAACACAGACACAGTTTCACCACTGCACGTAAGCTTCCAAGAGGCTGACTGCCCTCCCCAGCGCTGCGGCCAAAGCAAGGTTCAGGTTCCGTATCGCCAAGGTCTCCCCACTCCATGTGCTCCTGATCATCCCAGACACACACTCACTGCTGCCACACCGAGGCTCTCCCACCCACACACTTTGCTCACAGAGAGCCGCTTATCACACTAAAGCATATCAGGTCTCTTTTTCTCGTTCTCTTAATGCTTCTTAATGTTTTGATTTGCTCCTATCACCTATTGTGGGGTTAATGCGGGAAGCTTTCCTCTTTCCTCAAGGAGAGCAGCGTGCCAGAGATCACTGCGCCACAGAGGTGTGCGGCAAAGAAAACTCTCAGTAGGACACAACTAAAAAGTGGGAAAGCAACTCCTGCCTGCACCTACCCACTGAAATAACTCCCTGCTGAGCCACCACAAGTGAATCACTTGAAATCCCTCTCAGCTGCACCTCACTTATAAAGTGCAAATCCCAGAGTTCCAGCAGCCGGAAGCAAGGATAAAAACTAGTAAAACTCCTTTGGATACAGAGCGCAAAGGTTGCTCCTAGATTTATTTGTTCAAGAACTCCAGGCCATACAGCACGGATTCTTTGAAGAATCCTTTGGTGTTTTTACGCAAAATGTCATCCTTTACCCCACTAACAGTTCCAGAAGCTTGTCCCAGGCAAGCCTGATCCCCCCCCTCTCCCCCCGCACCATTGGTACAAACGCCCCCCCCCCCTTAGCCCTGCCCGTTCCGCAGAGACCGCGCCCCCTGCTCCCCATCCCCTTCCCCTCTATCCCCATCCAGGGCCCCTCCAGCTCCCGCCCCTTCGCCCCCTCCTCCCACCATCTATGGCCGCGGCCCCCGCCCGCCCCCTCCCTGCAGCTCCAGCGCCGCTCGCGGCCCCGGCGCCGCCCCTCGCCCTGCTCCCTCCTCTTCCCGGCCCGCTCCCCGCCCCGCGCGGCTCCGGCACAAGCGGGAGCCGCTCCCCGGGCGGTCCCGGCGCTTACCCGGCGCTGTTCGGCGCTCGGCGCTTGCTGCCCCGCATCTCGAGCGCTGCTGGGGAGCTGCCGCCCGAGCCGAGCAGTCGCTGACGAGAAGCTTGTTAGAAGCGGCAGCACGAGCCGCGAAACGAGCTTCGTAGGAGCTGAGCGCAAGGTCGCACAAGGAGCACAAGCTGCACCCAGGAGAGTCCGAGCGCCCGACCTGTCAGCCAGGTAGCCAGAGACTCGCCAACGGTCGTAACGACCGCAGATCGAGCCCCCCCGGGACATTAACGGGGCAGCTGCTCCTCGGGGCGGGGGGGTGACACCGAGCGTTAATTTAGGGGGTTAATTAGCACGTCGGGGGTTGTGGCGGGGGGTGCAGCTGAGCCCCGGGCGCAGAGGGGGACGGGGTGTGGGATGGGGCAGGGATGCAGAAACTGTCCAGTGGTTCCTAGAGGCTAAATACGCTTCTTGTCATCCTAAAGCATCCCAGGAGAGACTAATCGGCTCCATCACTGCTGGGGCTTCATTCACTCTCGCTGAGTCAAAACCCAGAGGGACATAGCTTTGTGGAATAAAGCACGCCGGTGTAGATGAAAGACGTGCCTCACAGGGGAACTGGGAAGAGTCCCATAATGTCCATGTGTTGGTGAAAAAGCTTAACTTTGCAGGAGGGGTGTACTGGACTTAACTAAAACAAAGTGTCATAAGAATTTTTCACTCTTACATGAATATATCTATTTCCAAGCATGGGCCTTTTAGTGAAACTCACATACCCAAATCAAATCCGCTTTCTATATTGGTTTTAGGTGTCACGTTTTTTTAATTCACTACAAGAAGTTTTAACTTGATAACTTCTAAGACTGCTGGAGGTAGTGATGGTTGAGGGACACTTAGGATAAGTGCTCATCTCATTATGAAAGGACGCAAGCACAAATACTCTTCAACATGGGGAAGTACTGTATTTCCTGGTTTAAGAGAAACTAACTGAAAAAAGCACTCTTAACGCTTCTGCTGTTATTTCTGGTGGTATTTGTTTTATTCATTTTTCTCAGGTGATTTCTAAGGTGAAATGCAGAAGCACACCCTTCTAAGGTAAATGCCACAAATACAGGTTGAGAGTTATATTCCCTGTTGCTTGCTTTCTCTGACCTTCCTCCTCCCATCCTGTTTTTGAATGAAAGCTAACTGCTGAGTCTTGTCTGTGTTCAGTATCTCACATTTGCTTTCAGGGTATCAGCTAGGTTTACTCTACCAAGATTTAGCTGTGGGATATGAATTTTATGAGCCTCAGATGTCGCTAATGATGGCATACCGGGTTGGAAATGGAATTCAGGGGGGGAAAAAAAGGAGGAATTGGGACTTCTAGAAAGAAAGGTTTGGATTCTTTGTCTCTAAAGTGTGATCTCAGCAAGAATCTAGGTACATATTAATACACCTGCCGTATATATTGAAAGGTATTAACATAGATTAGCATGCTGACTTGTCAGCTACTTGATCCAAGAAAGGTGTGAGTAGATTTGAAGTATGTTAGAGAAAAAGAACAGAGGTTCCAACAGCTGGTGAACTATTCATGTATTTATAAAGAATTAAGAAGCACCACCACAAATAGTCAAAACCAAGATCACGATCCTTCATATCCTCAGCACAAACTGGCCTCCACTAGCATGTGAACATCGACAGTCTGAAGATGCACAGTACAGTTAGCAGGCTCTTTACATGAAGTTTTAAACACAGCTTTCAATTCAGCAGGCAATCTCTAAGACCTCTCGAGGGCTCTCATGAACCTGAGGGTCTATTTGAGTCAGAGTGCCACATCTCTGTTCAAGCCATTTTTTCAAAAAGTCTAAATTTCCTCATAATTAAACCTTGCAACAGTAGGTAGGGAAAAAGTTTACTCTTTTAAAAAATGGTAAAATTTTCTCCTAAAAATACCACCCATAAAGCTAGGTTTTAGCTTTACACACGCATAATGCTTATCTGTTGTACTGAAAAATAACATCACACTCTTGCTTATTTCTCTTTATGCAGAACTTGTTTTTTCATAATTTGATTTTTCATAAATTTCCAGTGTTTTCAGTAGGAAGTAACTTGTTTAAAGAGTTTTAAAAATCATTCCTTTTATTTTTTCCAGTGTTTTTATGAGATAGATCATGCAATGAAATGCTGAGTTCAGTTACCAGTCTCATCTCTGTATCCAGTAGAAGAACAGTTTAGACAGAGGTTGTTAGGTTGGCCACCTCTTTTTCATGCCACAATCATCTCGACATTTTACTCTTCATCTTTTTAATATAGAACTGTTATCACTGTTCCAGGAACACTGGAAAAGATACAAGCAAAGAGGTTGCAACATAATGCAGATGTTCTTTTGTAAACAGACCAGTGAAGAGCGCTGGCTGGAGGGCAAGGAATCTCGCAGTTTGTCTGTCACATTGCCTCTGTGACGGACTCGAGCAGTATGAAACAGAGTTCCTGAAGCAGTGTTTAATCACTAATTCTCTGGAAGCGCAATTCACAAACCTAGGGGAGAGGACAATCATATCATGTGATTGGAAATAAAGCAAAAGGAGAAACGTTGCTGTAGGTTTGTTTCCTCTTCCTTGCCCAGACTTCGGGGGAGGAGGAGGGGAGATTGCCAGTTAAATATGTGCTGCTTTGTCTTTTTTCAAAGAGCTTTGTACCTTAAACTGAATAGTTAGTTCCTACTATTTTTTTTCTATGTTAGCCAGTTATTAACTTTTTAGTGTTTCAATGACTTTTTCTCCTTTTACTTATCTAAAATGAAAAGACATCTTGTTCATTTTTTCATCAATCAATATATTCAGGTATTATTTTTAATCATCTATCTTCCATAACTGTCATTTTAGTAATTAGGAAAAAAATAATCTACTAAATAATGAATAACTACTTCTACTTGACATCAGCAATGAGACTCTAATGCTTCTGAAGTATACGTTCAGCTCCTCCACAAAACACTCTTCTACTGCAGAAAGTCATTCCTGATTTCCCTTGTTCATTCTGCACGCTTTAGTTCCATAAAGAGAGATTGAGGTTGGTGCTGTGGTTTTGCACTTGACATACAATATACAGTTTAAAAATGCATTCAGCTTGTTGCCATATATAAAAATTAATTATCTGAATGTGATTAATTAGAAGACTAAATACATGCAGTTAGATGTCTAGAGTCAGTCTCAAGGTTCAGTTGCCCATGAGAGTTTCTGTCTGTAGTTCCTTTTGAGATTAAATTCTTCCTCTTTCCCTCCAGGTGTGGACACAGAAAGGAGTAGGTTCCTGTAGATGCTGTTCTATCCACCAGCCCATCAATGTCTCTGATACTTTAAACCATATCAATTAGCAATAGTCATTTAATTGTGGGCATCTACGGAGCCATCAATGCCTAAGCTACGGTCATAACCTGGGGAACCTGCAGGGTAGTTCAGCTTAGCCAGAGCAGGCATTGAGCTGCCCGTCAGACAAATAACTCCCACAGCTGTATTGACTGCAGTGAGATGTTAGATACCTAAGGCACCTTTGGACACAAATAGGTGTTTTAGACCTTATTTCCTCTATTTCACTGTATGAAATTCCCTATGTAATGCTTCCTGGCCTCCAGCTGCTGCTTCAGAAAACTGGGCACCTCTCGCAGGTCCTATAACTTCAGGCAATGTGCAGGGTTTACTTTCTACTTTCAAATAACATTAGCCAAGTATTCAGATTTGTACTGGATTCTATCCTCAGTACTGATTTCTGAAACAAGGTTCTTTTTACTTATAATATTTTTTTTTTTTTTCTATAAAAATGAGGTAGAAGAATCTTGGTGCAGATGGTTTGGGTGTTTCTGTGCAGAACTCTGAGTTTGAGCAGTATTCAGACAATTGAGAAACATGTTTGGTCATTTTTACTTGCTTTCTTTGTTTTCATTTATGACTTTGACTCCCCTGGATATGCTAAGTGTATCTCTTGGTTGTTGTTTCAAAGACATCCACTGAAAAATTATCTTCTAATGTTCTATGTTCACTTAAGCTTTGAAATATTTTGTATCTATTTATCTTATGTTGGTAAGAGACTGTGTTTTCAGCATAATTGCTTTCAATCCAGGTTCTTGTAATTAGGCCAATAAAATACAGTTCCTGAACTGAATTTACGATCATGTGACAAAATATTGAGGGAGGTGGTATCCTACCTTTAGGCACTACTTTTATGATGGTTTAATGTAACCGCTTCAGCTGAGATAGACTTTGTAATCTAGTTGTACCTGCTCCGAGTGAGATCGTTTGGCCAGATGACTTCCAGGGGTTGCTTACAAACTTAATGATTCACTACTTAGCAAAGTTAATATAAACACTGAGAATATTCTCTGTTCATATATGTATTTCACAAATTGCTCTTGTGTTAGACATCTGTTTCCATTCCAAAAAAGATCAGAATTATCAAGTTTATGTTGACATCATTTTAACTACAGCAGTGTGATCACAAATTAAAGAATTTACAGCTTTTCGTATAAGCCCTGCAAAATGCTAGTAACTATTTCTAATGGTATTTGATTATACAGATTTTTACGAAAAAAAGGGGGAAAAAGTATTTTATGCAACTTTAAAAAAATGTTTTACATCAAAAATATGGTATTAAGCAGAATTTTAATGCTTACCTGTTAATATCTCACTAAGCTCAGTTTGCCACTAGAATTTGGACTTCAATGTGCCTGGTTATCTCTCTGTTCAAACAGTTATGAAATGAACATTTAAAAATTGAGACTATCTTTAAGATCTTAAATTAGTATTTTTTCCTAGAAGCCTTTATAGAAATATTTAATTCTTTTTTTAAATCACCAAATTACATTGTCAGGATCTTTTCAAAATTATATGATAGCTTTGATAGATATCAGTATTTAGATATATGATTTAAAATTTTATTATCATCTTCAACTTTTATTTTCACTTTAACATAGACAGATTTTTCATATGGAGTCTGAAGACTCGCACAGTATGTTTTGACTCTTACAGTGTTGTTGCAGTATATTGTTTAATCATAAATAACTACACATCAGTTTGGAACAGAATTAATTCAGATAACATTCAAGAACTACTTTTCTTCTTATTCTTCTTGAATAAGAAACTTAGGGGAAATTTGCAGTTTTAAATATGAAATAGCTCTAAAAAATTAGGGTAGTGTTACTGTTATTGTTGTTCTTGCTATCATTATTGTTATTATTATTGTGTTTATTTATGGAGCTCTGTGAGTGTTAGAGGCTAAAAACTGTAAAAATTATGCAGATCAATTTTATTTTTAATTCCCTACCACTGTGCATACATTGAAATTCAGAGAATCTGTACTTAGTTTCACAAATTAATCTTCTAAATTCTAAAAGCCTGAGGAAATCTTAAGTTCCTAGTTAGATTAATAGAATCATAGAATAACCAGGTTGGAAGAGACGCACTGGATCATCGAGTCCAACCATTCCTATAAATCAGTAAACTGTGTCCCTTAGCACCTCATCCACTCGTCCCTTAAACCCCTCCAGGGAAGGTGACTCAACCCCCTCCCTGGGCAGCCTCTGCCACTGCCCAAGGACCCTTTCTGGGAATTTTTTTTTTGTATTGTCCAGCCTGAACCTCCCCTGGCGGAGCTTGAGGCCATTCCCTCTCACCCTGTCCCCTGTCACTTGGGAGAAGAGCCCAGCTCCCTCCTCTCCACAACCTCCTTTCAGGTAGTTGTAGAGAGCAATGAGGTCTCCTCTCAGCCTCCTCTTCTCCAGGCTAAACACCCCCAGCTCTTTCAGCTGTTCCTCATCAGGCCTGTTCTCCAGCCCCTTCACCAGCTTCTTTGCTCTTCTCTGGACTCGCTCCAGAGCCTCAACATCCTTCGTGTGGTGAGGGGCCCAGAACTGACACAGGATTCAAGGTGCGGTCTCACCAGTGCCGAGTCCAGAGGGAGAAGAACCTCCCTGGACCTGCTGGTCACACCATTTCTGATCCAAGCCAAGATGCCATTGGCCTTCTTGGCCACCTGGGCCCCTGCTGGCTCATGTTCAGTCGGCTGTCAATCAACACCCCCAGGTCCTTCTCCTCCAGGCAGTTTCCAGTCAGACTTCTCCTAGTCCTGTAGCTGCTCAGGGTTGTTGTGCCCCAAGTGCAGGACCCGGCATTTGGCCTTGTTAAACCTCATCCCATTGGACTCAGCCTAGCAGTCCAGCCTGTTCAGATCCCTTTGGAGCCTCCCGACCCTCCAGCAGATCCACGCTTCCACTCAGCTTAGTGTCAGTTGCAGACTTGCTAAGGGAGCACTCGATGCCTTCATCCAGGTCGTTGATAAAGACATTGAACAGGGCTGGACCCAGCACTGAGCCCTGGGGGACACCACTTGTCACTGGCCTCCAGCTGGATTTAACTCCATTTCCCACCACTCTCTGGGCCTCCATCCAACCAGTTTTCCACCCAGCAGAATGTGCACCCGTGCAGTCCAGAGGCTGACAGCTTCTGAAGCAGAATGCTGTGAGAAACTGTGTCAAAGGCTTTACTGAGGTCCAGGAAGATACTTCCACAGCCTTTCCCTCGTCCAGCAGCCGAGTCACTTTGTCATAGAAGGTGATCAGGTTAGTTTGGCAAGACCTGCCTTTTGTGAACCCATGTTGACTGGGCCTAATCCCCTGGTTCTCTTGCATGTGCTTCATGATCGCACTCAAGATCACCTGCTCCATGACTTTCCCTGGCACTGAGGTCAGACGGACAGGCCTGGAGTTCCCTGGATCCTCCCTGCGCCCCTTCTTATAGATGGGCACAACATCAGCCTCCAGTCCAGTGGAACTGCCCCAGTCAGCCAGGACTGTTGGAAGATGGTGGATGATAGTTCCTGGTTTTGAGCAGAATCCCTGTACCTCCACCTGAGGCAGGAGACTGATCAGCCTATGCGTGCCTTGTAATTACTTCAGTTTACCTTCTGTTGACTGTTATAGGGTGGTATGGTCTGAATCAGATAAAATGAAACAGAACAAAGACAATTGGCATTCAGAACGTAGATTTCTCTCACTAAAGTACAGTATTTTTGGTGCTGTCAGAAAATGCTGATATCGCAGTCCAGAGGTCCCTGATGAGACATAATGGGCAAAATTAATCGCCCCAAGCCATTTTCTGAGTCTTTGTACATATTCATATCTGCCCTTGGTTTGCATTTTTAGATAATCTTCACAATCGCAGAATGAAAAATGTTTTTAATAAAAAGGGAGAAGTGCTAGTCTGCAGAAAAACACTGAGAGAAAGTGAGAATTCTACAACAAATGTTTTGATAATAGTTCTTCTGAATAGTGTTTTATAATAATGGACAATTAGAAGTAATAGAAACAAAATTGATATATGCTTGCACTATGATCTTGTAGATCATATGGAATATATTGGAATAATGAGATTGTAAGCCTTTTACTGAAATGATAAATCCAACTTTCCAAACTATAACCTTTTTATGGAAGCTCAGTATATCCATAGGTGTAATACAAGCGTATTTTGATTTACCTAATAAAAATGTCTACTAGATAGACACTGATAGGGATAAAGAGAGAAGAAAATAGTTTGGAAATTCCATGAGAGATCCCCATTTAGAATTAATAACATTAGACTAGTCTAAAATGCATTTATTTTTTTTAGTGTTGTTATCTAGATCTGTAATTCATGAAGAAACTTGTGTTTTTCTTTTAAAACATGATAAATGGACTGGAATATAAGCAGAATAAATCTTCTTTGTTCTGTCACATCTGCATTCTGAAACATTTCTTGAAAAAATTATTACATGAAAGAATGCCATTTCTTTTGATAGAAAAGCAAATGTTGAACTTTGAGGTGGCATCATGCATATTGTTTTCATTTCACTTAATCTTACTGACAATTTGTGTTTCACAACAACAGACAAGAGAGCTGCGAAATAAGATGATCTGGGGCAGGTTATTGGTAGCAATTAAGTCCTTCCTTTAGACACAAGCTACTCTCGGTTGAAGTGAACAGTAGTGGAAACCAAACAGAAATATTAGCAGAAGTGGAACCAAAACAAAATTAACTTAATAGTAACCATCTCCTGTATTTCTGGTTTTTATTTTTGTGCTAGTGTCTTTTCAGTTAGGCTATTATTTAATAATATTAATAATAATTTAATTTTAGCATAATTATACATTTTCTCTGATTTTTTTTGTGTATCAGAATTTCTTTATTACCTTCATTGGTGATTTAACTGAACTGAATTCTAGATACATATTTAAATTCTTGCAAAAAGGGAGCTGCATTAATAATAAATTCTGACTGTTTCCATTATTTAAAAATGTTCTGGTCCTGAGAGGAGAGACATATTGTTACTTTCCTAAAGAATCTTGGCAGAAAATTTCTTCACTGTTGTTTTTTTAAAAAACTCCCTCATACTTGATGAAGTGTTCCCATACATAGTTTTCATGCTTCTTGTTGCCATGATCTCAGTACCATGGTCATGTTTCTATAAGGCATTCCTTTATATCTTGTACCTCAAACTAGTGATTATCCCCTGATCACCATAGTCCTATATGTACATTCCTGTGTTTTTTGTTGCTGAAAACGAGATCTTTGTAGTTCAAATTTAATCAACCGTTGAATTTGTGCATAAGAGCTATTTCTAGTCAACAAGCTCTTTCCCTCTAACAGGATTTTGGGCATCGTCACAGGGACTCTTAAGACTTGAAAGCTTATCATGGTAGGGAGGGATGCAATAGGGAAACAGCTAATTTTTTAAATCTTTAAGGAATATTGGATCTGTGTGTGTATTTTCTAATGCTGGAATCATCTTTTGACATTGCTTCTAAGTTATGTTGTCTTTAAGTGAAAAAGATAATGTAAAACCTGGTTTAAAGCTCTGCTTTAAGCATCTGGCTCATTTCTTCTATAAATTGTTAAAAGGTTGAAGAATCAGAAAGACTATAGCAGTATTTCCCTGTTTGTGCCTGTAGTAATGGCTTCTTTTGTTAGCAAATCCCTTTGAGCATGAGGTGTCTCTATAACAGAGTCAAAAACATTTGCATGATCAGGTTACTTTCTAATTCCACGTAGCAGCAGGGAGAAGACGCAGAGTAGTAAACCGCTATTATATTTGAAATCAATATGTCAATGACACAGAGTAATGTCCAACAGTTGCAAACAGCTTTCATCAAGAGCCTTTATAGTGAAACTATTTTCTAGTTACAATTTTAAAACTTCAAGATAAAGATCTTCAGTTCTATTTCTCTGTTCTTCATACATTTTACTGTAGTTTTCCTGAACAAATTCTCTCAATTCATTTTCTCATCTTTAAGAGAAACTTCTTCAAGGATGCCCTGTTTATTTTTTCACTTTTGGCTTTTTTTAGACCCATTTCCAGTAGCATGTGTGCTCTTTTCGAAGTTGTTTGCTTGACCTCCTTGTAAAGATCAGAGCTATTTTACAGGTAATTCACTTTTGTGCTTGCATCCTAAAACAAAATTTACTGATCTCACTTTCTACTTTTGTATTTCCTGTATTGAATATCTCAATTTTTAACATATTTAGAGGCTAATAAAACAGGTCATCTTAGTAGTGAAAAGAACATATAAACCCAGGCATTTTTGAACTGTCACCTTGCCATGTTCCCTATTTCCATACAGGGAGAATGTCTATACAGAAATTTCTGTTACTATTAGTAAAAATGAGGTTCTGCGTTTTCTAATTACTTGCAATAGCAATTAAGCAAAAATATAAAGTGTGGGAGTGGCTAGGTTAAAGGAAATGCATCTAAGGAAAAAGTAATTATAACCAGAAATTCGCTTACAGAGCTTCCATTTGGTACCTCCTTAGGTGTCTCATATTTTTAAGCTTTTACACTGTAGTGTAAAAGAGCTTGTGAGTCTTGGGCAGGGACACCTCCCGCTGGACCGGGGGATTCAAAGCCCCTGGTGGTGTGAATAATGTACCTGCACGGTTCTTTAGGCTTCTCTTTGACTCGGGGCTTGGCTGCCACAGGCATAACATGTGCAGGTTGAACAACAGTTCATACTTGAGGCAGTTGCCCCAATTTGCACTTTTACTTCTCTGTATTTTCCCATTGGCCAGTTGAAGGCAGTACGTCTTTACTTGAGGGTCCCAAACGTCTCCTGTCCAACTCCATCACCAGTGCGTGTGTTTTTCAAAACAGTTGTTGGTGGAGCTGAGACAAAGGTGCGTGTTTGAGTTTTCTCTGACGTGATGTCTTTTTGCTGTGGCTGTTTTCAGTGCAAACAGGAACGGCACAACCCACGTCAAGCCTGCTCTAGCAGGCATCTTGACTCCTAGGCCGCTCATTAAGCAGCCGCTGTGCCAGCGTCTGCAGCTTCACAAGCCAGGAGGACGGGGAGGTTCTTCTGTACTGCTGAAGAGGTGAAGGTGCCTTTTGGAATGAGACAACAACAAGCTGTGTGTAAACGCCCAGGTGGCCGCTGGTAACAGCCCAGTGGATGTAGTTAGAGAAGCTGCAGCAATGCTGCTGGAAAATCAGTGTCTAGCACTTTATTTGCCCTTACGTGCACCAAGTCTTGGAAGGGAGCAGCGCTCTGTTGCCAGAGGTTTGGTTCTAACCCATTTTCCTGGAAAAGTTGCACTGGCGGAGGATCCTCCAGGCAGTTTCTCTTCCAAGCGGATCTGTTGTGCCTTGTCAGTACTGTGCATTTGTTGCAGAGGTGTTTGATTCTTTTGCCCTTAACCTGGCTGAAATGTGATCCTTGCACAGCAACTTAAAAGGATAATGTAGGCAAAACCCCAGTCAGTTGCTGATAATACTTCACAGAATCACAGAATGGCTTGGATTGGAAGGGACCTTAATGCCCCTCCAGTCCCACCCCTGCCATGGGCAGGGACACCTCCCACTGGACCAGGTTGCTCCAAGCCCCATCCAGAGTGGCCTTGAACATCTCCAGGGATGCAGCAGTCACCACTGCTCAGAGAAGAGGCCTCTGTCAGAGGAAAGAGTTGCAGGAGGGACTTTGAGTTTTTAGCAGGAAACAAGTTCGTAGAGCAGGGCTAACACAGAACAAACTTGTGGGAGTTCCTGCTAAACGAAACCTGAATAACACGTCAGTGATGTGGTACCAGCCTGTGCAGCCTGTGCTGTATCCGCCTTACAAACATTTGCCTCATATGCGGTGGTTCTAATCTGTTTTGTTTTTTCTCTCCATTCTGCCAGGGTGTTAAGCCTGAAGAGAAGGAGAAATGCAAACAGCTCCTGAACCTGGTGAAGGAGAAGAATCCCAGGTGCCTTCGTCCTCTACGGGCCACAGGCTTCCTTAAGTAATTATAGGAAAAGCAAACATGAACCTTCTGGTGGTAACTTTGTGGTTGTTATACATGGAAGTGGGTGGGGGTTAATCTTTC